>CM055116.1:204677472-205358722 GCA_029206835.1 Rana muscosa | reverse complement strand
ATCGCAGCGATTGTTAGATCGAGAGCAATAATTCTAGCCCTAGACCTCCTCTGTAACTCAAAACATGCAACCTGTAGAATTTTTTAAACGTCGCCTATGGAGATTTAAAGGGTAAAAGTTTGTCGCCATTCCACGAGCGGACGCAATTTTTAGGCGTGACATGTTGGGTATCAATTTACTCAGCGTAACATTATCTTTTACAATATAAATAAAAAAAAAAAAAATTGGGCTAACTTTACTGTTGTCTTATTTTTTAATAAAAAAAAAAAGTGTATTTTTTCCCAAAAAAAGTGCGCTTGTAAGACCGCTGCGCAAATACGGTGTGACAGAAAGTATTGCAATGACCGCCATTTTATTCTCTAGGGTGTTAGAATAAAAAAAATATATAATGTTTGGGGGTTGTAATTGGAGGGAAGGAGATGGCAGGGAAAACAGACAGGGAAACTCCATTAGCATTGCTGGTTGTCATACCAACGGCCACCACAAGATGGCGGCGCGGAGGGGGGTCTACGGAGACACAGGATACCCCAGCTGTGCTGCCCCAGGCGCCAGGTCGCTAATTCTAGTCGCAATGGTGACCTGGCGCCCGGGGTTTGTCGAGCCCTGGCTTAGGGTCATTGTCTTGTTGGAAGGTAAACCTTCGGCCCAGTCTGAGGTCCTGAGCACTCTGGAGGTTTTCATCCAGGATATCCCTGTACTTGGCCGCATTCATCTTTCCCTCGATTGCAACCAGTCGTCCTGTCCCTGCAGCTGAAACCCCCCCCCCCACAGCATAATGCTGCCACCACCATGCTTCACTGTTGGGACTGTATTGGACAGGTGATGAGCAGTGCCTGGTTTTCTCCACACATACCGCTTAGAATTAAGGCCAAAAAGGTCTATCTTGGTCTCATCAGACCAAAGAATCTTATTTCTCACCATCTTGGAGTCCTTCAGGTGTTTTTTTTAGCAAACTCCATGTGGGCTTTCATGTGTCTTGCACTGAGGAGAGGCTTCCGTCGGGCCACTCTGCCATTAAGCCCGGACTGGTGGAGGGCTGCAGTGATGGTTGACTTTCTACAACTTTCTCCCATCTCCTGACTGCATCTCTGGAGCTCAGCCACAGTGATCTTTGGGTTCTTCTTTACCTCTCTCACCAAGGCTCTTCTCCCCCGATAGCTCAGTTTGGCCGGACAGACAGCTCTAGGAAGGGTTCTGGTTGTCCCAAACGTCTTCCATTTAAGGATTATGGAGGCCACTGTGCTCTTAGGAACCTTTAGTGCAGCAGACATTTTTTTTTGTAACCTTGGCCAGATCTGTGCCTTGCCACAATTCTGTCTCAGCTCTTCAGGCAGTTCCTTTGACCTCATGATTCTCATTTGCTCTGACATGCACTGTGAGCTGTAAGGTCTTATATAGACAGGTATGTGGCTTTCCTAATCAAGTCCAATCAGTATAATCAAACACAGCTGGACTCAAATGAAGGTGTAGAACCATCTCAAGGATGATCAGAAGAAATGGAAAGCACCTGAGTTATATATATGAGTGTCACAGCAAAGGGTCTGAATACTTAGGACCATGTGATATTTCAATTTTTCTTTTTTAATAAATCTGCAAAAATGTCAACAATTCTGTGTTTTTCTGTCAATATGGGGTGCTGTGTGTATATTAATGAGGAAAAAAATGAACTTAAATGATTTTATCAAATGGCTGCAATATAACAAAGAGTGAAAAATTTAAGGGGGTCTGAATACTTTCCATACCCACTGTGTGTGTATATATGTGTATATAGATATATATATATATATATAATGTCTCTATCTTTGATCTGACACTTCTGGGTAGGGTGCGCTCATTGCACGCCCACTCGCTTCCACTGTGATTACACACAGCGGAAGATGATTGGCAGCTGCAGTGTAATCATTGTGCTCCAGCACCTACCAATCGGCAGGCAGAGATGCAGAACTGCGATCTGCCTAATGTAATCTAGGCAGATCGCCATTCTGACAGAAGGGGAGGGTTGGAGTTCCCATCTCTTCCCCTAGTAATAGCACCTCACACAGTATTGTAAACACATGTTATGCACACAGTTAACCCTTTGCTGGCTCCTTCCCAGCCACTGTCATTATTACAGGGACAGTGTATATTTTTAGCACCGATCACAATATTGGTGTCACTGGTCCCCAAAAAGTGTCCGTGGCAGAATGTCGGGTGCAATATCGCAGTTCCGCTATAAGTTGCTGATCACTGCCATTTACTAGTAATAATAAATAAAAATATCCCATTTTTATTATACAGGATTTATATAGCGCCGACAATTTGTGCAGCCCCTAGTTTGTAGACGTTATAACTTTTGTGCAAACCAATCAATATACGCGTATTTGTTGTTTTTTTTCCCCCAAAAATATGAAGCAGCATACATATTGGCCTAAATCTATGAAGTAATTTTATTGGATGCTTTTTTATAGCAGAATGTAATATATTGTTTTTTTCAAAATTGTCTGTCTTTTTTTTGTTTATAGCACAAAAAAACAAAACAAAACACAGTGGTGATCACATATCACCAAAACAAAGCTCTATTGGTGGGCAAAAAAATTACCTTTTTTTGGGTACAGTGTTGCATGACCACGCAATTGTCAGTTAAAGTAATGCAATGCCATGGTCATGAGGGGGGGGGGGGGAATCGTCCAGAGGTAAGGCGGTTAATATGAAAATATGCAAACTCCCCCATCCATTCATGTCTCCACCCCCCCCCCCCCTAGCATTTCTGGCCATGGCAATCTTGATTAAGGTCAAATGATACTTGTAGCATTTACTTACTAGAATCCATCTGCCCTTATCACAGGCATGCATGCAGGAGAGTGTGTTTAGATCAGAAAACCTCTCCTCCTCTCCTGAAGGCTCCTGGGATGTATGACATAATTTGCCTAAGCAAGAAACCAGGAAATAACTGAAGAAATTTAATAATAAAAAGTTTATAACAAGTAAATATGATCGACTTTCCTATCTATTTACTAATGCTAGCATGAGGATTAAAAATCAATGTTGATTGGGGAAGTGAAGTTCCCTTTAAATAATTTGGACCTTATGTCCTACTGTTTACAGTTACTGTCCTTAAAGCTGAACTCCGGGGAAAGCAAAAGTTCTCCCTTGCCGTGTACCTGCCCCCACACTGCAAGAGCCAAATGCTCATTTAGGTGTAGGGGACCGGAAAAAAACCCTTTTACTTACCCGATCCTCCACTGGGCTCTGTTCGTGCTGCTAGACCAGTCCCCTTAGCCTCCTCTTCCCTATGCTCTAGCGGTCACAGGTTCTCTGACATAATGTACAATGCAGGGCCCTGCACTGGATGTGATGAGGCAGTGGGAGGGACAGTCCACCATCAGAGCGTAGGGGAGAAGAGGAGAGCGCTGGCTGCCAGGGGAATAGGGTTTAGGTGAGTACAATGGCATTTTCCAATACAGTACTGAGAACTAAACAAGCCTCTAACCCACACAGTGCAGGGGGGGGGGGGGGCAGCCCCGCTGCAATGGAGGACTTTTCCCGTCCCCACAGAAAGGGACACTGTCATCAAGGAACACTTTTTTTCAGGCTGGTCACATAAATGAAATGTTTTCTAGTTAGTGATGCAGCCTTTGTAGAGCAATACATAATGCGTATTGTCAGTAACAGCAATGTAGTATTCTCCAACATCTGGACAGCCCTCCTGGCCCCCCAGGGTGTCTGTCTGCTGCCCGTGAAGCCTCCAGCACTCTGTGTGGGGGAGACAGGTTGAGTTTCTGTGTTTTCTCTCCCACCCACATCTTCAAGTATTGGAAGCTTCACAGACAACAGCCAGTCATCTTCGTGATGTCAGGGCCAGTATAGGGCCTACTGCAGAAAGCTTCTGAGTCTGTCTTCTGTCACATCATCAATAAACACCAATGACCCAGTGGCACTGGAAGCCATGCATACCCATGCCATCACACTGCAAGCTCCACCATGTTTTACAGATGACCTGGTGTGCTTTGTATCATAAGCTGTGCTAAGCCTTCTCCACAATTTTTTCTTCCCGTCATTCTGGTACAGATTAATCTTAGTTTCATCCATCCAAGGAATGCTTTTATGCTTTTCCAGAACTGGTCTGGCTTTTTTGGATGTTTTTTTGGCAAAGTCCGATCTGGCTTTTCTATTCTTCAGCCTTATGGATGGTTTGCACCTTGTGGTGAACCCTCTGTATTTGCTCTCATGAAGTCTTCTCTTGATTGTGGACTTTAACAATGATACGCCCACCTCCTGGAGAGTGTCCTTCACTTGTCTGGATGTTGTGAATGAGTTTTTCTTTACCATAGAGGATCCAGTGATCATCCACCACTGTTATATAGGAATATGAAGGTATTGGGACTTTTAAGGTGCAACAACTACACAATATTCAATATAAAAAATAATTTTATTACAAAAAAATATATATGAAAATTCATATGTACAAATATACATGAACCATCAAAATAAACATAATAGAGTTTCCAACGTGCATACAGACAAAATTCTCTACATGTTTCGCCATTTTGTAGGCTTCCTCAGGAGTTTGTCATGCAAATACTGGAAACAAAGAAAGAAAAATAATAAATACATAATAATATTTACTCAAATTTCAAACTCAAAATTACAAAAACTGAATATTATTAAGAAAAAAAGGATAACTGAAAACCATAACCAGCCCAATGGTTGCTCAAAAGTTCATCTCAAAATTAGATCTATTTATTCAAGGTATATGACCTTATTAGTATCAATTGTAAGTACATTACCTGTAAATTTTGATGGTACAATCTAAAATGAAGAATGACCAGATAGCCAATGAGCTATCCCACACGGGGGCGCCCGTAAGGAGGGGATCATATGGTGTATCATAGAGGGGGAGAAATACTGGCACAAATAACCACCCGGATATTACTAGCACAGGAACAGAGGGCCATCTGGGGGAAATTACAAAGAAAAATCGAATGAAGTCAAATAACAATCTATGTATAAGAGTAAAGGCGTCTCCATCTAGTTATACGGCACATACCCCATCAGTATTTACCTGTTTATGGCTGTTGATAGTAAAAAATATATTAGAATAGGCAAAAAAGGGGCAGTATCTCCAAAATACCCCAATCAGTGTCCACTCTAAAGGAAAAAGAATTAGTGGAAATTACTATAAATATATAATAATCCCCTCTAGTTGGTAATCAGAATTTTAATTTTTTAGCCATATACTTGCTAGCTGATATATACCTGGTTAATCCAATTGGATAAAGTGTGTCCATATTAGGGCATCTCTGCCGAAAAACTTGTTTTACAAAACCGATCAATCAATTTACTGAAAAAATATAAAATATAAAAACTATTTTAGATTAAAGACCAAGTAAACCAGACAACAGGATAAAAACCAATGTTGCCCATAAAGAGATCTAGTGCCTAAGTAATTTACCTTTGACTGATATCTAAGAACGTCTTCTCCCCAGAGTGTTGGTCATGCTACTGATTTGCAAGGCTGCGATCCGGACTATATACCCCCCTCCCCCTTCCCATTGGACGCACAATGGCGCCAAATCAATGGGCGGAGCGGGCACGTCAGTTCCGACATCCGCCCATCGTCAGATCCGACCCGGAAGTGACAATTCCACCACTGAAAAACCGGAGACGTCCGCCGGAAGCGCCACCCCGCTCATCAGGAGAAAACATCCTGACGAGCTGGACGCACCATAAGACGGATCTGGAAGGGGAAAAACATGCCTAAAGTATAGAAAAGGGCAGACTTCCTTTTAAAATCACGGCAGAAAGGGCACATTGGATGTTAAAAAAATGGGGCCAGGATATCCGGTGGGCTTAGTCAGATGGCGCTCAGATTGTCTCCCAAAGGAGAACAAAGAGAAACGCCCTGGGCGCCCATATGATCACCAAATCCCCCCCAAAAAAAAGAAAAAAAAAAAAAAGAAAAGGGAAACGCCACCCTAAAAAATGTGGTAAACTCCATTGATCTCAATTACATATAATGTAGATTTATCAATGATTAAAGAGAGCCCCTATGGAATATAGAAATGGTACATTCAGTCACCTGTACATAAATTTAATCTTTGACAGATCGAAGGAGTGGAAAAGACCACTATGTCTACTAATAGGAGTCTCCATTTTTTTCTTTTGAATGAGAGATACATGGTAAAAGATCAACTAGTTCATAGCCATCTCCAAATCAAGAGGGTTGAGAGTAGAAAGGGTTCGGCCCCATGTGGTCATTGTGAATTTTGCAGGTTTATATATGATTCTACTGAAATAGTTCTCCCTAATGGAGTTACGTATAGACCAAATTTCTTTAGCAATTGCCAGTCAATTGGCGTTATTTATTTGATGATCTGTGATTGTAAGGCCTTCTATGTTGGTAAAACGAGGAGGCCTTTCTTTCACAGAATGAGAGACCATGTATCTCTCATTCAAAAGAAAAAGAAAAAAAAAAAAAAAAAAAGAAAAAAATGGAGACTCCTATTAGTAGACATAGTGGTCTTTTCCACTCCTTCGATCTGTCAAAGATTAAATTCTTTGCTTTAGAATACATACCTCTTAATGAAAGAGGTGGGGATGTGGACAAAAATCTCCTACAACGAGAAACCAGATGGATACATACCTTGAGAGCTACTATGTATCCCGGGTTAAATGAGTCCATCAGTTTCAAACCCTTTTTGTAGGATAAAAATCGTTATGCTGTATATGTAGACTCTGTTTAAAACAAATAAAATTTTGTTTTGTTTTTTTATTTTTGTTTACTAAATTTGTCTTTATGTACAGGTGACTGAATGTACCATTTCTATATTCCATAGGGGCTCTCTTTAATCATTGATAAATCTACATTATATGTAATTGAGATCAATGGAGTTTACCACATTTTTTAGGGTGGCGTTTCCCTTTTCTTTTTTTTTTTTTTTTTGGGGGGGATTTGGTGATCATATGGGCGCCCAGGGCGTTTCTCTTTGTTCTCCTTTGGGAGACAATCTGAGCGCCATCTGACTAAGCCCACCGGATATCCTGGCCCCATTTTTTTAACATCCAATGTGCCCTTTCTGCCGTGATTTTAAAAGGAAGTCTGCCCTTTTCTATACTTTAGGCATGTTTTTCCCCTTCCGGATCCGTCTTATGGTGCGTCCAGCTCGTCAGGATGTTTTCTCCTGATGAGCGGGGGTGGCGCTTCCGGCGGACGTCTCCGGTTTTTCAGTGGTGGAATTGTCACTTCCGGGTCGGATCTGACGATGGGCGGATGTCGGAACTGACGTGCCCGCTCCGCCCATTGATTTGGCGCCATTGTGCGTCCAATGGGAAGGGGGAGGGGGGTATATAGTCCGGATCGCAGCCTTGCAAATCAGTAGCATGACCAACACTCTGGGGAGAAGACGTTCTTAGATATCAGTCAAAGGTAAATTACTTAGGCACTAGATCTCTTTATGGGCAACATTGGTTTTTATCCTGTTGTCTGGTTTACTTGGTCTTTAATCTAAAATAGTTTTTATATTTTATATTTTTTCAGTAAATTGATTGATCGGTTTTGTAAAACAAGTTTTTCGGCAGAGATGCCCTAATATGGACACACTTTATCCAATTGGATTAACCAGGTATATATCAGCTAGCAAGTATATGGCTAAAAAATTAAAATTCTGATTACCAACTAGAGGGGATTATTATATATTTATAGTAATTTCCACTAATTCTTTTTCCTTTAGAGTGGACACTGATTGGGGTATTTTGGAGATACTGCCCACCTTTTTTTGCCTATTCTAATATATTTTTTACTATCAACAGCCATAAACAGGTAAATACTGATGGGGTATGTGCCGTATAACTAGATGGAGACGCCTTTACTCTTATACATAGATTGTTATTTGACTTCATTCGATTTTTCTTTGTAATTTCCCCCAGATGGCCCTCTGTTCCTGTGCTAGTAATATCCGGGTGGTTATTTGTGCCAGTATTTCTCCCCCTCTATGATACACCATATGATCCCCTCCTTACGGGCGCCCCCGTGTGGGATAGCTCATTGGCTATCTGGTCATTCTTCATTTTAGATTGTACCATCAAAATTTACAGGTAATGTACTTACAATTGATACTAATAAGGTCATATACCTTGAATAAATAGATCTAATTTTGAGATGAACTTTTGAGCAACCATTGGGCTGGTTATGGTTTTCAGTTATCCTTTTTTTCTTAATAATATTCCGTTTTTGTAATTTTGAGTTTGAAATTTGAGTAAATATTATTATGTATTTATTATTTTTCTTTCTTTGTTTCCAGTATTTGCATGACAAACTCCTGAGGAAGCCTACAAAATGGCGAAACATGTAGAGAATTTTGTCTGTATGCACGTTGGAAACTCTATTATGTTTATTTTGATGGTTCATGTATATTTGTACATATGAATTTTCATATATATTTTTTTGTAATAAAATTATTTTTTATATTGAATATTGTGTAGTTGTTGCACCTTAAAAGTCCCAATACCTTCATATTCCTATATAGCTTCTTAATGAAGGGATGTGGTGCCTATGAGATACAGGTGACAGGTATTATTTTCAAAATCCACCACTGTTGTCTTCTGTGGACGTCAAGGCCTTTTTATATTGCCTAACATCACCAGTGCATTCTTCTTTCCTAAGAATGTACCAAACTGCTAATTTGGCCACTCCTAATGTTGCTGCTATCTCTCTGATGGATTTATTTTTAGTTTTTGAAGCTTCTTTGCATGCATGATGTAGGTTCACAGCAATAGATTCCAGATGCTAATACCACACTTAGAATCAACTCCAGACCTTTTACCTGCTTAATGGATGAAGGAATAATGGAGTAGCCCACACCTGGCCATGAAACAGCTTTTGATTCAATTGTCCAATTACTTTTGGTCTCTTGAAAAAGGGGGGGGGAGGCTATTTTTAAAGTGAAGTTCCACTTTTTTTTTTCAGTTTATTAAAAGTCAGCAGCTACAAAAAGTGTAGCTGTTGACTTTAATAAACACACACTCACCTGTCCCATGATCCAGCCCATGTCAGGGGGTTAGGACTCCTTAAAGCGGAAGTTCCACTTTTGGGTGGAGCTCCACTTTAAGAGCTGTAATTCCTAAACCCTTCCTCTGATTTGGATGTACAATCCTCAGATTAAATCTGGGAGTGTGCACCTTCAGTCCATTATATAACTATAGCTTGAATATGTTTTGGTAAAAACCTGAAAAAAAAAATTGTGTCTGTCTTCAAATATATATGGACCTAACTGTATATTGCAGCTTAACAATCATTAGATGTGGTGATTACTTTTTTAGGCTTTTTTTCTCTCTGTTTTGACCTTGTGATCTAGCCAGTAAACATACCCCCACTCTGGATGAACAAGCGCAGGGGGCACCTTTTGGACAACAGCATTGTCAGTCTGAGGGAGGGGAGTTGTAGATGTACTAGAAGATTTAGTTACACTAGCAAGTTGAAGCCAAACTTCAGTTAATGCTTTAGGCCCCTTTCATTTAGAGTAGATCTGTCCAAGCGGAATCTGCCTGTTCAGCGGGGAATCTCTCCACTGATCCCCACTGAGCAGGCAAATGACAGGCCTGGGTCTGCTCTGCATGGTAGACACAACATTGACTGGGACAAATGTAACCACACAAGCACTATGCGGTTTAACATGACGCAAAGGAACAGGATCCTCCACGTTAACTGTGGTTAAATGTATATTGTTAAAGCGGAAGTAAACCCGTCCATAAAACAGTTTGATTTCCACCTCGTGCCAGAAACGTAACACTCCCATTGGTTGTGCTCTTAACAAAACTGTCACACGATGGCTTGTGTCATAACTGATCTCACATGCAGCATCATGGCAGTTGTAGATTAAACAGAGGCAAAGATGGCAGCTTCCTTGGCTGAAAAAGATAGGGGGGGGGGGGCGTTTACCTACACTTTAAAGCGGAGCTCCACCCTAAAGTGGAACTTCCGCTCATCGGATTCCTCCCCCCCTCCGGTGCCACAATTGGCACCTTTCAGGGGGGAGGGGGTGCAGATACCTGTCTAAGGTACTTGCACCCACTTCCGGGAATACACACTGCTGGTAGACTGCGGGTTGATGAGTTTTATAGGCAGGTAGCTATTTGGAAAAGTCAGTTGAGTGATGGAAATGTAGCAAATATCAGTTTAAATGTTGTTGCAAAATTGTGTCAAAGATGTGATGCGATAATTACATTTGTATCATAATTGGCAATGTACTCCAGCATGGAAGAGGTCTTATTTACCTCCACTTTTCTTATTACTGTTGGCAGTTTCTTTATGAATTTATCCCAACAATAGCGCCATGGAAGACTACCTGAATTTGCTGCATGTGTGGTACTAGCAGTGAAAATATTCCCAGGTTTTTTATTAATTTGGCACTAGGCTTCCCACATGGAGTCCTCATCCTCACACAATTTCAAACCCCACATTTCCAGCCGGGGTCGTGGGGGGGGGGGGGGGGGGGTCTGAAAGACATCGGTGTGCGGGTTCATGCACAGATTTTTATTGAAATCGCCCCCGAAGCTGCAACTACTTTTGGAAATCGATGCAGCACCGCAAAGTCAATGTCGCACCGATTGGGACAGTGCTGTTGCCGGCAATAGGCTGCGATTTGGCATGCGATTTGATGTCAAATAACATGTCAAATTGTGCATATGTGAATGGGGACTGAATCCTATCAAATGCAGACTCTGTTTAGGTATTCCGACAACCGCTGGTGTTGTGGCTGCCTGAATACAATAGCCAGCAGTGGGGATTCCTCCAGCCACACTGTTTAATGTGGATGAGGGAATTGTTTGGTTTTCTCTTTCTTGTTCAGTCTACAGCACAGGTGTCAAACGCAAGGCCCGCGGGCCGAATCCGGCCCTCCGGGCCATTTCATGTGGCCCTCACACCTCTCCTGCAGCTGCAGGAGAGCTTCAGCCCTCTTCTGATCCTCCTCCAGACCCTTACTTTCTGCTTTCAAGCAATGCATCCAGCTTCTTCCCAGCAGCAGTATAAGGTAAGGGGGGTGCACTGTGATGTAAGGGAGAGTGGGGGACTCAACTTCTGATGGTGGGGTGGCTCTTGACATCTAATATAAGGGGAGGGGATGCGCTGGACATCTAATCTTACAGATACAACCGGCCCTTTTGAGGGCAATCATAATGCTGATGCGGCCCACGATGAAATGGAGTTTGACACCCCTGGTCTACAGCATGATTGTATATGGCTACCCGGGGTCTGATTCCAGAACTCGGCCAAGCTGAATGCATACAAAGACATGTAAAAATGGCCCTTTCCTTTCTAACTCTTCAGAGAGAAATATAGGAGCTGACATTGTTCACAGGTTTTTTTAAGGCGCAATACTACAAGGCTGTTGTTCTTGTCATAGCTGTACTATTCAGTCCCTAACATGTATATCAGGTGTTCAATCGGGTCCTATTTATGCTATGTTTTTTCTGGCAGTGTTTATTTTTTTTATTTTTTTATTTTTTCCTAGTGTTAAATCTGAAGGCAAACCCTTTGTTGCAGCTTACCAATTCTTAGATGTGATAGCTGCATTTGCTTTCTTTTTTTTTTCTTTTAAAGTGTTAGCTGACATATGGCTTCAATTTGTGAGTGTATCTAAATCTACCACTACATCTAACACTCCCCTCCCCCCCCCCCCAGACTGACAATGCTGATGACTCTGTTGCTCCTTCATCCAGATTTAAGGCACGAATACAGGAGGTGTGTTACTGACCAGATCACCAGGTGAAAACAAAGGGGACAAAGAAAGGAAAACTAATGCAGCCACCACATATAATGATTTGTAAGCTGAAATATATTACATTTTGGTTGGGAGTTTAATACCACTTTAAAATTAGACACCCGTTTTTAATGTGAAGCATTGGATATCCTATTGAAGTACCGTATATAAGCTGTGCCCTTTATTTCAAGCCTTCCTCAGCCGAATTTCACACTCTGCAGACTTAGCATTGGCAGTATGTGCAGCTGCTCTGCCAGCATTGTCTCTTGTGCCCTTCATGGAATGTTGTCTAACCTGCACCCATCCTTTCCTCACACTGCCTGCCTCATTTATTCCTATCATATGACTGATGTCTGGACAAATGTCTGTAATAGATTGTCTGTTCTTCTGCAACTCTAATGTTTACAGCTCTGAATTCTGACAGATTTATTGTATATTAAGCAAAACGAAACCGTTTTCTACTCATTTGCACTAAATTTTGATTGTGTAAATCAAATAAAGATGTATTTTAGTTGTAGATTCACTCAGTGCAGTTTTTCTACACTGCCAAAAACCTGAAGAGAATATGGAAAAGTCATTCCCCTTAGGGCTGATGTCACATGGGCGAATTATGCTGGCAGACTATCTGTCCTAATGGAATCTGCCTAGCCGAGGCAGCGGGATGTCCGTCCCATAGCTAGCAATTGAAATTTGGCAGTATTTGTGGGCAGCGGGGAGCGATTCCCTAGAGGTAAGTGGAAGCAGTCTGCCGCTGGTGATCAGTCACTAACAGTGGAGTTGCCCGTCATATGCGAACACATATGTAGGTCGTGCACACCTATGTAAACCGTGTTTGCACCATACGTGGGCGGTATCGCCACCAGTGTTATAGCGAGGGCAATAATTCTAGTGCTGGACCTCCTCTGTAACTCTAAGCTGGTAACTTGTAAAATCTTTTAAAGCGTCGCCTATGGAGATTTTTAAGTATCATAGTTTGTCGCTCTTCCACGAGCGTGCACAATTTTTATGTATGTATGTGTGTGTGTATATATATATATATATATATATATATATATATATATATATATATATATATATATATATATACACACACACACAAATATGTATGTATGGGGTTTCTAAAAAAAAAATTTAGCAAAAAATACTGATTTTAAATGTCAGAAAAAGGCCTGGTCTTGAATCTTGTGCATTTCATTTAGATCTGTGAAGTAACTCAGCATAAAACAACTGTGGTTTTTGTTCTCTGTAAAGGAGCTTCCTGTAATACAGACCGGTCACTGCTACTCTCTCTTCTTGCACAGGGTGACTGGTCTTGTAACCACCCAGCCTATAGTTTATTTTGCAGACAGGCTGTAGTGAGTGGAGCCTGCTGGGTCCCTTGCACAACTCTTCTCTCTGCACAGGCTGTACAGCACAGTGGTGATGTCATCACTACTTTTAGAAGGTAATATCTGGGTTTGCAAAGGTATTTGGTTAACACTAAGTGGTTTATATCCTTTGTGGCTATTATAAATATATATATATATATATATATTTGGAAATTCACTTTAAGATGGCAAAGGATACACTGTATATGTAACCCTTATCTAGTGGTTTGGTCATCGTGAATGAAGCTTCTGATATAGATATTATGGACCTGCCTGGGTCTGGCCAGTACCTATTTGTTGTACACTCTTAAAGCGATAGTAAACTGCATCAAAAAAAAAAAAAAAAAAAAAAAAAAAAGCTAGCAGTTTATACTAAAGGACCGGAAGGATTTGTCCCTTCCTGACCAGGCCATTTTTTTGTGATACGGCACTGCGTCGCTTTTCCTGACAATTGCGTGGTCATGCAACACTGTACTCAAACAAAATTTATGTGCTTTTTTTCCCACAAATGGTGCTTTCTTTTGGTGGTATTTTATGACCACCTGCGGTTTTTTATTCTTTGCGCTATAAACAAAAAAAGACTGATCGTTTATTTTTATTTTTTTATATATATATTTTTTACTTTTTGCTATAATAAATATCCTAATTTTCTTTTTAAACAAATTTCTTCATCAGTTTAGGCCAATATGTATTCTTCTACGTATTTTTGGTAAAAAAAAATTGCAATAAGCGTAAATTTAATTGGTTTGCGCAAAAGTTATAGCGTCTACAAAATGAGGGATAGATTTATGGCATTTGTACTATTATTTTTATTTTTTTACTAGTAATGGCGGCGATCAGTGATTTTTAGCAGGACTGAGAGTTTGTGGTGGACAGATCGGACACTTGAGAATTTTCTTTGGGAACAATGACTTTTATACAGCGATCAGTGCTAAAAAATAGCCACTGTATAAATGTCATTGGCAGGGAAGGGGTAACATTAGGGGGCGATCAAGGGGTTAAATGTGTTCCCTGGGAGGTGTTTCTAACTGGGGGAGTGTACTGACTGGAGGAGGAGAGAGATCGCTGTTCCTGATCACTAGGAACAGCAGATCTCTCTCTACTCCCCTGACAGAACGGGGATCTGTCTGTTTACATTGACAAATCTCCGTTCTGTCTCTCTGTGGAGAGATTGCGGGTTGCCGGTGGACTTTGCGGCTGCGCGCATCAGCTCTGGCGTCGCGCGTGCCCTCCCCTTATTTCTCTTAAAGCACCCGATGTACAATGACAGCGGTTCACGCAGTGGAGCCAACCTGCCGAACTTTAACTGTGGCGGCTGGTCTTAAAGTGGTTAAGTCTTATAGTGCTAGTATGCATCACATACTAACACATTATGAAAGACTTCCCTGAAAACTAAGCCCTCCTGCAGCGGTGCGCTGTCACCGCTGAAGTCGCTACCATCTTCACCCAGTCTTCTTTCTAGGTGCGCATGCTTCAGCAATATGAATGGCGGAGCCGGTGATGACTTCTCTCATGCTCGTGGGAGTCGCTGTTTACGGCATGGCTCTACAGAGCACATGCATCGGCGCTGACATCACCGGCTGCATCTAAAGTAAATATCTGCACCATTTCGGAGCTATTTACAGTACATTTAAGTAAGACTTACTCTACGGGCTTACCTGTAGGTAAAAATCATACATGGGAGTTTACTTCCACTTTATAGCAAGACTTCGCTGGGTTGATTTACTAAAACTGGAGAGTGCAAAATCTGGTGCAGCACTGCATGGTAGCCAATCAGCTTCAGCTTATTCAGTTAAGTTTTGACAAATAAAAAACTGAAAGCTGATTGGTTTCTGTGCAGAGCTGCACCAGATTTTGCACTCTACTTTAGTATATTAACCCCCCTGTGTTGCAGCTCTGTTCAGATGTGTTAGTTTAGCACAAATACCAATAAATGGAACTAGTTCTCCCCTTGTTTTGTCATCAACAAAAAAGTTTCATAAGCCTCTTTGTATATGTGTGTTATGCTGGCAGAATTGCCTTCATTTGCTCAGTTGGTTATGTATACAAATGTGACAGCAAGAAACAGATGATGTAACTGTTTAAAAGGGTTTTGTTTGCATATTCACAGTAGCGGGAACCAGTAATGTTTTCAGAGAATCTGTCTTGAAACTGAATGTTATATGTAATTAAATATTGATTCAATAATGTACATATTTTGTGTAAAACCAGATGCCCATATGCTGTTCTTGGTGGCATGGTCTTCCGGCTCTCCTTCTAACCACTTAAAGCGGAGCTCCACCCTAAAGTGGAACTTCCACTCATCTGAACCCTCCTCCCCGTCCGGTGTCACAATTGACACCTTTCAAGGGGGAGGGGGGTGCAGATACCTGTCTAAGACAGGTCTTTGCACCCACTTCCGGTAGACCTCTCTGCAGGAAATCTGCGGGAAGCACGTCACTTCCCGCAGAATACCCGTAGTGTTCTGGGAGACACTCTGCTTCCAGAACACAGGAGGACCAGTCAGAACGGCGCAGCGCTACTCGCGCATGCGCCATAGGGAACCGGGCAGTGAAGCCGCAAGGCTTCACTTCCTGGTTCCCTCACCGAGGATGGCGGTGGGGGCAGCAGAGTGATGAGCGATTGCTCGTCCTCTGCTGCGGACGTCGCTGGACTCCAGGACATGTAAGTGTCCTAATAATAAAAGTCAGGAGCTGCAGTATTTGTAGCTGCTGGCTTTTAATATTTTTTTTTTCGGCGGAGCTCCGGTTTAAGGACTAGGCCTATTTCTGACATCTGTTTACAAGTTAAAATAAGTATTTTTTTTTGCTAGAAAATGGCTTAGAATCCCCCCCTCCCCCCTAATATATATATATATATATATATATGTGTATATGTGTATAATATTTATTCAGACACCATAGAAAATAAAATGGTGGTCGTTGCAATACTTTGTCACATCGTATTTGCGTAGCGGTCATACAAACAATTTGTTTTCCTCAAAAAAATAAATAAAAATCAAGAACACAGTCAAGTTAGCCTAATTTTTTTTCTATATTGTGAAAGATGATCTTACGCCGACTAAATTGATACCCAACATGGCATGTTTCAAAATTGTGCCCGCTCGTGGAATGGCGTCAAACTTTGGCACTTAAAAATCTTCATAGGCAATGTTTTTAAAAATTTCTACAGTTTTGAGATACAGAGGAGGTCCTGTGCTAGAATTATTGCTCTCGCTCTTAACGATCGCGGTGATACTTCACATGTTTGGTTTGAACACCGTTTTCATATGTGGGTGCGACCTACGTAAGCGTTCTATTCCTTTTTATTTTACTTCTTCTTTTTAATGTGAGATCTTGCTGCGAATCCGCTGCACAGACAACTTTTATCTTAAAGAGGAGCGCTCTCCATTGAAGAAAATTCCGGGGTTATGGCAGCTATCTGCTGCAATAACAACGGTATTTAATGTCAAAGGACCAACATATATCGATGGCGGGAGGTCCAGAAGTGGTTAAGCCAGCCATAGACGGATTAAAATTCCTGCGGAACCGGTCGAATTTTGATCTACCTTTGGTCGGGCTTGTGATCATTGTATTCTGATGGCTGGGAAACCTCCCGCTGTCAGAACTCAATAGTGCTGCGGGAGAGATTCCCCCATCAACACTGACTGTGTTGACGGGAGAATCAAGCAATTTTTCTGCCTTCAACCTGTGGCTGAAGGGAGAAAAATAACATAATCAATGGCTTGCCTACAGCCAGACATGGATGGATCAAATCTCAGCTTGTTCAACAGGGACCAGCTAAGATTTGATTAATCTATGGGCAGGCTGGTTTTACTGAAGTCGATTAATTGATAGACTTCAGTGCAACCAGCCCTTTGAATTTTTTGCATGCGATCGTTGCTGGTGGCTATAGCTGCTAGCAGTGATCATTGTGTGCTCCTGGCCGGGAAGGCTCCCCGTGCCCCCCTGCAGGCAGAACATAATAGCGCTGCAGGATTGATTCCCCCCATTAACACTGACTGTATTAATGTGGGAATCGAGCAAAATTGTATAATCTAAGGCTTGCTTTAGCGTCAAAGCCCAGTTTTTTTTCATGTAGGCAGGCTCCTCTTTATGCATCATTGGCTTTCATCCTGTGAGCTCTGATTGGATGGACAGAGTGGATCTGCTCCTCGGTTGAAATAGGACTGTGACTTGGCCAAGAGTTGGGAGGGTGGCTCCACCAAAGACCGTAACTGGATGCTTGGCTTTGCTTTAAATATGGCTAGAGTTCCCCTTTAATTTCAGTTAGAGATAAAGTGACCCTTACCATGTTGTCATGTCACTGAAATGAAACAAAGTGGCCAGAATCTCACAAGGAATGACATTTAAGTTAAATTGGGCAGATAATAGGATTTTAAAAATGGATTTTGTCCTGTATTTAATATTACGTGAACAAAATTGTGTCAGGAAACCCTTTCATTGTATAGAAAACCTTTATGAAGGAACCTTCTTTCTTCATCATGGTGACCTTTTTGGAAGCTGCATGTATTACAAAGGAATTGGTACCTCTTGACACGCATACTTCTAGAAGATCTGCTATATCCAATCACCCATGACAGACAATATAGACAGAACTGTGACTTCCCTGCAGTCTAAATTGCAGCTAAACAATACGGCTTGGTGAGGGACCTACCTCCAGCTTGCTGATTGGACAGTGAAAGAACAGCAGTACACTGATCCTCCCTGAACATTCTGATCCTCTAAACATTTTCTTAGTATTACGGGGCCCATCAATATAAAGTAACACTAGTTTAGCCTGTGCATCTGCCAGGTCTCTTTTTCATTAAAGGTTCATAGGAGATGACCCCTCACCTTAAAGAGTAACATTCCCCTCTGGATGATCTATGTGCATTGCAGGGATTTACTAACGGTGTTGCAGATTCCTACCTTTTTCTATTCTGAAGAAAGAGGCGTTTGTGTCCATATGCAAAGTGAATCTGTTTGGGTGTGATTTTATCATTATCAATCAGCTGCTGCACCTGCGGGGGTCTAATGAGGAAAGTTGCAGGGTCTGCATCCCTTTTATACATGCTCCTCCCTATGAGAGTATCTCACTGAAAATTAGATTTACTAAATTTTTATTTGTATCTTAGTACAGACTTCAATGAAATCGGTGAGCTAATTACTCAAGCAGGAAATGACCTGGGGGGGGTTCTGTACATCATTTGTGTACAAAACATCTCCAGGTTGCCATATTGCATTTTACAGAAAATTACAGTGGCTGCAGATTAAAAAAGGAAAGGTAATTTTTAATAAAATGTAATTACAATGTGACTTGTGTCACAATTGTATATGCTATATTATTATTATTATTATTATTATTATTATTATTATTATTATTATCATCACCATCATTTTATAAATATGTTTGCAATTTTTTTTTTTTTTTAATTGTTTTTAATTTTTTTTTTAACACCAAAATCAAGTTGCCCTTTAACCACTTCAGCCCCGGACCATTTTGGCTGGTTAAAGACCAGGCCCCTTTTTGCGATTCGGCACTGCGTCGCTTTAACTGACAATTGCGCGGTCGTGCGACGTGGCTCCCAAACAAAATTGACGTCCTTTTTTCCCCACAAATATAGCTTTCTTTTGGTGGTATTTGATCACCTCTGTGGTTTTTATTTTTTGCGCTATAAACAAAAATAGAGCGACAATTTTGAAAAAAATGCAATATTTTTTACTTTTTGCTATAATAAATATCCCCAAAAAATATATAAAATTATTTTTTTTCCTCAGTTTAGACCGATACGTATTCTTCTACATATTTTTGGAAAAAAATCTCGCAATAAGCGTTTGATTGGTTTGCGCAACAGTTACAGCGTTTACAAAATAGGCGATAGTTTTATGGTAATTTTATTAAAATTTTATTTTATTTTTTACTAGTAATGGCAGCGATCAGTGATTTTTTTTTTTTTTTTTTTGTGACTGCGACATTATGGCGGACACATCGAACACTTTTGACACATTTTTGTGACCATTGTCATTTTCACAGCGATCAGTGCAATAAAAATGCACTGATGACTGTGAAAATGACACTGGCAGGGAAGGGGTTAACCACTAGATGGCGCTGTAGGGGTTAAGTGTTCCCTGCATAGTGTTTCTTACTGTAGGGGGGATGGGCTCTGTGTCACATGACACTGATCTCTGTTCCGAGTACACAGAGCCGAGATCCGTGTCATTGTCACTAGGCCGAGCCGGGAGTTGCTTGTTTACACAAGCATCTCTCCGATCTATACCTCCGTGAGACGATCGCGGGGATCCCCGTGATGATCGTGGGACCCGCGGTCCGACTCAGGGGGATGGCGGCAGGGTCTCGAGCGACCACACGGACAGGCATTTAAAGGGGACGTACAGGTACGTTGATATGCCTGTCCGTGCCATTCTGCCGACGTATAAGTACAGGAGGCGGTCGGCAAGCGGTTAAGGAGATCCTGCCGCCAACTTACAAAGTTGCACAGAAAAATAAACTATTTATTTTTCCCTACAGTGTGCCTTGAACTTGCTAGAAAATGTTGCTTCTTCAGGAAGAGACAGTTACCTAGCACAGGCTCCTCCCCCCTCCTTGCATGTCATAGCCCTCTCCTCATTTGGGAGTGTCCAATTACTAACTGCTGTATTTTCCCGGAAATAAGACCTAGCGTTATTTTCCAAGAGGGCTGCAATATAAGCCCTACCCCGAAAATAAGCCCTAGTTTAATATGCTTGTAAAATCCTATAATCCACTCTTTTGCAGTAGTATATAATGTACAATGTGGGTTTCTGTAATATAATTGCGGGGAAGAGAGCTCCAGCAGGTCACAAAAGCGCAAGTGGCGCTATAACAAAGGTATTTGGCACAATTAAATTACAGAAACACACACATTGTACATTATATAATACTGTAATAGAGTGGATTATATGATCTTACAAACATTTTAACTTGGTTCACACTGGGAAGTCCTGTCAGGCAGGGGAGAGAAGACAGCACATTACATGGTAAGACCTACCCCCAAAATAAGCCCTACCGTGTCTTTTGTTGACAAAATTAATATAAGACCCAGGCTTATTTTCGGGGAAACACTGTATGCTGACCCAGCTCCTCTGCCCCTCCCCTCACTATTTTTTATGTAACTGTGGTATGTATAGAGAAATGTTCTAACAAAATAAATCCTTGGGAGGGGGGCTTTGGAAGAAGGGTTTTGCGCATAGCTTGATGCTTCAGTTTTACAACTTTCATGACTCGTATGTTTCTTGTAAGATTTGACCGAGGCCAGGCTGTGGCTCTCCAGCTGTTGTGGAATGAAATTACCAGCAGGGTATAGACAGATTTAAAACAGCTGGCTGTTAGGATTTACTATCAGTGAATTTTGGATTTTGGCGACATGTTGCGTTATTTGATCTTTTTTGGAGGTGGGCGTTCTAGAAGTACCTGTTGTATGTGAACCTTGATTGGTCACTAAATGGTCCAATTCATGGATAATGACATACGACCGCCTATATTCATTTCCACTCGCTGGAGACAAGTTTGGGGATCTGTTTCCTTGGAGCCCGGTGATTAGGATCTCATTTCCCAGCAGCTGCTTGGTTCTGTCCAGCAATGCTTGCAGGGCTCTTTGTGATGCGTGTTTTTTCCATGTGAATGCACAAATGTTGTTTTGAATAAATACTCTTCTAACAACTGACCTGATTATTTAATATGTGTGTTGTAATGTAGATGTGCTGGAGTCTATTTCACGGGCGCTACAATTTCTTCTTATTGCTCTTGACGACAATAAGGAAAAAAAAAAGAAATATGGAGGGTGCCATTGTTGACATCCTTCTGAAAATGCACATTTTCTGGCTGTCATTCTGGTCCACTGTCTTCAGCAGCAGATCCAGAAGAAGTATGCAATAATGGAAGGGGTTACAGGCAGGGTGGATTTGATCTAAATCAAGTCGATTTAAATCACTAGTAAAAAGACCTGATGTAATCAACTCGATTTAAATCATAATTTTTAAAGAGCAACTGTCATCTCTGTCCTGCAGCGGCGACTCCTCTGACCCGCTGTTGACTCACCGACAGTCCCATTCACTTTAATGGGACGTCTGGTGATGCGGCAGTGACACAACAGGGTGAGGGACGTGTTGGCAGCAGGTGAGTGGATGCCCATTAACAGGCGTTGCCATGATGGATCTGTAATGACAGGTGCTCTTTAAATGCAAGGACTCATTCATGCTGGTAGTAAGGCCCCTTTCACACGGGACGGATCCGTGATGATCCGCCCCGTGGACCTCGGCTTGCTCAGCAGGGATCGCTCCGCTGATCCCCACTGAGCCGGCAGATGACAGGGTGGTCCCCACACACTGTGCAGGGACCACCCTGTCAGATCTCCGCTCTCGCCTATGGGGGATTGGATGAACACGGACCGTCTGTCCGTGTTCACCCGATCCGCTCTGCAGACGGATTGAAAAATAGTATTTTCCTCCGTCTGCAGAATTGGAGGATTGCGGACCCGAATGAGATGTTCATCCGCTGACACCCGCAATCTCATAGGGACCAATGTATGTCCCTTTTTCATCCGTAAACGGACGGATGAAAAAGCGGACATATGGTCCGGATGTGTGAAAAAGGGGCCTTAGAATCTTTAATATTTGCAAATAAAATTAAGGTTTCCTATTTAGAATAATAAGCTGTGAGGTAAAACAGTAGTTGTTTACAGTTAGTAAAACAGCGATATCAGAAGCAATTCAATCATACAGTTTGCAGTGTACATAGATTTGCAAAACAATGGGATAATTCCTGAACTTTCTTATCTCCTGGTGGTTACTGTAAAATTGTGTAAATGCATCAATGCAGTGCATGTTATCTCAGCTTGCAGAGCTTGGATTCATTGAATGAGTTTACTAAAAATATAAATATTGCAGAATATACAGCCTCATGCTACATAACTAAGCTCCATTTCATGCTGAATAAACTAAATTATTAATGTATCTTAAATAGAAAACTATATTTAGATACATTTTTTTATTCAAAAGCATTTTATTCAAATACATTTGATTAAAAATGAAAAAAAATCAATTTAAATAGTAAAAAAAATCTATAAAAAATCTGATTTAAATAAAAAAAAAAACATTTTTTTTTTTTTTTAATCATTGATTTATATCTTCCCTGGTTCCATGTTCCATGTTATCTAGTCTGGTGTGCCCTATTTTTATGGCAAGCTCTTGTTCCTATGATTTGTGGAAGCTGCCTGATGTTGTAAATGGCAAGGAAGGAAATTTCTTGGGTGTCTGGCATTGGACAACACATTAGCTGTAAAAGCAGTAAATGTTTGTGTTTGGAGATTTTAGGGGTTTTAATTTTTTCTGTGTAACTTTTCACTATCCAGGGGAACTCAAACTGAGTATATGCTGAAAAAAACATCAGTAGAAGTTACGTCAGGATCGGGAGATACAGAAAAATAGGCAGATGAAGTTGGATGCAAACTCTAAACCATTTGTAAACTTTCAGATATTTTCATTGTTAGGCCTCATGCCCACGGACGATTTTACAGCCGCGTTTTTTACAGCTTAAAAACGCCTGTCCATGTTATTGTATACATTTTTTGACCTTTTTTTTTCGGGAAAAAAACAACAAAAAAACGTCGGAGCTCAAAAACGCAATCGCTGCGTTTTTGTGCGGTTTTTAGCGTTTTTTAACGCTTCACGGTTTTTTATGCCCAACGCCGACGCCGAGGAACGCACTGGTCCTGTTTGTTTGTTTTTTTCTACAGCTTAAAAACGCCTATGCTATTTTTGGAAATTGTATTTTTATTAGTTTTCATACAGTACAGAAAACAACACTCCACACAATGTGGAGACAGACGGTCACAACATTCGCCGGTGCATACAGTCATACAACAAAACACAAATTGTCACATTAAACCTGCGACCCTCCCAACCCCCCCCCCCAGAACCAACAAAGTATACCCCCCCCCTTGCCTAGAAAGGAACATACATGTCACGGACCACCAACCAGAGGCGGTCCGCCATATTTCAGAAGTACAGTCCAGTAGCTCTCTGCAGAGACAAGTCGGATATAACACATGAAATCAGATCCCCCTCGCCCCCAAACTCCTCCACCCAGACATAGGACAACAGGGAAGGAGACGCTACCCCACCTTCACATGTGTATTACATAAGTGCACAATAACCCCTCGAGGTCCTGACATCCTAAACACTCCCACCCTCCCATATTATATTACACCCTGCTTTGCTGTGTTTAATCGGAAGCCGTATCCACAGTAGCCATCCAACCCCCCCAAACCTTGTTAAATTTAGTCAGTGCCCCCCTACTCAAATAAGTGGCCTTATAAAAGGGTGTGGCTTTATTAACCAACGCTTTCCAAGTGTTAACAGTAGGAGCTACAGAACTCTTCCATGATGGGATGATGCGCTTTTTAGCGTAGTACAACAGAAGTGTGAGTAAGGTTCGTATAGCCCTGGTAGTGGCCAGGGGTTCAACCAGATGTAAAAGACAGACCTCAACAGACATGGGGATAGATATGGAGGTGACCAACCTAATACGGTCAGCAATGGCCTGCCAGTAGATTTTGATTGGAGGACACTCCCAAAAGATGTGCATAAAGGTGGCTAAAGGTGCAGAGCATCTCCAGCAGAGAGAGCTCTGCGTCCCATACATCCTTGCCAGTCTAGCCGGAGTAAGATAAACTCTATGCAGAAACTTATAAAGGATCAGTCTGTCCCTACTCGAGACCAAATATTGAAAAGCAGTCCCCCACATGTCATCCCAATCGTCTCTGTCCAATCCCGGGGCCACAGCCTCCCAAGCCCCCCTGCAAGGTCTGAGTAGGAGAGTCATCTCCGGGAACAGGTCTTTGTAAAATACTGGAAACTGGCTTAGGTAGGGACTCACTGCGCGCCAATAGCTCAAGATCACTGGGCTCCAGGCTAAGGGTCCCCCCACCAAACTGTGAGTGAAAGGCATGCCTCAGTTGCAAATACTTGAAAAAGTGGGAATTAGGTAAATTATACTTCTGTTTTAGTTCATCAAAGGCCAACAGGGTACCGTTGGACACAACATGGGCCAAAAGCTTAATCCCATACCCCGTCCAAACTACTGGGTCCGGGTAAGAGAAAAAATGCGGCAAGTTGGGGTTCCTCCAGATGGGGAGACTAGGCGATAAGCTAGGAGAGCTAGGTGACTGCAATCCCTGGACCACAGCCCAGGCCCTTATCACTGAGCGCATGGAGTGCGTTAAGGGATAGGGAGCTTTCAGGCCCCTGTAGACCAAATAAGACAATGCCTCATAAGAGCCCAGACAGGCAGCCTCCAGGGACACAGATGTATCATCCGGAGGCGCAGTTAACCAGCGGTGGGCCACAGTCAACTGTCCAGCCAAAAAATATTTGTGGAAGTGAGGGACTGCAAGCCCTCCCTCCCCACATGGTTGTTGGAGGATCGCCAATTTCAGGCGAGGAACGCCCCCCTGCCACAAAAATTAGGAAGTCATAGTGTCAAGGGACTTGGGAATCCACACTGGAGAGTTTCTAAGGGTATATAACAGTAATGGCAGAATTTTCATCTTCACCAGATTGATTTTCCCTATGAGGGACAAGGGGAGATTTTTCCAGGCCTGAAATTTTTTAGATATTGTAGTGAGTAGTGGGGAGATATTAAGATTGACAAAGTCTGTCACAGAGTTGGTGATCTGAAGCTCTAAGTACTTAATTTGGGAGACCCACAGCAAAGGAACGGTAGGATCGACCTGAGCAGGGATGGGGTGGGAACACAAGGGAAGTATCTTAGACTTAGTCCAGTTAACCCGGAGCCCAGAGACCGTAGCAAATTTTTCCAAGAGTGACAACGCAGCCCGTAGAGAGGGTCCAGTGTCTCTAATAAACAGTACCAAGTCATCTGCATATAGTGCTGTGGTTTCAATTAGGGTGCCCACGCTCATTCCCTGAATTTGGGGGAGGAACGTAGCGCAATCGCCAAAGGTTCCATGACGAGAGCAAACAGGCCGGGTGAAAGTGGACACCATGGACAGGCGTTTTTAAGCTGTAAAAAAAGCTCAAAAACGCGGCTGTAAAAACGTCCGTGGGCATGAGGCCTTATAACAAATAAATAGTGTAGTAAAATTCCCTGTGTTTGTTTGTCTTACCTGGTAATGATTGGCTTACATGTTGTGGCTACAGTTTGTGATATCATGGCTGACCATCATTCTGCCTCTGTGCTGGCGGACATCGAGTCCGTGGTGCCCGCAGATCCGCTCCCTCTGTGTATAATCCCAGCGGAGGCGGGCCCCTACCTGGAAGTGTTGGGTTACGTACAACGTATATGCTCCGGCGTAGCAGTGCCACCTTGCCACTGTATATGCAAGTTATACGGTTGGCAAGTGGCTAATAGCACTTTACTCCCTTTTAAGTGATCACAGATTGATAATTGGGTATTCTGAGACCAGTTCTCTATTTATTTAAAAAAGAAATCAGTTGCTTCCTTGTTTTTGCCTGTGCCAAAATGATGTCATACATCCCAGGAGTCTTTTTGGGCATTTTTTTTTCTTTTATCTGGTAGGGGGGCTTACACATGTAAGCCCATCCTCCTGCCTGCATGCCCTAGCTAAGGGTACAGGGTGGATATAAATCTATTTATTATAAAAAAAAAAAATCCTATATATTTATTTTTTTTTAATATTTTTTTTTTTAAATAAAATTAATTTTAATAAAAGGCTTTTGGAGTAAAGATAGTTTTCTATTTAAGATACCTTAATAATTTTGTTTATTCAGCATGAAATGGAGATTAGTTATGTAGCATGAGGCTGTATATTCTGCAATATTTACATTTTTGGTAAACTCATTCAATGAATCCAAGCTATGCAAGCTGAGATAACATGCACTGCATTGATGCATTCACACAATTTCACAGTAACCATGAGATAAAACAAAGTTCAGGAATATTCCTTTATTCCACTGTTTTGCAAATCTATGTACACTACGAACTGTATGATTGAATCGGTTCGGATATCGCTGTTTTACTAACCTGACAGCTTATTATTCTAAACAGGAAACCTTCATTTTCTTTGCAAATATTAAAGATTCTAATTACCAGCAAGAATGAGTTCTTACATATAAAGAGCACCTGTCATTTCAGATACATTGTGGCAGTGCCTGTTAGCGGGCATCCACTCACCTGCTGCCACCATGTACCTCACCTTGTTGTGTCACTGCCACATCACCAGCCGTCCCATTAGAGTGAATGAGACTGTCGGTGAGTAAAAAGCGTGTCGGAGGAGCTGCTGCGGGACAGAGATGACCGTTGCTCTTTAAAAATTATGATTTATTTCTTGTGAAAAAATAAATAAAAAATATGATTTTAAATTGAGTTGATTTAAATCAAGCCTTTTTACTAAGGATTCAAATTCATGATTTAAATCAAATCCACCCTGTAAGGGCAGTTAGATTCCAGAAAGTAAATGCTACATGAATCTCCTGCTCTTACTCAAGACTGTGGCTAGAAATGCTGGGGGGTGTTTTTCAAAGTGATTTCTCAACAAAATAAAGCGTGGCGACATGGATGGATGGGTGAGTTTGCTTTGAATTTTAAAAAATGAATAACTAGTGTTTTTCTTTTCTGGTGCTCGGATGCAGTTAAGTTTTGTTTTAATACCTTTGTTGTTTTTTGCATGTAATCTATACATTGATGGTTATCTAGTTTTTATTCTCCTTGGATAGTGGTTAAAAAAGCATTCGGCATCAGAGCCAGTTCACACACAGGCGGCACGACTTTGGGGGCGACTCGGCAAGGCGATCTGAAGACGACTTCAGAGCGACTTGCAAAATGACTTATGTATTGAAGTCAATGCAAGTCATCCCCAAAGTAGTACAAGAACCTTTTTCTAAGTCGGAGCGACTGGCGTCGCTCCTATTAGAACGGTTCCATTGAAGAGAGCGGAGCGCGATTTGTCAGGCAGCTGAGTCGCCTGACGAGTCGCCACTGTGTGAATCGGCTCTAAGCGAAGCATTTATATCTTTTTTCTATCAGTTAATGTCATAATAACTAATCGGTCAATAAAAGTCGATAAAATGCTCTACTGTGAGAAAGATCGAAGTGCAAAAAAAGAAATGTTTGAAGAATAACTACTTTTAAAATACGTTTGCTCTCTTGAGGTATCCAGGGATACCAAGCAGCTTTGCAAATATAACCTATTACCTCTGCCTTTCCTTTCCCTGTGCTTGGAGAGCTCTTATCACAGGCCCAGACAAGCGTGGCTTCTGTGTGCATTCAGCCTGTCTGCGGACAATGGGATATATTTACTAAAGAAATAGAGACTGTTCACTTGGCAAAATAAATAATAAGGCAAAGGGCTACCTTGTGTACACTTTGAATAACCAATCGTGTGAGAGACATGAAATTTTTTATTTTTAGCAGCCTATGATTGGTCAATTGAAGTGACCTTGTGTTCACTTTGAATAACCAATCGTGTGAGAGACATGAAATTTTTTATTTTTAGCAGCCTATGATTGGTCAATTGAAGTGAAGGCAGCTTTGCCTTTTTTTCTTAAGCTCAGTGAACCTTTATTAGTATATACACTTCATTACCAAAAGTATTGGGATGCCTGCATTTGCATGTACATTAACATTATTGGCATCCCAATCTGAAACCTCGTACACACGGGCGAGAATCCCGCGGGGAAAAAAAAACACGTTGGTTTTCTCGACGGGATTCCTGGCAAGCTTTTCTTGCCAAGCCCTGTGTACACACGCACATTCAAAAGAACCGCCGTTCTTTTGAATGGCAAGAACGCAGTGACATCATTGACTACGACAAGCATGCGCTCGTCACATTTGTTGCCGTCGCCGCCATCTTCACCCTACACTATCCTTGTAAGTTACCCCACATGCCTCAAAGTCTCATCGAACATGCGCAGGCTTACCTGGGGACAGGTAAGCATGTAGCCTCGTACACGCACCGTTTTCTCGTCGGTTAACAGGCCGACGAGAAAATAGAGAGCTGGTTCTCTGTTTTTCTCGTCGAGATTCCCGGCAGTTTTCCAGACGAGAAACCATACACACGAACGGTTTTCTCTGCAAAAAGCTCTGCCAGCAGTTTTCTTGCCGAGAAAACCAGTCGTGTGTACAAGGCTTGAGTCCGTAGGGTTCAATATTGAGTTGGCCCACCCTTTGCAGCTATAACAGCTTCAACTATTCTGGGAAGGCTGTCCACAAAATTTAGGAGTGTGTCTATGGGAATGTTTGCCAGAAGCACATTTGTGAGGTTAGGCGATGATGTGAACGAGAAGGCCTGGCTGGCAGTCTCCACTCTAATTCATCTCAAAGGTGTTCTATCAGGTTGTGCAGGCCAGTCAAGTTCCTCCCACCCCAAACTCGCTCATCCATGTCCTTATGGACCTTGCTTTCAGCACTGGTGCACAGTCATGTTGGAACAGGAAGGGGCCATCCCCAAACTTTTCCCACAAAGTTGGGATCATGAAATTGTCCAAAATGTCTTGGTATGCTGATGCATTAAGAGTTCCCATCACTGGAATGAAGGGGCCAAGCCCAACCCCTGAAAAACAACCTTGCATCATAATTCCCCTCCACCAAATGATTTGGACAGGTGCACAAAGCAAGGTCCATAAAGACATGGATAAGCGAGTTTGGGGTGGAGGAACTTGACAGGCCTGCAGAGTCCTGACCTCAACCCAATAGAAAACCTTTGGGATGAATTGGAGTGGGGACTGCGAGGCAGGCCTTCTCAACCACCATTAGTGCCTGACTTCACAAATGCGCTTCTGGAAGAATGGTCAAACCTTCCCATAGACACACTCCTAAACCTTGTGGACAGCCTTCCCAGAAGAGTTGAAGCTGTTATAGCTGCAAAGGGTGGGCCAACTCAATATTGAACCCTACAGACTAAGACTGGGATGCCAATAAAGTTCATGTGCGTGTAAAGGCAGGTGTCCCAATACTTTTGGTAATATAGTGTATATATACACCACAATGTCTTCAATGGTAGGAGCCATAAATTACTTTACTCTTTCGTCCATGGACCGACACAGCCTCTCTATTGACAAAGTGGGTATTATCCGTTAATTAGGAGTGACTAGGCAGAAAAACTTGTAAAAAGTGTTGCATCACACCTTCTACAGTCCCGCCCAGGGGGCGGACCCCCCGGGTATATCCTCTCAGTCTGCATATCGCAGATCAGTTTTTTTCTGTCTAGCAAGGAGTAGGACATGGCTCCCTTCGGGCCCATTGGTCCGGGGGAAAAAAAGATGTATTTATTTTTATTTTATTTTTTTGCTACATTTGTTGTTTCCTGCGATCTTCGATCAACTGCCGACTGGGTGACAGGCTGGATCCTCGATCCTTGTAGTCTCCCCGGTTTCGGCCATCGAGCGTGTGCCGACCCTAGCTATGCGCTGGGTTTTCCACGACATGCCCGTCGCTCCACAGGTGGCCGGTGAGCCTACGCTCCAGGGCCTGCATCGGACCGCTCAGCTTCGGCTGACCTTACGGCCGAGTCACAGCAGCCTGGCCAGTGAGCTTACGCTCCAAGGCTTGCATCGGACCGCTCAGCTTCGGCTGACCTTACGACCGAGTCGCAGCAGCCTGTCCGGTGAGCGTCACGCTCCAGGGCATACATATGATCGTCCCTTTTGGGTCCAATCACCGCATGCCTGGCCAACAGTCCCCTTCCGTGCGCGGACGATGATCTGTTTGGAATGTCTTCCAGCATAATACATGCAGGATAGGTAAGTAAAACTCCCTTGCCTCGGCTGGGTGATTTAGCTGGATATTCCTGGAGAGATCAAGTAAGTGGTTGTGGCCCCTTTCTTCCCTCTCTCCCTGCCTTTCCCTCCTCCCTGGGCTTCTAGCTAAAGGTTGCTGGGGGTCACCTAAGGGGTTCCACTGGAGCGGGGCTGGCTGTAACTAACATTTAAAAGAAATGTAATTTCTGCTTATCTGTGTGTGTGCTTCCTCCTCCATGCTGTCGGCGGCCATTTTGAGGTGGTCCATGCCGAGTTCGGCCTCTTGTGACTGCCCGGCGGCCATCTTCCTGTGGTTCGGCCACACCCACTGACCCCTATCAGCTGATCGGCGGCCATGTTTGTCCACCCTGTATGTATATATTGCCATTCGGCGGCCATCTTTTTGTGGGCTACGGCTGCTTGACCTCTATCTTCGGCCATTTTCTTAGAGCCCACATTATCTTCCATACAGACGTTTTTGGCAGCCATTTTGCGAGAGCCTCCGGCCTCTAGGGTGCATTACACTGGCGCGAAAATTCACACAGGAAGTGCTGATAAAAGAAGCAGACTGACACAGCAGCAGTGGGACAGCATCACAGGCGCAGCACACGACAGCATAGCAGTACCAGTCCAGGGTGGTGAGTCCTCTGGGTAACCCAGCATCTCGGCAGCGCAGGAGGGTGGCTTATTGATATCTTGCCTGGAGCCCTGTGAGTGTCAGCGTGTGGTCAGCATGGCATCTGAGCCAGATGTCTTCTCCCCTGAAACACCAGATTTAGCAGCTGGTGCCCCTGAGGTGTCTATGAACGCTATGACGGCAATCCTAGAGGCGTTTGCTGCCAGGGTGGAAGCAGCACACGGGAATACAGGGGGTAGTAAACGCCCCGTCCCCTGCAAGCTTTTGGGGATAATTCTGATGCAGAACCAGGTCCAGCTACGGCTCCGGGCACAGATTCTGACGCATCAGAGACTGCAGACCGTGACCGGACAGTGAGGATGACTCCAAGTCCAGGTCAGTACGCAAGACGGCTTGGTATCTGACCTTATTACTGCAGTGCGGGATACGCTAAAGTTGGAAAATACTGCAGAAGCAGCAGAGACTCCGGTCCACTTGGGTTTCATAGACCTGCCCGCACTGCTAAGGTGTTTCCTTGTGTGTCTTTTGATAAACTCTTACACAAGGAATGGGAGAACCCACTGAGGGTCTTTACAGCCCCAAAGAGGTTTGCGGTACATTACCCCTTTGAGGAGAGTTTTCTGAAGAGATGGACCTCTCCCCCCTATAGTGGACCCTCCGGTGTCCAGACTTAATAGAGCCACCACAATTCCTGTAGAAGGGGCTCCTGTTTTCAAGGACCCTGTGGATAAGAAGGCTGAAGCACTCGCTTGCTACCTATACTCAGTGGTAGGCTCGGCAGTACGCCCGGCATTGGCGGGGGCCCCAGTGTCTCACACACTTACTGAATGGGCAAGATTGCTACTCCAGGGGTTAAGGAGCGAGATGCTCCTCCTGATGAGATAACATTGGCCGACCTGTTGGTCCAGGGCCTTAGGTTGTCTGCGAGTCAGACATGGATACTATTCCCCTGCTGTCTAAAGCTTTGGTTTATGCAGTAGCAATACGCCACCTGATCTGGCTAAAAGGCTGGTCTGCGGACCAGACTTCCAAGAAAGCCCTCTTGGATCTGCCTTTTAAGGGTGACAGACTTTTTGGGGCTCTCTGGATGACATCATCAAGGATGCCACAGGAGGTAAAGGCACTTTGCTTCCCCAAATTAGCAAGGGTAAGGGGCCATGCCAAGGGCAAGGGCCCTTCTTTACTGCACGCAATCGGTTTTTTCGTCCCCCTTGGGCGACAGGGAAAAGACCCCAGGCCGATAAAGCGCCTGCCCAAGGACAGAAGTGTCCTTGGTCCCGCATACCCAATAAGCCTGCGGACAAATTTGTGTCCGCATGAAGGTCCTCCCCAACCCAGCTCGGATAGGGGGACGTCTTTGCAAATTTGCGACTCAGTGGACAGCTCTAATCTCCGACAGGTGGGTTTGCGAAGTAATCTCCTCAGGCTACAAGATAGAGTTTCTCTCTTGTCCACCGGACAGATTCAACACCTCCAATCTCCAGCTACTACCGACCCGTCGGGAGGCCCTGTATGGGGCGGTCCAGGGTCTACTGGAACGCGGGGTAGTTATTCCAGTTCCAGAACTGGAACGGGGTTTTTACTCAAATCTGTTCATTGTGCCGAAGAAGGAGGGGGTTCGTTCAAGCTTGGATCTCAGAGCCCTCAATTGCTTTGTGAAAGTACAAAGATTTCGGATGGAGTCGGTTCGATCTGTAGTCACAGCTCTCCATCCGGGGAACTTTCTGGCCTCCTTGGACATCAAAGACGCATACCTGCATGTCCCCATATACTCCAGACACCAGAGGTTTCTGCGATTTGCTATCGGGAAGAACCACTACCAGTTTGTGGCCCTCCCGTTTGGCCTTGCCTCAGCACCCAGGTGCGGGGTATCGCTATCATGGGCTACTTGGACGACCTTCTACTGAAGGCCCCTTTAAGCTCAGAATTAGGGGTAAGCGTGTCCATTACCAGACAGACTCTTCGAGACTGTGGTTGGATACTAAACACGCAAAAGTCAGTATTGGTGCCCACTCAATGCCTAGTGTACCTGGGGTTGATTCTGGATTCCTCAGAGGCAAAGGTATTCCTCCCTGTGGAGAAGTTGCAGACCCTCCGGGCTGCAGTACGGCAGCTGACTTCCAGGAATTGGTCGTCACTCCGTTTTTGCATGCGAGTGTTGGGCCTCATGGTAGCCTCCTTCGAGGCGGTCCCATATGCTCAATTCCACGCTTGAGTGTTACAGAAGGAAGTTCTGTCCAGATGGAACAGATGCTCTTCATCTCTGGATTATCAAATCCGAGTGAGCCACCTAGTCAGGAGATCCCTGGTATGGTGGCTGACAGCACCGGCTCTAATGGCCGGGAAGTAATTTCTTCCGGTTTACTGGATAGTAATAACGACGGACGCCAGCCTTACAGGTTGGGGGGGAGTCTGGGGTGTTCAGTCGGCACAAGGTCGCTGGACCCCAGAGGAAGCCCTCCTGCCGATCAATGTCCTGGAAATCCGGGCGATCAGGCTGTGCCTCTTCAAATGGTCTCAGAGGCTGCAAGGGTCAGGATCCAGTCAGACAACGCCACAGCGGTGGCATATGTCAATCATCAAGGAGTAACAAGAAGCTCAGCTGCAGCATCGGAGGTTGCTCGCATCCTGAAGTGGGCAGAGAAGAGCGTACCGGCACTGTCGGCCGTGTACACTCCGGGTGTGGAAAACTGGCAGGCGGACTACCTGAGCCGCCAGATGCTGGACCAGGGAGAATGGTCCTTACACCCGGAGGTGTTCCAACTCCTCTGCCAAAGATGGGGCACACCAGACGTAGATCTTCTGGCTTCCCGACTCAATCGGAAGGTATTGAGGTTTGTGGCCCGGTCAAGAGACCCATGGGCAGACGCAACGGACGCGTTGGTGGCATCGTGGGGTCAGTATCGGCTAATCTATGCCTTCCCTCCCTTAAGGCTTCTTCCTCTTCTGCTCCGCAGAGTGGAGGCAGAGGGAATTCCAATGATCCTAATCGCTCCAGATTGGCCCCAGCGTCCTTGGTACGCCGATCTAGTACGTCTGGTAGCAGACGTCCCCTGGCGCCTACCACTACGGAAGGACCTGCTATCGCAAGGTCCCATACTCCAGAAGCCTGCTGTTTTTACAGCATGGGGTGGACCAAAGGCTTGCTCTAAGTACGATTAAGGGACAGATATCTGCCCTGGCTGTCTTTTTTTTCAGCGACCCCTGGCGACTCACTCTCTCGTGAGTACATTTGTGCAGGGGGTTCAACATATGGCCCCTCCGGTCCGTCCCCTGCTACCTTAGTGGGACTTAAACCTGGTCCTCTCGGTGCTTCAGAAGGCACCGTTTGAGAATATTAGAGATATTCCCCTGTTGACACTTTCTCAGAAGGTGGTCTTTTTTGTGGCTGTTACGTCAGTTAGACGAGTCTCTGAGCTGGCAGCCTTGTCCTGCAAGGCTCCCTATTTGGTTTCCCACAAGGATAAGGTGGTGCTGCGGCCGCAGCCTTCCTTTCAAAAGTCGTTTCGGCTTTTCATCTCAATGAAGACATTGTACTTCCATCCTTGTGTCCTCAGCCGTCGAGTCCTAAGGAGTCGGCGTTGCATTCCTTGGACGTTGTCCGAGCTTTGAGAGTATACTTATCTGCTACTTCCCTGTTCCGGAAGTCAGACTCACTGTTTGTTTCGGTGGCTGGTCCCAAGAAGGGCCAAGCAGTCTCGTCGGCCACCATCTCTAGGTGGATCCGACAGATAGTAATCCAGGCTTACCCCTTAAAGGGTCAAGCGCCCCCCTTTCCGGTCACGGCGCATTCGACCAGGGCAAGAGGTGCCTCTTGGGCTTTCCGACATCAAGCGTCTGTTTCCCAATTATGTAAAGCGGCGACTTGGTCGTCCGCTCACACTTTCACAAAATTCTACAAAGTTGATGTAGGTGCATCTTCGGATGCCTCTTTCGGCCGCAAGGTTTTGCAAGCGGCCGTTTAGAGTTGCAACTCCTCCGTGGAGGAGTGCTGTTTTGTGTTTGGGGTGAAGTTTATTTTTATGCTGTTACCACCCCTCGTTTTTTCTCTGACACTGCTTTGGGACGTCCCACTTTGTCAATAGAGAGGCTGTGTCGGTCCATGGACGAAAGAGTAAATAGGATTTTTGTACTCACCGTAAAATCCTTTTCTCTGAGTCCATGGACCGACACAGCACCCACCCCTCCTTTTAAGTTTGTACTGCTTTTTGACGAACTGATCTGCGATATGCAGACTGAGAGGATATACCGGGGAGGTCCGCCCCCTGGGCGGGACTGTAGAAGGTGTGTTGCAACACTTTTTACAAGTTTTTCTGCCTAGTCACTCCTAATTAACGGATAATACCCACTTTGTCAATAGAGAAGCTGTGTCGGTCCATAGACTCAGAGAAAAGGATTTTACGGTGAGTACAAAAATCCTTTTTTTTTTATTTATTTCAGTTACTTAAATAGCGCTGTCAATTATTGCAGAACTTTAGCTTACAATCTAAGGTCCCTAACTCACATTCATACACATACTAGGGCCACCATGGCGAACTTAGCTGAAAGTGGAAGCAAATGTGGGGAGAGGGAAAGGCAAACAATTGGAGCTCCGCTTTAATGTGTCTATTCTAACCCCCCCTTCCCAAATACCCTCCTATTTGTTAATGGCGTTCATGGTAAACAAATGCAGACATTCTGTGTACTGACTGGTTTGGAGATGTATGTGAAAATGTTCTACTATAACCTGCATTTGCCCTTTCATCATTGGACATGACAGTCAGAAGACACGATCTTCGCCTTAGGACACATGTAAGACAATGGATGTGAATGTGCAGCATGGGTTGTGAAGATGACAGCTGCTGTAACCTTTTGTGGAATAATGCTGCTGACATTGATCTATCTCGTCAATGCCCCACCTATTCCACATGCTAATCATGTCACAAGCTTCGTTCTTTGTGTTTCACAGGGCCATTTATAATCATTCACTCTAGCGCAGGGATATGCAATTAGCGGACCTCCAGCTGTTGCAAAACTACAAGTCCCATCATGCCTCTGCCTCTGGGTGTCATGCTTGTGGCTGTCAGTCTTGCAATACCTCATGGGACTCGTAGTTCTGCAACAGCTGGGGGTCCGCTAATTGCATATCCCTGCTCTAGCGGATAGACATCTAGCAATAGATTCTATCTTGCTTGTGTTTTTCAATCCAGCTAAATAATTAATATTATCCAGCTTCTGCATATCATTTCTGAAGTGATCTATCCACTTAGAGTCTCAGCCATACCTTCTCTAATATGATAACTCTTTGGTGGCCAGTTTAAATTAGAGATGTGGTGCTGGCATAGACTTTTTGTACATGGCTTAAACCGGTCGGTCATACATGGATTGAAATTCAGCCAATTCAGCAGTGACCGGGCAAATGCTTTGATTTTCTGGCATGTTGACACCAGCACTTAAGTCTTAAACCCTGTACACCCGACCGAGAATCCCGTCGTAAAAAAAAAAAAACGTTAGTTTTCTCGACGAGATTCTTGTCAAGCTTGACGAGATTCTTGTTAAGCTTTCCTTGCATACACACGGTCAATCAAAAATCTCGTTGTAAAGCGCGGTGACGTACAACACGTACAACGGCAGTATAAAAGGGGAAGTTTGATTCCAATGGCGCCACCCCTTGGGCTGCTTTTGCTGATCTCGTGTTACTGCGTGTTAGTAAAATTTTGGGGAGAGACGATTTGCGCTTTTCAGTCTTTGTGCACCATTTAAACGATGCAATAATTTACAGCGTGAAGAATGTGCTATCTCCATTACGAACGCTAGTTTTACCAGAAGGAGCGCTCCCGTCTCATACTTGATTCTGAGCATGCACGGTTTTTTAAGACTCGGAAAAGCATACACACGACCGGTTTTCTCGTCGGGAAACAGGCCGACAAGAATCCTGGCGAGAAAATAGAGAGCAGGTTCTCTATTTATTTTTCTCGTCAAGATTCCTATCAGTTTTCTCGACGAGAAACCATACTTTTCATACATTTCTCTACAAAAAAATCTGCCAGCAGTTTTCTTGTCGTTTCTTGCCGAGAAAACCGGTCGTGTGTATGAGGCTTTAAGCCTCGTACACACTAGTGTTTTTTTTGTTTTTTTTTAATGTTCAGCCCAGTAGGGCTGAATGAAAAAAAAAACTGACCGCTCTGGAGGAGCCGCTGTACTAACTATCCAATGTTTGTACAGCGATTTCTCCCGCTGTTCTATATTGTTCTGACAAGGGGAGCCCCCCCCCCTGCCAGAACACTCCGGTCAGCGCTCTGACATTGGCTGGGAGCACTGATGGGGAGACGGTCAGCAGATCTTTTTTCGGTCACGCCCCTTCAACAGAAGTACAGAAGTTGGCCGAATGGCCGTCTTCTGTCAGACCGACTGCAGTGCACACGGGCTGAATGTTAGCCGGTTTCCATTGAACTGGGCGATGCCTCCCGACATTCGGCCCATGTGTACTAAGCTTTAGAAGTGGTAATTTTTTCTGTATCGGCAAAATTAGGAAAACACAATTTTCGACCACCAAAATTTTGGTGCATCTCTAATTATTAGAATATGACATGAAGCACCAGTGAGATCTGATATTGGGATACAGCATTCGCAGTCTGTAATCTGCCCTGAGCCCCATAACTATGTTTTATGTAAATTTCATTCTGCTAGAACTACAGTATATATGGCATAATTTGATCCCTCTTGCTTTTTAGAAGGTCACTGTAGAACTGGGGGCAAATGTTGAACTTTGTGGCTTTTATATGTACTGTATTATTTTCTTTTCAATTGGTTTAGCAGCCTCTCTGCATCTTGTAGGACAATGTCCGGTGTTCGGTATCCAGGGTGACAAAATATTTACAGCCACTGCCTTGACTTATACAACTTCAGCTGGGCGGGAAGCAGATATGACGTTCTTCAACTTAACATAGAAAGTGGTTACATCGCTTTCAGGAATATGTGAAGTTAAAGATAGACGGCATGTCAAATTTCAGTTGCGTGTTCATGTTTTCCTTTTCACCTGGATTTTACCTGGATAGGTTACTTCTGTTGTAATAAAACTAGTAATGATTTTGGATTTTTGCCTGCATCCGCAGGTTTATAGCAGACTCATATCCGGTGTGATGAAACATTGTTTTCTCGTTCAAATTTTTTATTTTGAAATAACAAATACAATATATCTGACACATTTTTCAGAATATTATACTAAATTACAGAAAATACAGGTAGATATATTACTCTGTTTATGACCGGTGGAGAAGAGTTCACTTTAAGATAGTCCTTTGCTCTCATAGTGGATGAAACATTGTTTTAATCATTTCCTGTGCTTGTACAGCACAAATTATCAATCAGTATTGGTCTGTGAAGGACTACGGTCTCTACCTTACCTTACACATGTAAACAGACACTTATTAAGACCAGTCAGGTCAGATGCCAGCCTAGCTATCTGTATGTTTTTGTGACCCACTCTTGGTCTTCCAGGCCCACATAGTTGTCCCGATTTTCCCAGTCCTTTGGGCAGGAAGAGCCCCACACAAGTGATGATGCAGTCTCTGATAGGAAAACCAAGTCTCCTAACAGGGCTGTGTCTCCAAACAGAAGCAACTGCCCTGAGCGATGCCAAGATCTGGCTTGTATCGATCCTGCACACCTGTGCCCTCACACAAGCATCTCACAAAGCCTGGACACAGGATTGAAGGTTTCTTTCCACTCAAGGCACTTTGGAATCTTCAGACTCCAGGACCCGACCCAGAACTTCCAAATCCAGAGAAAACATAGAGCCCAGCTTTTTCCATTCACAATAAAAGTGCCTGAGCTTCTCAAACGGCACCTTTTGAGAATCCTCTGTCCTTTTTATACTAATTTAGTAAACTTATACCGTGGCAGGGCCTCAGGTTGGGGCAAAGGACTGTAGGGGAGCAACCTGCAGTTGGGCTTTAATTTAGAATACAATCTGTAATGCTGGCCCTACACGGGTCGAATTTCTAAAGCTTTCTTTTAAAAATCAGAAAATTTGTGCTTTTTATGATCCGATGGTGCCACCATTGATTTCGAATATCGATCAACCAAACCTTTAATTTTACTTCATGTTCCTACAGAAAATAATTTTCGTGTCTGGGAATCTTCTTTTCTTTCCGGGATATTTCCTTTCTTGCACATGCACATTTCTTTTTCGATTACATTTCTCCCATCATTGATTAGAAAATCGTTTGTTTTTTTAAAAAAAAGTCAACATGTCCAATTATTAAAATTCGATGGCCGCACGAAAATCGGCTGTTGCTGCAGCCCACTAATGGTGCGAAATACGAATGAAAATTCTTAGAACAGCTTTTCAAAAGAAAGTTCTTTCAAAGTTCGACCCGTATATGGCCTGCCTAATATGGGAGTATGTAGGAAGCTATGGAATATTGTTTCTGGTAGTAGTAACTGGAATCTGGTTCTCCAACTTTGCTTGTGGAATAAATATCCAGACAGAACAAGTCTGTTATTGGTCAGACCACTGGTCCTTCTCTTTCAAGAGACCATAGAAGTACATGATGGTGCCAGGATATATACAGTATATGTCTGTATGTATATTTGAGTTTTGGATAGACATTGGGGAGTTGAGCTGGCTAGAAGCTTTATTTATAACTCAAGGAATCCAGCGGTGAGATTTCTGCACCGGTAACTTTTATGTGATCGCAGAAAACAGATGAAGAAGGTTGGCTTCCTTGTTTGGCTTCATAACCGTCACAGCTGGGTATAAGGAAAGGAACTCTGGCAGAGGAATGTTGCTGCTAGAATCCATGAGAAATACAAGAAGCCAGCTTTCATACCTGAGAACTGTCAGCACTGACCCTTAAACCTGAACTCGTTAGGTCCAACATGGGACCTAGGAGGATGCCTAAGCTGCAATGCGGTACCTGCTGTTCCATGCTAGTGACAGACTGCAAACTTTATAGCCGTACGTGTACACTTTAATGTGATTGCATCTACATTGTGAAGCAGATTGTGTAGTACAGGTTATTTTCCAATATGCCTTCCTTTCACATGTTCAATCAAACTCAGACAGTGATGCGCTTATTCCTTCATCGGTGTGCCAGTACTGGAGACTCATGTAGGAGGTTTCCTCTTAAGATGAATGAGGATTACTAGCTTTCTCTCCGGTGTTAGACAGCATGAACCCTTCTTCAGCTGCATGATGCATAAGACAATTTTAAAGGTTGACAAATTACAATTTCCACTGTCGCCCCCTGCTTTCCAGCCGTACGCGCCGGTACCCTCCGATTCATTTGTTTTAATATTGAATTTACTTCACATCATTTGGGAAATTGGCAGTGCAGTCAGGTAGTTATGGGAACACAACAAATAAGTCTAAGAAAACAGCTTACTTTTCATAATTGAACGCAGGTGTGAGCTGTCGCAGGAACTATTAGAGGATTCCGAGCTCTTGCATTTTTAATTCCTACATTGTTGGTTGCTGAAAGCATAGTAAACCGTGGAAAAATCGTATTCATTGAAGCAATTAGGGAACCCTCAATAAAACAGATAATTTGTGTAGGCAGGGATGTTTGTGCAGTTACCTAAACCATGTTTGTCTTTACTGGCTTTTTCACACCTAAAGTTGGCCATACACCAGTAATATTTCATTTGAACATTCGCATGGAAATTCAGAAAAATTGTTTGTCAGAGCATTTGATAGCCCCCATGTAGACTCTGCAAATTTCATATGAAAACCCTGAAACATTTAGTTTGATTGCCGTGCCAATTTTTGAAATTTGTGGTCAATTTCAGGATGCACATGCACATTACAAGTACATTTATTTTCTGAATGAAAAGCACAACCACAGTTTTTCATTGAAAAAAAAAAAAAAAAACAATCTTCCATCACTCTTGATTTTCCTCATCGCTTCAGTCAAAATCAACTGTTGATTTGACCATAGGGTAAAGTAAATGTCCATCTCTTGCTTTTACCTATAGATAAGCCAAGTTAAGGCTTACCAATAGGTAGTGTAAATATCTCCTAAACGTGCACAGTTTAGGAGATATTTACTGTACACGCAGCCGGTGACATCACTGGCGCATGCGCTCTGAAGGAACGGTTGCCCATGCCGTTACTTCAGAACCCTGTGCCATCACCGGCGGCTCCCGCACACATGTGCGGATGTGATGCTATCGCGGCTCCAGCCAGTCACAGAGCCGGAGTCCACGTACCTGAAAGCAAGATGGGTGAATATGAGAGCAGCTGCAGCACTGACATTTCAGGGCTGGAAGGGCTTCGATTTAAGGTTTAATGGAGGGGTCAGGAGTAGTTTATACGCGGAGGGGTCAGGAGTAGTTTATACGCGGAGGGGTTGGGAGTAGTTTTTTACGTGGAGGGGGGGGGCGGGAGTAGTTTTTTACGTGGAGGGGGGGGGCGGGAGTAGTTTTTTACGTGGAGGGGGGCGGGAGTAGTTTTTTACGTGGAGGGGGGGCGGGAGTAGTTTCATAAGTGGAGGGGGTCGGGAGTAGTTTCATAAGTGGAGGGGTCGGGAGTAGTTTCATAAGTGGAGGGGTCGGGAGTAGTTTCATAAGTGGAGGGATCAGGAGTAGTTTCATAAGTGGAGGGGTCAGGAGTAGTTTCATAAGTGGAGGGGTCAGGAGTAGTTTCATAAGTGGAGGGGTCTGGAGTAGTTTCATAAGTGGAGGGGTCTGGAGTAGTTTCATAAGTGGAGGGGTCGGGAGTAGTTTCATAAGTGGAGGGGGGTCTGGCGTAGTTTCATAAATGGAGGGGGGTCTGGCGTAGTTTCATAAATGGAGGGGGGGCGGGAGTAGTTTCATAAATGGAGGGGGGGCGGGAGTAGTTTCATAAGTGGAGGGGGTCGGGAGTAGTTTCATAAGTGGAGGGGGTCGGGAGTAGTTTCATAAGTGGAGGGGGTCGGGAGTAGTTTCATAAGTGGAGGGGGTCGGGAGTAGTTTCATAAGTGGAGGGGGTCGGGAGTAGTTTCATAAGTGGAGGGGGTCGGGAGTAGTTTCATAAGTGGAGGGGGTCGGGAGTAGTTTCATAAGTGGAGGGGGTCGGGAGTAGTTTCATAAGTGGAGGGGGTCGGGAGTAGTTTCATAAGTGGAGGGGGTCGGGAGTAGTTTCAGAAGTGGAGGGGTCGGGAGTAGTTTCAGAAGTGGAGGGGTCGGGAGTAGTTTCAGAAGTGGAGGGGTCGGGAGTAGTTTCAGAAGTGGAGGGGTCGGGAGTAGTTTCAGAAGTGGAGGGGTCGGGAGTAGTTTCAGAAGTGGAGGGGTCGGGAGTAGTTTCAGAAGTGGAGGGGTCGGGAGTAGTTTCATAAGTGGAGGGGTCGGGAGTAGTTTCATAAGTGGAGGGGGGTCGGGAGTAGTTTCATAAGTGGAGGGGGTCGGGAGTAGTTTCATAAGTGGAGGGGGTCGGGAGTAGTTTCATAAGTGGAGGGGGTCGGGAGTAGTTTCATAAGTGGAGGGGGTCGGGAGTAGTTTCATAAGTGGAGGGGGTCGGGAGTAGTTTCATAAGTGGAGGGGGTCGGGAGTAGTTTCATAAGTGGAGGGGGTCGGGAGTAGTTTCATAAGTGGAGGGGGTCGGGAGTAGTTTCATAAGTGGAGGGGGTCGGGAGTAGTTTCAGAAGTGGAGGGGGTCGGGAGTAGTTTCAGAAGTGGAGGGGTCAGGAGTAGTCTCATAAGTGGAGGGGTCGGGTGTAGTTTCATAAGTGGAGGGGGGTCGGGAGTAGTTTCATAAGTGGAGGGGGGTCGATAGTAGTCTAATAAGTGGAGGGGTCGGGAGTAGTTTCATAAGTGGAGGGGGGTCGGGAGTAGTTTCATAAGTGGAGGGGGGTCGGGAGTAGTTTCATAAGTGGAGGGGGGTCTGGAGTAGTTTCATAAATGGAGGGGGGTCTGGAGTAGTTTCATAAATGGAGGGGGGGCGGGAGTAGTTTCATAAGTGGAGGGGGTCGGGAGTAGTTTCATAAGTGGAGGGGTCGGGAGTAGTTTCATGAGTGGAGGGGTCGGGAGTAGTTTCATGAGTGGAGGGGGTCGGGAGTAGTTTCATGAGTGGAGGGGTCGGGAGTAGTTTCATGAGTGGAGGGTTCGGGAGTAGTTTCATAAGTGGAGGGGTCGGGAGTAGTTTCATAAGTGGAGGGGTCGGGAGTAGTTTCATAAGTGGAGGGGTCGGGAGTAGTTTCATAAGTGGAGGGGTCGGGAGTAGTTTCATAAGTGGAGGGGGGTCGGGAGTAGTTTCATAAGTGGAGGGGGGTCGGGAGTAGTTTCATAAGTGGAGGGGGGTCGGGAGTAGTTTCATAAGTGGAGGGGGGTCGGGAGTAGTTTCATAAGTGGAGGGGGGTCGGGAGTAGTTTCATAAGTGGAGGGGGTCGGGAGTAGTTTCATAAGTGGAGGGGTCGGGAGTAGTTTCATAAGTGGAGGGGTCGGGAGTAGTTTGGGAGTGTTTTGAGTTCGATGAACCATTTAGTGATTTTGTGTGCAGTACTGCTGACTGTAATGATGTATAATGGGTCAGAGAAGTCATAGTAAAATAGTAAACAGGCCATTTTATTTGCTTTCCAACTGTGACATTGTTAGGTAATGCATGCTGTTTTTTTTTGGTTTACATATAAGAGAGAAATCATCTTGGTGTAACTAAAAGTTTTCAGAAGAACTTATTTCTGTGTAAAGTTTGTGTCATAAATGGGGGGCCAGCCATAATTGCTCATTACATATACAGGCTGTTTCTTGGTTTGCGGTGCTTCACAAGGATTGTACTTTACTTCTTCTAACAATGTAGGTCTCTGGGTCTGCCAACCCACTGCATGCCTGAAATGTATTGTGGTTAACACAGACCCTGAATTCATAGAGCATTGTAGGTAGTCTTTAGAAACTTGTCTTGCGGTAATGCGATTTTTTTTAACAGATTCATGTACTGTACGTGTGTCCCAGAGCAACAAAAAGGCAGGTTTCCTATGGTGTCAGTTCATACCACTGCATTCTTTTTATTTAGCGCAGCAAATTGCGATGTAAACTGCCACATCACTTTGACATTTCATTTAATCACCCCCCCCCCCCCCAAAAAAAAAACTGCTGTAAGCTAGGATTGGCACACCAGCACTGTTCAGTCAATACAAGCCACTGGCTAGCATGGCTGCTAGGTGTGAACGAGCCCCTGAGGTGTATAGAAATCTGTCAGAACTCTATCAGAACTGCCCCAAGAATCTCTCCTGGTAAGTGGCAGAGTTTTACAGAGAAGCTATTTGGAGAAGTTGGGAGAGTAATGGCAGCAGTTCCGATCTCGGTTCCAGAGGAAATTAAAGCCAAATTTTATCACCGAATTGTCTCTGAGAAGAGAAATCATAGTTAGACGTGCAGCAAAATTAAAAGACAAGTAAGGTATTTCTTTATTTTTTATTATCATACTTACCTAAGTGGATGCTGCATCTGTCCCCCTCTACACTGAGAACCGAGCCATCGAACACCGCCAATGGCTTGGTTCTCACAGCCCCCCGAGCCTGTCAATCAGCAGCTTACAGCTCTGCTCCTCCTCGCTCATTGGAACGCTGAGCTGTGGAGGGGCGGAGCGGCCGTCTCAGGCTCTCAGCTGCTCGCTGAGAGGCTGAGACGGGTGTCAGTACAGTCACCTGGCGGATCCAGACTGCCATTGTCGGGATGAAGCAGTGCCTGGACTGATTTCTGTAACATCAGCAGAGAGTTGACTTCAGACCGCTCTCTGCTGAAAACTGGTCACAGGAGTGCAAAACAAATTGCACTCCTTTGATCCATAGTAGAAGCCCAGCCAAACGAGCTCGGGCTGGACTTCTCCTTTAACGATTTACGCCAACATGGAGGTCTTGTTTACTTCCTCTTTCCTTATCACCGATATAACATTATTTCTTTATGAATTTTTTGCAACAGTAGCGCCACACGGTAATAATGTTGCAAATAAGTAGAATTTGTTACAACTAACAAATAATTTTACTACAGGGTTTTCATGAATTTGGAGCAGGGCTTCCATCTACATGTAGCACGCTGTAGCTGTGAATCTTCCCAGCATCTAGTGGCTAATCTTTAGATCGCTACATTTAATAAAATAACAAAGGGAGGAAGTAGAAGCTTGTACAAATGTAAAATTCACATCAACAATAATCATAAGGTGAACCTTGCAATAATAACTGAAAAATGTGTTGTCTGGAAATCCAAATTTTCTATTTCAGACTGGCCAGTTGAAATAAATTTGGAAGTGTTAAAAAGGAGATCAAGGCAAATGTTACAAAAACTACTAAATTTGGATATGTTCCCATTAAAAAAATGTTAAAGGAAGTCTAGTTTAACAAAACTATTTTAAAAATGCACCTGTTTCTCCAATTCGGCGTACCACAACATTCACATCTGTGCTCTGGTGTGCTAAAATGCAGCGGTGTTGCAGGGCGCTGTTTATATGCCATGGGGTGCTTATACTTTCTGTAATACATGGTAACACCTACATTTTACCACAACACACGTATGTGAATGCACAGCGAGTGTAACCCTCGGACATGAAAAATAAAAAAAGAATATCCTCCTGTAGTGTGTACTTCCCTCTATCAAAAGCACTTTGTGTGATTTCTGTCTGCTGCCTGCTTGCTCTGCCATTGCCATGAGTCATGTCTGACCGCTAATGCAGACTCCAAGGGATTGAGGGCAATGGGTGAGGGGAGCTTCAGCACAGTCTGTGATTCACAGCCTCAGCTGTGCATGTTTACCTATAAATGTGTGGAGGGGGTTTGCCCATTACCTTCACTCAGGTCACAGATTACACTCGGCTCCCTGCTCTATGCTGTGCAGTGTGTGACATCAGATCCCTGCCTCCTGGAAGTTGAGTAAATGATGTACTTTTTAAACAGCTGTAGAGGAGAGATGGCTGCAGATAAACAGGAACAACTTATGTATAAGGATTTGTTTCATCTCTGTGTATCACCTGAGGCTAGTATGAAAGGACTGCAAAAACACACAGGAGTTTGCTTTTTGTTCAGAGGATTTCCCGGTTGGAGGAGGACTGCACCCTTAATGGGCATTCTGGAAAGAAGTGTGATTGAAGATTTCCCCTGGGTCTAGCACTAAAGTGTTTTTTGGGCTTTTGTAGTACAGGAAGTCCCAGAGTTACGAACAACCGAGTTACGAATGACTCCTACATACGAACCGCCTCAAATGCTGGCCACTTGTGCTCCACGCTGGTCCTGGATACCTTTCGAGCACCTCCGGACAATTTGAGAGCATGCACAGCCAACATTTGTTTTTGGAAACTCTGACAACAATTGTCCGATGGAGCATACAGACGTTGGTATTATCCGACAAAACACGTCCCTTGGACAATTGTTGTCGGAATATCCAATCGTGTGTACAGTGGTTCTCAAACCCCATCTATGCCAAACTTGAGTTGGGCTTTAAGAGTAATTCACTTGTTAAATATTCCATCAGTCTTATCAGGGTGGCCCGTCCATTTTAGAATGGGAATTGAGCTGTTTAGTGAATCTTAAGCCCCATACACACGGTCGGACTTCAAACAAACTTTTCTGTGGATTTTGGTTTGAAGGGCGTTGGCCGTGAACTTGGTATCCATACAACACGGCAGGACTTTTTCAGCAAACTTTCCCAAAATCATGTGGGTTTTCTGCTCTTTTCTGCTCTTTACCGCCACCCTTTGGTCAACTTCTGCTATTGTTGGTTGATTTTAACATTGGTTCTGAGCATGCGTGTTTGTACTTTGGACTAAAGTCCGATGGACTTCTGCACACACAATAGGATTTTGCACAGTAGGACTTTTGTTGCCGAAAAGTATGTTAGTTTGCAGAGCGAACATTTGTCCGATGAAAACGGAAAAAGTTTGTCCGACGGAGCGTACACACGGTCGGATTGTTTTGAAAACCTGGGAATTTTGAAGTTTGTTGTCAAAAAGTCAGACCGTGTGTATGGGGCTTTAGGAGTAAAAAAATACTAAATTTCTGGTGAATGAGGTCCGGCACTTCTATTTTCTACACAATAGCAAACCAAACAGAATAGAAAATTGTCAGCTCACTGAACAGCGCACAATGTTCCCATCAAACAATGGCGCGTTTTTTTGTTCTCTGCTATGTGGGAAATGTGTGAACATACACTACAGTGGTGCAAAAGGAAGCATCGCCAACCGCATTGTTTTTCAGCTGCCCCAAACCCTGCTCATAAGGGAGGTAATTATGAGATTGGGGAAAAGAGTGCACTTCTAATAATGTTCAGCTGTCAAGTTGTCTGTTCATTAAATGAACAAGCTCCACTAAGGGCTAGTTATAGAATGTAATAAGTGTTTGCAGTTATACGCCACAATTCTTTCTTCTGGCAAATTCCCAGCTTAGTAATTATCTCCAATCTCCTATACACTCATCGGTGGATTAGAAAACTCAGTTTTGTAAGACATTTCTAATTTAAAGCTGAACTCCGGGCAAACCGCTAAATACATATACAAGAGCGTTTTTACCTGGCAAAGGTTTTGTAGTACTTTTCATCGAGTCCTGTTATCTAGTAGGGGAAAGGATCTGAGCTTTCTTTCTCTACTGTAGTTTCACTTAGGACTTGCTCACACTAGTAGCGGCCCCTGCCTCCCCTCTGAAAAGTGATCCATGGTGAATTGCTTTCCAGAAGGCATGTCACAGGCAGGCCACATGGGGTATAATTTTTGCCACAGCTGCGAAACAAAGCCTTGCATCCATGGCATGTGTATGACCCTGTTATGCTGCTATTGCAACCGCCTGTTTTTACTTCCCCCTTGTCCACCCATGTGAATGAGTCTTTGCAGATTATTACCTTCCCACCCCCACTCTGTGACCAGAGTATCTGAACCGCTTCATCTGATTGGATTCAATCACTGTTCAGCCAAAAAAAATTCACCTGGCTCCATTGATTTTTCAGTTGAAGCATGTCGGTCAGGAGGGGGCTGTCAGTCACCCACGTAGAAAATCGTTGCCAGCTTATCAAGAGGATTTTTAAGAGTTGGCTCATTAAAGCTAAACTCCAGCCAATTATATTACTTTTTTTTTAGCTTTTTATTTTTTATATACAGCACTTTTGAAAAGGCTTAGAACTTCTTTCCAATTGTTATCTCCTTCTGTGACTTCATTGGGAAAATTTCCTCAGTTTTTGTCCCTGTGAAAACAGGACAAGAAATGATGGAACAGACACCACTTGAAGCGGTAGTAAACCGCTGGGCGAGTTTTTTTTTTTTTTGCAAGGTAACACAATGTACTAGTATGACACTTACCTGATAAAGCCTTCCAGCGAAGCGCTGTCATCGCTGGAGGCTGCTTTCATCTTTACCCATCTACCTGTGCGACTGGCCGAAGCCGCAATGACGTCACTCTCGCACATGCGCAGGGGAGTCACTGTTTACGGCACGGGACTCTGAAAGAACGTCCCGGATAGCCGTTCCTTCAGAGCGCATGTGCCAATGACTTTATCGCCTGCATATACAGTAAATCTTTCCTAAACGGTGCACATTTAAGAGATATATTTACAGTAGGAGCCTTGTGAGATATTTACAGTACCTATAGGTAAGCCTTAGAACCATAAGAAATATTTACAGTACATATAGGTAAGCCTTAGGAAATATTTACACTACCTATAGGTAAGCCTTAGGAGATATTTACAGTACCTGTAGGTAAGCCTTAGGAGATATTTACAGTACCTATAGGTAAGCCTTAGAACCTTAGGAAATATTTACAGTACATATAGGTAAGCCTTAGGAAATATTTACAGTACCTTTTAGGTAAGCCTTAGGAGATATTTACAGTACCTGTAGGTAAGCCTTAGTAGCTTGGGAGATATTTACAGTACCTATAGGTAAGCCTTTGCATAGTTGGTACAGTGGTTCCACCCCAGCTGTCAGTTTTTTTTTCAGCCCTGCTGGGTAGAATGAAAAAAATAAAATAAAAACTAGTAGTGTGTACCAGGCTTTAAAGAGGTACCAAGATTTCCTAACTCTAGCAAAAAAAAACTTTTTTTTTGTCTGTCCCCAACCCCACATTGGGGACACAGCAATAAAAACCCCAACTTCTAATATTATCCCCCACTGTATCTACAACAAAGAAACACCTTTTTTGCTGGGGTTAGGCAATAAAATCTTTCTGTGACTGAGAATAAATACTGACAGCTGTCACTTTCCATGGATATATTGCATGGTTGGTATTTCCTAGTATCTGTATGCTTGCCAAAATGGTGCCTTTTTTTTTTTTAAGACTTTTTGCTATTCCACCATTATTGATTACAGTTCAGCATTGCTGAGGGTGGATTCTGGGCAAGCATTTGAAACCTTTTCCGCTTGCCGGAAAAATTCCTGACAGCCCGACAACACTGAAACTCTCTATAAAATTCATTTAGCCCGGACGCGGATCTATTATCTGCACAAACAGTACAATTCGGTCAGAAATCTGTTTGCAGAATACCAGATAATGAAACATCACTTGACACAGCAGTAATATATCCCAATCTGCACACTATGCAATCTTCTGACTCAGATAAATATGGGAGCTTTTGTGGAATCAACGAATAAGGCCTCTTTCAGATGGCCATCCTCCGTGTTCCGATCAGCAGGGGATCTATGAGCAGGTCCCCCTGCTGAATGAAAGCCAAACGGAGGGGATGTAATTTTTTCCTCCAGCTTGTGAGTGGGTTCAAAGGGGACTCATGTTAGGTCTATGGCCAGGACATGTAATGTCTGGGTACATATTTTTACCTCCCTTTTGATACGTCACTTTCAGGTCCGAAGAAACGGAAAAGGGCGCAAGCCTTTTCTGTTTGTTGCATTATGGACCTAGACGGAGTAGAGGGAAATTGGATATAATAAGATGCGTGTCTGCTTACAGACTGGCAATGAGCTTCCAATCACATTCACCTGAAAAGCTGATAGGTTGATCTGATTGGACTACTCCATTGAAAGGACCTCCAAAGCCAGCACCTACTTCTGATCTTTTTTGCTAATGCAGTAATAATACACAGTGTGGTTGATTTACTAAATCTGGAGAGTGCAAAATCTGGTGCAGCTTTGCATAGTAATTGGCTTCCAGTTTTTTTTTTGTCAAAGCTTAATTGAACAAGCTGAAGTTAGAAGCTGATTGGCTACCATGCACAGCTGGACCAGACCCCAGTGTGGCTGATATATTGTCTGTAACAATCAATGTGTTTCTTTATTTTAGTTTAACAATGTGTTTTTTAGATTTTCAAGTTTTCCGTGACTTGCAGTATCCCTGTGCATTGTTACTATTGAATTCAAGTCGATTTTCCTTGTCTAAATATTATTTTTGGAACAAGTTGCAAAGACTCAAATATTCCAAGAAGTTCCTTGTCATCCTGTAGAATTTGGTCGTGCAGAGCCGACTTATTTACTCTTTGAAGTTTGGTGTTATCTTGGTTTTATTTGTCCATCGGACAATAGTTAAGGCTAACATTGTTTTATTGTACGCTGTGGCCTCCTTGCAGGTGGTCTGTTTCACCGAACTTCCTTTCTGGGATGACTTCAGAAGCGCTGGATGCTTTGTGGCAGGTGACAGTTGGAGCAAGTTGTTATACACAATGGAAATTCTATGCAAGCACTCAGTACTTCCTGTTTAATGAACCATGAATTTTTTAAAATTTAATCTATGACCTCCTACTCACCCTCTAGAGCATGTCCCATGATTATTTTTTCTTTTATCTTGTTGACAGAGAGTTGTGGGAATAGGCGGCGTTCTGTAGTCGCACTTGGACAAACAGGTCGGAAGCAATTTACCGTTCAAATTCAGCCTTAACTGGAGAGCTTTCCAAGAACTCAGTCCACTCAGCAAAGTGCTGCCAATTTTCTCGTTCAATTTTCTTATTAAGGGGCAGATAAAACAACATTGACAAAGTTGGTACAATAACAATACAGAGTGGGATTCGCACCCACTTAAATACAATGTATATCATAACATAGCGATACGCTTACATAAGATATAACGGCCGCTATACCGTAGCCGAAAAAGGGTTAATACCGCCCGTTACAGTAGTGGTTTGCGGGCGGTATAGCCGCGGTGTCCTATTGACTTCAATGGGAAGGAGTGGTATACACATCGCTCCTTCACCGCTCCAAAGATGCGGCTAGCAGGAGATTTTTTTTCCTCCCGCCAGCGCATTGCCTCAGCGTGAAAGCCCACGGGCTTTCACATTGAGAATGCTGGGGCAGGATTATTTCAGGCGTTATTTATGCTCTATTTTTAGCGCTAGAACACCTGAAATATGCCTCAGTGTGAAAGGGGCCTAAGAGAGAAAATTTACTGATCACACCCAACAAAGGTGCCGATCACACCCAACACCGATGCCTCAGGCCCTCTAAATTAGAGCAATACACAGTAGACTTTTGGGCTTTGAAAGCCCTTACAACAGTCAATCCACAGAATCTGAGATGCAAAGTAAGCCAAAAAAACAAGTAACCTACACCGAAGAAAGAAAGGAAGGCGACAAGGAGGTAGATGATGTCTACTGCCCTCACCAGGCTAGGGTAGCATCCAGTAACCTAGTGGTCAAATGGGAAATTACAGTTCAAGGAAAGAGGAGTCAAAGCCTGGAGGTAGAAGTGTTGCCAGTTTTATTTCATCTACATAAGTACGTTTGGGGCTGAAAATTAGCTGTTGTGCCCTCAGGGTTTGTTAGAGCCACACAAATATAAACAATATCCAGCCTCCTGGCTATTTGGTCTGTTTATATTATATCCCTGTTGTCCAGCCTGAAGCCTGAGGGTCATGTGCGGCTCTTTGGAACTTTCTAAACTGCCTTTTGCAGACCTCAGCAGTCTGTAGTGGAATCACATCAAACTATAATGGCAAATATCCCTAGCAATATCATGTCTCTGTCTCCTGCAGTGTGTCTTCTGTTTTCAACCACCTCTATTGCGTGTCTGAAGTCTCTGATCATCTCCTCTACTATGTCTCATGTCTTGGATGGTCTTCTGTCATATACTGAATACTATGTGCAGCAGCACCTTGTAGGTTGAGAACCACTTGTGTAGACCCTGCTTCAGTACAGACAGAATTTGCATCTTGGGTCATTCTGGTCAGAGTGCTTATCTGAAAAAGGCCATACAGGTCTGGATTTGTCCGCACATGCCACTCCTGCAGCACTGTTGCTCCACAGCTGGGAGCCCTGACTGACTGAAGACTACTCTCTACAACCTCCTGTCCCCAACCAGTCTCCTTCCTTGGGTTGTTCTCTAATTGGTCCCTGTCATTTTACTGCATATGCAGAACTGTCTGAAAAAAAATATATATATATAGGAGAGAGAGCGGGGAGAGAGAGGGGGATCGGACTACCTTTTGAAATAGCACATGTTTAGGGATGGTTTCAAGGCTCCTGATACTTGCATGCTTGTTAAATATCTCACAGAATTGGAGTCTTTGAATCTTTATAACAGCTGAGCCACTAACATTCTTAGAAGGTCCTGCCATAGTATAATTCATCTATGACAATTATAACCTGGGGGACCATTAAATCTAGTGGTATATGCATTTTCAGGCAATTCACAGTAGTCAGGAACTATATTTGAGGGCATGGCAGCCCATGTTTTTAATAGAAAAGGCAAAAACAAAGCAAAAGTCCAACATATAATGTTCCTCTCACAGGGCTTCTCTTCCAGCGATATGCCCAACCGAAAACACTAGCCCACCTGGCTCTCTCTTTAGCAGTACCGCTGCTCTTTATGCTGGTCCTCAGACCATAGGTTCTTCGAAGCCAACAGCTTCACTCTGGCTTTAGTCCTCAGGCCATTACCTGTCTCTTGCAGACTAACACACACATGTGCTTTGGCTGCCACCTGCAGCCTCTGACTCCTGGAGACCTCATGTCTCCCTTGGGCGGAGCAGTCTCCAACTGGGAGCCTTGAGGTATTCCTAAGCCTCCAATATAAGGACGATGTGCACCTGAGCACACACCCTGCTCGCCCTCCACAAAACCTGGTGTGACAGCAGGAAGGTAAAGTCACCTGGTTGCATCCAGGGGGGTAGATATATTTCGCCCAGATTCAGGCTTTACGCCGACTTATACAACTAGGTGGAGAGTTGTATAAGCCCAGCTAAGGCTAGTGGGCTCATGGATGACTCATATGTCTAGGGAGAGTGTGGGGCGTCGTGCAGACAGGGAGTTGATGAGACCAGCTGAAGCTTGTCAGCTCATTTAGGCCTCTATAAGAACTCCCAGATTCATTAGGTGTTAGCTCATGCCTGGAACCAGACCTGTGTGGACTGTCTAGGGAGAGTGAACCCCTGTGCGGTGAGACAAAGCCTGTGTGGCTATTTGCTTGGACATTTAAAACCAGGGACTTAGGGACTAGGACAGCACTAGGCTGATCCCAGTTGTTAGTTAGGAAACCTGTATGTTTAGTCAGAGGTCAACTTGACCAGGATTTATTTTGTTTATGTTTCTTTTGCTTTGCTGTGTTTTGTCACTGTAAATAGAAAATAAACCGCACCTTTTTGATTTTGAAAACCACAACCTCCGTTTGCTGGGCCTGTTTTGTGTGGGGAGCCCATCCCGGGGGGTCACACACACCCGCTGCCGAGCTAACCCCCTCACACTGGATACAGGGTTTTAGATTCCGTCCCACCCAAGACACTATGGAATCTCCAAACTACAGAGCCCCATCCAGGAATACCAAAACCCGGAGAAAGCTGCAAAAGCATTTTTCTTCAGTCCACATCTATGCTCTGTAGTCCTGCACCGAGCCAATGTGCACACCCCGTGTCCCCCAAATGACCAACTTCACAGTGAGAGCATCTCATACTGTCACACAATGCTGTTGCAAATGGATACAATACACATTTGCCAATCACATGTAATGTGCGATGTGCATGACCCATTCCCTAACCCAGAACTGTGCCATCATTCCTACTATTTCAGCCTATACCTGTACAAGATTATTGGGACTTTCAAGGTACACATATTTGTGTCTTCATAAAATCTATTTATTTAAAGTAATTAAAAATCCACCATAAAACATTTGTATTAAACCATCTAGACATGTTGTTATAAGCCTGGTAATTGTCACCGCAGATACCTTGCATACATGCTACCATCCATATGATATTTAACAAGCTGATCACAGCACCAAACCTAATTTATTACATAATCATGTAATAGAAGCGTAGCTACTCTCTACGCGTTTCATGAACAATTGTTACTTGTTCAGGAGATTACAGTTACGAGTTCGATATAGACAGCTAGGCCAAACGTTAAAGAGTAAAAATGGGTTGCTTCACAGATGCTGACACCAGGTGACCCCCCCCCCTTCCCATTACACAATATCAATAATCTTCATATTATAGCATCCCACCCTTACCTCTGATTTCTTGTTATACTATAGTTGTATTAATTACAATTCAGATGCCGCAGGTCTGTAACTGAATATCAAAGACTAGTTTCAATGTGGATCCAGACCTCTATTCGTTCCCCTACAGCGGGTGGTATTAATGGCTTGTGATAATGTTATATTGGCATCTTATGAATTACTCCCAAGTCAGTATCTAAAGTATGTTTCCGTTTGTAAATTTTGGGATGACATTCAGTAAGGGGGAAGTATGTTAATGAAATCCATGTCATATGACACAGAATGCAAGTCCTGACTGAAATGAGGTGTAATAAATGATGAGCACGGTTCCCCCCCCTCATTTATTAAAGTAAATTATTAAGCCCAATATGTAAACAATAAGTAGTTATTAATCAGACCACATACAGACAAATCTTACTTTTTATACTAACAAAATAAATCCATTTCTTTCTTTCTACATTATGTTCGTAAAGCATTGTGGTAGATTTATGTATTTTCTCAGTGTGTAGCTAGCATTGTTTTTTATCTTGATGCATGAATAGTTAGCATCTTGGTTTTAGAATTTTTCCAGCATGCTGGAAACACAGCATGGAAGAATTGTGTGATTCAGTCTGCATATTTTCATCATTCAATGTTCTCATTCTCCATGGTTTTCTTTTAACCATTAGAAATGCAAATAGTTCTGGAATATGCGGCATAGCTAGCAGTAGCCTCGTACAGTTTTGCTCTGGATTCTCTACATTGCCATGCCAATCCCGAGAGAAGGAATGCTGATATCTTTTTATGTGCCCAGCCCTCCTGTAATCTCTTCCAAGAACACTGGAGCAGCTGTTGTGCCACTCACTGAGGGTCTGTTTACCCTGGCCAGTCTTGCTGGCACTCACTTCATGGAGCATTAGCTGTGAGTTTGCAGCAATTTTCATTTTTGGTTTTCCACTGTCAACTCCGTTATAAACGTAGTGACGTCAGGTCAGTTGAATGCCTTTCCATGTGTCATCTATATCATTACTAATAATCATTTTCAGAATAAATTTTTCAAAGAGTCTTGCATAGCAAAACACCTGTGTGGAAGTGTTAGATGGAAGCCATCCTCTCTCTCCTCACTAGTATGCAGCTCAGAAATTAGAGTGTGACAGCTTCCATCTGAGGCTTATCACTTCGCCATTTAAAGCTGCTCAGGCTGGGTTCACACTGATACTGCACGACAATCATACGACTTTCATCCTACTTTGCTCTGCGACATCAGTCCTACATTGGTCCTACATCCATCCGACTTGAATGAACAGGATACTACTTTGATCCAACTTTGTGATAGTCTGACTTGTCCTTTGACCAATCAAAACAATCCCAGTGTGCGATAAATAATTTTTTTACTGCTGCTGTAATCACCATGTCAGATGTCAAAAGTCCGATGGTAAGGACAGTTAAGACTGTCGGACCAGTTAAGACGGCTCTAATAGGGAAACATTGATTTTCACACGTCATGCGACATGAGCTCCCAATGTCGGAACTCAGGCTGGGTTCACACTGATACTACACGACAGTCATACGACTTTCATCCTACTTTGCTCTGCGACATCGGTCCTACATCTGTCCTACATCGGTCCGACATCCATCCGACTTGAATGAACAGGATACTACTTTGATCCGACTTTGTGATAGTCTGACTTGTTCTTCGACCAATCAAAACAATCCCAGTGTGAGATAAATTCCTTTTACTGCTGCTGTAATCATATGTCGGATGTCAAAAGTCGGATGGTAAGGACAAGGCTCCTACTTTGATCCGACTTCAATGATATTCAATGGGCTGAAGTAGGATCAAAGTCGGACCAAAGTAGTACAGGGAGCATTTTTAAAGTCGGACCGACTTGTTTCGGACCAGTTAAGACGGCTCTCATAGGGAAACATTGATTTTCACACGTCATGCGACATGAGCTCCCAATGTCGGAGCGTTTGTCGGACCAGTGTGAACCCAGCCTTATACACAGTTCAAATTTCCCACCAGCTGAACAAGAGAAATCCATTGATTCTGCATCCAGCATTGTGGACAGAGGAATGTCAGTTGCCATGTATTGTATCAGAAGCCACTACTTCAGTGGCTGCTGAATACCTGTACGGTGTTACCATCTGATTGGATCCCTCAACAAAAACCACCCACAGTTCCAATTTTGGCAGATTCAGAAAAAAGTGAACAACATTCGAGCAGTGTATGACCAGATTTACTTTGCGAAAAATCTCTCTAATCTTAGGTTTAATATTTTTGAATACACACAGGGGAGAAATACAGAACTTGCCATTGCCGACCTCCCTCTGAAAAGGCCTGTTGCTCAGCTAACTCTGGCTTCAAAACTTTGAGTCACTGACCTGAAACAAGTCCAAACGCAATATTCCCCACACACACATTCATGGAAATGTCTGTAGTAATGCTGGGTGCTGTATTGACCACTGGCTGGAAACCGTAGACAATCAGAGTGAAGAAATGTCATCAGCACACCAAGGATTCCTTGAAACGTTGCCGTAAATGTACTGTGTGACCATGTGAATAAAGCTTTGGACCCTTTTGAAGAAACCTTGGTGTGCTGATGACATTTCTTCACTCTGTCTACGGGTTTGCAGCCAGTTGTCATTACAGCATTTCTACAGCCATTTCCATAAATGTCTGATTGATTGACCCGAAGCATGCACAAAGCGAGTGCAAGTTGAACGCCTAACTTGTATACTATATTCAGTATGCATGTGTATGTTGTCTCTATGGCCAGTTGTTTTATTCATACTATTGCACAGATATTGCCTGGTGCTTAGTAGTACTTTCCTACCCTAAGGAGATCAGTATTGAGCCAGCAGGGGTCTATAACATCAATTCCCTACTGTTGTCATCTGTCACTCCTTAGTATCCTCTCTTGCAACCAATTTATAAAATCTGTGCAATGTTTTACTCATAGCAGCTTAGCAGATGTGAACTTTTATTTTCTGACCTACTGGATAAAAAGGACACGTGGACTTTGGCTGCCGGGGCATTACCTCCATTATTTTCTGCTTAGTTTTTTTGTTATATTTCTTGGAATAAAAGAAACATGATGTCCTGTGGTCAGTATGTATTCTTCTAATGACCCTTGCTGGTCTTACCAGCCACTTTATTTTCTGTAGTTAGAGCATGGGGAGTCCGCTAGTTTTTCACATGGTGCAAAAAATACGGAAGCCAGGCAGCATAAATTAGATCATTTCTCATAGTAAACTGGTTGCGATATGTGACCCAATAAAAGTTAGCAACATGATATGCATCAGTTATGATGGTTGAGACTAAAGAATGATAGAACTAGGGTTTCTTATTGCATGCATGTTTCAACAGTGTTTAAAATCTCTGCATATCTGGTCACCATTTGGTCCCTCAGGGTTGGCAAGAGAATTTCATCAGATCTTTGGGGCATGAGGTTATGGGGAAAGATGGAGAAATCAAGATCAGCTTGTCTATGGCCATCCTTAGAATATTCTGAACTTTGAATTAAATTAAAGTGGTTGTATAGTCATTTTTTGTACTTTTACCTACAGGTAAGCCTATAATAAGGTACCCGTAGGTAAAAAGAATATCTCCTAAACCTATACGGTTTAGGAGATATTCCCCTTGCAATGAGCCGCTGACTTCAGCGGCACATGCGCACAGGGTATTTTCGGCCGAAAGCCCGCCCGGCAGACGCCGGACCTTGCCGGAAAGAAGTCTCCCACGCGCATGCGCGGGAGTGACGACATCGCGGCTCCAGCCACTCACAGCGCTGGAGCCGCGATACCCGGAAGACAAGCCAAGGCAAAATGTCATCTCCCTCGGCGTGGATCGGGTGAGATACGATACCGACGCCTCGTTCTAAGGTAAGTATTTTATAATGAGCTAGTATGCGGTGCATACTAGCTCATTATGCCTTTTGCCTTACAGGTGTACTAAAAAAAAAAAGTGTCAGCGGGTATACAACCGCTTTAAGTATGAATATTATGGCTTTTTCTTTCTTTTTACTGCTTTTAAAACAAGTGACAACTGGGGATCATTTGACCTATTCAAATTCTTTCTATCCACCTTCCTGTTGCTACAAAGCCATTAAATGTAGGGTATACACTTATTACATGTTGGTATTATTTAGACACATAAATCAGTTGGTTTTCCTGCAATCTGCTGGAGGATTCTTGTACCGGGTGGGACAGGCTTGTGCATGTACTACAGGATTTTGGTAGAAAGGGCACAAAGTTTAAGCCAAGTTCTCACAATAGTTTGTACCCATTGCTGAAAAATGGGGTTGATTTGAAGGGATCATCACAGATGTGCTTAACTGCTGGTATAAAGGAGTTTTCTGGCGTTTTTTTATTTTTTTTTATTAAAAATGGAAAACCCCTTTTAGGCTATGATAAGATGCTGAAATCTTTATATTTCTGTAAACCTTGTAGAATAAAATAGTGCTGCTGCTAAATCACTGCAAAGATACTGACACATCTGACACCTACCATAGAAAATGAAATACTATCTGGACTGGTCTGTTATGCTTACCTATGTTTTCTTTCTCCGCAGCTTCTGCCCCAGCCAGCACTGTAAATAAAAAACGGGTCCCTCCCATCCCCCACTGCACCTTGGAAAGGAGAAGCGTCACAATGTCAAATATTACTATTGACCCCGATGTCAAGCCTGGAGAATATGTCATCAAGAACCTCTTTGCAGAATTCGCTGTACAAGCGGAGAAAAAAATAGAAGTTGTAATGGCTGAGCCCTTGGTGAGTTTTTCTGATGTTTTCATCCTAGTATAATTATCTAGTCGTTGCACGCTTTATCTCCTGAAGAACAGCTATAAGGTAACCTTGTCTATAACCCTAGAAATTTCTGTACCGCATTGCCTGTAGCCGAACAATAAAGCTTAGTGACCGCTGTATATCACTTGAAGCCACCAGGCTTTTATACTGCTTTTCAATCATTTGTTTTCTTTTTAACTTGTTCTTGGAAGTACATTGTTAAATAATGTCATTGTATTTAATTAACAGGCAGCTCCTGTTGGCAGCCATGTCTATGTATTCATCATGCATTGAGTTCTGCAGACAGAATGTTCACCTGTTCATTGTGTTGCAGACAGAATGTTCATCTTGTGTACCAGTGGGTCACAGAATCTTTGTGAGATGATCGTCGTCTTTTACATATATAAAAACCTCATGTTAATGAGTGTGGGTTATTGCATAAAATGATCTTATAACTGATCTATAGCAGGAGAGAAGCCCGGACTGTGTGTGTTTTATGTCCACATCCTAGCAAATCCATGTACAACTATGAACAGAATATGTAGCCATAGACTGTGTGTGGGCCTATAGAAGAGGGACTGAGTGCCATTAAAACAACTTTATTATGTACAATTAGAAATCTGTTACACAACATTAAAAGATACTCTCCACATAAGGGTTCACAACATGCAAAGATTCCGATTGAAGTTCACATGTGGGCCTGATGCGTTTTGGGAATCCTTCTTTAGGAGCACATGTGACAGAATCTAAGAGGTACAATTGCATGCATTAACGAGAAAGTAAACCCTGATGGGTTTTACTTCCTCTTTATTAACCCGCAAAGGTAAAGAATAATGGGCTACTATGCATCGCATAGTAGCCCATTATGTGTCACTTGCCTGAAACCGAAGCCTGCGATGTCACCGCTGTCCCCAATAGCAGCGAGCATCCATCTTCAGCCCTCTTCCTTGCGGGGCCATGAACTCCAGCTCAGTGACTGGCCGGAGTTGCGTGACATCACTCCCGCGCATGCCGCGCAGTCAACTGCATGCCTGCGCCGTTGTAATCGGCGCACGTCTCTATTGTAAATATCTTTTAAACCTCCTAACTATCTCCTAAACCGTGGAAATATTTCCAGCACCTACAGGTAAGCCTTAATCTAGGCTTACCTGTAGGTAAAAGTGGTTGTACAGGGTGTACAACCACTTTAAGTGACAAATTTCTCATTTGCAAAGATACATTGTGATACATAGATAAATACATAATATAACATACCAGTACACTGGAACCCACTCCTAATCTTTAATAGAGTAATATCGACCAGTAGGGTAGACTGGAATTCATAGCATGTGTATGTAGTCCATAAAGCAAATGAGTAAGCCAAGGTGAAGCCACTGCCTCTCGGATGGATAATTGGGGTACATTCAGTAAATAGCCAATGGACTTGTACACATAATCTATAAAAGACATGTATACAAAGGCTTACTAGTCATGATCAAGGAACAAAGAAAGAAAAAAGGGAATAGTAAGCCTATGTATATATGTCTTTATACCTCCTATATTCTGTCATGGTTGTTCTTATAACTGAACATTTGAGTAATGTAAAGTGCGTGACCAGCATTAGACTTACCAAGACATAACCACTGTAATCTGCTGCTTTATGGCCCTTTGTAAAAAAAAAAAAAAAAAGGTATCTCATTCTTGTAAGATATATCGACAGGTATGGGCAGCAATGAAGAGCAGCAATAATATTTGAAGTGAAGTAATCATAGCAAGCCATCAAATGTTCTCTTGTAGCTCATCAATTTAAAGCAAGGCTTGCTGTAATGGGTTATTGCACTTTGAACGTTATTGTTGTGATTTGCACTGCCTTGTTGAACATGCCTTTCAATGTAGATATGTGTTTATTGCATTGGGGAATGTAAGACTGGCCATAGATGAGCAGATTTCTCCCTAAGAACGGCTGATGGGGAGACATTTTCCTATCCTTTTTAGCATCAGTGTATTCTGTGAATCACCTGATAGATAAAATCAGCACATATGTACTTATTGCTTCTACTCCTAGAAACATAGAGGAGTGACAGAAGAACAAGGCTAAGTGGCAAGTTGTCTGTCGAATCTGCCCCATTTTTTTTTTTTTTGTCTGAGTGTAAATCCATGTTTTTTCCCTAGCATGTTTCAATCCACTTACTGTTGACTGACTGTCTAACTCTGCTGGAAGTCAATTCCAAGCATCAACTAGTCTTTTGGTAAAATAATACTTTCAAAAGATTACTTTTAAACTTTCCTCTTGCTAATTTGAGGTCATGTCCCTGTGTTCTTGATCTTTGCTTCATAGTAAAAATACTGCCCTTGTGTATCTTATTTACACTCTTCATATATTTGGAGGCTTCATTCATGTCCTTCCTTTCCGTTCTTATCTCCAGACAGTACGTGTCAAGTTCCTGCAGTCTCTTCTGATCTGTTTTATCCCTCCAGACCTTCCACCATTGTTGCCTGTCTCTGGACTCGTTCTATCTTTATCAATCACTATATGTAAGTGAGGTCTCTAGAACTGGACAGAGTATTCTAAATTCGGTCTAAGGATCTATATAGCAGAATCAAGGCCTCCTGCTGGTGACCCCTCTAGTGGTGCACCCTAGAATTCTATTGGCTAGGCTCACTGGAAAATGCAGAGGATTACCTTTGAATGGCCCAAGTGTTGCACTGGACTGTTGGATCAAGGGCACGATTGAGCTATGTATGACCTGTAGAGAAAATGTATTATTTAAAGGATAAGTGCGCTTTTATTGCACTTTTCTTTTTTTCTTCTGCCCCCTAACACTTTAGTTAGTATATTAAAGTACATTATTGTCTACAACAGTCCAAAAAAACATCAAAGGTGCTCACGACATGTCACTCTTCTTTATTTAATCACTAATTCCAAAGGCTTAAATCAATTCAAACACAAGCAGCCAATGAATGCTTTGCTTTGCATAAGAAACAATCGTCTGCTCAATGCGTTTTAATTGTTTTTAGCTTTTGGAATTTCTGATTAAAAAAAGAAGAGCGACAGTCAATGTTTTCCTTTTGGATTTTCTTTTCTTGGATTGCTGTATTGGATACTTACTAAGAGCACCAAGAACCACTGCTGATTTTACAGTCAATTGTGGCATATGTAAGGGCAATCTAGTACAATGCGTGCGAGTCTAAACTCCGTCTGGCATTCGTAACGGTGAGTGGTACACATCTAGTTTACTTGTATTGTTAGGAGAAAACACTTGCACAATATTGGTATAATGTTCAGCGCTAAACCATCTTAAGAAAAAGATTAAAGTTAAAAATTTAAATGAAAAGGCATGCATCTGCATGCTGATACACAAAGGTGCAACCATGTGAATGGTGAGTGGATTAAAAGTTCTGAGGGATGAACCCCTAAAAATTAGTCTGTAAAAAAGTCTCTGGAGGCTATAAAGGGAGCGAGGCTGCTTCAGGTGCGGGCCGGGGAACCCGATCACTGTGAACAAAAGGAAAGCAAAAGGAGGAGAGAGAAGCTCCAAGCCAATCCTTTAAACACCTTAGGAATTTATTTATTTAGTATACAAGTATAAAACAACACTAAAAACTTGCTTTAAAAAATGTTGGAGCGCTTGCAGAGTGCTAGAGCGGGTGGGAACTTCCACATGCAGTGTCACAGGAGGGCCGCCGGAAAGTCTCTATTGAGGGGTCCACGAGCACCGCGTGTTAGCTGGAGCCTCGATAAGCCTCGATCAGCAGCTGATGAAGAAGGCGAGGCCGTGCCTTCGAAACGCACTCTAATTGGCCAGACAGCATGTGGGCGGCTCCCCAGTTTGCAGCCCTGGACCACTCCCACCCAGAGACACACAGCCGACATCTCCATGAGGCTTATCGAGGCTCCAGCTGCAGCTAACACATGGTGCTCGTGGACCCCTCAATAGAGACTTTCCGGCAGTCCTCCTGTGACACTGCATGTGAAAGTTCCCACCCGCTCTAGCACTCTGCAAGTGTTCCAAAATTTTTCACGCAAGTTTTGTATGTTGTTTTATACTTGTATACTAAATAAATTCCTGAGCTGTTTAAAGGATTGGCTTGGCGCTTCTCTCTCCTCCTTTTGCTTTACTTGTATTGTTGCCTACAACTTTGCTTTTCCTTCATCTTCACTAGTTAAAATCTGTAGAAATCTTTTAGACTATTAGTAATCTTGCCACTGGTGCTAACTCTGCAGCAACCAGAAAAAAAGTGTGCCCGTCTACTACTATGGCACTTTCTGGCTGAAATGCTAAGGAATCTCGCTCGCCAGCAGTCGCTAAGCAACGCTTAACTGATTCATACAGCTAGGCAGCAATGCCGTAATAGCAGATGAGTGTTCTTTTTAGCGATCCTATCAATGGCAGGACTTACTAATGTGTCAGGGCCCTTAATGTAACCTGCTGAAGAATATTTCAAAGTCAGAACAAATATATGCAGTACATCTCTTTAATACATGTACATTTCTCTGTATTTTTCTCTTTAAAGACCCTGCAAGTGTTGTTGTGTCAGATATGGACACCTTTCTTAATTTCCTGTTGTGGGCTGACTTAGTGGTGTCAGCCCTACCCAGTTTTCTTTTTGATAGACTACTCAATGAATTCTACTGTCTTTATCTCCAAAGCATAGTCAGTAATTGACTTGTAGTCCCAAAACTAGGAGGCTTAAATATACTCTTTGAGATAACGCAGGAAGTGTGCAGAGGACGCAGGGCAGCGCAGAAAAGTGTGTACCCGGCTTAAAATGGAGCAGTTTAAGAGAAGTTAATTGTTGGGATTTACATACACTTTTACCGTATTTTCTCCATTACTGAAGCTGGCAGGGCTTCTAATAAGGAGATTTTCCTGGGCAAGTAACCAGAGCAGTGTGGTGTCTGTTACAGGTTGCTGTATTTTACCATCATTAATATACTCAGCATAGCTGTATTCAGTTTGTTTTATGTATCCTAAATTCTAATATCTTAACTTCTAGATATCAAATTGTAGGTCATTCTGTTAAATGACAGGGTACCTTGTTATCGGTGTGCTGTGAGTATATTAAGTACTGTCCGTGATACTTTTTTTATTTGCACTAACATAGAATTTTTCAGGACAAGCTTTCGGGGTATGTCCCCTTCTTCAAGGTCCAAGCAGTACTGATTCACAATTTTTTTAGCAGAATGTTGAAACAAAACAAGAAAAAAAAAAAAATCTCAGAGGGAAAGGAAAAAAAACACATACAAATCAATGGTAATAAAGATAGCAGCAGAGTTAGTGAGATAAGACAGAGTTAGTGAGATAAGACAGAGGGAGAGCTATAGACTTGAGGGGGGAGATGCTAGTCACAGAGGGGGTCATAAAACCTTAGTATAATGGGTAAGGAAACCAATATCTAAATTTAGGCCATTCGTTTTTGTGTTAAAAAGAATTATCATTCTTAGTTCAAATGTTTTCCTTTCCTGGAATTTCAGAACTATCCAGGAAAGGAAAACATTTGAACTAAGAATGATAATTCTTTTTAACACAAAAACGAATGGCCTAAATTTAGATATTGGTTTCCTTACCCATTATACTAAGGTTTTTGTGCTTGTCCCATCGGATACATTTGCAAGAATTGTCGTGTTCGGCTTTTGAAAGCTGTGTACACTGCTCCCAAAACGCTCCTGCCCATTGCAATGAATGGGCAGCACTTGCGAAGCGCAGCAACACGGACGTTTTTAACCCCTTCTTCGGCTGCTAGCGGGGATTTAAATCGCCCCACTAGTGGTTGAAAAGCACTGCCTAAAGAGCGGTAAAGCGCCACACCAACAAAGTTTCTGTAACGTTATGACTGTGAATTCATCTCAATATTCCAAATACAATGCAAGGAAATATTGGGCCTGGGTAGTTCTTTTTTGGCAGTGGCTTCTTATGTTCGGGTTACTTTATGGTTACATGAAAAGCGCTTTACCCTTTCACTTTGTTTTCAGACTTGGATTTTGTTCTTTACTCTTAACGCAGATGCATCTTTTTTTTTTTTTTTTTTTTTTCATGCATCATGTGTAAGGTTTCCTTTCCTGAAGATTCAGTTCATCTTTCTGTAAACGACTGCATATTATCTGCAATACTTGTAAAATAAAAAAAAACACAGGCTGCCCTCTTGCTGCCATAAATGTGTTATTGGATCCAAAGTCCTATTTTTACAGATTATGTGGCTACCATGGTTTTATGAATGTATTTTCCACCTATCCACTTTAAAAGGGATTATGAAAATTATGGACTTTTGTTGGATGTACAAGGGTTATGGCGTTACAGTTGTTTAGTGGACGGGGTAAATTTAGCACTGTATATAGGTAGGTCATTGGGGGTCCTGGGTTCTGGTTTGGAAAATGTACAGGGATTATGGGGCTACAGTTTTCCTTCAATGATATGAAGTTTTCCACTACTGTATGCTGGAAAAACAGCCCCATGCCTTGATGTTCCCACCTCCAAACTTCACTGTTGGTATGGTGTTTTTTGGGGTTATGTGACGTGCCATTTGACCTGCAAACATGGTGCGTATTATGGCATCCAAAGATTTCAATTTTGGTCTCATCTGACCATACTATATTCTCCCAGTATTTCACAGGCTTGTCTTAATCTTGTGCAGCAAACTTTAAACGAGCTTCAACATGTTGTTTTTTCTTCAGCAATGGAGTCTTGCGGGGTGAGCGTGCATACAGGCCATGGCGGATGAGTGCATTACTCATTGTTTTCTTTGAAACAATTGTACCTGCTAATTCCAGATCTTTCTGAAGTTCTCCACAAGTGGTCCTTGGCTCTTGGACAACTCTTCTGGTCGTGGCCGGTTTATGGTGAAATAATGTTCTTTCCACTTCCGGATTATGGCACCAATAGTGCTCACTGGAACATTCAGAAGTTTAGAAATCCTTCTGTAACCAATGCCATCAGTATGTTTTGCAACAATAAGGTTGCAAAGGTCTTGAGAGAGCTCTTTGCTTTTACCCATCATGAGATTTTTCTTGTGCAACACCTTGGTAATGAGACACCTTTTTATAGGCCATTAGCTGAGACTGAACTATAGGTGCACCAAAATAAATTTTGGTACCGAAAATGACAGTTTAAAAAAACTTATTTACAATTGTATTATATTCGACTTTTTAATTACCGTATATATTCGAGTATAACCGACCCGAATATAAGCCGAGGCACCTAATTTTACCACAAAAACTGGGAAAACGTATTGACTCGTGTAGTGTATAAGCCTAGGGTGTCCATCTGCATGCCTCACTGTGCCCATGCCTCACTGTCCCCAATCTCCCTACCTGATCTCTGGCGCTGTGTGACTAGACTGACGTTTAACATGGGAGTCTGTAGAAGGGGCTGGCCAGTACCGGGTCCCCAAAATCACAGGAGAAATTACCGTTTTACATGGGAGTCTATGGAAGGGGTGCCCGGCTTTAAAAAATCGGTGCTCCCCGGCCGTAGGTCCCCCGGACAACAAACGTTGCACACTTGTAGAAGAAGAGTGAGGCTACATGTGTGCCAAGTTTGGAGTCCAGGGGACATATGGCTGGCTGGGATCAGGCGCACAAATGTGAAGATGGACACAGACTTGAGTACAAGCCAGGGGGGGGGGGGGGGGCATTTTCAGCACAAAAAAAATGTGCTGAAAAACTCGGCTTATACTCGAGTATATATGGTAATATAATCCATTTAAATGAATATAAATTTATTGTTGGACATTATTGGCACAAAAAAAGCTCTAGAAAAATGTATCCCTTTAAATTCTATGTATGTCTTCACAGTGGTCCGTTGGTGTTAAAAATGCAGCTTGGTGCATTTTTGGTCCGTTAAAAAAATGCATAAAAACGCACCTCCCAGTTCAAATGCATTGAAAACGCATCAAGAGCGCATCATTAACGCACCTGTGTTACATTTTTAATGCGTTTTTTGAGTTACATTCACACTTGAGACCTTGCAACACTAACAAGTCACGTGACCCCGGGGAGGTAAAATGGCGAATTGGGCCCAATTTGGAAATTTACACTTACGGTGTACTTACTTTTGTTGCCAGTGGTTTAGACATTAATGGCTGTGTGTTGAGTTATTTTGAGAGGACAGCAAATTTACACTGTTATACAAGCTGTTCACTCACTACTTTACATTGTAGTGAAGTGTAATCTCTTCAGTGTTGCCACATGAAAAGATATAATAAAATATTTACAAACATGTGAGGGGTTTACTCACTTTTATGAGATACTGTGTGTGTGTGTGTGTGTGTGTATGTATGTATGTATGTATGTATGTGTGTGTATGTATGTATATATGTGTGTATGTACGGTATATACGATCCAATGCATTCGTTTGTAAACCTGTAAAAAAGGGAGCTAGAACAGTTGGGACTTCTAAGGCACATAAGTTTAACCAGCATTAAACATGGTATTTAACTGCATGTGGGAATGTAAAGTGGATAGGTAATTATATCTAGCGCAATGGAGGAGCCCTTTAAATAGCATTCTGGTCTCAGGGAACCCCTGGTAATAATTACTATATTTACAACTTATGCGACATTAGCATGATGGTTAGAGGGAAGTATCCCACCCTTAGACCTGATTCACACCTATGCATTTTTAGTGCTTTTTGCATTTTGCAGATTTGCACTACAGAACGTGTTCCGTTGGAAACCATGTTATATGGACTTTTTGGAAGAAAAATAGAATCGCGCTAATCCTATGAAATCTTAATATAATTAGTTCTATGGATTCTAAATCAATATATAGTCCACCAGTGTTCAACAGATCTATAAATCATAAATAGATCATATGAATAATAAAAACATATGAATAAAGTCCACCAGTGTTCAAAATATTAATAAAGTCCATCAATATAAATCAATATAGCATCCACCAGTGCTCAAAACTTAATCAATGAAGTCCATCTGTATGTGCAATGACGTCTCAACGCTACTGGAAAAATGTTAAATGGACTGCAGTGCAAATCGCACAACAAATGCACAGGTGGGAGTCAGGCCTTACAGATAGCTGAAAAGATCAATGGTGTCATTGGTAGCTTATTTGAGAGGTAGAAATGGCTCATTGCGCAAGGTGCCCCTAGAAACCTCTTGTGGAGCAATCTCTGGTTGAGAGAGGCTGATCTAGAGCATTGTGTTATGTACATCATGTCAGCTATTGTATTTTAATTACCGTATATACTCGAGTATAAGCCGAGGCACCTAATTTTACCACAAAAAAATGGGAAAACATATTGACTCGAGTATAAGCCTAGAGTGTCCATCTGCATGCCTCACTGTGTCCATGTCCATGCCTCACTGTGCCCATGCCTCACTGCGTCCATGACTAGACTGACGTTTAACATGGGAGTCTCTGGAAGGGGTGCCCGGCTTTGAAAATCGGTGCTCCCCACCTGTAGGTCCCCCGGACAACAAACTTTGCACACTTGTAGAGAAAGAGTGGGGCTACATGTGTGCCAAGTTTAGGGTCCAGGGGACCTACGGCCGGCCGGTACCGGCTCCCCAAATTCCGGGAGATCAGGCGCAAAAAGGTGACGAGTATAAGCCGAGGGGGGCATTTTCAGCACAAAAAAATGTGCTGAAAAACTCGGCTTATACTCGAGTATATACGGTACACGCTTTTATGCTAAGCTTGTCATAAAAATATACGTTTTTACATTTTGGTTGCACTTCTGTGCCTTTTAAAAGTCCCAACCGTTCTAGCTCCATAGAGTTGCAGTTTAGAAACATATTTTTCTAATTAATATAAAATTGACCGACACTTACTATAGTCTTCCATGAAAAAATGACAAAATGTGTAAAGATTCAGCTATTCAGTCATGTGAAAAGAAAATTTTCGTTTTACTTATTTAATGTGCACGTTATTGGATAATTGAAGTGAATATTCACATGATTTATTGTGTGAATGTTTTCAAGTCCTTTACTAAATCAGTCTCACTGTTGTCACATTTAAAATGTTCAATCAATTATAGCGTTAGAAAATACCAGGAATTGATAAATACGCAAAGATTCTCCCATTTTACATTTGCTTTAATCAAATCACTGGCACGTCCTATCTCCGTATCTACAGAACTCTTTTTTTTTTTTTTTTTATAAGGAAAAATGAAAGCTTTACTTAAAGTCTGTATAAAGTGCAGTGATCAGTAGCTGGTATCTAATTCAGACTTTACTTTTAATTGGCTGGGGGTCAGGAGAATTAGATCATTTTTTTGTGGGTTATCGTACTTTGAATATTGCGCTCTGTTTTATAGAGCAGACCATGCAGCAAAAAAATGACTTTCTAAAATTGCCCCTCACCCTTTGTAGATCAATTGAAAAACATTAAAGCGGAAGTAAACACCTGCAGGAATGTAACGCTCCCATTGGTTGTGCTCTAAACCAAACTGTCAAAGCATCCAATGGCTGGTGTCATAACTGATCACATGTGCAGCATCATGGCAGTTGAAGATTAAACATGGGCCAAGATGGCAGCTTCCTTGGCTGAAACCGATAGGAGGGTTTACTTCCACTTTAAAACAACACCTGATCAACATCACTGATCCCAATCGCTCAATCTCAAATCAGATGTCACGGAATCCGGATCTGAGACTACTACAGACCCCCCCCCCCCCCCCTGGTGCCAAACTGCCATTTTTGTGCAGCATCTTGCCAGCATGCCAATTGTGCCAGTGTATGGCCGGTAGAGGGGCGTGTGGCCCATTGATTGATTCTACATTTGTGCTAATGACAACTGCACTGGGTAACAGTAACTGCACTTTGCACATTGCTCTTTGCCTGCTGATTAAAGGTTAAATCTACCCATATGCCCGGTTGATCATGTCACTAGACCCCTTTCTTCTTAATTTGACACTATTCATAAGGACAGCTTTTTTTTAATTTATTTTTTATATAGAGTATATCAGTATATCACAAGCATTCAAATTGTTTTCACAACACTGTGTGGTTTCCTAGAAGGAAGAACAACGCAAACAAGTATGACTGTAAATAAGAGTATTCCTACGGGTCTCATTATATAATTCCGGATCTGTCACTTCTATTGTCAGGAGAGTGGCCTGGAGAGCAATTTCATATGACTTACAATTTAATACACGAAGATGGCCCTTGTACTTGAGACATCTGATCATTTATTTGTACCATTAAAAAAAGCAGTATACTGGCCATTCAATAACATTTGAACAAAAGGAAATAATCCAACTACCACGGAAATGCTGGGCAGAACTTGATTAGTCAGTAATCAACCTGGTTAACCAGGTGCCTAGAATCACATGACATGAAGGGTCTGGGATGTGCACAACCAACCCTAAGGACAGTATGTACTGACAGTGCTTAAAGCGGAACTTCAGTCATTTTTTTATCTTTCTATTTATTAAATCCTCTGTCTTTTGTTGTTTTTACTTTGGATATTTAAAGCATTTTTTTTTCTTCCAGTAAATACCTTATACAGCCCACTTGCTGTTTCTTCTCTGGAAAAAAGCCCAGGCTTATGACATCATGCACAGCTCTCTCCTTCTAACCCTGGTGAGAGTTTGCCAGGAAGGGAGGGGGATGAGTTATGAGGGCCAATGAGAGCTGCAGAGCTGGAGGCGTGCCTCTGTGTAAATCCAGGAAGTGAACAGGCAGCAGCTTCAGCTGTCCACAGTTAAAATGATTGCAGCCTGTCTCAGTGTAGGGAGATTTCTGCAGCATATTTGGCAAGTACAGAATCACAGAATATATATAATAATATGCAAAGTGGTTGGAGGGAAGCTTCAGAATGGCAAAGATGTTTTTATTATAAATTATGTGAGCAGACTGCAGTTCCTCTTTAATGCATTTACGTTACCATTCTACCTTTGCATGATTCTGATAAGCCATGTGTCTGTAGCCTTCAGTTTACTGCATGCACCAATGTCATCGCAGTGGGCATCCACCTTTGCAAAAAGCTTTGAAAGTGGCCACAAACCTTAAGATTTCCATTCACTTGACCTGTGGAAGCTGTGCCAAAAAGGCAGAGGACATAGGAATTGGCTATAGGATCCCTGCAGCTGATGTTTTAATGATTTACCATGCCTTATTCTGTACTGTGTCTGTCGGGAGGCGGTTGTGTTGGTAGATACATGGCTTTACATCCTTATGCCAGATTTGCCACCCTAATAGTTGGTGATCTGATGACTGGTGGGGTAAACATAATTGTGACAGGAGAGGTAGAGGAAGTTCAGAAACATAAGATGGATGAAGCAGGAAGATCCTTGCTCTGCAGGTTTTCAGTTAGTTTCTTCTCCGGAAAGGAGAACATTGAGCAGCAAAGTAATGACATCATCACATCTCACTCCAAATCTCCCAATACTAATAGTAGGCTGTTTACCACTCATAGGTAACATAGATGACGTCACACTACAAATATACAACTATGAGGCTTAAAATGTATCAAGCCCAGAATCAAAAATTTGATATATTGTTGTTTACCAATCATTGCATGTGGTGGCTGCATTCGTTTTCTCCCCCCCCCCCCCCCTTTATTTTAACCAGATGGTCTGTTACAGTTACACAGTTCTTGTTTTATGCCTAGAACACATGATCAAAAAATTGGACGAAAAATACCACTTTCGAATAAATTGTACGATAATCTGATTATTTGTTAGTACCCAGCTTTTGAGAGCCGATCACAACAGTTCATGAGGAATTATCTGAAGGGACAAACGCAAAACTTTTTCTCGTACAATACCAGGAAGTACGATATTCATTTAATCAATACAGTTTTCGTCTATAAAACAAACAAACTAGAAGACCAAGACCATGCATGCCCATAATCAACAGAATACATTACAATAAAATACAATACATTGCAATACATTATATCACTTCCCAAGTTGTATTCTGTCGTACCAGAATATTCCTAACTTAAGTAACCTCTTCATTTTCAATATGAGACTAGCATACAAAACAAAATAACAGACGATCATTCATCTGATATTCTCATTGTGTGTAGAAGGCTTTAGGGTGGCTCCCCTATGGCGGAGCAATGGATACACCCTTGGACAGCAGCATTGTCTGGAGAGGGTAGTGTTAGATGGACTGGTAGATTTTACACAAGTGACTAACAAATTAACAAATTAAAGCCTAAAACGGTAAGTCCTCATGTACACTGTTGTTGGTAAACGGACGTTTAGGAGCAGTTGGGCGTTTTTTTCAGCTGCCCCTGAACTCTCCTCTGTTATCTTATCAGTATTTGTACATAGGGTCGTTTATAGTCATTTCTAGGCAGTTGAGTTTAGAAGAATTTTGGAAAGCAAAAAAATACGTTCAGGACAGATGTTCAGAGGCATTTGAAACGTCTGTAACAGCTTGTAAAAGCGGTAACTTGCGTTTTTGCCGCATTTCGTCTACAGGCGTTTCAAAATTTTTAACAATTTCTAAACACAAACGCGGCTAAACACGGCATGTAAATGCGCCAAAACAGACGTTTTTAAACGTCGGTTATGATCTGTCAAGTTAAAACGTTCAGGAGGGGTTGTAAAACGGTCCCGTGTACATGAAGCCTAAATCGGGTACAGCAACATTTTTTCTATTTTTAGGTTAAAGGTTTTAAATTATTGAATAAAAGCTGATCATTGTAAACACCCCTGTCAGTGTTAAATGGTTTGCCTTAACCCTCTAACTGCCACTTTTGCTGGACAGCTTGGTCTGTTAAAGAAAATTGAAAAATCAGACTTGCTGGCCAGTTCCCAAATGAAAATAATGGTGAAAATAATGCCTAAAAAATCAAAACAAAGGCAGCCATGACATTTAAAGGGGTTGTAAAGGTTCGTGCTTTTTCACCTTAATGCATCCTATGCATTAAGGGGAAAAAACACCTTGCTATCATGGGCCCCCCAGCCCCCCCGTTTTACTTACCCAAGCCCGTTTACCTGCTGTGCGCGTCCCCCGGCATCCTCTTCTCCACGGAGTCTGGCCGTTTATTGGATATATTGATAGCAGCGCAGCCATTGCCTCCCGCTGCTGTCAATCACATCCAATGATGCGGCCGCCGGGGGGCGGGGCCGAGTCATACACTCTGTGTCTATGGACGCAGCGTGTATGACAGGGAGCACGCCCGCAAGCTAACCCCCTCAGGAGAGCGCTTCCCAGAGGGGGGTTAGCTTTAGCGGGGGGGAGCCAAGACAGCCGCCGTGGGACCCCAGAACAGGAGGTTTGTGGCCACTCTGTGCAAAACGAACTGCACAGTGGAGGTAAGTATGATATGTTTGTTATTTTAAAAAAAAATCGAACCCATAATTTTTTTTTTATTATTACAGGCTTCCGAACCTAGAGGTGAGATGTGGGGTCTTATTGACCCCATATCTCACTGTAAAGAGGTCCTGTCATGTCATATTCCTATTACAAGGGATGTTTACATTCCTTGAAATAGGAATAAAAGTGATCAATTTTTTTTTTTAAGTGTCAAATAAAAATAAAAGTAAAATGAACAATAAAAAAAAAAATATATATATATTTTTTTTACAGTGCCTCTGTCCCTGTGTGCTCGCACGCAGAAGCGAACGCATACGTAAGTCCCGCCCACATATGAAAACGGTGTTCAAACCACACATGTGAGGTGTCGCCGCGAACGTTAGAGCGAGAGCAATAATTCTAGCCCTAGACCTCCTCTGTAACTCAAAAAATATAGCCAGTAAAACAAATTTAAAGCATCGCCTATGGGGATTTTTAAGTACTGAAGTTTGGCGCCATTCCACGAGCCTGTGCAATTTTGAAGCGTGACATTTTAAGTATCTATTTACTCTGCGTAACTTCATCTTTCACATTATGCAAAAAAATTGGGCTGACTTTACTGTTTTTTTTTTGTTTTTTTTTTAAAGCATGAAACAGTTGTTTTTTTCCCCCAAAAAATGCGTTTGAAAAATTGCTGGGCAAATATCGTGCGAGATAAGAAGTTGCAATGACCGCCATTGTATTCTTTAGGGTCTTTGCTAAAAAAACATATATAGTGTTTGGGGGTTCTATGTAATTTTCTAGCAAAAAAATTATGATTTTTACATGTAGGAGCGAAGTGTCAGAATTGGCTCAGGCCTGGAGTGGTTAAAGGAACACTAAAGGTTCCCGTTTTTTTTTTTTTTTAAAACAACAAACATGATATACTTGCCTCCACTGTGCAGCTCGTTTTGCACACAGTGGCCCCGATCCTGGTCTTCTGGGGTCCCTCGGCGGCTGTTTCAGCTCCTCCCCGCAAGGACTCCACACCATAATGCAAACGAGCTCGCATGGTGTGGAGTTACTGCGGGCGCGCTCCCGTGATACAGCGGCGGCTATAGCCGCCGACTGTATCACTCGGCCCCGCCCCCCGGCGTGCCGCGTCATTGGATGTGATTGACAGCAGCGCCAGCCAATGGCTGCGTTGCTTTCAATCCATCCAGTGTAGCCAATCAACGGCCGGGCTCAGGAACTCGGAGGATGACGGGAGCGAGCGCGGGACTTTCGAGGGGCCAGGTAAGTAAAACGGGGGCTGGGGGGGGGCGGCATTGTCAAATGTTTTTTCACCTTAATGCATAGGATGCATTAAGGTGAAAAAACACGTACCTTTACAACCCCTTTAAGGATTGAGAAGCTGCAATATAATAAATTATTGCTTGTGATTTTAGATGCTCTTTAAACCACAGGAATTGTCAATTTTTTTTATGAGTTATTCAAGAAAACTTTCCATTTCTCAAGCTACAGTTGGTATAAGTCCTATTAAAAGGTGAGTGAGTGAGTGAGTGAAAAACTTGTATAGCGCTAACAAATGCGAACTAAATCGCCTCAAGGCGCTTAGCTTCCAGTAACTTCATGATCCATCAGAAGAGGTGGGTCTTAAGTTTTTTCCTGAAGGCCCGATGGTTTTCTTCCATACGGATGTCCGTGGGTAGAGCGTTCCATAGCCGTGGTCCTTGGACTGCAAATCTTCGTTCTCCCTTTGATTTGTAGTGGAACTTGGGGATGTGAAGGAGATTTTGGTGTGTTACTTTCATTACATATGTTGAAGACACGTGTACAGTGTTCAGAACTATATACTGTAATTGTTCTCCTACAGAAGTGGAGAGGGGCAGAGCAATGTTCATCATTTGAATCTGATACTTTCAGCCAAGTACGACTTTACATTTTTTTTTTTTTAGTTTGTGATCTGTGACATTAAATTCTTTCCTGGACATTACCAACATTTTACCCATAATGTTAGTAATTTCCTGATATCACAAAGTTAGTTACCACCATCTACAGCTGTCTTCAATTGGCCGAGGCTAACCCTTTCCAGGTTTCTCATTGTAAATGGCTTGCATTGATACCCAGGCTTCCTGAGAAAGGCTGGGATGAAGCCACTAAAATTCGTTTTTAAGGCTCATACCATTTAACTGCACCCTACATCATCATTATACCCTGGCTAGGTTGGCTCACATGGGGGTTTGGGTCTGCGGTCACTTGTCCTCCATTGTGGTTTTAGCAGTTCGAACCTTCTGCACGTGTTTTGGGTTTTGTCCAATTTTTTCTACTTATAGGCGGAACCTCTTTTTATTTTATGAAACTACTCATCTTCCAGTGCCTCCTACTCCGGAAGTTGGACTTTTAGGTATTTTAAATTACTTTATAGCTTGTACTCATAATCGTAGCCTGGTGCGTCTGCTTTTATTTTATACACATAAAATAATCCTACTTAATTGGAAAAATTCTGCTACAACCGTTTTATCGCCTAGTGAATATTGATCTACAAGGGATGGAGCGGCCCTAAGAAGTTTACCAAAGTCTGGCAGCCATGGCTTGACAACGGAGTCCTTTTGGGGGGAAACTTCTTTATCTCAACTGTGTTAATCTTGTATGTATTATTCAGGGTGGTCTTTGGTCCAATGGGACTGCATCTTTGGAATGGGTTGTTGGTTCTCCTGATTGTACTTGGAGGGGGATAGTGGCGCAGGTATGAGTGTGTGTAGGAGTTTTTTTGCCTGCGGTTTACCTATGGATACCCTGTATTGGCGAATATTTTTCATTGGGCTCTGCGTAGTCCATATGACCTGTACTACTTTGGCACCTTCATGTTTTGTATCCATGGATATTTAAAGTATCTGTATCTATTTCTTGTTCTTATGAAGCGTCGTATTTTTTTGGAAATGTAAAATCTTTAAATAAACACATCCAAAGATATTGGTAATTTATCAACACTTGGGATAGAGGTTGATACATTTAAATATGTTGAGGCTTACAGTGTTTGCAAGACCTTTATAGTTCATTGTGTGACAGTGGCAGTATTTTTTGGTCAGGCCAGCACTGCATGCTTGATCTTGCTGGATAAACAATATCTAATAGATCCCCTGAGCTGCGGGTTGTGTTCTGCACGCAGCACATTAGGCAAGTAATGCAGCCATTTGTTTCCTCTGATGCAAGCACATTATCTCAGCCCTTCCTTCAAGGCAACTCTAGGGAAATGCCAGCCTTCCTGTCTTTTCATTACCATATTTATTTTACCTTTAACAGCCTGAAGTCAATCTGTTATTTGTTCTCACTGATAGTCTATAGTTTATACGCAGTCTGTTACAGTAAAATTATCAGGGCCTAAAGACCTATGGGCAGAAGTTCTGCAGACCTAGCTGACTGTTATCTGACCATCTTTACAGACACCCGCAGACTCTACTGTTCTACTGTCAGAATCATTCATGGGGAAAGCGCAATAAAAATAGTTTAAAAAGATTGGCCAGTTGATATCAATTAAATAGCCGCTATTGAAGTTGTCTGCCTTCACACACAGCTCTATCAAATTTTCTGTGATCCAAACTAGGGCTGCAGCTAACGATTATTTTCATAACCGATTAGTTGGCCGATTATTGTTTCGATTAATCGGTTAATAACCTTAAAAAAAAAAAAGGTGATTTTTGCGGCGATTTACATTTTTTTTTTGCCCAATTTGTTATTGGGCAGATTAAAAAACACAAATTGCCGCAAAAACGCATTACATGCTTTTCTGCAGCTTCTCCATTGAAGTATATTGAACCAAAAAAACAAAATCGCACCGTTTTGCATAAAAAAAAAAAAAAGTCCTTGCCCCCTTTCCAAATACGCAGCAGCTGAAAAAAACATGGATGTGAACGTATCCCATAGGTCATGTCCCATAGGAATCCCATAATAAATGGGTACAAGTTGCCTAGAAGTCGCCTTGAAGTAGTACAGGAACCTTTTCTGAAGTCGAAGCGACTTCAGTAGTGTACATTAAGACGGCTCTCAGTCACTTCCATTGATTTTCTCATGTCGCGCGACTTGGGGCGACTTTAAGTCAGATACCAAGTCGCCCCTGTGTGAACCGGCTCTAAAGTCTAAATCTTTTTCTGACTCTTGTTTCTTAAGTTAAAATCAGTATTTTTTGCTAGAAAATTACTTGGAACCCCCAAACAGTATATTTTAGCAGAGACCCTAGGGAATAAAATAACAATTGCTGCAATATTTTATGTCACACTGTATTTGCCCAGCAGTCTTTCAAATGCAATTTTTTGGGAAAAAATGCACTTCAATGAAAAAAAAAAAAAAAAAAACGAAACTAAAGTTAGCCCATTTTTTTTTTTGTTTTAATGTGAAAGATGATGTTACGCCGCGAGAATCGTGAGAGAATTGTAATCTATCTTCTAAGAAGCTTCTTTGGAGCGCATTAGGAGCGGTGAACTCACCGCTCCTAATGCGCTCCTGCCCATTGAAACCAATGGGCAGCGCCGCCGTACCGTCGGCAATACGCGGCTGTAGCGGCACATTGCGGGTGGTTTTAACCCTTTCTCGGCTGCTAGCGGGGGTTAAAAGCGCCCCGCTATCAACCGAAATACGCTGCAAATCCGACTGTAAAAATGGCGGCGTTTTACCGCTATTTTACCGCCGACGCAGTGTGAAAGGGGTCTAAGGGGTTCTTTATTTACTGTGGGACAGTGAAAGTAATATTTACAGTAGCGATTTGCTCTTTTTGTATGATAAAGGGCTAATTTTTGTTTTTTTAAACCCCATTATGTTACTGGCCAGTCAATTAATTTCATAATCGATTAGTTGATTAATTGATTAGTTGTTCCGGCCCTAATCCAAACTAAGTTAAAAATTGGATTCCACTATGTTTCCTCTAGCTCAAAAAAGTACCTTTTTGGCTCCCTGCACACCGGGGTGTTTAGTCACAGTGCGTTCCTCTCCAGTGCTATAATGAGCCTGGAAGGAACAGATGAAGCGTCCAGCCCCATTACAGGCAGTTTGTCTTGAGCTGGCCATAGGTGAATCAGATTTTTTTCTGGTTGAACGAAAAAACATACTTGATTCCCCCATCCACACATTCGAGGTGGATAGGGAATTCTCCTGCTGTGTCATTGCAGTGGGGAGGTTTCCCCACCATCAGAATACATGGATTGAGCTGATTGGTAGGAAATTATTCAGAAGGTAATTTGTGCAGAAGTTGTTTGGTAGATCAACTTCTGTGCAACCACGGTGACTATGCATGGATTGGAATTCGGCCTGTCCCATGCTGAGCCATCATAATTTCAATCCGTCTATTGGCAGTCTGTGGCTGGACAGGGCTGAATGCTGTACTGAATGGTGCCATGCTTGTCTCTGAATGGACAGGGCCCCAAACACTGGTACACCATTCAGCTGCAGCCTGCCATAAGCCTCGTACACACGGTCGGACTTCAAACAAACTTTTCCGTGGATTTTTGTCTGAAGGGAGTTGGCCGGGCACACCCATAGCTTACACACGGCAGGACTTTTCTGCAAACTTTCCCAACATCACGTGGTTTTTCTGCTCTTAACCGACACCCTTTGGTCAACTTCTACTATTGTTGGTTGATTTTAACATTGGTTCTGGGCATGCGTATTTGTACTTCGGACAAAAGTCTGATGGATTTCTGTACACATGATAGGACTTTGCACCGTAGGACTTTTGTTGCCGAAAAGTTTGTCCGTTTGCAGAGCGAACTTTTGTCCGATGAAAACCGAAAAAGTTTGTCCGATGGAGCGTACACACGGTAGGATTTTTTTGAAAACTTGCTCATTTTGAAGTTTGTTGTCAAAAAGTCCTACCATGTGTATGGGGCTATAGACTGACCGGCTGGACTGGAGGACATACATGTCCCTCCCAGGCACTATGCAACGAAGCAAGGGGTTGTCTTGTTCTCCGCTTCCTACAAAGCTCCAAATGCCCTTTGTAGGAACATGGCCACCCTCTCCCGCTTGCTCCCAAGATGGACTATGGGATTTGTAGTGTGCATAGATTAGTGTATGTGACTGCAATGAACTTACACTGCTTGTTCCAAACAAAGGGAAGTGAGGGAGCTTATGGAGGACGTTACAAAGAGACAGAAAACACAGTTCCCTTGGAGCTGGTCACAGGTTTTGTAGAAAAAACATCTTCAGGGATCGCATGAACCCAGGGTAATTCCTAATTTTGTGCAGAACCTTATTTGTTAGCAGTTATCACAGATCTCCAGAATCAAAATAGACTGTCACATTAAACTGAACTTCTACTGAAATGTCATCTGTCTGTTAAGGTTAGATTAATAAAGTGTAATGGAATGGCTGAAATGCTTGCTCTTCCTGAAGAAGATTCTGCTCCAGGTTTCTTACAGTGTTGCTGTTATAACCAAAAGCTTTGACAATTGGGTTATATGATTTCTGCTAAAATAGAGGAAAGGAAAGTTTGTTTTAGAATCCAAGATCAGTTCCAAGGTGTTTTTGTTGTACTATAGGTTGGAAAGTGAGGCTGATTTACTAAAGTAGTTAGGAACCTTCACACAATAAATAACCTAGTCATGTGAAAATCCAATTCTTGTTTACTTATATCATCTGCACATGCAAGTGAATATTAACACAAATTATTGTGTGAAGGTTCTTAACTTCTTTAGTATATCCATCCAATAAAATCACATGTATAGTAAGGCCATGCTACTGTATAACGGTCATGTGTGAATTTATTTGAAGTAACCATAGAACAAATCCATGATCAAATGTTTTCTATCACTGGCTGGCTGACAAAAGGTACTTTAAATATTATTATGACACTTTGGGGTTTAAGGGAAAAAATAATTACAGTAAAGCCTTGGTTTGAGAGTAACTTGGTTTGAGTGTTTTGCAGGACAAGCTAAATTTTTTCATAAATTTTGACTTGATATACAAGCGATGTCTTGATATACAAGTAGCATCAAGTCACAACTGTGTATATCATCCTCCGCAACCGCCATCGTCATCTCTTCAATGCTGCGCTCCACTAGCTCTTCAAGCCTTCCTTTCAGATCGCTCTACTGCAGGGTTGTCTTGCCGGTCACGAGTGCAGACTCAAAGCAGTGAGAGCCCCTGGTGCGGAGGATGGTCTTTGTGGACATCTTTACTCCAAATGCCTGCATGCTTAGATGTGCCTGTTTTAATCATCAAGCTTGTGAGTTGCTAAATTTACCTTCATTAAATGTAACCATATTGCTACACTTAGAGGTGCCTCTCTTCTATTTTATACTCTGTAGCTCCTGCTGGATTTTGCTTCTAATCCTCTTGTGGAGGCTTCCATTCATAAATGGTTCCTGCCCTCGGATACAGTAGTAGAGATAGACAAATTGATAGATCTGCTTATGAGAATAATGGACATCAGGCAAGATGTGATCATTGCTTTGCTATTAAGCAGGTGGTCAATTAACCACTTTCTTACTGGGCACTTTCACCCCCTTCCTTCCCAGGCCAATTTTCAGCTTTCAGCGCTCTCACACTTTCAATGACAATTGCGCGGTCATGCAACGCTGTACCCAAATGAAATTTTTATAATTTTGTTCACACAAATAGATCTTTCTTTTGGTGGTGTTTATTCAAATTTAAGCCAAAATGTATTCTGCTACATGTCTTTGTTAAAAGAAAAAAAATCCTGTTAAGTGTATAATAATTGGTTTGTGTGATCACGGACAAAGTATTCAGACCCCCTTAAATGTTTCACTCTTTTTTTTTATATTGCAGCCATTTGCTAAAATCATAATTTAATCATTAATGTACACACAGCACGCCATATTGACAGAAAAACACAGAATTGTTGCCATTTTTGCAGATTTATTAAAAAAGAAAAACTGAAATATCATATGGTCCTAAGTATTCAGACCCTTTGCTCAGTATTTAGTAGAAGCACCCTTTTGATCTAATACAGCCATGAGTCTTTTTGGGAAAGATGCAACAAGTTTTTCACACCTGGATTTGGGGATCCTCTGCCATTCCTCCTTACAGATCCCCTCCAGTTCTGTCAGGTTGGATGGTAAACGTTGGTGGACAGCCATTTTTAGGTCTCTCCAGAGAAGCTCAATTGGGCTTAAGTCAGGGCTTCCGTCGGGCCACTCTGCCATAAAGCCCTGACTGGTGGAGGGCTGCAGTGATGGTTGACTTTCTACAACTTTCTCCCATCTCCTGACTGCATCTCTGGAGCTCAGCCACAGTGATCTTTGGGTTCTTCTTTACCTCTCTCACCAAGGCTCTTCTCCCCCGATAGCTCAGTTTGGCCGGACCGCCAGCTCTAGGAAGGGTTCTGGTCGTCCCAAACGTCTTCCATTTAAGGATTATGGAGGCCACTGTGCTCTTAGGAACCTTAAGTGCAGCAGACATTTTTTTTGTAACCTTGGCCAGATCTGTGCCTTGCCACAATTCTGTCTCTGAGCTCTTCAGGCAGTTCCTTTGACCTCATGATTCTCATTTGCTCTACATGCACTGTGAGCTGTAAGGTCTTATATAGACGGGTGTGTGGCTTTCCTAATCAAGTCCAATCAGTATAATCAAACACAGCTGGACTCAAATGAAGGTGTAGAACCATCTCAAGGATGATCAGAAGAAATGGACAGCACCTGAGTTAAATATATGAGTGTCACAGCAAAGGGTCTGAATACTTAGGACCATGTGATATTTCAGTTTTTCTTTTTTAATAAATCTGCAAAAATGTCAACAATTCTGTGTTTTTCTGTCAATATGGGGTGCTGTGTGTACATTAATGAGGAAAGAAATTTAACTTAAATGATTTTAGCAAATTACTGCAATATAACAAAGAGTGAAAAATTTAAGGGGGTCTGAATACTTTACGTACCCACTGTGTATGTGCAGATGATCATGTACAAATGTGCGCAGGTGATCATTGGGACATATGATTTTACTGTCACATATGTGGGGGACAGGTGTTTTTACTGTGTGGGGACAGTGTTTGGGGACACTATTTTGGGAACTTTGTGTGTTCACACTGTGTGGGGACACTGGGCTGGTGATCAAGTGTGTAAAAAGATGTAAAAAACAACTACTCACTGATCACCAGCCGGCTGCAGAGATTCGCTCTCCTCTCCTCACTGACAACTTCCGTGTGAGGAGAGGAGAGCCGATCGCCTAGCAAACGGCTCCCTTTTTACATCACATGACGGCTATGATTGGACATAGCCGTCATGTGATCAAGAGGGCTAATCACAGAGCCCTCCTGCCGATTGGAGATGCGCTGTGTCCGGGTGACACGAGCACATCGGGATCGCGCTGCTGCGCGGGGCGATCCCACTCCTTCTGAGGGATGTTCCTAAACGTCCATTTAGAAGGAGGAGGCGCCCACCCGGCCGTATATGTACAGTGGCCGGGTGGGATGTGGTTAAGGAGATTATAATGGCAAATGGAATCCCATTAAAGTGGTTGTAAACCCACTTACTCTTTCGTCCATGGACCGACACAGCTTCTCTATTGACAAAGTGGGTATTATCCGTTAATTAGGAGTGACTAGGCAGAAAAACTTGTAAAAAGTGTTGCATCACACCTTCTACAGTACCGCCCAGGGGGCGGACCCTCTGGGTATACCCTCTCAGTCTGCACATCGCAGATCAGTTTTTTTCTGTCTAGCAAGGAGTAGGACATGGCTCCCTTCGGGCCCATTGGTCCGGGGAAAAAAGATATATATATATATTTATTTTATTTTTTTGCTACATTTGTTGTTTCCTGCGATCTTCGATCAACTGCCGACTGGGTGACAGGCTGGATCCTCGATCCTTGTAGTCTCCCCAGTTTCGGCCATCGAGCGTGTGCCGACCCTAGCTACGCGCTGGGTTTTCCACGACATGCCCGTCGCTCCACGGGTGGCCGGTGAGCCTACGCTCCAGGGCCTGCATCGGACCGCTCAGCTTCGGCTGACCTTTCGGCCGAGTCGCAGCAGCCTGGCCGGTGAGCTTACGCTCCAAGGCTTGCATCGGACCGCTCAGCTTCGGCTGACCTTACGGCCGAGTCGCAGCAGCCTGTCCGGTGAGCGTCATGCTCCAGGGCATACATATGATCGTCCCTTCTGGGTCCAATCACAGCATGCCTGGCCAACAGTCACCTTCCGTGCGCGGACGATGATCTGTTTGGAATGTCTTCCAGCAGAATACATGCAGGATAGGTAAGTAAAACTCCCCTGCCTCGGCTGGGTGATTTAGCTGGACATTCCTGGAGAGATCAAGTAAGTGGTTGTGGCCCCTTTCTTCCCTCTCTCCCTGCCTTTCCCTCCTCCCTGGGCTTCTAGCTAAAGGTTGCTGGGTGCTGGGGGTCACCTAGGGGGTCCCACTGGAGCGGGGCTGGCTGTAACTAACATTTAAAAGAAATTTCATTTTTGCTTACCTGTGTTTCTGTGTCTCCATGCTGTCGGCGGCCATTTTGAGGTGGTCCATGCCAAGTTTGGCCTCTTGTAACTGCCTGGCGGCCATCTTCCTGTGGTTCGGCCACACCCACTGGCCCCTATCAGGTGATCGGCGGCCATGTTGGTCCACCCTGTATGCAGATATTGCCGTTCGGCGGCCATCTTTTTGGGGGCTATGGCTGCCTGACCTCTATCTTCTGTCGGCGGCCATTTTCTTAGAGCCCACATTATCTTCCATACAGACGTTTTTGGCAACCATTTTGCGAGAGCCTCCGGCCTCTAGGGTGCATTACACTGGCGTGAAAATTCACACAGGAAGTGCTGATAAAAGAAGCAGACTGACACAGCAGCAAGGGGACAGCATCACAGGCGCAGCATAGCAGTACCTATCCAGGGTGGTGAGTCCTCTGGGTAACCCAGCATCTCTGCAGCGCAGGAGGGTGGCCTATTGATATCTTGCCTGGAGCCCTGTGAGTGTCAGCGTGTGGTCAGCATGGCATCTGAGCCAGATGTCTTCTCCCCTGAAACACCAGATTTAGCAGCTGGTGCCCCTGAGGTGTCTATGAACGCTATGACTGCAATCCTAGAGGCGTTTGCTGCCAGGGTGGAAGCAGCACACGGGAATACAGGGGGTAGTAAACGCCCCGTCCCCTGCAAGCTTCTGGGGATATTTCTGATGCAGAACCAGGTCCAGCTACGGCTCATGGCCCAGATTCTGATGCATCAGAGACTGCAGACCGTGACCGATCGGACAGTGAGGAGGACTCCAAGTCCAGGTCAGTACGCGAGACGGCTTTGGTATCTGACCTTATTACTGCAGTGCGGGATACGCTAAAGTTGGAAAATACTGCAGAAGCAGCAGAGACTCCGGTCCACTTGGGTTTCATAGACCTGCCCGCACTGCTAAGGTGTTCCCTTGTGTGTCTTTTGATAAACTCTTATACAAGGAATGGGAGAACCCACTGAGGGTCTTTACAGCCCCAAAGAGGTTTGCGGTACGGTACCCCTTTTGAGGAGAGTTTTCTGAAGAAATGGACCTCTCCCCCCTATAGTGGACCCTCCGGTGTCCAGACTTAATAGAGCCACCACAATTCCTGTAGAAGGGGCTCCTGTTTTCTAGGACCCTGTGGATAAGAAGGCTGAAGCACTCGCTTGCTACCTATACTCAGTGGTAGGCTCGGCAGTACGCCCGGCATTGGCGGGGGCCCTAGTGTCTCACACACTTACTGAATGGGCAAGATTGCTACTCCAGGGGTTAAGGAGCGAGATGCTCCTCCTGATGAGATAACATTGGCCGACCTGTTGGTCCAGGGCCTTAGGTTTGTCTGCGAGTCAGACATGAATACTATTCCCCTGCTGTCTAAAACTTCGGTTTATGCAGTAGCAATACGCCGCCTGATCTGGCTAAAAGGCTGGTCTGCGGACCAGACTTCCAAGAAAGCCCTGTTGGATCTGCCTTTTAAGGGCGACAGACTTTTTGGGGCTTCTCTGGATGACATCATCAAGGATGCCACAGGAAGTAAAAGCACTTTGCTTCCCCAAATTAGCAAGGGTAAGGGGCCACGCCAAGGGCAAGGGCCCTCCTTTACTGCACACAAGTGGTTTTTTCGTCCCCCTAGGGCGTCAGGGAAAAGACCCCAGGCCGATAAAGCGCCTGCCCAAGGACAAAAGCGTCCTTGGTCCCGCAGACCCAACAAGCCTGCGGACAAATCTGCGTCCACATGAAGGTCCGCCCCCACCCAGCTCTCGGGTGGGGGGACGTCTTCACGAATTCGCGACTCAGTGGACTGCTCTAGTCTCCGACAGGTGGGTTTGCGAAGTAATCTCCTCAGGCTACAACATAGAATTTCTCTCTTGTCCACCAGACAGATTCATCACCTCCAATCTCCAGCTACTACCGACCCGTCGGGAGGCCCTGTATGGGGCGGTCCAGGGTCTACTGGAACATGGGGTAGTTATTCCAGTTCCAGAACAGGAACGGGGTCAGGGTTTTTACTCAAATCTGTTCATTGTGCCAAAGAAGGAGGGGGTTCGTCCAATCTTGGATCTCAGAGCCCTCAATTGCTTTGTGAAGGTACAAAGATTTCGGATGGAGTCGGTTCGATCCGTAGTCATGGCTCTCCATCCGGGGGACTTTCTGGCCTCCTTGGACATCAAGGACGCATACCTGCATGTCCCCATATACTCCAGACACCAGAGGTTTCTGCGATTTGCTATCGGGAAGAACCACTACCAGTTTGTGGCCCTCCCGTTTGGCCTTGCCTCAGCACCCAGGACGTTCACCAAGGTGCTCGCTCCGATTCTGGCACTTCTAAGACAGCGGGGTATCGCTATCACAGGTTACTTGGACGACCTTCTGCTGAAGGCCCCTTCAAGCTCAGAATTAGAGGTAAGCGTGTCCATTACCTGTCAGACTCTTCGAGACTGTGGTTGGATACTAAACACGCAAAAGTCAGTATTGGTGCCCTCTCAACGCCTAGTGTACCTGGGGTTGATTCTGGATTCCTCAGAGGCAAAGGTATTCCTCCCTGTGGAGAAGTTGCAGACCCTCCGGGCTGCAGTACGGCAGCTGACTTCCAGGAATTGGTCGTCACTCCGTTTTTGCATGCGAGTGTTGGGCCTCATGGTAGCCTCCTTCGAGGCGGTCCTATATGCTCAATACCACACTCGAGTGTTACAGAAGGAAGTTCTGTCCAGATGGAACAGATGCCCTTCATCTCTGGATTATCAAATCCGAGTGAGCCACCTAGTCAGGAGATCCCTGGTATGGTGGCTGACAGCACCGGCTCTAATGGCCGGGAAGTCATTTCTTCCGGTTTACTGGATAGTGATCACGACGGACGCCAGCCTTACAGGTTGGGGGGGAGTCTGGGGTGTCCAGTCGGCGCAAGGTCGCTGGACCCCAGAGGAAGCCCTCCTGACGATCAATGTCCTGGAGATCCGGGCGATCAAGCTGTGCCTCTTCAAATGGTCTCAGAGACTGCAAGGGCGTCCAGTCAGGATCCAGTCAGACAACGCCACAGCAGTGGCATATGTCAATCATCAAGGAGGAACAAGAAGCTCAGCTGCAGCATCGGAGATCGCTCGCATCCTGAAGTGGGCAGAGAGGAGCGTACCGGCACTGTCGGCCGTGTACATTCCGGGTGTGGAAAACTGGCAGGCGGACTACCTGAGCCGCCAGATGCTGGACCAGGGAGAATGGTCCTTACACCCGGAGGTGTTCCAACTCCTCTGCCAAAGATGGGGCACACCAGACGTAGATCTTCTGGCTTCCCGACTCAATCGGAAGGTATTGAGGTTTGTGGCCCGGTCAAGAGACCCATGGGCAGACGCAACGGACGTGTTGGTAGCATCGTGGGGTCAGTATCGGCTAATCTATGCCTTCCCTCCCTTAAGGCTTCTTCCTCTTCTGCTCCGCAGAGTGGAGGCAGAGGGAATTCCAATGATCCTAATCGCTCCAGATTGGCCTCAGCGTCCTTGGTACGCCGATCTAGTACGTCTGGTAGCAGACGTCCCCTGGCGCCTACCACTACGGAAGGACCTGCTATCGCAAGGTCCCATATTCCATCCTGCTTTACAGTCATTGGCTTTAACGGCATGGCTGTTGAGAACCAGGTACTGAGAGATCGGGGCCTGTCAGACTCAGTAATCTCTACTATGAGAAGTGCTCGGAAACCGTCCTCTAGGAAGGTCTATCACCGCACTTGGAGGGCCTACATCTCCATATGTGAGGAAATGAAATGGCATCCGCGTACCTATTTGGTTTCCAGAATCCTGCTGTTTTTACAGCATGGGGTAGACCAAAGGCTTGCCCTAAGTACGATTAAGGGACAGATATCTGCCCTGGCTGTCTTTTTTCAGCGACCCCTGGCGACTCACTCTCTCGTGAGTACATTTGGGCAGGGGGTTCGACATGTGGCCCCTCCGGTCCGCCCCCCATTACCTCCGTGGGACTTGAACCTGGTCCTCTCGGTGCTTCAGACGGCACCGTTTGAGAATATTAGAGATATTCCCCTGTTGACACTTTCTCAGAAAGTGGTCTTTTTGGTGGCTGTCACGTCAGTTAGACGAGTCTCTGAGCTGGTAGCCTTGCCCTGCAAGGCTCCCTATTTTGATTTTCCACAAGGATAAGGTGGTGCTGCGGCCGCAGCCTTCCTTTCTTCCGAAAGTCGTTTCGGCTTTTCATCTCAACGAAGACATTGTACTTCCATCCTTGTGTCCTCAGCCGTCGAATCCTAAGGAGTCGGCGTTGCATTCCTTGGACGTTGTCCGAGCTTTGAGAGTATACATATCTGCTACTTCCCTGTTCCGGAAGTCAGACTCACTGTTTGTTTCGGTGGCTGGTCCCAAGAAGGGCCAAGCAGTCTCATCGGCCACCATCTCTAGGTGGATCCGACAGATAGTAATCCAGGCTTACGCCTTAAAGGGTCAGGCGCCCCCCTTTCCTGTCACGGCGCATTCGACCAGGGCAATAGGTGCCTCTGGGGCTTTCCGACACCAAGCGTCTGTTTCCCAACTATGTAAAGCGGCGACTTGGTCGTCCGCTCACACTTTCACAAAATTCTACAAAATTGATGTAGGTGCATATTCGGATGCCTCTTTCGGCCGCAAGGTTTTGCAGGCGGCTGTTTAGAGTTGCAGCTCCTCCGTTGGAGGAGTGCTGTTTTGTGTTTTGGGGTGAAGTTTGTTTTTATGCTGTTACCACCCCTCGTTTTTTCTCTGACACTGCTTTGGGACGTCCCACTTTGTCAATAGAGAAGCTGTGTCGGTCCATGGACGAAAGAGTGAATAGGATTTTTTACTCACCGTAAAATCCTTTTCTCTGAGTCCATGGACCGACACAGCACCCACCCCTCCTTTTAAGTTTGTACTGCTTTTTGACGAACTGATCTGCGATGTGCAGACTGAGAGGGTATACCCAGAGGGTCCGCCCCCTGGGCGGTACTGTAGAAGGTGTGATGCAACACTTTTTACAAGTTTTTCTGCCTAGTCACTCCTAATTAACGGATAATACCCACTTTGTCAATAGAGAAGCTGTGTCGGTCCATGGACTCAGAGAAAAGGATTTTACGGTGAGTAAAAAATCCTATTTTTTCAACTTGCACCTACAGGTAAGCCTAGATTAAGGCTTACCTGTAGGTGCAAGAAATATCTCCTAAACCTACACGGTTTAGGAGATATTTAGTAAAAATGACATTGCTCCGTGTCTACGGCGCATGCGCGCCGTAGAGAACGGCGCATTCATGGGGTTAATCCCATTCACAAAATCGACTACTTCCTAGCAATATGCGCAGAGTGACGTCACCGCCGCTCCGGCCAATCACAGCGCCGGAGCGGCGCTGTAATTGGCTGCAGCGGCGATACCCGGAAGTAACCTTCCGGCTATCGCCGCAGCGATGGATGCGACTAGATGGAGGGACGCGGACGGCTTCGGGGGCCCCGATCTAAGGTAAGTGGTACATAATGAGCTAATATGCTAGTCATACTAGCTCATTATGCCTTTCTCTTACAGGTGGGGGAAAAAAAACAAAAACTAAATGTGGGTTTACAACCACTTTAAGATGCCAGTCAACAGGATATTGGCGTGTTTAGAAACATATTTTTGGCTATTATTTATTTATTTTCAAATACTTTATTTAGACACAAAGGTGTCCAACAAACCGCACCCAGGCATGATCAATAGTAATATCATACAACAGGAGAAGACGATGTGGAAAAAATGTCACAAAAATCTATTACAGATATGTCAGTGTGCAAGGGTATAAAATACAAATCTTTTGCATAGAATGCATTAAGGTGAAAAAACATTTACCTTTACAACCCCTTTAATACAAATAGGTAAAAAAGGAAGGCACTTATTGTTATTTACATAGGGCTATGCAGGTGTTTAAATTGGAAGATAACCCCAATTATAACTTTTCTTAAAAAGTTTCCCTACCCCCTCCTTCTACCTATCCTGTATAAAAAAAGATCTGTGTACTTAAACGATTGTCAATCTGCCACGGTCTGGTCGGGTGATCCTGCAGCTTTTTCTAAGGGAGCGTTTGACAACGGCTGTGAATTCCAGGAGCTGAGACATCACCGTAGGCTCCCATGGCCCAGCCGTTGTCAGTGCTCCCTCCTCCCCCTCCAGCAGCCACTCACTGACACGGGGGGGGGGGGGGGGGGGGGCTGAAACTCCGCAATCACATGAACTAGCAAGATAAAAAATGGACACATTTTTTTAGTAAACACATTTTTTTTTATACAGGTTAGGCAGGACAGGTTGGAGGAGTGGGAGGGAATGTTTTTTAGGGATAGTTATAGTTGGGCTTTTCTTTCACTTTGAATAGAATTTTTTTTTTTTTTTTTTTAGGAATAATCATTACACTGTAATTAACTGCTTCTCACTCATGCAGCTAACTTTAATGTAAGAACAATGGTAACATTATAGTTACCATTATAATATAGTGTAGGGCTAGGTTCACATTTTTCGGGAGACTGCGAGACAGCGGGTAAATCACACCTGTTTCTGCACCAACAACCACCCACAGCCAAAACACCTTGCTGTTTTGCAGATGCACGGGGCTGCCATTCACTCCCAATGGCACCCCCACGCACCTGAAACTTTCTCTGGCTGCACTTAAAAAAAGGTGCAGGAACCTTTTCCCTGCATGAAACACAGGCACAGCAGGCCATTCAATTTAATGTAGTGCCCACGTAAACCCAGCTCGCAGAGCCGCATAGCTGTAAACCAGGCCTTAGAGTGATCAGTGAAAGAGGCGACTCTAACCGCATCTGTTTGGGTTCTTGCACAAGGTTGTCAGACTTAAAGGGGTTGTGAACCCTCATGTTTTTTCACCTTAATGCATCCAATGCATTAAGGTGAAAAAACTTCTGTCAGTTACCAGCCCCCCAGCCCCTCACCCCTCCCGTTTTACTTACCTGAGCCCTGGAATTATCCCAGACCGAGGACACTGTCTCTCTGTCTAGGGTTCTCGGCTCTTGATTGGAAAGATTGATAGCAGCGCAGCCCCTGGCTCCCGCTGCTGTCAATCAAATCCAGTGACGACAGGGGCGGGGCCGAGTCCTGCATTCGGCGGCTATGAAGAGTGCTTCTCCTAGAGGGTTACCTAATGTGGGGAGGAGCAGCGAGTGCCGACGAGGGACCACAGGAGACGGCTTTTGAGGCCACTCTGTGCAAAATGTGCTGCACAGTGGAGGCAAGTATGACATGTTTGATATATATATAAATTATATATAGAGGTCGACCGATATGGGTTTTTCTCTGGCCGATGCCGATATTTAGAATTCGCTGTGGCCGATGGCCGATATATGATGCCGATTTTTTTGGGCCGATATGTTAGGCCGATGAAGGGGAAAAAAAAAAACTAACAGTTGGACCCCTTTCACACTGGGGTGTTTTTCAGGCACTTTTGGGCTAAAAATAGCACCTGTAAAAATGGCTGCAAAACAGCTCCCCTGCAGTCTCAGTGTGAAAGCCTGAGTGCTTTCACACTGAGGCGGTGCGCTGGCAGGACGTTAAAAAAAAGTCCTGCAAGCAGCATCTTTGGAGCGGTGTATACCGCTCCTCCATCACTACTGCCTATTGAAATTAATGGGCACTGCTGCTGAAGCGCCTGCAAAGCGCTTCTGCAGCGGTGCTACACGGGCGCATTTAACCTCTTCATCGGCCGCTAGCTGGGTTATAAGCACCCCGCTAGCAGCCGAATATCGCCGCTAAAATTATGGTAAAGCGCAGCTAAAACTAGCTGCATTTTACCGCCAACGCCTGCCCGCTCCACTGTGAAAGCAGCTGAGTTCCGCCAAAAAAAAAATATATATTAAAAGTCAGCAGCTACAAATACTGCAGCTGCTGACTTTTAATATATGGACACTTACTTGTCCTGGGCGCCCGCGATGTCGGCACCCGAAGCCGATCTCTCTCTCGGCTCTCGGGTGCTGCCGCCGCCATCTTCGGTAAGGGAATCAGGAAGCAGGCACAAAAACAGGTAATCAAAACTTTGACGAAAAAAAAAGTTTAGTTTTATTTAACATTCATTAAAGTGTATTTTTTTCCCAAAGAATTGCGTTTGAAAGACCGCTGCGCAAATACCGTGTGACATAAAATATTGCAACAACCGCCATTTTATTCCCTAGGGTCTCTGCAAAAAAAAAATATATAATGTTTGGGGGTTCCAAGTGATTTTCTAGCAGAAAAGACAGGATTTTTACTTGTAAGCTACAAGTGTCAGAAAAGATTTAGCCTTTAAATGGTTAAACTGAGAACTTCTACTCACAAGTTCAGTTCATTGATAAGAAGAAACATTTGTAACTTTTCTCTCTCACTTGGCAGGCTGCCCAAAGATGAGTCACTGCACGGGAAACTTCAGGCAACTTGTATTGACTTCTATGAGAGATGTCATTTCCAAGCCGCGCTGAAGTTTTTTTTTTTTTTAATATCGGCTTCTGTTCTCAGAATATCGGCCAAAGCCGATTAATGAAAAAATGCCAAAAATCGGCCGATATATCGGCCGACCGATATATCGGTCGACCTCTAATTATATATATTTTTTTTTTAAATGTGAACCTTTAGTATCACTTTAAAGTATAACTAAAGGCAAAACCTTTTTAAAAGTTTTGGGTGGAGATGGATTAGCACACTTTTTAGGTTTTTATTGTTGTCTGTGCCCCCGTTGGGGAGATTCATCCTCTCTTTTTGTCCTGTTTACCATTATCCTTGAAAGTTAAAAAAAGAAAAGTACTGTATTTATTGGCGTATACCACTCACTTTTTTACCCTGAAAATAGAGTGTAAACTGTGCCTGCGTGTTATACGCAGGGGACTGTGGAAAGTTTTTCTTCCCTCTTAAAGTTAGGGTGCGTGTTATATGCCTGTGCTTGTTATACGCCGATAAATACGGTAATAGAGGGGAAATCTGTCAATGGGGCCACTAGGGTCCCCAAGGAATTCCCTCAATTTGCAGAGATTTCTTCTTACCTCCTGTTTTGGCTAGGGAAATTTCCCCAATGGCACACAGATGGCAAAAGCTGTGCCATGACTGCTGCCCCAGGTTTTCTGTTTCAGGGTGGCTCCTTTCTCTTGCAGCATCCTGTGAAGCCACCCTTGCATCAATGGATTCCTGCAGCCAGAATCACCTTTGTTTAAATGCAGCTGCTCTACTCGTGTCAATGAATGACAGTAGCTGTGGCTGACAGCGAGTAAACGCACATGCAATGATTGCATGCAGTTAGAGACTGGTGATCGCCACTGGTCTCAGAGAGATGCATCCTAGCTCGGATATCCCTCCCTAACCGCAGGTAATTATTGCATGTGCGGATATGTGCGAGCAGCGATGGTCCCTCTCAGCCCGTCTTTACAAAGTACATGCTAAGGCTTGGTTCACACTGATCTGTTGCGGGAACTACAGCGATTTCTGTGCGGTTCCTGCACCGCATCAGAATCACAGGCAGCTCACATTGTGCTCTGCGAATCACTGCGGGTGTCGATATAAAGTTAATGGAAACCCCAAAGCAGTGTGAACTGTGGAATCAGATTGCATGGATCTTAACACCCATGCGATCCAATTCCAGTGCAGACAAAAAAAGCATCATGCACGTTTTTGTTGTGGATCCAGTGCGAATTGAACCATACATAATGTGTGGCTCAATTCGCACCGCACTGAATTCACATGTCATTTGTACACAAATCTGGTGCAATTCCTGTACAAATTACATGCGATACGGCAGACTGCATCAGTGTGAACCCAGCCTACGGTACGTTCACACTGAACACAGGTTTGAAATCCAGTGAGTTCAGCTGAACTCGCACAATTTCAAACCCACATTTTAGTGCAAGTTTGGGGGCGATTTGAAAGACATCTGCGTGGGTTCATGCACAGATGTCTATTGAAATCGCACCTGAAGTCACAAAAAAGTAGTGCAGGAACTACTTTTGGAAATTGGTGTGGTGCCGCAAAGTGGGCGTCGCACTCATTGGGACAGTGCCATTGCCGACAATAGGCTGCAATTTGGCATGTGGTTTGACATGCCAAATCGCACCCATGTGCGCCATGGTTCGCATACACCTGTGATCCCAGCTGAAAGAATTTGCTGACACTTGCTCCTTGAATTCTCTATATCAGGGGTCTCCAAACATTCTAAACAAAGGCCCAGTTTATTGTCCTTCAGACTCTAGGAGGGCCGGACTTTGGCCAGCGGGAGTTGAAATTTTTCTGGCATCAGTGGGAGTAAGCATCTGGTATTAGGGGGAGGAATAGTGCCCCATCGTTTGTATCAAAGGGAGGAATAGTGCCCCATTAGTGGTGTCAGTGGGAGAAATGGTGCTTCATTGTCGGTGTCAGATGGCAGAATAGTGTCTCGTATTAGTGGTAGGGATAGTGCCCCAAGGGCCGAATAAAGGCAAGCAAAGGGCCGCATCCGGCCCTCGGGCCACAGTTTGGAGACCACTGCTCTATATGCTCCTATTGCCTGTGTGAAGGAGGCCTAATGTGTGTTGTTATTTTTTCTCAGGTGTGTTGCTGTGTACTTTTCTTTATTAATTGATGTGCATTACAACTAGGCGATTGACAATTGTCAGAAGAACAAATCGGCAGTGGCTGCCTACATAATTTTATCAATACAGTCGTCTCTTGTTTAAATCTTCTCAGAACTTTCAAATGGAATACCAAGCATAGACACAAAACCCCCAGTCCCTACTCCTTAGCAGTGGTTACTGCCAAATGGCTGGTCTAGAATCTGTTTAACCTCCAGGACACATAGACCTTGTGTTTTCGTACGTCATAGGGTACACTCAGAGAAATCCAATTTCTGTTTATTTTTAGTGTTTGCATTGCAGCTATATTGCTGGCTTAGTGAAATGATATGGTTACACAGCAGTGCAGAGCAAGCAGAAAAACGCCACTGCCTCCTGCAGGCAGTCTCAGCGCTGGCCTGGACTCAAAAGAGACAACACCGCAGCATGTTATAACCCAGCCTATGATGTGCCGCTTTTTTATAGAACTGCTGCATGTGAATGGCAGATTCATTATTTAAGCAGCATTATCATTTCTTTCTAGCTAGCAGCATAGAGGCATTAAAGTTTAATCTTCTGTTTGACATTTACCTAGCTGTCTCACTCTGGAAGACGCTCTGTATTCAGTCATTGCTTTGTTGGATAGAGATGTTTCAGTTCATAGTAATCTTCGTCACCTCTCACCACCTGCGTATATTCCTTGTCTGAGGCTGTAGGACATTGCAGATGGCCTAAGCAAACCTCCTACACATTGGGAATGTTTCACTAAGCACTGGATAATCCCGTAGCTATACATCCAGTCACCAAGGAATGCAAAAACAACCTTTCATGGGTTTGTTTAAAGTACGACTAAAGACTCCTATATGATAGCCTAAACAAGTACCAGATCTGGTTACTGTGTGATGCACAAGCCTCAGAAAGTTCCTTTCCCTTTTCTTCTGACGGAGCCAAATCCTCCATTTGTGTCTCCCACGTCCCACCAGACACCACAGCTCACAACAGGAGGGTTTCAGCAGTAGATGCAGTGCTGTCAATCCAGAAAACAATACATTTTTAATATTCAAAGCACACTCACCCATTCATCCATGTCTCCATGGTTATAATTTGTTCAAAAATCACTACAGGCATACCCCACTTTTAAGTACACAATGGGACCAGAGCATGTATGTAAAACGAAAATGTACTTAAAGTGAAACAATACCTTTTTTCACTTCTAGGGTGTAGTGGGGGGTCAGGAGCTGTAGTTGAGGTCTCAGGGGCTGTAGTGGGGGTGTCAGGTGCTGTAGTGGGGGTGTCAGGGGCACACTGGAACAGGGCAGGCTATGCTCTCGGAGCTTCAGCTCCTTCTACTGTGGCTGCAAAATGTCTGTACAGTACTTGTGAGGCACTTTACATACACTCGCGGGTATGTCCTTACTCGTGAGTGTATGTAAAGTGAGTGTACTTAAAGCGGGGTATGCCTGTACCTAGCATTTCCGGCTGTGGCGATCTTGAGTAAGATGATTCATGTAGCATTTATCTCCTGGAATCCATCTGCCCTTCGCTCAGGCATGCAGGCAGGAGGGTGCGCTTAGCTGAGACCCCCCCCAAGACTCCTTGGATGTAGAACATCATTTGCCTGAAAAACAGGGAGTAATGGAAGACATGTAAAAAAAAAAAAATGTTTAAAATAAGTAAATATGATAGAAAAGTTTCTTTTAATGCTAGCAGCATAAGGCCCCTTTCATGCTGGCATATCCACTAATCTGAATCTGCTTGCTCAGTGGGGGGGATCTATCTGCTGATCCCCGCCGAGCAGGTGGATGACAGGTCCGTGTCCTCTCCAGTATGCAGAGCAGACACGGACATAGCTCTCCTCTATGGGGGAATCAGATTGAAACAGACCGCCTGTCTGCCTCCATCTGATCCGTCGGATGGACGGGGAACAGGGCCACCATCCGTCTGATTTTGGCGGACAGGTTGGATGGCAGCGTGTCAGTGGACATGTGTTTGCTGACATCCGCCACTCCATAAAAGAGACTGCAGGGGCTGATCAGGTCCGCCTGAAAAACTGACAAGCAGACCTGGCCGGACAGACCGGGACAGCCCGTGTGAAAGTGGCCTTAGGATTAAAAATAGTCCCTGTTGATTTAAGAAGCCTAGTCATGCTATGTAAGGCTGCTATGACACTTGACTGCAGCGTCTTTTGGTTGTTTTACATTTTTTCCCTTTTCAATCATTTGTACAGGTGTTTTGAGAATTTTGTGAGAGCCTGATGATTCTCTTCTCTTCTTTTCTTTTTTTTTTTTTTTTAGAAAGTTAGTTACTGGGGAGAAAAAATGCACACGCCCCCATTGCATCCTATTGGGGCCAAAAATGCTGGAAGCTTGAAGCTCAAAAGAAGCTCATGTACTTTTTTTGAGCTTCAAGCGACGCTATGCTCAAGTGTGAACAGGTACAATTGAAAACTGGGATTTTAGATGCTTGGAGTTGCGATCCATACATACATGATTTACACCCACACAGGAATCATTTCTGGTAGAATAACTTTGTGTGTTAAAAAAAAAGACTGAAAACTAAGATTTTATTTAGATTTGGAATCGTGGCGATTTTATATTGCGGCAAAAATGTGTGTGTTTAGGTGTCGGTGTTTTTAATGGCACTCCAAACACGGTCCGATTATGCCACAATTGTTACGTAGCAATCACAGCAAAACATGTGTTTAAAAATTTCACTAAGCTTGTCACCTAAAAGGGAACGGGAGCTTCTTTTGGGCAACAAACGCACATAGGGCAACCCATTGAAGTGAATGGGCTGCCTAATGCAGGACACACTGATATGTGCGTAAATCACGCTTTCAGAATCGCAAACGGGAAAGCTCATTCCCACAACACGATATCTAAACAGAGCCTTAGGCCCCGTTCACATTTGGGTGTAGCAGAAATGCACATTTTAACCAACGTACAAAAACACTGTAAAAAAACACGCGATGTGATGCCTGTATTTCTCAGAGGCACCCCAAACGCAGGTTGTAGTTGCGCTCTTTTCGCGTGTTTTCTGCACACAAAACACACTTGGCTCATGTCCAAAATTTGCTGCGTGAGCTTCTATAGCACGTTTTTGGAACAGAGGGTGGCCCACACAGATGCATTGTGCCGCTCCAAAAACGTGCATAAAAAGTGCAAAGAAAAGCCCCATTAGCGTTGCTTAAGTGTGAACGGGGCCTTATAGGCCATGCATTGTATGAATGGCAACTTAAATTATAAGCATTGTTTGGCAGTAACTTGAAGGCGCCTATACACATACACACACGCCGAGTGACTATGGGTTGTTTTTATGTTAAAGTTAAAATACTCCAATTTATTTTTTATTTTATAGAATTAACCTTCAAACTGCTTTATTTCTGATCATTTCAGTAGCTTTGACCGTACCCAGCTATGCACAAGATGGGGAACTTTGACCCCAGCAGCTTATTGTACACCTTTATCTGAACTTTGTTATATTCTTCTGTTTGTTTTATTGCCCACCAGCTGTTGTTTGACCTTGTTATATCCGGCAAAGAATTACTTTCTGTTCTATAAAATGGATAGCATCGGAAGAACGATGTATTGGAATTGCTATAAAAGCAACATTGGAGCAGCATAAAGAACATACATAAAAGCCTATTGGTTTATCATGATTTAATTTATAGGCCATTGAATTTTTCATTGCATGAAGCCATTCTTGTCTTCTACCTCTATTGATATTATATAACGTCATCAATAACTGCTGGGATTAGTCCAATTCATGGCCAGGCACATTTGGAGCCTCTTGGGTAGTTTGTGTTGTGTGTTTCATCCTTTCGTATGCGAGTTGCTCTCTGATGGATGGATATGTTTTTTTAGAACTCTTCATTTTCTTCCAGCCTGTTTGGGGAAAGTTGTACATATGTTATTGTGAGGATAGTGTTATCATGTGTGTTCAGGAATAGATAATGCATATGTGGTCACACAGTATCTATAAGGAGGCCTGCAAGCAGCAGAATAGCAAGACGGGAGTGTGCAGGAAATAGTTGTTGTTGAAGTAGTTAAAATTGTGTTTTTGAAAAAGGTCGAGCGGTTCTTTAATTTATAAGTAGCAAAGGAGGTGCCTATGAGAAGCAAAATTCACTACACATACATTTAACTGCCCAACTGGTCTAATTATAACTACCTAAAGATATTCAGATGGGATGGGCAGTACATTAGAAGTGCATTTAAAAGTGCAGAATGGGAATATAAAAAACAAACCTTTATACTCACTTAGGTGGATGCAGCATTGATCTGATGCTGCATCTGTCTTTCACCGTGTCTAAACCAAGAACCAAGCAATTTAACACTGCTGGGCTGTGCAGGGGGCAGGAGCAGCAGGTTAGGCTCTCAGCGGTGCCAGCTGCCAGTCCAAACATGTGGGTGGATCATTAAAGTCAGGATCTTTTCTGAGTCTGAGTAAGGTCAGCTGAGCTTTAGCCCAATTTCAGCTAAATCTGGGTCACAGGAGTACAGAACCAGCAGTACTTCTTTTACCCACAGGAGAAGTAGGACCAAAAGAGCTTTGGCTCAACTTCTCCTCCTTTAACAAATCCCTATCACTCAACTTTGCCATACAGCTATATTATTTGAATCAATTAAAAACAAAGGTCTTATACCACGAAGTTGGCAAATGGGAATCTTGTTGAATTTGTAAGTGTTAATTTCGTCGACTAAAACCGACTAAAACATTTTAGTCGACTAACTTAAAACCATTTTAGTTGACTAAAATATAACTAAAACAATTGAGATGTTTGACTAAAATGCCATTTTAGTTTTAGTCCCATTGTAGCCGTTTGACTAAAATGCCATTTTAGTTTTAGTCGACTACAATGGGACTAAAACTAAAATGCCATTTTAGTCAAAAAGACTGATGCTGCGTACACACGAACGGATTTTCCATCTGAAGAAACTTGGATGGTTTTTCCAACGGAATTCCGCTCAAGCTTGGCTTGCATACACACGGTCACACAAAAGTTCTTGGAACTTTCGACCGTCAAAAACGCGGTGACGTACAACACTACGTCAAGCCGAGAAAATTAAGTTCAATGCTTCCGAGCATGCGTCGAATTGTTTCCGAACATGCGTCTGAATTGCTACATACGATCGGAGTTTCCGATCTGATTTTTTTCCGTCGGAAAAATAGAGAACCTGGCTCTCTATCGAAGTCCGTCAGAAATTCCGACAAAAAAAATCAGATGGGGCATACACCAGGGTTGCCAACTTTCAGTAAATTTACAAAGAGTTTGTAAAATCCATAATTGTTGCATCTGTCCATGAATGTAAGTTACGGACATGCAACCTACATGTCTGTAATGGACATTCATGGACAGATCCAAAAAGTACGGATTTTACAAACTGTTTGTATATTTACTGAAAGTTGGTAACCCTGGCATACACACGGTCTGACTTTTTCTGTCGGAAATTCTAACCGTGTGTACGCGGCATTGGACTAAATTGAAATTTGACGTCAAAATTAACACTGGTCTGTAGTGCATGTTCATACCTCAATAACATAAATAATAACACATTAGAGTTTTCACTCCAGCAGTATATAATGAGTTTGGAAATTGTAGAGAAATGCTTAAATAATGCATTACAATTTAACTACACCCATTCGATTTTAGATGACTAAAATGTACTGGAGATTTAGTTGACTAAATACCACTAAAACAATTGCAGAAGGCTAAAATGGGACTAAAACTAAAATGGCATTTTAGTCCTAAGACTAAAGCCTTGTACACACGACCGTTTTTCTCGTCAAGAAACAACAAGAAAACAGTTGGGAGAACTTTCTTGCCGAGAAAACCGTTCGTGTGTATGGTCTCTCGTCGAGAAAACTGTCGGGAATCTCGACGAGAAAAATAGAGAACCTGCTCTCTATTTTCTTGTCAGGATTCTCGTTTTTTTTGTCGGGATTCTCGCCAGCCTGTTTTCCGACGAGAAAACCGTTCGTGTGTATGCTTCTCCGAGTCTTAAAAAATCACGCATGCTCAGAATAAAGTATAAGACGGGAGCGCTCCTTCTGGTAAAACTAGCGTTCGTAATGGAGATAGCACATTCGTCACGCTAAAACGAACTGAAAGCACAAAGACTGAAAAGCGCGAATCGTCTCTCCCCAAACTTTTACTAACACGCGGTAACACGAGATCAGCAAAAACAGCCCAAGGGGTGGCGCTATTGGAATCAAACTTCCCCTTTATACTGTCGTCGTACGTGTTGTATGTGACCGCGCTTTACGACGACGAGATTTGGAATTGACATCTAAATCTAAATCGAAATTTGCTGCCCGTGCATCCACGGCGCTTTAGTGCTGTTTAGGTGGTGCTTTTCGGCCACTAGCGGAGCGCTTTTAACCCCCGCTAGCGGCCGAAGAAGGGGTTAAAACCGCCCTTGTTACAACACGCCTAAAGCTCTGAGTAAAAAACAATATTAAAAACACTCCAAAATGATAGAGTCCACAGTAATATTGTAGCAGCGCTTCAATCAAACCACAGACTTCCGTATAATGTTCATACAGGAAATATCAGTGGTGTAGAGGAGGACAAATGTGTTTGGCAGTATGATCGATCTTTAATCGGTGCACCTTCCACCAAAAGCTCTTCACCACGTGGGGAGGGTGGGGGGGGTGTTTCTCCCCTTTTGGGGATGCACTCACCACAATTGTGAATCAGATGCTCCTTAAATCACCCTGGTCATCCACCGTTTAAACTGCACTTTCCACCAAGTTTAGTTGCCATCCATACTCCGGTATGGTCGAGCATGGCTCCATTTGGAGTGTTTTTAGTATTGTTTTTTAAGTAGCTGCTGTCTATTTATAAGTTTTATATTGCACTATTCATATTTTTGTTCACAGACCTGAATTGACATTTCCTGAGCGCTGAGCGGTGCTTTTTTAGGCAGGGCGGTTTAAACATCTTAGTTTACGTCTGAAGCGCTGCCCATTCATTGCAATGGGCAGGGGCGTATTCGGAGCGCTGTCTACAGCACCCTGAAAACCGCCCCAAAGATGCTGCTTGCAGGACTTTTTCTAATGTCCCGCAAGCACACCGCCTCAGTGTGAAAGCACTCAGGCTTTCACACTCAGGCGGCATGGGAGCCAGTTTACAGGCGCTATTTCTAGCGCTAAAACGCCTGAAAACTGCCTCAGTGTGAAAGGGGTCTTAGTTTAGTTTTTTTCTGGGCTTTTTGTTGACTAGCACTGCTGCATGCTTTTGATTCAGATGCTCCCATCTCTGTTAGAGAATAATAAATGTGTCCTTCCTTCAGTTGTCTAGTTTCAGGGCCAGATCACACAATATCCTGCTTTCACATTTAGGCTCCATGCACATTGGGCTTAAAACGTCTGTTCTCTTGGCAGTAAAAAAAAGCTCATATAGAGCATTTTTTTTGTACAAAGTTTAGATGAGTTTAGGAGAGTTTTACTTTTTTTCTGCCAGTGAGCTCCAATCAGGAACGCAAACCAGAAGTGTTGTTACCTGCCTCAAAACGTTGAGCTCAAAATATGCCTGTAATCGCCCTAATGGGCATGGACACATAGGATAACATTGAGCTGCTTCTACAGGAAGAACACAAAACTCCTGTAGACACAAAGTTTTTTAAGCCAGTGTGCATGGAGCCTGAGAAGTTTTTCAAGCACAAGTGCCTGAAATTAATGTTTTCACACTGGGGCGGTGCGCTTCCATTGCAGTGAATAAAATCCTGCTTGCAGCATATTTGAAGCATGTTTGGGGAGTAAAAAAAAAAAAAAAAGAAAGCACCAAAATACTCCTCCCCATTGAAATGAATGGGACCCACATCAAAATTGCTCCTGCTAAGCATTTTTGGTGCAGTTTTTGAGTCGCACGACCTTTAAAAACCACACAGCAAAAATGCTCCATTAACGCATAGGCATTTTACTGGCAGTTTTTAAGTGAACCAGTGTGAAAATGCCCTTAGAAGCACAGTCCAGATGCGTTCTGGATGCATTTCTGCATGCATGTTTTTGACGTTTTTCCAGTGCATTTTTGATGCTTTCCAGTGCATTTTTTCCCTCCTTTTTTTTTTTTTTTTTTACCTTAAATTGGGACATGTGCGTTCGGGTGCGTTTTTTGTGTATTTTTTATGCGTTTCCAGTACGATTCAGTTCATAAAAATGCAGCATGTGTTCTACTTTTGTTTTCTGGAACTGGAACACACTGCTGTGAACTATGCCATTGGAAATAATATACCCTACTATCCTTGTGTTTCTGATGCAGAAAAAAACCCACACTGAACTGCATGTTATGTGAGCCAGCCGTTAGCCCAACAGCTGTAAAAAAATTAATAAATAAATAATTCGGATTGCCGTGCACTTTTCTCCTGCAGGCTTCATGTAGTATTATAATTGTAGCTGTGACTGTACAAAATAAAATGTGTCTTTAAAAATATACTTTTATGGCCTTCGGACACATGCAAGAGGTCTATATGTGTCTCTTTTTTTTGTACGTATTGCAGTGTAAGATTAGGTAGGTCTGTGTTGTTTTGAACATGTATGCAAAAGGTTCATCCTACATTATTGTGTCATTTGTGATTCCTTCCCATCATTGCTCCTGACAGTAATACATTATGTTTCTTTTTGTAGGAGAAGCTCTTGTCACGGTCACTTCAAAGAGGTGAAGATCTTCAGTTTGACCAGGTAAGATTTGTAAAGTTTGGTAGAGCAATCGAAAAGACAACTTTTCATTTGTGGGTTCATTACAGCGGCTGTCATTGTTACAGCTTGGGCCATATTTCCATCTTTTGGACGCTATCCCTCTGTAGATGCACCACTAGATCAGGGTGACACTTCTTATCTGGAAGCTGCACTACCAGAAAGGGAGAGAGGGATCAACATCCAAACTAATCACAAGTTGACAGACACACTTTGTTTCACATAGGAGCATGTTCTTATGTTCCCTCCTTGAGTAAGAAGCCCTCTAAAATCTGTTTGGAAAAAAAATTGACTTGCCTACATAGCTGCCTTTAACATTTGCTAAAGATCCCGTGCAGTGCCTCTGCCATCACCTCCATCTTTCTTATGTCTGTTCTATGTGTCCGCATTTAGTCACTGATCTTGGGATTCAGCAGCTTCCCGTTCTGAGCGGATTATGTCATAGCTACACACAAGCAGTTGTGAAGAATGGACATTTTATGTGTGCTCAAGTTTTTGTTTGCCCACGCTTTTGTGAGTTTTCCATGGTTCAGTAACTTCATCGGGTCATGGTATAGGTCAAACGAGCGGAGGAGAGGGCCCAAATCATTGTAAATGTTAAAGGGCCTATTGGGCAAAGCAGCAGATTTCCTTTGCACAATTTCCTCTTGTCTCGGTTTTGGATCGAGTAGAAGGAATAGAACCTCTGTTCACTTTTTATTATCTGTGTTCCCTTTTGGGAGTATTCTTTTTCTGTCTATTTGACTGCAATAAAAATATGCTTTCTAGTCGAGTGGTGAAGGTTTAGAACATTTGTCAAGATTTTAGGCTACTTTCATACTGAGGCGCTTTACAGGCGCTATAGCGCTAAAAATAGCTCCTGCAAAATGCCTGTAAAGCGCATCTTCCGAGGTCTTTCACACTGGAGCGGTGCACTGGCAGGACGCTTAAAAAAGTAATGCAAGCGGCATCTTTGAGGCACTTTAGGAGCGGTGTATACACTGCTCCTAAAGCGCCCCTGCCCATTGAAATTAACCACTTCACGACTGCCCACTGTATATATACGTTGGCACTTCAAAGATGAGTATCTTGGTAACGGCAGCAGCTGCTGCCACAACCGAGGTATCCATCTTTTTAGTGGGCGATCGTGTTTCCGATAATGGTGGTCTCTGCGGCAAGTTTTTGCCGCAAGATCACCGTTATCGGCGGCGGGAGAGGGCCCTGCTCTCCCGCGCCCTCCGCCGCTTACTGGAGCCGTCGGTAGCGGCGGAGGCGATCGGGTCCTTCACATTGCTGGGTATGGATACACGTGAGGGCAAGATGGCCCCCACCCGTCTCCATACCATAGCAGGGCAGAAGCGTCACTTTCGCCCATGCCTCTTAAAGGGGCATTTATTTTTTGTAATTTTTTTCAAATGACAAAATGTTTTTTTTTTCTTTATTGCATTTAAGTCCGAATATGAGATCTGAGGTCTTTTTGACCCCAGATCTCATATGTAAGAGGACCTCCCTATTACAAAGGATGTTTACATTCCTTGTAATAGGAATAAAAGTGACCCAAATTATTATTTTTTAAATCAATAAAATAAGGTTAAATAACTGCTCGCGTGGAGAAGCAAACGCATACGTGAGCAGCACCCGCATATGAAAATGGTGTTCAAACAACACATGTGAGGTATCGCCGCGATCGTTGGAGTGAGAGCAATAATTTTAGCCCTAGACCTCCTCTTTATCTCAAAAAATGCAACCTGTAGAATTTTTTAAACGTCGCTTATGGAGATTTTTAGGGGAAAAGTTTGCCGCCATTCCACGAGCGGGTGCAATTTTGAAGCGTGGCATGTTGGGTATCAATTTACTCGGTGTAACATTATCTTTCACAATCTAAAAAAAAATTGGGCTAACTTTACTGTTGTCTTATTTTTTCCAAAAAAGTGCGCTTGTAAGACCGCTACGCAAATACGGTGTGACAAAAAGTATTGCAATGACCGTTATTTTATTCTCTAAATAATTTTTAAGCAAAAAAAATTGTTTAACTTGTAAACACCTAGTCTGAAAAACAGGCTAGGTCCTTAAGTGGGTAATGGGCAGCGGCACTTTGCGGGTGCTTTTAACCCTTTTTCGCCCGCTAGCGCAGGTTAAAAGTGCCCCGCTAGCGGCCGAAAAGTGCCGCTAGAACGACGGTAAAGCGCTGCTAAAAATAGTGCCGCTTTAGCGACGCCCCAGTGTGAAAGTGCCCTTATTGTTTTCTCGGGCACCAATTTTTTTTTCTGTCCAGATAACTCATCTGACTCAGATGTGAAGGGTCTTTTCTGTTGGGGCACAGACAGTAGTTAAAATATTTTACCAAGGAAATACTTTTAATGGAATAATAATAAATATGTCTATATATACACAAAATGCGTCAAAATGTCACTTCAACCCCATCAGTTTTCTATCTGAAGAAAGTTGAACTCAAATCAGTTGAATTTCATAGCTGTCGGATTATGGATTGGGCATTTTTAACAATTCGATGGGGATATTACATTTTTTGTGAAAACCTTTCAAATGAAATAATAATAAATATATAATATACATTTCACAAGATTCTTTGTGTATTTGTATTATTACCTTTAAAAGTCCCATGGTAATTCCTTTTTATCACAAAAAACCTTAAGGAACTGGATGTACCAAAATTTTGATTACGTAGATGACAACAACTATTCTAATGTAGCAATATGCCTAAACAATGTTGCAGTATATGTACACTTCTGTATAGCTTCTTTTGTACGATTTAAAACTAACAAAAACAGATGAAAGGATAAGTTCAGTGGATTTGGAACATGTTACACTTTACATCCTGAATATGGGTGTAACAAAAGGTGAATTCCTTTAAAGGTGGGGAACAATTTTTTATTTTTTTCCTGCATTCTATATCTTATTGTGATGGTGCTCCCTTAATTTTTGCCTTAAAGACACAACGGGAAGTAATAGTAAATCTAGATTTGGGGGGTGTCACCAGAACAAGTGACCCTATTGGAATTTTGCATTTCCCAACAATATCTGGTCTTAGATTGGATTTAATGATGCTGGGTGTCATTCAACTTGGAAGACAACTGACACAGGATTGCAAGGTGGTGAGTTTGTACAGAGACGTCCTAGAGAGGATGTAAGTGTTGCAGCACTTTTAGAAATCTATTAGAACTCAACTTGGGCGTCAGACTTCGTGAAATTATCAGAAAATTGCAATGTGTATGCCCAGCTGTACATTTTTTTTTAATTCATAAATGTTCAGAAGCAAGTTCTACTTTTGAGTAGTTAGAGAAGGCCTAGACACTGTCGGGGGAAATCACTGCCGACACTTTTCTTATACTAGGGCCCTGTTCCAAATTCAAAAATCCCTGCCCACTAATTTCTGTAACTTTATCAACACGTGCAGCAGATTGAGATAGTTCTTACTATCGCAATTTTAAAAAGTGGCGCTATTTATGCACCAAATTCAAAAACTTTTACCTCCAATTCATAGATAACAAAACTGAAGGTAATTAAGACCAGCTGTAAGTTGTTGTACTGAGACAGGCAAAGTGCCTGTACGTAGTGTAGTTGAGTGACTTATTTACTGCCACTACCCCTTCCCTGTCACTGGTTGTTAAGGATGCTGCCAGTTTCTTAGCTGACAGCCTCCTCACAACCAGTGGTGCTGCAGTGGGTGAAGCTTGATATGGAAGATGATACACTAATTTCCCATCAGGTCTGCTCTCGCTTTATGATTGACTTCAGGCAGTGGATGTATTCTTTAGCCAATAGCAGGGTGTCACTACCTTCTGTCAAACACAAGGGGAGTGGACCTGGTGGGGAACTAGTGTCTGTGAATCCTATCAGACTTTGCCACCCAGGTACAAAAGTCTCTGCCATTGCTCTGTCTGTGTGACCACTGCAGCGGTGGGCAGGAATCTATAAACATCCCAGCCTCAGTCCACCTCCACACATGGTGAGTGCCCCAAGTTCATGCATCTGTCTACAACAGGTATGTGAAACTCTCACTGGTAACGACATTTGTCTTATAAAGGCATGGCTTACTTCTAAAAAGCGTCTTAAGCCAGCCTTAATGATTCGAAACAGCAGGAACCGGCCGTGATTTGAACCACGTATGGGCAGGCTGACTGTACCCAAGTTGACTGATCGATAAACTTGGGTACTACCAGCTTGCCTGATTTTCCATACGATTATTGCTACCGGCTGTTATAGCTGCTAGCAAGAATCACTGTGTTTTTCCAGCCAGAGTGGCTTCCTCTGAAGAACACAGTGGCTCCGTGGGAAGGATTCCCCCGTCACTACTGACTGTGTTAATGGGGTAATTTAGCGTTTTTCTTTCCTGCCTATGGCAGTCATTAGTCACTTTTATAAATTCCACTGAATATGGTTCCCCTCTCTAAGTCACTGGGATCTAATAGAAGGGCAGGAACAAATAGAAGTTATTATCAAGGGGGTGTGGTTTAGATTGGCTAGCTTGCCTAATAATATCCACCCTCCAAGCTTCAGAGAACTAAACAGCTATGCTTTTAAGGCTACATTCACAATGGCGATTTAGGGAAGTGCAAATTGCAGCGTCCAGCAGCGATCAACGCAGGTAAAGATCTGAAGATTCCTGCCATTGCAGTTCGGAGAAGCCTAAATCGCTGGTGTGAATGCAGCCTAATAGGTGGGGAAAAGTTTTTGCTTAGACCAGTCATGGACCCCTAACATTACATAACAAGGCTTCAGATTTTGTATTTACAAACTGAAGGATACTTTAGTGCTTACGTGTAGAGATGCAGACACGTGCCTTGTGACCATTAGCAGAGTCTGCAGGTGCCAATAATTGTTAATTCAGGAATTTCATTGCTCTTGCTTCTTGAACAAAGAGCCCTGCATTTTGTTAATTAACTTACCCATCCAGAACTGCTGGATGTGTTTGGTATGGCTTTGTGAGCAGAGAGGGTGCCAAGCTGAGCAAGCAATAATAGGGAGGATAGTTGTCAGACTGACTGCTCACACTGTTTCCTCTAAACATTTTATATTTTGAGTGCTAATAAAACATTGGTTGAATTTGCTGCCAGAAACTTTAAGTAATAAAGAGATTAACCAGACTCCTTACCTGGCATTGTAGTACAGAAGAAAAATGAACTGATCATAGGTAGAAAGAGCTTGCACCCTTTAACACTGAGTTTTATGCTTCTCTGACCACAAATGGGGTTTAGGAGGAAATATGCCATAGCTGACCTCTGTCTCAAATTGCCTGGCTATCATGCTAAATCGATGGCTTCAGTACTTGTTTTAGCAGAACTTCACTAAAAAAAGTGAAGTATATCTGTGTTACTCCCACCCTCCAACAGGTTTTTTTTGGAGGGGAGAGAACAAGTACCGATTTTTTTATTCTTGCTTGTTCTCACTTTCACAATCTTTGCTTAGGTGCGAATGACACACTTTGCCTTGTCCCCCCCCCCCCCCCCCCCTCCTGCAGCATCCTTGGACATGTCACATGTTCCAGGATGGTGCAGGGCCATTCATAGAGCACCACGTGAGCTCAGGAGTGCGTAGTAGGTAGCCCGCTGTGGTTCCTCAGGAAGCTAGATCCGGCTCCCATATTCTAGATGGCGTGCCAGGGACCCGCAGCGGTAAGAAGACGACAGCACTGGACTCCAGGCATTGGTAAGTAACCATTTCCTAAACGTAAGCAGCTACAGTATTTGTAGTTGCTGACTTTTTGGGACACTTGGAGCATTAAGCCCATCACAAGTTCAAAAGCCTTGACTTTTCCCTTAGGCCTCATTCACATGGAAGTACCCATCCATAATCCCATGTGAAGAAGGGCTTTCTTCAGCAGATGTTCCATACAGGGGTGTGCAGGCAGCATGTTCAAACGAATGACAGGTGCTCGGCTGCACCGACTTCCACGTGCAGCCCGAATTGTACATGCGTGCAGGTCCAATGCATGAATCAGAATGCATTCTGTCTGTCTTGTTGTCCCTCTATATATATAAAGTAAGCGCTTTTTATAGGCAATGAGGAGGTGATTTTCGAGAGGGTAAGCACATTTATTACTCTATTAGTAACGTTTAGGAGTGTTTCTGCTGAAAAAACACTCCAAAAACTCTACAAAAACTGTTTGTTTTTTTCTGCTTCTAAACACTTTAGCCTCGTACACACGAACGAGTTTCTCGGCAAAAACCAGCAAGAAACTTGCTGGCAGAGATTTTTTGCCGAGAAATTTGTTCGTGTGTATGGTTTCTCGTCAAGAAAAGCGACAAGAATCTCGACGAGAAAATAGAGAACCTGCTCTCTATTTTCTCGTCGAGATTCTCGTCAGCCTGTTTCTCGACGAGAAAATTGTGTGTGTGTACACTTACCTTTTCGCCAGGAAGCCCGCGCATGCTCGAAATGACTTTGACGCATGCGCGGTAGCTTCCTAGGCATAGGTAGGGTGAACCAAGATGGCGGCGACGGCATCGAATGTGACGAGCGCATGCTCGTTGTATTCGATGACGTCACCGCGTTCGCTCCATTCAAAGAACCGCGGGTTCTTTGAATCGAGCGTGTGTACACTCAGCCGGGACAAGTTTCTTGTCCAAGAATCTCGTCGAAAAAAACGACATGTTTTTTTCTACGAGAATCTCGGCCGTGTGTACGAGGCTTGAAGCTCAAAAAATGGTAATAGCTTAAAGTAGCATGCATGGACACATAGGATGACACTATTTCGATTCTAGAAGCAGAAAAAATGCTAATAACAGCTTCTAGGAGCTTTAAAAAACACCAATGTGCATGGAGCCTAATGCCGCGTACACACGATCGTTTTTCACGTCGTTAAAAATGCCATTTTTTAAATTGGACATTAAAAACGACCGTGTGTAGGCTCCAAAGCATTTTTAACGACGTGAAAAATGGCCTAAAAAAATTAGAACCTGCTCTATTTTTTCACGTCGTTTTTCACGTTTTTTTTTTTAACGACGTGAAAAACGGTAGTGTGTATGCTTTTACGAGGGGGGAAAAAACGCGCATGCTCAGAATCAAGTATGAGACGGGAGTACTCTTTCTGGTAAAACTAGCGTTCGTAATGGAGATAGCACATTCGTCACGGTGTAACGGACTGAAAAGCACGAGGCTGAAAAGCGCGAATCGTCGCTCAACAAACTTTACTAACATGAAGGGTGGTGCCATTCGAACGGAACTTCCTCTATATAGTGCCGTCGTACGTGTTGTACGTCACTGTGCTTTGCTTGAGCGTTTTTTTCATGATCGTGTGTACGCAAGACAGGGTGGAGAGGAAACAAGAAAAAAAACGACGAGAAAAACGCTGGTTTAAAAAATGACATTAAAAACGGACGTGTGTACGCCGCATAAGTATATAGTTTCGGAAAGAAATATACAAAAATACTTTTTGATAAAATATTTAACAATTGCGGATGGTGTTCTCTGAGTTGTTGCTTACAGCCCCAAGAGTCATAATTCTTCTACAATTTAAAAGTTTGGTAATTAACATTCCTAATCTATATTACATTTATATATTCTAGTTTAGATGTTTAGTTTCCATAGTCCATTTGTCCATAGTCTGGGTATAGGTGTACATTATGAGGGTGTAGGGTGGATGTTAGTTCACCTTTTCATGTTTTCTGAAAAGGCAAGCTAACCCTTCAAGTATAGTGTAACTGCCTCAAAGCCTTAGGCCTCATGTACACAAAGCTGCAAAGCCACTACCAACGCCAGGAAAAAGTGGCTTTAAAAACGCGCTTTTAGTAGCTTATTGCATTGGTGTTAATGCGCTTTTAGCCGCTAGCAGCGTTTCTCTGCCTCTATTCAAAATCAATGGTTCCCTATGAGAGCTGTCTTAACTGATCCGACTTTCAGCCCATTGATTTGAATAGAAGTCTCATCCAAGGTGGATCATCACGATCCGAATTGTGGTGCGACCTGTGCTCTGAGGATCCTTTTCATTTTGGCGTGGAAGCTGAAGGCTCCCTAGACCCATCGGCCTGGTATAGATTTTAAGGGGAAACCCCACGCCAAAAAAATTATAAAAAAGTGCCCCCCACCCCCAAATCCATACCTGACCCTTATCCGACTGTGCAGCTGGGCAGGTCTGAAAAGGAGAAAGGCGGGGGGGCCTGGACCATACCAGGCCACACCCCTTCAAAATGGGGGGTGTGGATACTTTGGGGTGGGGGGGCTCTGCATCCCCACCCCCACCCCCACCCACCTTGTCAACATGTTGATGGGGACAAGGGCCTCTCCACGACAACCCTGGGCGGTGGTTGTGGGAGGTCTGCGGGCAGGGGGCTTATCTGAATCTGGAAGCCCCACATTAACATGGGGACAAGGTGCTTTGGGGTGGGGGACTGCCCCAAAGCACCCACACCCCTCATGTTGAGGGCGTGTGGCCTGGTATGGTCCGGGGGGAGGGTCACTTGCTCACCCCCCCCCCCCTTTTCCTAGCCTGCTGGGCTGCATGGCATGCTTGGATAAGGGGCTAGTGTGGACGTTGTTTTATTTTTTTTTATTTTTGGCGTGGGATTCCCTTTCAAGACCTATACCAGACTCAAAGGACCCATTATGGATCTTGGGGGTCCCCACGCTTTTTTTTTTTTGCCGTGGGGTTCCCCTTCCAGATCTTCGGAGCACAAGTTGCACCACAAGTCTGATCATGATGATCCGTCTTGGATGCGACTTCCATTGAAATCAATGGGCTGAAAGTCAGATCAGTTAAGGCGGCTCTCATAGGGAACCATTGATTTTTGACATGTCAATAAAAAACCGCTTAACGCTGTATTTAACGTTTACGAGCATTTGGCGTTTGAAATACCAGTAAGCTACAGTCCTGAACGCGATTTATCTGCTTTAAAAAAAAAATGCCTGTAACCTCAACTGCCTCTAACCTGCATGTACACATAACATAACATTGAGGAGAGTTCACGGGCTGCTGAAAAAAACGCCCAACTGCCCCTAAATGTGAGTTTAGCAGCTGCAGTGTACATAAAGCCTAATTCTGTACATGGTCCTTCCATTAGCAATGGACAGCATAATACATCAACCACGGCAAAGGGCTTGAATTATATTAAAGTGCTTGTGTGCATCCCTTGGTATTTCTAATTGCAGACTTCATAAGCAGGGGAAGTATGTGGAGGATGTGATCCAGTAAAAATGTGGGTAGCATCAGTTGTATATATGTACCCTTCCGCAGCCATTTTTTTGTTTTATTTTTATGTATGCCATATGTATAATGTGGTGTTGAAAGTATGATTAATAAAATGGTAAAGCTCTCTGAAAATACAAGCATGACATGATTAAATTACACGCACCCCTTCTTTCACTGTTCGGCTTTTCCTCATTTAAGCTTTTTTTGCCAAGGGGTAGATTGTTGTTTGCATTTTCATATTTTATGTTCTCGCTCTAAAGGCCTCACCCACTGCTACACAAGTCTTTCTGAAGTAGTTTTTTGCAGAAGGAATAAGAACTAGTTAAAGATGAACTCCAGTCTGATATGAAAAACAAAGCTTTGTAACCATTAGTGCACCCTTAAAGCCCAACTTCAAGATATTTTCCATATATCTGGCAATCATGTCCTAGTGACTATAATTTCTTCCCAGTCAAGCTACTACTTATTTCTATATAAGGGAACTTGCATCCAAAACTTGCATTATCTTAATGATTTGTTCAGGACTTTGCTGCCGCCTGTACCTTCCTGTTGGGCCCCTTTCACACTAGTGCGACTTCAAAGTCGGGCGATTTTACCGCGATTCGCGGCCACAATTTCAGGGAATGCCTTAAAGTTGTACTAATATGAATGGTTGTCATTGGAAATCATGGGAAACGACTTGCATGCTACTTTGCCATCACAAATCGTGGGACAAGTCGTATAAGTGTGAAAGGGGCCTTAGACAGTTTATGGTTGGGTTTAGTGGCTGGTGGGAAGAGCCAGGGCTGTACTGTGACCGTACAAGCTCTAGCTGAAATGTCTTCTGGAACAGGGGTCTCCAGACTTTCTAAGCAAAGGGCCACTTTACTGTCCTTTAGAAAATGCCCCAGCATCAGTAAGCATAAACCATGCCCCATCATCGGTGTGAAAGGAAGGAATAGTGCCCCATCGTTGGTATCAATGGGAAAAATAGTGTCACATCGATGCTGTCAGTTTGTGGAATAGTGCCCCATTGATGAAGTTGATGGAATAGTGCCCTATTAATGGTGTCAGTTGGAGAATAGTGCCCCATTGATAGTTGGTGGAATTGTGCCCCAAGGGCCAGATAAAGGCAAGCCAACTGCCCCTGGGCCGCAGTTTGGTGACCACTGTTCTAGAACATCCTACTAAGGGGGTTTGCTGCAAACAAGCCCCTGCCATGAACAGGAGATAATAGTAGTACGATCATTACATGATTGTAATGCATGTAACATAAAATATCAATAAAACATCGCTATTTATATCAGGCAATTGGGGATAGTTCTTTAATAGGGAAGTTGGAGGCGCTCTGAATGTTTTCCTAACATGCAGCTATTAAAAGAGAAGTATGGGAATAGTTTTTTTCCCTAATTATACTTGCCTCGGTGGATGCAGCATCAGACCGATGCTGCATCTGTCCCTGCACTGAGAACCGAGCCACCGAACACCGCCGATGGCTCAGTTCTCTCACCTCCCCGAGCTGAGAGATGCTGCCTGTCAGTCAACACCTCTCCTGCTCTGCTCCTCCACGCTCATTGGAGCGCTGAGCTGTGCAGGGGCGGGGAGCGACCCTCTCAGCGGGCAGCTGAGACTGCCATCAGTCCAGGCAGCTGGCGGATCCAGACTTCTAAAGTCGGGATGACGCGCTGCCTCGACTGATCTTGGTGATGAGAGCAGACTTCAGACCGATCGCCGATGAAAACGGGTCATAGGAGTGCAAAACGAATTGCACTCCTGTGACCCTTATGCCGCGTACACACGGCCGGAATTTCCGAAAGAAAAAGTCCGATGGGAGCTTTTGATCAGAATTTCCGACCGTGTGTATGCTCCATCAGACTTTTGCTGTCAGAATTTCCGACGGACTTGGATAGAGAGCAGGTTTTCTATTGTTCCGTCGGGCAAAATTCCGATGGGAATTTCCTATCGTGTACAAATTCCGATGCGCTAAATTCTGATGCATGCTCGGAAACAAATCAACGCATGCTCGGAAGCATAGAACTTAATTTTCTCGGCTCGTCGTAGTCTTTTACGTCACCTCGTTCTTGGAGGTCAAAAGATCACCGAACTTTTGTGTGACCGTGTGTATGCAAGGCAGGCTTGAGCGGAATTCCGTCGGAAAAACCACCCAATTTTTTTCCGACGGAAATTCCGCTCGTGTGTACAGGGCATAAGGAGAAGCTCAGGCTGGACATTAAAACGTATAAATAAGCCATAAATAGGGAGAAAAGCAATCTGTGTACCTCACATACAAGTACCTGGCCTATGAACGTCTGTTTGATTTTTGCCAAGGGATTCAGTATGTAGAAAATTGTCACAGCGTAAACTGGTAGTGTTTTGCAGTAGACAGTGAACTATAGTATGTGAGGCATTAGGATTGTAATGTACATAGCCAGCTTGAGTCCAGTGTTGACTCTCCTGATACAGAGAACCATGGAAGTTGCAAATAGGCATGCTGGCATTTATCCTCCAGCGCTTGCCAATAAAGAATGTTACCCCAACATTTTACATTTTTACATTCCTGATATGTGCCTGTTATACCATATACTTGTGTTAAACGGTATCCTGCTTTCTTTGTATTGCTTCTTAACTTGTGTTAAATACCCTGGCAGGACATCTCTCCTATTTCAAACTGACCACTCTAGGCATAAGAGCACACCTATCTCCAGTATGGTCAGTTTTCTGGCTGTGCTGGGAGCTCAGCCTGCCTGTCCTCCAATGATCAGTCATGTGCTGACACCCCCCCCCCCCCCCGCTTTTTCCTGCATAGCTATTCACTTTGAAGATCAGTGTAGTTGCTGCTTCTTCACCCTCACTCCACCAAGCCCCTTAAGTATGTATGTATGTATATATAAATATATATATATAAAAATATATATATATATATATATATACATACACACACACACACACACACACACACACACACACACACACACACACACAAATATGTTTTGTCTTTCATTTCTATTTTACACTGAATGGGTTGTTTTACAAGGTAAAGGGTTCACATATACTTTAACTTTGGCCATTGGAAGGAAGACCTTGATTCACCACAGCAAACTACATGCCTATAGGCTCACATTTTATAGCAGAGGGTAGGGCACTGCATGGGAAGGCGATCTTCATTAGGTTTCCTGATTCTATTATAGTGCCATATGTATGACTGTATTTTTGGAAAAAGGAAGTGTTAAGTGAAAGATAAATATTAGCATGTATACTTTGTGATAAACTCTTATCGCCTGATAAACTATGAGCTGTCTGCTAAAACAAGCTGTGCTAACATGGAATTAAACCATCATGGCAACACCCTGATCTTGGCGCTCTGTGACCTCCGGTTAAACAGACCAGTCTTTTATTTAGTATAGCTTTTACAATGTATGTGCCGTTTAAGGATATGTATTTGTCCTGGCCATTCACTATAGTTTTTCTTTCTTGTTTGTGTTGACAGGTGATCAGTTGTATGAGCTCTGTAGCAGAGCACTGTCTCCCCTCATTACTCCGCACCTTGTTTGACTGGTATAAACGACAAAATGGGACTGAAGATGAATCCTATGAATACAGACCTCGTTCGAGCACAAAATCTAAAGGGTAAGGTTGTCATTACACAATGGAACCCTGTAAAACAACATCTGGCACCTCGATTTTATTATCTGATCAATGGGCAATTTGGTCAAACCGTTGAATAGGCATAACTTCCCTTCTGATCCATTTAGACCTGATTTAGCCATAGTAGAAAACACTTGATGGTCTTCCATTGGTCTTCAGCAATGAGATGCTCATTAATTAGGTTTTATTTCGATTGTTCAGATTATGAGATTATAGAAAATATTCAAAAGGAAAAATATATTTATATACTAACGCAACTGGTACCTAATTTTCCTACCTCAGTGCTATGGTGTTCAAAATAAATATAGATAAATTATTTATATATATATATATATATATATATATATATAAATAAATAAAATGAATCGTTACATTTTCATCTACCATGCACAAGTGTATCAACAGCCGCTTAAAAGTAAAAACAAAACATAGTTCAAAATGACAAAAGAAAATACCACACATGTGGCATTAATAGTTCATCACACGCGGCGCTCCTGCCAATAATGAAATAGGCTGGGCTAACAAGTGTCCATATGACAAGAGTGATAAAAGGCACACACAATAAAAGCAGCAGATATTTGTGAAAAGAAAAAGTCCAAGATTGGACACGATTGGTGATCCTGGTGTTGTTTATAGACTGTGCACCTTCCACCAGATCCCTCCAAACAGTGTGTCACACTCCCCCTCAAGGGATAGAACTCGCCAGACTTCAGAAGTTATTAAGCCTCAAAAAGATATTTGCAAAGCTATTGCCTTATGGTGTCCTCAATCAGGGTTTTCAAACAGTAAACATCCAGGTGTCAGGACATGGGAAGAGAGAAACACTCCACATAGTATAGTCCCGTTTGAAACTTTTTATTGTAAGTAACTCCGATAATGAGTTTATATAGTAAAGTTCTATTAAGTAGCAATGGACTTTTTGTGGAACAAATAGATACAACATAAATACTATATTATATAAAAAAACAATCTTTTATTTGTATCAATTAAAAGATCACAATAAAAATTGTGTCTGTTTGGGGGGTGTACACAATGTGCAGATCCAAGACAATCCACATGCATTTCGATGATCTTCAGGAGTACATGTGAACCAAATTAATTCGATGAAACCCACAGTTGATCTTTGAAAACAAGAAATAAACTGGACAACACATCAGGTGAAGTTTTTTTTCTCCCATAGGGGCAACGCTGTATCCTGGCCTAGGCCAACAAGGCCCAGGCCTAGGGCAGCACGGAAATAGTCCCCGCCGGCTTGCGCTACACTGTTAATGTAGCACCAGTCTTATGGGGCGGACTGGGCTGAGACACAATTAGTCTAGCGCCCCATAAAGTGGCCGCACTGCTTCCGGTATGCAGGCGGCCGGCATTCCGCAACTATGGGGGGGGGGGGGGGGCGGCGCTTCTTCTAAATTTGACTGTCCTATCATCCTGGATCACAAACCTTCCTCACTAGGCTATATGTTTCTGCTGCACCATTGGCATTGTTATATCTTCTTAGTCCTTTCCATAAAATGATCAGAAATTTGTGCTTAAAGTAGAACTATAGGCAACACTTTTTATTCCCATTTAGGATAGAGTAAGGGAGGATTTTGTTTATTTTTTACCATCGCTGTGCCATTGCAGAGATTTCCCTTCACTTCCTGCCCCATAGCCAAACAGGAAGTGAAAGGAAATCTTTGCAAGTTAAGGGAATTCATTGCCCCCCCCAGGCCCTCAGAACTATTGTCCCCACTTGAAAATTTCAGGGAGGGTCTTAAACAGCATGGGGTGTGGCCTTGACAGAAAGGGGTGGTTCATATTTGAATTAGGGGTTGCATGAATTTAGTCAGGCCTAGGGCAGCACAAAACACTTCTGCATAGGGGTAGAGCAACAGATTTTCAATTATAGAGTGTTCTCAAGGATAAGAGTCTACCGGATATCTAGTCAGCAAGGTCTTTTCTAAGTTGTTAGAACGTCATATATCTCCATACATCACCCCTTTATGAAATTAGAAATCCCGTATGGCTCAAAACAGCAGCAAGGACTCCTAAGTTGTAACTGTTATGAAAAATCAAAAAAGTAAATAAATCCTATACTTATACATAATCCCACCAAATTCACCAATGTAATATGGTTACAAGCCGGGAGTCCTTGCTGATGTTTTGAGCCATAAGGGATTTCTGATTTCGTAAAGGTATGATGTATGGAGTTATACCACCAACCATGTAGCTCTAACACCATGGAGAGGACTTTGGTGACTAGATCTTGGGTTCACTCTTGTCCTTGAGACTGGATATAATCAAAAAATTGTGGCTTTCAGTCCTCCTATACCAAGATACACCCCTATGGGGAAAAAAGACTTCACCTGATGTGTTGTCCAGCGGATTGCATTGTTTTTTTTTGTTTTTTTTAAAGATAATTGTGGGTTCCATCACCTGACTTGATTCGCATGTACTCCTGAGGAAGATCATCGAAACTCATTGAGTTTACATGTGGATTGTCTTGGATCTGTTCATTATGTAAACCCCAAACAGACAATTCTTATTGTGATCTTTTGATTTAAATAAAATATTGTTTTTATATAATATAGTATTCATGTCGACTCGTATCTATATGTTCCACAAAAAGTCCATGGCTACTTAATGGAACTTTGTTATGTATACTGATATACAGGGACGTGAACATATAGCACACACATCCTTGGTTCCAAATACTATGCAGATTATAAGATTGTATGGTAAAAACAGAGATGCAATTCTAACAATAAAAATCCCTTTCCCTGTGTGTCATACCATTCGAATGAGTTGTCCACAGTTGACCAATTCTATCGGAAGAGATTGATCGGAATATAAATCAATCATTTGTGAAGGATTGTCATGTACCCAATTATTATCCAAACAGTTATCATTTGGCCAGTGGCCAAATGGAAAAACTCTGAAATTGATGACCATTTGATTAAAGGCCCTGTTTCATGCTTAAAAGGGCCCTGTCAGTAGTTAATCATGTCTACATCAATCACCCACCTGCAAAAAAAAAGGCAATTTATCCTTCCAGTGTCTTAAAATGCCATCGCTTCCCTGTACCCATCCCACTGAAAGTATTTGACCGATCAGATGAGTCCAATCACTGTCCCCCCCCTATGGCACACAGTGGTTCCTTTTCACCGGCTTCAAAGTTATGCAGTATTGTCTGAGCCAGCAGGAGGAACCACAGCAATCTAATGGTGAGCAGGTATTGTGCACTCTCACGAGGAAATATCATAGATGAGAGATATGTTGCCTCCTCTTTTAGCAGATGGACTTGGTGTACAAGTGACCCTGTAATAAAATAAAAAATAATCCCCTGCAAGGCAATGTCATAATGTGCTAGTATGCATCGCATTATGAGATACTTTCTTCAAAACGAAGCCCTCCAGCGCCGCGCTGTCACAGCTGAGAAGGCTTCCATCTTCCCCCCAGCCTTCCTTCTGGGTTTGTTGCTGCCGGGGGTGGGATGATGTTCCTCCCACGCATGTGTGCTGGAGTCGCTGTTTACGGCACGGGCTCTGAAGGTCAAGCTTACAGTGCCGTAACCGGCTGCATGCACTCTGAATATCTCCTAAATGGTGCACGTTTATGAGATATTCACAGTACCTACAGGTAAGCCTTATTATAGGCTTACCTTCAGGTATAAGTGGTATAACAGCATTTACTACCACTTTAATGGAATTTTTCATTCATATTTATTTACTGTTATAGTCAATCATATTCCTAAAATGTAGCTAGCCTGGAGATGTGTTTATAAAGCTCACCTCTGGGCAAAAAAAAGTGTTCACATGCTGTGGGGCTGTGCCTGCACTGCAGGAGTCAACTGCTTGTTTTGTCTCAGGCTGAGGACAAAGCATATACTCAACCTATCCTTCGTTTCATCAGAAAACCGCTCTACTCCACGGTCCAACAGTGGACTGTTCCTGGACTATGGAGCTTGATGATGTCAGGAACAGTCCACAATGCAAGACTGCTGGAGCACGGGGGGGCCGGACCGGTGTATTGGGGGATTTGAGGATTAGGCAAGTAATGCTGGCCATACACTATACGAAAAATCGTCCGAACCCATTTTCGAAAAACAAACCTTCAGCCGTGAGAGCAAACGATAGTGCCATCATGTAGTGGACATAAATGAATCAATTTTTTGTCCGTTTTTTACACATATACCTAGTGCAAACAGTTTGGATGGGAAACACATTAACCTTTCAATTTATCGTTCGTTCAGCACAAAATATCCAAACTTGTTCTTCATTTTTTTGGCTCAAAAATGTCCCAACGATTACAGATTTTGTGCGCATTAACTGGCCAAAAACGAACAAACTGGACAAATTTTGGCCTATTTTTGTATAGTGTATGGCCAGCATTAGTCTCCTTTATCATAAAAAAAAACGTAATCTTGGTAATTGAAAAAAATATATTTTGCCTGGAGATGGGCTTCAATTAAAATTTTATGGTACACTTTGAAATAAAGTTTTACTTGCCTATATTATAAACTCCCAGTTTGCATCCACATATCGCACTGCTGAAATCATGGTAAAGTTAGTTCTCTGCCACAAAACTCTGTAGAGCTAAATCAGAAACTTGTACTACTTGATGTGGATGTGCACAATAAAATGCAGCTCATGATTTCTGTCCAAGTGTCTTCTGTATCGGGAATGAACAATGTGACCCCTTGTTGTAAGCCATGGCAAATGTCAAATACATGGAGGCTATAAAAATCTTTAATTCTTAATCTTTTGTCTTCCAGGGATGAGCAGCAGCGAGAGCGAGACTACTTACTTGAAAGAAGAGACCTGGCTGTAGACTTTATTTTTTGTTTAGTTTTAGTAGAGGTTCTAAAGCAGGTAAATTCTAGCTTATCTACTCCAGTCCATTTTTTCTGCATTGTACTATGTGTGCTGTGTTGGTATCCTTGCATGCACTATTGAAAATGGTGCCTCTCACAGCAGCCATTCACATGCTTTTGTTTCCTAATCTGCACTGCAAATAAGATGAGATTTAGTAGTTGTGGGAATTACCGGTATGTACCATGACCAAGTTTTTTTTGCTGTCTGTCTGTTAGCGTTGTTCTCTTTTTTGTGTCCTGGTGACTTTTCTCACTGAGACTAAAAGTAAGAGAAAATACCAAAGAGGCAATTTCCCTAATTTTGGAGAGATTTTTTTTTCTCGCCTCTTGTCTCTACAGAACGGGAGGTGAGGGAAATTCTCCCAATTGGACACAGGTGTCAAATAAACCTGACTGGGGCATTTTAAGCTTTCCCTTTTATATTGAAAAAAGAAAATAAATATACTTTTGTCTGATATACTTTATGGAGGAAGTGATAAAGCCCTATTGTGTGGGTTTTAAACCAGGATTGTCGTTATGCTAGATAAAAGCATATACAGTGAGGGGAAAAAAGTATTTTATCCCCCGCTAATTTTGAACGTTTGCCCACTGACAAAGAAATGATCAGTCTATAATTGTAATCGGAAGTTTATTTTAACAGTTAGAGACAGAATAATAACAAAAATATCCAGAAAAACGCATTTCAAAAAAGTTATAAAGTGATTTGCATTTTAATGAGTCACGTGAAATAAGTATTTGATCCCCTATTATTCAGCAAGATTTCTGGCTCCCACCTGTCTTCTATACAGGTAACAAGCTGAGATTAGGAGCACTCTCTCTTAAAGGGAGTGCTCCTCATCTTAACTTGTTACCTGTATAAAAGACACCTGTCCACAGAAGCAATCAATCAGATTCAAATCTCTCCACCATGGCCAAGAACAAAGAGCTGGCCAAGGATGTCAGGGATAAGATTGTAGACCTACACAAGGCTGGAATGGGCTACAAGACCATCGCCAAGCAGCTTCGGTAGAGGGTGACAATAGTTGGTGCGATTATTTCGCAAATTAAAGAACTCCCAAATAACTGTCAGTCTCCCTCCGTCTGGGGCGCCATGCAAGATCTCACCTCATGGAGTTTCAATAATCATGAGAACTATGAGAAATCAGCCCAGAACTACACAAGAGAATCTTGTCAATGATCTCAAGGGAGCTGGGAACAACTGCCTTGAGATCAGAAAACAAAAAAAAAATTGGTAACACACTACGCCGTGAAAGACTGAAATCCTGCAGCACCCCCAATGGTCAACCTACTCAAGAAAGCACATGTGCAGTCCCGTATGAAGTTTGCTAATGAACATCTGAATGATTCAGAGGAGAACTGGGCGAAAGTGTTGTGGTCAGATGAGACCAAAATCAAGCTCTTTGGCATCAACTCAATTCTCCGTGTTTGGAGGAGGAGGAATGCTGCCTATGACCCCAAAAACACAATCCCCACCATCAAATATGGAGGTGGAAACATTATGCTTTAGGAGTGTGTTTTTTTTTTTTTTGCTAAGGGGACAGGACAGGGCCATGTACTGTCAAATCTTGGGTGAGAACCTCCTTCCCTCAGCCAAGGCATTGAAAATGGGTCGTGGATGGCTATTCCAGCATGACAATGACCCAAAACACACGGTCAAGGCAACAAGGGAGTGGCTCAAGAGGAAGCACATTAAGGTCCTGGAGTGACCTAGCCAGTCTCCAGACCTTAATCCCATAGAAAATACGTGGAGGGAGCTGAAGGTTAAAGTTACTAAACATCAGCCTTGAAACCTTAATCACTTGGATAGGATCTGCAAAGAGGAGTGGGACAAAACCCCTCCTGAGATGTGTGCAGACCTGTTGGCCAACTACAAGAAATGTCTGACCTCTGTGATTGTCAACAAGTGTTTTGTCACCAAGTACTAAGTCATGTATTGCAAAGGGGTCAATTACTTATTTCACTCATTAAAATGCAAATCAATTTATAACTTTTAAAAAAAAGTGTTTTTCTGATTTTTTTTGTTTTTGTTCTTGTTCAAGTCTCTGAAATTAATCTACCATTAAAATTATAGGCTGATCATTTCTTTGTCAGTGGGCAAACGGACAAAATCAGCAGGGGATCAAATACTTTTTTTCCCTCACTGAAGTGTGCTGCTACTAGGCCTATTGGACAGAAAAGGATGTGCCTAAAAGTAAGGAGGATAACTTAAGAGTTCTACATAGGCTGGCCATAAGTGGTGCAAATTTCTTCCACAGGTTGCAGGAAAGAAATTTGCACAATTCCCCCATCAACAGAGACAGTGCTGATAATGGAATAAGCAATTGTCTTCTACCGATGGAGGCGGGCGAGGGAAGCCATCCCCGCCGGGAGAAGATGGGGTGATTATTGCCAGCGACTATAGCAGCCGCTAGCGATAATCGTAAGAGAATCTGACAGGCTGGCTGTACGTACCCAAGTTGATCAATCAACTTGGTACATTCAGCCTGCCCATTAACACTTCAAATGTTGGCTGGTTCCTGCTGAACCGGCCGAGATTCAAACCGGGTATGGTCAACAATAGATGAGGGTGCCACTATTTGTCCAAAAATACTCCTTTAGTAGGAATTTATAAATTGTGACTTACATTTTTTTTTTTTTTGGGCTATTTTTTTTTTTTTTTTCATTTGTTAACTGTGGCACAAAGGGTTTCCTGAACACAGCATTCATTATGTAAGCTTGTAGTATAAAGCAATTTTGGTGTACACAAATTTTGAGTTGGTATTCTAGTGCTTCTTATCTTACAGATTTTTTCAGACTTTCACATTATTACAAGAATATATTAGTCGTCAATGAGAGAAATCTTAGGCCCCTTGCACACATTTTATCAGTTCAGTCACGTTTTAAAAACAAAAACAAACAGATGACGTTTTTTATCAGTTTTTCATCCATACCTCATCAGTTTCTCATTGGCTGCTAATCAGCTTTTTGACATCCACTACCAATGCAAAAACGGACCGTTCGTCCGTTTACATCTGTTTTTCGTCCGTTCCAATTTTTTAATTTAAGAGTTCCTGGGATAAGCCCAAGCATGTTCAGGTTCAAGTCCAAACCCACATGAGTTCTGGGGATAAGTGTGTTCATATTCTAGTCTAAACCCACCTGATCTCCAGGGATAAGCTCAAGAATGTTCCGATTCTAGTCCAAACCCACCTGAGCTATCCCACTAGGAATCTCCTGCTGTACAGAGTGGATGAGGCATTCCTTGCCCTGCAGCCACATGTATACACCTTGTATATGCATGGCTGCAGGATGGGAAATGTCTTGCTCGCTTACCATTGGCTTTGTACAGTGACCGCTTCCTAGCGAGACAGTTAATCCTTATTTGTTTCTTGTTTAACAACTGTTGTGTATTGCTTTCAAAAAGTTGGCCAACTTATAGGCTGGCATTGTGGAGAGGTGCAGTAAACAATGTCTTTTGTGTAGTATTGAAAAGCAGGAAGAAGAGTCTGCATATGTAACGCTCAAATATGTCTGTCCCCATGTACATAAATAATTACTAATTCTAAACAAGGCTCTTCAAACATAAGCACCGATTGGAAGCATTATTTACATTATGCTGATCGTCAAAACATTTTTATTTACATACAAGTTAGTCTGTTTCATTATTACATGTTACTTTAAAAAAAGCAATTTTTGAAATTGCTATACATTCTTTTTAATGATTAGTTTTGGGGATAAAATAAGAGAAATAGTAGAAAGCTGCATAAATTTTGAAAACCCCATTCTCACAAATCTAAATAGTGAAGGTTATGTATTCACTAGATAGAAAGATATTTAGGTGCTCTAGTAATTTCCTTAAAGGGTGCTAAAATCCCTTTGTATAGTCAGATTAGTACTGATTGATTTGTGTGCAAGTCACTGGTCCTGCCACAACTAAAGACCTTGTCATCAGCTGAACGTAAAATTAAAAAGAGTTTTTCATCTTATTGTTATCTTAGATTATTACTGGTGATAATGTTCTTTTCTGTTACAGATTCCTGTTCACCCAGTTCCAGATCCCCTAATTCAGGAAGTTCAAAACCTGGCTTTTAAGCACTTTAAACACAAAGAAGGGTATGTCAGCATCTGTTTGACCCTCTTGTTGTTGTGATTAACCTGCATCTTACTTGTAGGATGAATTGAAAGTTCTAACTGCCTTTGTTGGTTACACCAGTTCTATTCTGCTTTATTAGCGTTTGGATATTTTAGTACTATGTTATCTGTGTAATTCTAGCTATGAATGGGTTAGTATAGGAAAATGGGTGTGTATATAAGGTTTATAAACAGAAAATAATGTTGCGCTGTTAAAGTGCTTAAAATATATTCAATAAAATACAGTGCTATCACACCACCAATACTTATAAAAGTGCATATAAGTGTAAGGGCCCTTTCACACGGGCGGATCCCGTAATGATCCGCCCCGTGAACATCCGCTTGCTCAGCGGGGATCGCTCCCTTGATCCCCGCTGAGCCGACGTATGACAGGGCAGTCCCTGCACACTGTTTAGGGACCGCCCTGTCAGATCTCTGCTCTCCTCTATGGGGGGATCGGATGAACACAGACCGTCTTGTCCTTGTTCATCCGATCCGCTCTGCAGACGGATGGAAAAAATAGGATTTTCCTCCGTCTGCAGAATCGGACCATAGCGGAGACGGATGATATCGGGTTCATCCGCTGACACCCGCTATCCCATAGAGATACATGTATGTCCGTATTTCATCCAAAAACGGATGGATGAAATACGGACATACGGTCCGCAGTGTGTAAGGGCCCTAAAAAGTTCATATAAAATACCATATGTAACGGCATGCAATCATAAATAATGTGTAAACAGATACCAAAAACTCATGCAAAAATTGCTTCACTTGCCAAGTCCAGAAATGTGGCATAAAAAATTATTAGTATTAAATAGTCCCAAACACAATATCAGTGTTGGAAGTGGTGCTGCACACGTGCTTTACCTGTCCAAATAGAGCTCCTAGTGATCACTTATTGTGCTTCACACATATGTGACAAATAGACTCTTACCAGACATAAAGACCTTTTATTACAGGGTCTGACCAAGCATCAGTGAGAAAACCCCTCACTGTGGGTATGGAAAATGACTCCCTTCAGAGGACCCATTTAGCAATTGGACCATTAATAAGGATCACACAGCGCAAGTCAGATGTCATACACTAACAATAAGCCAAGCAAGTATGAAAAGAGGAAGTAAAACACTCATTGCGCAATTACCATTAAAATGCGTTCTTATTAAAGGGGTTGTAAAGTTTTTTTAAAATAACAAACGTGTCATATTTACCTCCTCTGTGCAAGGGCTTTGCACAGAGCAGCCCTGATCCTCCTCTTCTGGGGTCCCCCGGTGGCACTCCTCCTCTTCTCTAGTGCCCCCACGGAGAGCTGCATTCCATTGGGGCACTCTTGCGGGTGCGCTCCTGAGTCCTGCTGCTGCGTCCATTGACACAGACAGCAGGACTCAGCTCTGCCCCCCAGCTCCTGTGTCACTGGATTTGATTGACAGCAATGAGAGCGGATGGCTCCTGCTGCTATCAATCTATCCAATGAGGACTCGGGACTGCGGCTGGAGCTGCTGTGCTCGTCCCTGTCGCTGAAACGATCAGGTTCAGGTAAGTAAAAGGGGGGCTCTGGGGGCTGCTGCACTAAAGAAGGTTTTTCACCTTAATGCATAGAATGCATTGGGGTGAAAAACCTTGAGGGTTTACAACCCCTTTGAAACCGATAATATACTTAAGTGTGATAAACATCAGACAATCAGTATGTATATCGTACTGACGTCACCACTATGACCTCCGCCGAACGTACGTTTCGTCGTAGAAGACGTCATCACTGGGGCAACGGAGATGGGCCTTCTAGCAACTAGACATCACTAGGCGCTCTCCCAAGGCAAACCATAGTGGACAGGATGATGATGTGATGAGTAGGCCACTTCCTTGTGGTCTAAAACACATATTCTAGGAGCCCATCATTCCGACTGTAGGTAGCATTTTTTAAAGAGACCTAGCTTATGAGTTTGAAATTAAGCCGGTTACATCTGAGGGCTTGGCTGAAAATCTTTTGAGACTGCTTCTTCCTAGGGGGTTGTATGCGGCAAAGAGCCTTGTCACTAGAAGTGTTTTAAAGAACCAGTATATTTTGCTTCTTGTATCCAGTCAGCTGCTATCGTTGGGGTTTAAAGTATATGGTAAAATGAAAAGGAGAATCTGTTTGATTTGTAGAACCAAGTAGCTAGAGCTGAACTCCAGGCAAACATCCAGGCACTCCTGCCAGAAAGCACAACCCATCCTGGTGCTCCCTGAGTCTTCCATGCTACCCTGCTAACTTTTATTTTGCTAACTTTTTTCTCTGTGTTAGCCTACAATTGTACCATAATGGAAAAACTACATACCAAGGAGATCACCACTCTACTTTCTCCTCCACGTAAGCCTCATACACACAATGAAAATATCAGGCGAATGATCATTGGTTTTTGCATGCTAGTCTCATATCAAAAACCAATAGGCTACTAAACTTACAGAAATTCTCGAATACTGTACTGGTTAGACTAAAATTGTACAATCTGGTATTGTACGAGAAAAAAAAAATGTGTTTGTCCCTTCTGATAATTTTGCATGAACTGTCATGATCAGCTCTCAAAAGCTGTGTATTAAAGATCAGATTATCATACAATCGCTTCAAAAGCGGTATTTTTTCATCTGATTTTCTTATCGTCTGTACTTGCCATTCGTTTGGGCAATGCAAGTGTTGGGTAGATCTCAATTAGTTTTTAGTGCTGCCCCCTTTTTCTTTCAGCCCAAGTGCTACTGAGCTGGGGTTTACGAAGGCTGATATCAAGACATATCCAGATATTTTTTTTTATGAATTCAGAACTTGATTAAATAGTGGCTGTTTAAACCTGCAATAGTGTCCCCATTTACACAAATGTGGATAGCAGTGGGGTTAGACAGTACCAGGAGGTGCATTTTGGGCAGCGTGAATATGGAAATTCTTTGACATCTTTTGATTTCACACTGAATGTACCGCTGTGACTTCTTGGGTGTATACATATGGGTTGGGGTATTAATATGTTCCTCTGCAGAATAAATATGATCTTTTCCCTCAGGAACTCTAGTGTTGACAGTTGACCGTCAAAATAGAATTGAATAGATTGATGTTTTTGTATAGAAGTTTCCACATTGCACGTTGTTTACTTAGGACCAAAGTAATCCAATATCTGCCTTATCTTGTTTACTTGAGAGTGGAAGTGATTGCATTAGTTGGGACATATACTCTTATCATGCTATGTACATATATACATTGCTACCGATGGCAACATTTATGTTGTTTATTAACAGGGTAATTGTATTTTTGAATAGTGAATGTACTTTGTTCAGGCAGTTAAACTTCAAAAATGTCTGGGATTCGACTTTGGCAGGCCATAGATGGTGCAATTTATTTTTCTGCAACCACTGGTTGTAGGAAAGAAATTTGCATGATTCCCCCATTAACACAGACAGTGCTGACAGGGGAATCCCTCCTTTCGAGCCATTGTCTGCTCCCAGCAGGGGCAGGTGGGGGAAGTCGTCCCTGCCTGGGGAAGACAGTGATTATTGCTAGAAGCTATAGCAGCTGCTAGCGATAATCGCAAGTGAATCTGTCAGGCTGGTTATATCTAGTTCAGTGATGGTGAACCTTGGCACCCCAGATGTTTTGGAACTACATTTCCCATGATGTTCAACTACACTACAGAGTGCATGAGCATCATGGGAAATGTAGTTCCAAAACATCTGGGCTGCCAAGGTTCGCCATCACTGATCTAGTTGATCGCTCAACTTGGTACATTCAGTCTGCCCGCACACAATTCAAATCTCGGCCAGTTTCTGCTGAACCATCTATGGCCGACCTTAGAGTTTTCGTTAAGCTAGTCCCTTATGTGTCTACTGTAGCCTCACCTTTAGGTGACTGATAAGGATCCTGCCCTCTGTATCCAGGGAATTTATCTCCTAAAAGACTTTCCTCCCTGAGCTGCCTTTGGGTCTACCAGAATGTGCACTTCCCTGAATTTCATTGGATCCTTCCTTTGGCTTCAGTATCAGGTTGATTTTCCAGATGCTTCCATTTGTTGTCCTCTGCTCCCCTTTCAGGTTAAGGCTACTTTCACACTGAGTCGCTGGATGCGCTGGCGGTATAGCGGTGCTATTTTTAGCGCCGCTATACCGTTTTTTTTTTTGCCGCACTTGCGGGGGTATTTTAACCCCCGCTAGCGGCCGAAAAAGGGTTAAAAATGCCCGCAATAACGCCTCTTTGAGGCGTTTTGCGGGCGTATTAGAGGCGCTACCCCATTGATTTCAGATTTTAGCGCTCCTATTGCGCCTCAAAGATGCGGCTTGCAGGAGTTTTTTGAGCCTCCTGCAAGCGCAATGCTCCAGTGTGAAAGCCCTCGGGCTTTCACATTGGATAGTATTGAGATGCTTTTTTGGGGCACATTGCAGGCGCTATTTAGAGCGCAATAGCGCCTGCAAAGCGCCTCAGTGTGAAAGGGGCCTAAGGGCTCATCAGGCCTCTGATTTGGCCTTAGTGCTTTAGGCGGCCTTTGGACTGCTTTTGGATGTCCTGACAGTGTTTGAATTTCTTTGCCCCTCAATAGATGAGAAAGAACATTTTTTTTTTGTACGCACTGTAAAATGCTTTTCTAGGATTTTTTGAGGGGCATGGCCCTACCCTTTTTATCTTCATTTTCTTTGTACTGCGTGCTACAAAATTGAGATATGCTGGGGGGAGCTAACCTGAATTATACTCCGCTGAGACATGAGGGGTAATTCTGGGCTGGTCCGCACTTTACTTTTGTCTGGCAGGTACATTGATGGGTTGTAAAATGTGGATCTGACTGATAGTCTCTTCCTGCAAATATATTATGGCTCTACTTTTGTTTTGAAACATCTGGATTATTGATCTTCAACAGTGAAGCACCCCATGTTTTTTGCCAATTAATGGTTAGCTAAGCTGACCACACAGGTACACATGGGTACTCCATTGGGAATTGACTGAATGTTTCCAACAATGCCTGTTACACTCTATACATTATACAATAGGAGAAATGGAAATACGTTTTTTTTACTCTAGCTGTGGATATTTTTGTATATTAAATAAGTGCATGATATGTTTTATTCTAGGTATTCAGGAACAAACACTGGGAACGTACACATTATTGCAGATTTATATGCAGAAGTAATAGGTGTCCTTGCACAGTCCAAGTAAGTGCATGTTTCCTAGACCTTTATTTATTTTTTTCTTTTGCAAGGAGCTGCTATGTGGATGAGTGTGGTTGAGTTTTATGACTTGTTTGGGTTTAGTAAATGGCTGTGGATTCCCTGCTTTCACCCGGCAGGAGAGAAAGCTGAGAATATCCGGCAGCATAGCTGTTTATAAGGATTAAATGGCGCCCCTCCTGCTTTCTTTTTCATCGTTTAGATTTCAGGCTGTGAGGAAGAAGTTTGTCACAGAATTAAAAGAACTGAAACAGAAGGAACAAAGCCCCCATGTGGTTCAGAGCATCATCAGCTTGATCATGGGAATGAAATTCTTCCGTGTCAAAATGTATCCTGTGGAAGATTTTGAAGCCTCTTTTCAGTTTATGCAGGTATTTGTACCATGCTAGCCTTCTGTTTTGTACTCTTTGATGGTGTTTGTCTTCTGCCATCTTTACCTGCTTTTATTAGACTAGCTTTCTACCATTTTTGTTATACCTTGGGAATTATCATTACATGACTGTAAAGAAACCACTTGTCAAAACTGCCCATTTAAAAATATTGTTCACTCTTACCTTTGTTAAAGCCTATGTTTAGTTACCTTTTTTTTAACCACTTCCTGCCCAATGACGTCTTTGACTTTCAGTGGGATTATCTGAATGATGCCTGCAGCTACAGGCATCATTCAGATATCCTCATTTTCAGCCGGCGATTCTGTGCACCATAAGAATGTACATAGCGGTAGTTCCACCGTTTGATCGTTCTTACAGGCGACGGGAGGGGACACCACCTCCCGCCACCATACGGTGCTTCTCCGGGGCTCTCCCGTGCCATCGGGGACCCAGAGAAAGAATCGGCCGCCGCCGGATGACGACCATAGAGATTTCCAGATGGTCATCTCTATGACCGTCGGAGGCCTGGGCGCAGTGTTATGACGACACGTCCGGGCCACGATTGTAAACAAAGCCGCGATCGTGGCTGGTAAGCATGAGATCGTGAATTTTTTATTTATTTTTATTTCATGCTTTTCAGCCTGGAGGAGAGATGTGGGGTCTTATTGACCCCACATCTCTCCATAAAGAGGACCTGTCTCGCACCATTCCTATTACAAGGGATGTTTACATTCCTTGTAATAGGAATAAAAGTGATCAAAAAAAAAATGTGAAAGAGAAAGTGTAAAAATAAAAAATTAAAGTAAAACAAGCAATAATAAAAAAAAGAAGCGTTCCAACCACACATGTGAGGTATCGCCACATGCGTTGGAGTGCAAGCAACAATTCTAGCACTAGACCTCCTCTGTAACTCTAAACTGGTAACCTGTAAAAAAAATTAAAGCGTCGCCTATGGAGATTTTTAGGTACCGAAGTTTGGCGCCATTCCACGAGTGTGCGCAATTTTCAAGTGTGACATGTTGGGTATCTTTTTACTCGGCGTAACATCATCTTTCACATAATACAAAAAAATTGGGCTAACGTTACTGGTTTTTGTTATTTTGTAATTCATAAAACTGTTTTTTTTTTTTTCCGCAAATACTGTGCAAGATAAAAAGTTGCAAGGACCGCCATTTTATTCCCTAGGGTGTCTGCTAAAAAAACATTAAAAGTTAAGGGGTTTTGAGTAATTTTCTAGCAAAAAAAATAAATATGATTTTTACATGTAGGAGAGGAGTGCCAGAATAGGCCCGGTATGGAAGTGGTTAATCCATGCAAGCAATGCTACTTGCATTCAGTGAGAAGTGGCCCTTGTGCTGGTGGCTTCTCTCTTAAGCTGGCTGCACATTCCTTCATTCTCCAGATTCCCACAACTTCAGTCATCTGCCCCCCTTCCATTAGTCATAATCTTTAAGTACTGTGGGAGTTTATACAGCCGCTTGACCTGTCTCAAGCACTCGCCAACAGTGCTGAGTACGCCTGCCCTTTCTCCCCCCCTCCTCCAATCCTAGAAGCTGTACTATAGCTTCAGCAATGAAAAGCGCTCCATGAATGAAGGACAGGCAGCTGAATGAAAGGCCTTATTTCTGTTATTTTTTTCTGTTTATTGCCTTTTCAGCCAAGAGTACAGGTACAAGATCACAAACAGGCATATAAGCTCATACGGGCAAGAAATCAGGCCACAATGGCAAAAGAAAAGCCCTAAATGGGTATACCACTACAACAACATAGGTTACAGAGACATTGAGGTACAAATTACAACATCCAATCCACGGCTAAGTTATCGATGACTATGCTGACTTGGAGAGCAGTGGTTTTTTTTTACAAAGAAGAATGAAGAGAGAAGGAAGGTTGATAGGTGGATGGAGAGAGAATGGATGCATTGTGACTAATACCAGACCAAAGGCACATGTAAGCTAAAAAATAGGCATCTAAAGACAACAATGACAAGACGATGGTGTCAGGGGTGTGAAATAGTATCATAGTACGTAGGAGTGTTTTTTAACTCTAACAAACAGGCCCATATCTTAAAGTGTTTATCGACAGAACCGCTAGCAATATACGTGAGTTCCTCCATGAGGTACAGATCACCAACTTTGCGAGTTAAAGTTGATAAAGACCGTTGCCCCCAAAACACGAGGATCAGGGATTTAGCAGCATTTAACAAATGTGGGGTAATCGACCTCTTAACATTTCCTCGTATTTATAGAGTGCTTTTTCATTAAAAATATGTAACTAAACTTAGGCTTTAATCTTCACATGCAAATGAGAGTTTCTATATAAACAAATGTGTCATTTCTCTTAACAAACATTTAACGTAATTTTTTTGCTGTCTGTGCGGATCATGTATGTCTTAAATTCTGGCCATTTCTTGCTGTATTGGTCGAAAATTTGAGCTGTGGATGGCCCTATCAGCACCACCTGGCATGTCAGACTGAAGAATTGAAGGAGGAAAATTGTCGCACAAACAGTGACTGCGTCCAGTCAGATGCAGTCACTTTTTGGGCATTGTGACAGCTGAGGGTGCTGTCTGAGTACAACAGCAGTGAAGATTCCTCCAACCATGCTATTCAGGGGGATGTGGGAATCAAGTGACTTCTCTCGTTGAGCCCCAAGTGTAAAATGAATGAAATCAAAGTGTGTTCACATTTTTTTGTTTTCAAGACTGTTCCCAGTTCTCTTGTTTGTCCTCTTCATTCTCTTTCTCATTTTCTGCCTCTTTCTCACTTTTGATCTCAGATTCTTTACTGCTTCACATATTTACAAACTTTAACTTCTACATGATTTAATGCACTGTCTATAGCCCAGTTGTACAGCATTGCTGAATAAGTGTTTCTATAATGCATGGTATTCATTGCCATTGATGCTTCATATAATGACTTTTTCTGCTTGTTTGCTTGAAAGGAATGTGCACAGTACTTCTTAGAAGTGAAAGACAAGGACATAAAACATGCACTTGCTGGTCTGTTTGTAGAAATTCTCATCCCTGTGGCTGCTGTAAGTAAATCTTGTGATGTTTGCAAATTTATGTGATCAGTTGACAAGTTTTTTTAACTTTTTTGAAAGCAAAAACTTTGCTTAATAATTTATTTATTTGTATGTTTACATGACATTTTACTGGGATATTTTGATGTACATATTTTTATATTTTTTTTAAACTAATATGTGTCAACCTCTTCTATGTGTTTTTTTTTTTTACTACTAATATAAATAATATAAAATATAACTTTAAGACAGGATGCACTCATGACAGAATTTACGGTGTTGTGAGTTTTTTACATGGAGAGCATGGCCGAAGCTGGTTGCTTTCAGACCCTCTTTGAATCTATGTAGAGTCTAGAGCTGGGCGATTTTTGTCCCCCAAAAAATTTGCGATTTTTAAAAAAAAAACTCGATTCACGATTCGAATCAAGTTTTTTCTTTTCTGATGGACACCGCGCCGGTCCTAAGTTTTTAGGTGAAGCTTCGGCCTAGTCCGCCGCGATCCTGGGAAAAGCCAGCGGAGTAGGCCGAAGCCTCGCCTAAAAAATCCTGCCCGTAGCTCGCCGCGATCCTGGGAAGAGGCTGCGGTTTTCGCCTAGTGCGCGGCATCCGGCCTCGCGCCCTTTTCCCAGGATCGCGGCGAGCTGCGAGCAGGATTTTTTAGGCGTGGCCGCGGCTTCGGCCTAGTCCGCGGAGCGCCGGTCCTATGGGGAAAAAAAAAGAATCTAAAAAAATTGATTTGACCTCACAACTCGATTCACGATTCAAATCGATTTTTTTTCCCCAGCCCTAGTAGAGTCTCACAAACTGACAATCGTGGAGAAGGGGTGGTCATTTTCCTGACTCATTTAGGTCTGTGTGTAAATTGGAGCATAAGTTGTAGAACTTTTTATACAACATGCTTTTTTTTTCAGCAAAGCAGGTAAGGATAGCCTGTAAAACATCTGAAAAGAAGCCTGAAGGCTCAACCTGCTTTCTTAAAATGAGAATACAAAATATACAAATGTATTATATATTTACCTGACTGAAGAGTAAGAATTAAAACAGAAGTATTGGGGATTTTTTTTAATTTTAGAATCATACTTTCCTAGGTGGATGTAGCATCGGTCCGTTCCTGCATCTATCCCCCGGCGCCTCTAAGGATGGGAACCGAGTCATCAAACATTGTCGATCGCTCGGTTCTCAGTGCTTCCTGGGCAGAGAGCTGGTGACCATCTGTCCCCACTGTCTGCTCTGACCCTCCAATGCTCACTGGAGCACAGGGCTGTGGAGGGGGTTGTTAGTGGCCGGCTCAGGCTCCATAGGCTCACTAAGAGACTGAGCCGGGTGCAGCTCCAGGCATGTGGGCAGATCCCGACCATATTGTCACAATCTTTCCTGAGCCTGGACCGGTTCTGTGAGGTCAGCCGATAGCGGGCTTCAGCTTAAAAAGGGTCATAGGAGTGCAGAACGAACTGCACTCCTTTGATCCACAGGAGAAGTACAGCCAAACAAGCTTTGGCTGTATTTCTGCTTTAAGTTCCAATTGTAACTTTTTTTTTTTTTTTTTTTTGTCCTGCCATAATAAATAAAGACAAACCTGTAAGCATTCCCTTTAATGGGCAGTTTAGGTTTAAATGCCTTTACAAATTTGGCATACGTGATCCAACATTCACAAAATGCTGATGGTAGCAGTGTATTGCAAGACAAACTGCTCCTGCTTGTGATTCGCTGCAGATTCCTGGACTACCTGTCTGTGCAGCTAATTGATAATTATGAAATTTATTGTGGACATTCTTAAGCCAGGGTCTCTTAACCAGGGTTTCTCCAGATGTTGCTAGGGGTTCTTTGAGCAATGAGCAATTTCCTTCTTGAGAAGACCATTGCAGTGAGTGGTAGAAGTACAGATTTGGATTGTGGCCATTGGAGAACAGTGCACATGTGACATGCTATATAAGGTTCCTCTTTAAACTCTATATTAAAAAAAATACCTGTATCTCGAGTCAAAAATACTCCCAATCTGACCTAAAGTGCTTCATGTGTCTCCCTGGAAATCGGTGATCGGATCTGCATAAAAACTTGATCACTGGAGACCACCTCTTCAACTTTGTGCATGTGCCCTGTAGCCCTGTAAATTGAGGAGTTCTCTTGCAATTACATTGCTGACTTCCCAGAAGGCATGCATTGGCTTCTGCATCAAAAAGTGAGTCATTTTGACTCATAAAGGTAGAAGGTCCAAAAGGAAGGGTATTTGTATTCTAAGATTAAACACACATATCCTTTAAGGTTAGACGATAATAAGAATTTTTGCAGAATAGTAGAACAGTTTGATCTTTCATCATACTATACAGAATTGATTTCTCTGTGCCAGGCTTCTGAGTCTCATCTGTTCCTGTTAGGAGGTTTTATGATCTCTTCAAAATCAGACGTTGTTTTGCTGGCAATTTTACTGCATGGGTTATAGAAGATTTTCTCTATAGATAGCACAGCGTTGGTCAGAGCATTACTGATATTTTCCATTGCATTACCAAATAATGCTTTAAGTAGAATATGCTTGCATGTTTTCTGTTAAATGTCCTCAGAAGAGCTTGTTAGTATAATTAATGCTGTCTACTTCCACCCATGTGAAACCACACAGGGAAAACCACTGGCAAACGGAGTACAAAAAAATTAGCCATTTTTCATTCCTCACGTAATGTTTAGAGTCTTTGACAAATGTTCATGGTAAGGAGCTTTAAAAGCTTAAAGGCCTTTTTCACTTTACAAAAAAGATTGGCTTCTGCCTTAGCAGTCTCCCTGTGAAAACGTATCTGAAAAAGTGAAGCCTGCTGAGTTGGCTGCTTGACAGGAGACCTTTCTACACTGCTACTAGGAGGTGCATAAGGGACAAGATTTACTATTTCGAAATTGGACAGGTGCCATTTTTTTACATGGTGTACTACAACACACAGATGCTTGATGAACATATTTTATAGATTGTATCTTATGTGACTTGACATATGAGATCGGAGAAAGTGGAGAGGGTTGGACTCTCACTGGGCTTAGTGGGAGACGGCTTTTAATTAATTAATTATTAATTAATTGACCTTGTTCACTGGTGTCATGCAAATATATGTTATGAATGCAATACATGAGGTTTGAGTAAGAGCTGTATTTGGCACAAACCGCGTCACCTTTCTGTGTTCTTGCCATACCTGTGATGTAATTTTAATACTTCAATAAAGATATTGAGGAGTGCAGCAAATTACAGACTCTGCATCTATATACAACACACAGATAGTTTTCACTTGTGTGTTGTGTACTGAAATGCATGTGAGTTGAAATATGTTTGCATAGTACAACGGTATGCCATTCAGAACAAAATGGCACAGTGACACTCCCCACCGCCAACTTTGTGTTGTGGCATGAACCAGCCTTAAAGTACCCACATAAGACACAAGGGGTACTCCTTATGATTACAAAAAAAAACTTTTACCATGTGTAAAAGGAAATAGTTTTGGGGTATAGTCTTTTACATGAACTGGTTCTTGCAGAGTCTAAACGCGCAAAATATAAGTAGCTATGTATATAAGTAGGTAATGCATTAGAGAACTATGAGCCCAGTTATTTCCAGTTGACTTTCCGGGGTCAGGAAAAAAGGTCTCACCTATTTGCCTTCCCCTAAGGGTTCTGATAATGCAAGATCTTTTTTTTTTTTCCTGTTTTTAATTTTCTGTTATGGTCAACTTGGCTTACTATGGAACTATGAGAGAATCGTGTACTGTAGCATGGTAGCGTGTAGTAAGGTCTTAACACCAGCACGTTCTCTTCTGCAAGCTGCAAAGACTTGCATCTAGTAATATGACTTTAATTTTATATTTTTCCAGGCTGTAAAAAATGAAGTTAATGTGCCATGTTTAAAGAATTTTGTAGAGATGCTCTACCAGACCACGTTTGAACTCAGCTCAAGAAAGAAGCATTCCCTGGTGAGATATGATACTGCGGAATCCCATTTCTTTATTCAGTATATTTATATTGTTTGGATATTTATTCATTATAATCCATTTTATGTGGGTATCTCTGTAGTTTGTGTTTTGGCTTCATATTTAAGAATTGGGCCAAACAGGTCCACGGTTATTCCAGTTTTTGTTTTTTTACCTTCAGTCTTTTGTTTAAGGTTTTCCTACTTAAAGTGGTGGTTGTAAGGGCTCTGTTTTTTAACCCAATGCATTCTCTGCATTAAGGTAAAGAACCTTTTAGGTGCAACTCCCCCCTCCCCCTCTCAATACTTACCTGAGCCCAAACTGGTCCAGCGCAGTGCTTGAGAGCAGCTCTCTCCCTCCTCAGTGGACTCAGTGAGAGTCAAGGGAGCCATTGGCTGCTGTCAATCAAATTCAGTGATGAGGTAGCGGAGGGCAGGGTAAAGCTGCACTGCGTGTGTGAATAGACACACCGTGTTGCTCGGGAGTGAACCTGCACGAGCCGCCCCTCCCCCCAAGCTTTCTGGGGGAAGGGAGGTACTCAAAGGCAGGAGGAGCCAGGAGCGCCAGCAGCGGACCACAAAAGAGGAGAATTGGGTATGCTCTGTGCAAAACTATTGCACAACTCAAGTAAACATAGCACGTTTGGTTTAAAAAAGACAAACAAAATGTCGGGTAAGGGAGTCGTGTTTAGACCATTTGTGGATAGGAAAATCGTGAATGAGCATTTTAATAGCTTGTAGGGGTAGTTTGATAAGGGGGGGTAGGAGTAATGCTCCATTTGGTGGTAGTGCATTTACGCCATGTTCGGACGGCTGCAAGGATAGTTGGAGGAAGGTGATTAGGAAGTCTTGCAAAACAAATGTAAAGTTTACCTTTTTGTTAAAAGTGTAACTTATGAAGTTCCCCATTCTTGACTAATTCAAGCCGTTTTCCTTTTAAGTTGGTGATAACACTGTGAGATATAATAAGAATTATGAAAAAAAATAAAAAATTTCAACAGTTAAATGCCCACTTCATGCTGAAAGAATAATTCCACACCTAAGTGATAATTATGTTTATGAACTAAACATTTTGGAGAGAAAATTATAATGAAATACCAAATGAAGTTAAATCTCATTAAAACTAATTTAAATCATTTTAGTAAATATATATTTTATTGTGTCCTTTGTATCCATAGGCACTATATCCACTGGTTACCTGTCTGCTGTGTGTCAGCCAAAAACAGTTTTTCCTGAACAATTGGCACATTTTCTTGCAAAACTGTTTATCACATTTAAAGGTAAGTCTCTTGCGGTCATATTTCAGCACTGAGAATCACTGATATCGAACAAATCTTCCACATTTAAGAAAAGAGTTATGCCTTGGGTGATTTAACAAAGTATTGATGTGTTTCTTACTTTAATTTTACAAATCTGAGAATTTGCACCAATTTTACAAGCTTTTTCAGATTAATTTATGCGGTAATTCTCAGCCATCTTCTTTCTATTGTATTGCAATGAATCTTCTTGGTTGGGTAAACTGCAATGACTTGTGACTTTTACTCCTCTTTCCATTATTGACTGTGATATAGATGACAATGGTGCATTAATCATAATAATCAAAAACCTTTCTTCTTGGCATCTTTCTGGTACTGTTCTGCGTCATGTAGAATGTAATGACTCCTTTCCTGTAGTAATATGGATTTAATGTACTTGGGTTCTCATTTGAGGTTTGATTAGCTGCATGTCTGTTAATGAGTATGGCACTTTGGTTGTGGCACGCTGACTCCCAGTACCTGATCACATTGCTCTGCTTTTTCATTCCCTGTACATCTCTCTGCTTGCTAATTTTCACCTCATCTGTTTTTGTTTAGTTTACTTTTAATAATTTTTTTTTGCTTTGTTTCTGTCTTACAAAATCATTGTTTAGTGCCCCTGAGCAGACAATTCTACAAATTTCACTTTACAAAGCAGTTCCAAGCAAATGTGTAAAAATTACCTTTAAATACATCAAATCAGGCCCTTTAAATTCACCAAATATTTATTTATTTAATCTTGTACATTGTACGAAATCTGCCTATTTATTAAAGTGCCACATACTGGCTGAAAAATGAATAGGCACTTGCTCTCCAAGTTTATGGATTAGAGGGAATAGGACCTCAAAGGATGACAGCCGTGTGTGGGGCTTTTTGCTAGCAGTATAAAAGCCAGGCAGGAAGGCAGTGGAGTGGCTTGCATATTATACGTTTTTCTTTCAAAGTGTAGTAGACGCTCCCTTCTCTTTTACCTAGTTTGTTTCCTGTAGCTCACACGTAACTGATGTACAGGCACAGATTGCCCTAATTAGAAGGTTAAGATTAACTCCAGCCAAACTTTTTTTGGAGGGGTGGGGGCTTTTATTTTTTTGCTGAGTTTGTAGCCATTTGGTTGGTTGATTTTACCCCAGTTCATGTGTGATTACCAAGCTGAATAGTGAGCAAAATCTCCCCAACACATCTCCAAGGCAGGAATAAAAAAAAAGATTTAAAGCGGACTGGGCGATGCTGAGGACCTCCTATTAAGTTTTATCATTGTCTGTTCCCACAAATATCTCCTCATTTCCTGTTTAACAGTACAGGACATCAGATGAAATTTCCCAAACAAGCACACATAAGGCAAAAAATTTATAAAAAATCTGACCTGAGGCCATAACCACCCTCCCCACCTCAAACCATGCCTGAAAAGTTTGTCTTGGCAGGAGTTGTTTTGTTTTGATGCTTAATCTTGGAGGTTGGTTTATTAGAAAGAAATGAGGCCATTAAAGTTTGGGACCGGTTCTTTACATCCAGTCCAGTGAATTCTGCATGTTTGTCGGCCACACTGATTTTCATGTGAACACAGTTCAGTAGAAAAAGGAATGCATGAATGATTGGAGAGTCTCAGGGAAATTACTTTCATTTTTTTCAAAGCCTTTTCGCTGTGAGCTGGTAATGCCACTAAGAAGGAGCTTACCTATGTCTCTCTGTGCAGCTTTGATGTTCTGGAATTTAACCCTACATGATTTGGTTTAGCATGATGCAGTTCCAGTGTTGGGGGTGCTTCGAAATTAAGTTTCAGGTCATAGAGAATTCAAAGTAAACAGAGCCCAGGAACATGCCAGTCCAAAATGTTTCTTTAATTAACAAAAGCTTATTGAAAGAGAAGCCCAATTTTCTGTCTTTTGGATCAGGTGGGGTCTTCGGCCATAGCTAAAGAAAACCAATGCTAAGGACCTTGTGTGGACCTGGTCAGACTGGACTTTGCTTGTGCTGTGCACCAGGAGTTGACTTTGAATTTTACTTTTAATTGGTGTGTTTGCTGGTATTTCTTTAGAATCCTCAATGAGAGTTCCTAGTGTGCTACAGAGATGAGTCTCGGGCTGTCTTCGGAGCTTTGGGCAGAGTTTCCCTTTTTATATACTGGAGCAGCCAAGTGGCTTAATGTACCCAGCTTTCTCAAAGCAGTTTAGAAGCCCCTTTGAAATGGCCTATTGGTGTATCTCCAACTTTCTTGGTTGAAATGAGAAACCTTTAAACTGTAAGCCAAATTGGCATATTATATGGGTATTTCTTATCAGTTTCAGCCTATAGAAATTGTTTTTGATTTGAATAGCGTAAAGCTGTTCATACACTGGGTGAATTTCAGACAGTTCCTAATGGACTGAACAAAATTCACTGAGTTGGTGGCCCTGATGGCACCACTCCACCTGAAACCCTTCAAATGTTCGAAGGAGCTAAACGGAAAACTGACGGGCGACCAGGCCAATCAGGTGCAAGCACTGTTCAGGTATTCTGACAGCCAGCTAGCATTCCATAGTTTAAGGCAGGGTTACACTGCCGGGTGATTCTTTGCTGTCTGTGTCCTCTTGGGTGATTTTTTTTCCCTTGACTTTTTGATTCGGAAATGCAATAGGAAGTGAGAGAAAATCACTAAAATGTGAGGGGAAAGCTCCTCCTCCCCAATTGCCACCAAAGCAAGTGCTCCCAATGCAAGATTTTTGCTTGCATCTTATTCTAATGACAATTTGTATTGGATTTCTCATTCTTATCTGCCTCTTTGATAATGTTTACCAGTACGAATAGTACTAACTCTAAATAGAAAGGGTAAGACCCGGTTCACACTGGGGCGGCACGACTTGTCCCGCGACTGCCGGGAGATCTCCACACGACTTCAGAGGTGACCTGCAAAATTACTTCTGTATTGAAGTCAATGCAAGTCGCCCTGAAGTCGTCCCAAAGTAGTACAGGAAGCTTTTTGAGTTGAGTCGCTCCTATTAGAACGGTTCCATTGTACAGAGCGGAGCGCGACTTGTCAGGTGGCTAGGTCGCCTGACGAGTTACCCCTGTGTGAACCGGCTCTAAATCTCCCCTCAAAACTAAAAGGAAAACAGAAAACACTTTAAATTGTTAGTTTATGTTCTTTATCCAGATGCATGTTTTTTTTCTAGAATTATAATACCTGCACAAATTTAAATCTCATTTTAGCTAGGGCAATAAGTCGGAATGAAATCCAGTAAAGGCTCATCTGAAATAAACATACTGGGTAGCTGATTATGCCAGCAAAATACCTCTAATAACAACTAATATAGTCTTGGACAGTCACGGTCTGATCAGATAGATTATACAGAGACCTGTAGTTCCTCACCAGCTTGAGGGAATAGGGTTTTCTGTGCATAAAATGGAAATTGCATCCCATTATCTAAATGTTAATCAATTTCCACTGTATCTAGCCAGACGGTTATGAATCTCCAAAAATGCAGATTTATTTTCCTCTCCTGGCTTCTTTTAGTTGTGTTCCGTTTTCTTTGTGCTTTTATTTTTCATCTAACATGCATGTCGCTCCATTTTCATGTTTGTTATGTTTTGCTGTCTCACGTTGCTTTATTTAGATGCCATCTAACAACAGTCTCAGAAAACAAATAGAAACCCTGCAGGTGAGTTTGTATAATGAAAAGCTGGGCTTGCTTTCAATGTGCGGGAGACCTCATACCAGGTCTTTATAGACGTCCTGAAAGATAATCTTCATTTTCTGTGGACCGTTTATTGAAATCAACCGCTTGCAGGCACACCTACAAACCGAAGATTGCCTGCCAGTTTATTTATGATTTCCGTTATTAATGTAAATAGGTGCCGTGACTAAAACAAAAGTATTTTTGTGTATTCCATATTTTCCTTGTGTTGTAAAATTTAAAATTTTTTTGCAATTTTTATCAGCCACTGAACCTGCGATTGACCCAAACAATGCAGACATTTAGTATTTTCTATGCTTGCCTTCCATAAAATATCTACTTTTGCAGTCAAATTTGAGAAATACTTGCTTTGTGTTCCCATTCACACAGCATGCAAAAAAATACCTCTCAAGGTTGCAGGAAAGAAATTCACATAATTCCCCCATCAACACAGACAGTGATGACAGGGGAATCCCTCCTGCCGAGCAATTGTCAGCTTCTGCAGGTGAGCGGGCGGGGGAATCTGTCCCCGCTGGGAGAGGACAGTGGTTATGGCTAGCGGCTATAGCAGCCACTAGCAATAATCATAAAGAGAATTTGGCAGGCTGGTTGTACCCAAGTTGATTGATCGATCAACTTGTTACGTTCAACCTGCCCATTAATGGTTCAAATCCTGGCCAGTTCCTGCTGAACCAGCCGAGATTCGAACTGTGTATATGTTGGCCTTCGTTTTGAGCGGACCTCACACTGCAAACAATTTGAAATGAAAAGAAAGTCAGTCTGTCCCCATTGACATACTGTGTTTCCCCCTCATTACCGTACAATGCAGAAAGATCAGCTTCTAGATCTTCAACTCTGTTAGGACAGGCAGTGTTCAAATGTAGTTTGCAGCTGATAAGGAGACCTGGCAGCACAGTGCAGATAGTTATTTATGGTGAACACTAAATCACCAGCGCCCTCTATATAGTAGAGGAAAACTTCAGTTTTTCAGAAAAGAGAAAGTAAAATGTAAACAGCGATTTCTAGTTTGAGTTATGCTATGTAAATGGGAATATGTAATATATATAACATAGGAGTTCTACCAATTTGGCTGCAAGATTGGACATATACTTGAGTAGCAGTGAGCTGGTAACATGCTGTGCCATATCTGTACCATTGCATTTTATGAATGACACATGAAGCATAAGACTGAAAGCTCCTATTAGCTCATTGAAGCATCATCATTATTTATTAATTAAGACCTGCCCAGCTATGATATGGTGTGTCCATACACATCCTTTTTTTTATTTTATTCTTCCACATATGTTCAAACCATGAAGACAGCATCAGTCTTGTTGCCTTTCATAGGATCCATTGCGGTTTTTCTGAAATGCGATGCAGCTATGTTTGTTCACTAAAATGCAAGTAATGCTTAGGTGGGACTTGCAGGTGTTTACTGTTTTATTTATCACTTGGAAAAAGTCTTGCCACCAAGTTAAAATTCTTCTATATGTTCAGAGATGATTGTTTCAGTTTGACGTAGAGGGCTTTTCTAACGGAAAATAACGAATTTCCATATTTAATTTTTCCTTTGAGCTGTGATTGACTATTTATCCTTCTAGGGCATTAGTCTGTTATCTCTAAATGGTGTTCTATGAATTATTCCCATACATGTGATCACTCCATAGTCCGCGTCCCACACTAGGACATCGTACAATAATCACCTGTTTTCAGGGATTCACTGTCCTGTGTAGGAAAACCATAGGGGATTATTAGACAGTGACTCGGTCATTGTAGGGTGTATTAGGGGGTGCTTTTTTATTTGGGGGAGGATGGGTGTGCAACCTGCATTGTCTCCCATTTAGGGGGACTGGTCCCAATTTAGTCACCTGCACATTGCCGTTGCTAGGTTTACCTATGGGGAATGTTCTGGGTTAGGGTTTCCCATATATATTTGTAGGGGATTTTTATGTCTATTGATTATTTTTGATACATGCTTCAAGCATAAATAAACATTGTAGTTAACTCTTTAGTGAGTGTATTGGTCGGTCTTCTTTTTTATTTTTCTATTTGTGACTATAATAATTTTGATTACACCCCCCGATAATATATCGGTGAGTACTGCAGCTCTTTATATAGGTGGGATTCCCATACTCTCTTCCTATTTTGCGCAAAGATAAAGGAGCCTCACAAGTCTGGAGCTTTCCTTGAAGGGACGCAGCAGCGTAAGTACATGTAAGATCTCTATGTGGTTGGCTGAGCACTCCCAACATAACACACAGTTTCATGCTAGAGTAGGTGTCTATTAGTTGCTTACTTTATGTTATTTGCTAAACTAGCACAGTAGTATATGCACTGTTGGTACCTCGGCTTGCTTAGTAATATGTCTTCCCAGAGAAGAAATTCGGGGACTAAGAAAGACAAAAAAGCACCGCCGCCTGAGACAGGAGGCCCTAGCCGTGCCTGCTCTGTACCTTCCTCTCCTGTAATAACTGAAGCGCCTTTGCAGGATGAGCCATTGCCCCTATCTGGAGTAGCAACCTCTCCTGTGGTGCCTGGGCCTGCATATGTCACTGAGGACACTTTGGCAACAGCCCTGAACAACCTAGAAGAGAGAATTGCTGCGTTAATCGCTAAATCCTCACAAAAGGACAAAAAGCGAAGCAGATCTCCTTCTGTTGGTTTAGATCTCTTTTCAGAAAAATCTGAGGATGAGGATGGTGTAGCTCCATCAGGGGATGAGGAGTCGGAGGGATCAGGGATATCAGAAGAACCTTTTTCTGCTTCCCAGGTTCTGAAATTGCAGGTGCAATGTTATGCTGAAGCAGTACGCGCTACTTTCAAGTTACCCTCTTCAGAGTTAACGGAATCACCTGTGTCCTCTCTGGGTTCATTAAAATCCCCACAGGCTGCTTGTGCCTTTCCGGTTCATCCTTTATTGAAGAATCTGATCTACGCAGACTGGAAACATCCAGATAAGCGTTTTTCTCCTCCTAGGAAGTTTGAAGTTCTTTATCCTATGGAGGAGAAGTTTACCAAGAAGTGGTGTCTGCCTTCTGTGGATGCAGCTATCTCTTGTGTAAATAAAAGCTTAACTTGTCCGGTGGACAATGCCCAGGTATTTAAAGATCCTTCTGAGAAGAAGTTGGAATCTTTACTAAGATCTTCCTTTCTCCTGGCGGGAGATGTAACCCAACCTGTGGTTGGGAGTTCCCCAGGGCCCCGAATGTCAACCCCCCTTTTTTCATTTTTTTTTTTTTTTTTTTTAGAATTTTTTTATTTAATTTGTTTTTTTATTTATTTAATTTATTATTTATTTATTTTTTTGTAAGAGGCCCGGAGGTCCCCAGGGCCCCGGATGGAAACCTCCCTTTTTTAATTTCTTTTTTTTATAAAAAAAAATGTATTCTTTTTTTTATTTAATTTTTTTTAATTTTTTGTAAGGGGCCCAGAGGTCCCCAGAGGCCCTGAGGTCCCCAGGGCCCCGGATGAAAACCTCCCTTTTTTTTTTATATTTTTTTTTGTAAGGGGCCCTGGATGGCAACCCCCCTTTTTTTTTGTGCTTCTGTTTTTTTTGTGTTTTGTCAGCACCCAAACCCCCCGCTTCTCAATTTGCGGCGGTAGCACACCCCCCCCCCCCCCGGTTCTCCTCGGCTCCAGGGGGCCCATACTTGAAGCTGTGTAAGGGGCCCCAAGATTTCTGATGGCGGCCCTGGTCAGGTCTTAAAGAATTAGGTGAAACAGGGGCTGAAAGATCTGCCTCCGGAGCAGATCAAATTTTGGGAGAATATGCTTTATGTTTCACAGTGGATGCCATTAGAGATTCTATTCAACAGGCATCTCTGTTTACACTCCAGCTGGTGCATATGCGCAGAATTCTTTGGCTAAAGCATTGGTCAGTGGAGGCTCCATGCAAAAAACTTTTAGCCAGTTTCCCCTTCCATGGCGAACGTCTCTTTGGGGATGATTTGGAAAAGTATATCCAAAAGATATTGAGCAGTAAAACTACTCTCTTGCCAGAAAAGAAGAAAAACAAGCGTCCTTGTTTTAAACGTTCTCTCTCCCCGGCTCCTGGTAGAGCTGCCTCCAGCCAGTGGCGACTGAATTTTCAGCCAGCCACAAAGGCTAAAGAAAACCAGGCCCAGAAGAACAAGATGCTGGGGGGTTCAAAAGCTAACAAGCAAAACCCCAAAGCCTCTTTGTGAAGAGGCGCCCCCACTCAGCCGAGTGGGGGGACGGCTTCGTCAGTTTTCAGCGGCATGGCAGACAGAGATCCAGGACAAGTGGGTAGTTTCCGCAGTATCCTTGGGGTACAAACTGGAAATTCAAGCGATCCGACCTTACCGGTTCCGAAGTTCAAGGCACTCCAAAGATCCATTAAAGAGAAAGTCCTTTAAGGGATTGGATCACTTGTTGTCCCAAGGGGTAATCACAGAAGTACCCCTAGAGGAGCAAGTTTTAGGGTTTACTCAAACCCCTTTGTGGTTCCAAAGCCAAATGGAGATGTCAGACCCATCCTGGATCTAAGATCTCTGAATCCGTTTCTGAACATTCGCCATTTCCAAATGGAAACTATTTGATCCCTGGTCACCACCCTACAAGGCGGAGAATTCTTGGCGTCCATAGACATCAAGGACGCATTTTTACATGTGCCTATCCATCCCGCTCACCAGAAGTTCCTAAGGTTTGCGGTAGAACATCGCCACTTCCAGTTTGTGGCTCTGCCCTTTGGTTTGGCAACTGCGCCCCGGGTATATACAAAGATTCTGGCCCCTCTGTTGGCAAAACTGAGGGCGCGGGGCATAGCGGTGATGGCCTATCTAGACAATCTACTTGTAATAGATCAGTCAGTGGCAGGATTAGATCATGAGGTACTCAATACAGTAAAGTACCTGGAGCATTTAGGATGGATCATAAACCTTCAGAACTCCTCTCTACAAGCCCTAAGAAGGGTAGAGTATTTGGGCATGATCATAGACACAGCCCAAAGCAGGGTTTTCTGGCCAGAGCCAAAGATCAAATCTCTATAAGAATTGATCCACAAGGTCAGGGCGAAGAAGGGACCATCGATTCGCCTTTGCATGAGGCTATTGGGGAAGATGGTGGCCTCCTTCGAGGCTGTTCCCTACGCCCAGTTTCATTCGAGACCACTTCAAGGCAGTATTCTAGCGGCCTGGGACAGGAGAAGCCAAGCTCTAGATTTACCTATGCGCCTGTCTCCACAGGTTCGCCAAAGCTTCAGTTGGTGGTTAAAAACCGAGAACTTGCGTAAAGGAAGATCCTTTCTCCCAGTCACCTGGAAGGTGGTGTCTACGGATGCCAGCCTGTTGGGCTGGGGAGCTATGCTAGAAGAAGCTTCAGCCCGGGGAACCTGGGCCAAGACCGAAGAGACCCTGCCCATCAACATACTGGAGATTCGGGCAGTATACATAGCCCTCAGAACCTGGACACACTGGTTACAGGGCCACTCTGTTTGGATTCAATCTGACAATGCTACTGCTATAGCTTATATGAATCACCAAGGAGGCACCCGGAGTCGGGATGCTCAGAAGGAGGTGAATCGGATTTTGATATGGGCAGAAAAGCATGTTCCTTGTCTTTCTGCAATCTTCATTCCAGGGGTAGAAAACTGGCAAGCGGACTATCTAAGTTGCCAGCAGCTGTCACCAGGAGAGTGGTCTCTCCACCCCAATGTCTTTCAGGTGATATGCCAGAAATGGGAGACCCTGGATGTAGACCTGCTAGCTTCCAGGTTCAACAGGAAGTTGGACAACTTTGTGTCCAGGACGAGAGATCCGCTGGCCTACGGAACGAATCCTCTGATAATTCCTTGGAATCAGTTCTCACTGATCCATGCATTCCCCCCGATCCCTCTCTTACAGAGATTGCTGTGCAGGATCAAGAAGGAGGGAATACCAGTACTCCTAGTGGCCCCAAATTGGCCCAGGAGGCCCTGGTACGCCGAGATCATAAAGATGGTGGTAGGAAGACCTTGGGTGCTTCCACTACGTCACGACCTGCTGTCCCAGGGTCCAGTGTTCCTCCCTTCCTTACAAAAGCTAAATTTGATGGTCTGGCTACTGAGACCTACATTTTGAAGAAACGAGGGCTCTCGGGTCCAGTTCTTTCTACACTCATTAATGCTAGAAAGCCAGCCTCCAGCCTTATCTACTACAGAGTCTGGAAGGCGTATGTTTCCTGGTGTGAATCCAGAGGGTGGAATCCTCAAAAGTATGCCATTAGTAGGATTCTTGCCTTTTGCCAATTAGGAGTGGATATAATATTAGCCCTGAGTACCATCAAGGGTCAAATATCGGCTCTATCGGTCTTTTTTCAGAGACCGTTGGCATCTCATTCCCTAGTCTGGATATTCATTCAGGGAGTACTGCGGATAAATTCGCTAGTCAAGTCTCCCTTATGTCCCTGGGATTTGAACTTGGTATTATTAGTCTTGCAAAAGCAACCTTTTGAACCTATCCGCCATATTCCTTTGATTCTTTTGAGCAGGAAATTGGCATTTTTGATTGCCATCTCTTCTGCTAGTAGGGTATCAGAGTTAGCAGCTCTTTTGTGTAAAGAGCCCTATTTAATTTGTCACAAAGACAAAATTGTACTACGCCCCCATCCTTCCTTTCTTCCAAAGGTGGTGTCGGTGTTTCATTTAAATCAAGACATTGATTTGCCTTCCTTTTTTCCTGATCCGCGGACTGCGGGGGAAAAGTTACTGCACTCTCTAGATGTGGTGAGAGCAGTAAAGATTTATCTGCAGGCAACTGCTCAGATACGTAAAACAGATATTTTGTTTATTTTTCCAGATGGTCCCAAGAAGGGCCAAGCGGCATCCAAATCCACCATTGCTAGGTGGATTTGACAAGTAATTATTCAAGCTTATGGTTTAAGGAACAAGATTCCTCCTTTTTCTGTTAAGGCGCACTCTACCAGGGCGATAAGTGCTTCATGGGTAGTGCATCACCAGGCTTCGATGGCTCAGATCTGTAAAGCTGCGACTTGGTCTTCAGTCAATACATTTACCAAATTCTATCAAATAGATATAAAGGGACATGAGGATTCCGCTTTTGGGCATAGCGTGCTGCAGGCAGCAGTATAGGGCTTCTTGTCCGTTAGTGGCCTGCTTGATCTGTGTCTCCCACCCCTCATTGAGCATTGCTCTGGGACGTCCCACTATGTAATGAATAGAGGCTTTGTGTCCTGTGGTGTACGATAAAGAAAATAGGATTTTTAATAACAGCTTACCTGTAAAATCCTTTTCTTGGAGTACACCACGGGACACAGAGGTCCCCCCCTTCAAATGGGAACCTTACTGCTTTGCTACAAAAACTGAAGTACTTCCCTTGGGGAGGGGTTATATAGATGGGAACTTGTCTTCATTGGTTGTGCCAGTGTCCAATCGCCTCTGGTGACCTATACAACCAACTATGTAGTGAATAGAGGCTCTGTGTCCCCTGGTGTACTCCAAGAAAAGGATTTTACAGGTAAGCTGTTATTAAAAATCGTATTTTTTTATTTTTTGTTTACATCGCAAAAAATAAACAACCCAGCAGTGATCAAATACCACCAAGAGAAAGCTCTATTTGTGTGAAAATAAATTGTATAAATTCCATTTGGGTACATGGGTACATGGGTACGTTGCATGACCGCACGATTATTAGTTAAAGTATCGCAGTGGGGAAAAAACGGTCTGGTCATGAAGGGGATAAATTCTTCTAGAGCTAGTTAAACTTTGCTAGATTCTCTTTGAAATACCTGGCCATCTGAAACTCTAATGCGTACACACGATCGTTTTTTCCGATGAAAAAAGACCGATGGACTTTTCTCATAGGAAAAAACGACCGTGTGTGGGCCCCATCGGTGTAAAAAAAATAGAATATCTTTAAATTTTACTGATGGGGAAAAAAAAAAACGATTGCAAATTCCGATCGTCTGTGGGGAACTCCATCGGTGAAAAAACGCACGCATGCTCAGAATCAAGTCGACGCATGCTCAGAAGCATTGAACTTCATTTTTCTCGGCTAGTTGGAGTGTTTTACGTCACCGCGTTTTGGACGGTTGGAATTTGATCTGATGGTGTGTAGGCAAGACTGATGAAAGTCAGCTTCATCGGAATTCCGACGGAAAAATACATCGGATTTTATTCCATCGGAAATCCGATCGTGTGTACAGGGCATAATGTGCCCGAGGTTACAGGTTGTACTAAAATGCTTCATCATATACATCAGTGGTCTCCAAAACTGTGGCCCGAGGGCCGGATGTGGCCCTCTGCTTGCCTTTTTACCGGCCCTTTGGGCACTATTCATCCCACTGATACAAGACACTATTCTGTCACCTGCCACCAACCATGGGGCATCATTTCTCCCACTGACACCAAAAATGGGGTACTATTCCTCCCTATGATACCAAGGACTGGGCACTGTTCCTCCCCCTAATACCAAATGTGGCAATGCTTACTCCCACTGATGCCAGGAAAATTTCCACTCCCGCTGGTCATAGTCCGGCCCTCCTAGAGTCTGAAGGACAATAAACCGGCCCTTTGTTTAGAATGTTTGGAGACCCCTGATATACATGATAAATATGAATGTCTTACCTTTTGTTGATGGTGTGCTAGGCTGATAATTAACAGTGGACATATAAGAAACATTATCTGTAGTAGGGTTGTCCCGATACCAATACTAGTATCGGTATCGGGACCGATACCGAGCATTTGCGCGAGTACTTGTACTCGCGCAAATGCTCCCGATGCCTGATCCGATACCTGGGATGGGAGAGAGAGAGAGGCGGCGTACAACATGAAGTCAGCGGGCGCGCAGGTAAAATCACTGACCGTACAGAGATGGCTGCGGTATGCTGAGTGCACTCCTCCTGCACCCGGCATATTCTCTTCCCTGTAAGGCGGAATGAGCTCCGCCGACAGATGCCTTCTAGTGCTGGCCCCGCCGTGACATCATTCAGACGTTCGGGAGGTGGGATAGAGGAGAAGAAAGTGCTGTCGGCGCTGCGGGGGGGACAGTGTGCATGTGAGTAATAACCTGCCAGATCTGTTCACATACACACTGTGCATAGTGTGAGGAGCCCAAGAGCAGCTCTGCCCCCCTCCCCCCAGCTCGACTTTCACACTTCCCTCCTTGCAGTGGCTCCCGAGTCCTGCTGGTAAGACATAAATGATGTCTTAAAGAGGGCAGGGCCCGCTGTTATAAGGGGGGGGGGGGCTCTCTGATCTCTGGAAGTCTCAAAGGAAGGGGGGGATTTGAGCTAATAAGGGTCTCTAAGAGGGGGTACTGACTGCTGATTTAATGTGTGGTATCCAACTATTAGCTCACAGCCCCCCTTATATCAATGCCCCCCCTCATCAGTGCCGCCTATCTGTGTCCATCATTGTCGCTTATCAGTGTCACACATCAGTGTAGCCTTATAAGTGCCACTTCATCTGTGCCCATCATTGCCACATATCTGTGCCATCTTTCAGTGCCAGCCATCAGTGCGTGCCACCTATCAGTACCACCCTTCAGTGTGTGCCACCTATCAGTGCGTGCCACCTATCAGTGCCAGCTATCAGTGCATGCCACCTATCAGTGCCATCTTTCAGTGCATGCCACCTATCAGTGCCATCTTTCAGTGCCAGCCATCCATGCGTGCCACCTATCAGTGCCATCTTTCAATGCCAGCTATCAGTGCGTGCCACCTATCAGTGCCCATCCATCAGTGCCACTGCCAGCCATCAGTCAGTGCCACCTTTTTAGTGCCCATCAGCCAGTGCCATCTATCAGTGCGTCACATGACTTTAAAAAAAAGTATCGGTAATCGGTATCGGTGAGTACTTGAAAAAAAGTATCGGTACTTGTACTCGGTTTTAAAAAAGTGGTATCGGGACAACCCTAATCTGTAGTGACCCGCAAAATTCTATATCTCAACGTCACACTTTTTGCTGCCAGATAAAAACATATTCTCAAAAATGAATTTAGGTTGCAGTGGGTAATGCTCAAGTGTAAAATATGGTTATTTCACGTTCATATCTGACGTTAATGGGTGAAATGGAACAACCTATACACCCATAGATCATGGGCGTGCGCACAGGGTGTGCCAGGTGTGCCCAGGCACACCCTAATCACTCTGTGCAGAACAGATTCCCCCTACTGACCTGGCTCCCCCTCTTTCCCCCCACAGCACTGCCGGCTTCCCTCCTCTCCCACCGGTTGTTGCTGTGGATGTTTTAGGATGAGTGGGGGAAGGGGCCAGTAAATATGCCATTTACCGGCCCCTTCCCTTTCTGAATGAACATTGTGAGTGATCGGTAGAGTGTGTTTGAGCTTTGGGGTGCACACCCTAATGCCAAAGGCTGCGCACACCTATGCCATAGATGAACTCATGGCTGGAAGGCCAAGCGGTCCTATGCTGCCCTGATGACCATAGTTTTTTGTGGCTGAACAGCTCAGTGTGCCTCCAAAAGGGAAAATTCCCAGTCCCTTCCCCATATACCTGGCTGTGTCTGACTTTAGCACTTTTTTAGATCACGTACCTGGAGCATGCAATATTTGAGTGTCAGTAAAAAGTATCAGGATTTTCTCTATATTTGTTCTGGGTCAGTGACTCCGTCACCATTGAAGCCAAAACTTTGAAACATCAGCATGACAGCCCAGGAATTACAATGGCAACTTCCACAATTCTCACATGACAGATTCCCTCAGTAGGACGCTGAGCAAATGCAGTTCTATTCAGAGTTCCCATCTAATCTAGAACTTAGAAGAGCAAACCTTTATAATTGTGAAAGTCAATACAGTAATCACTTTAAGATAAACTGCAATAAATAATATCTGCTTACTGAAAATGCTGTAAACTTTCTCTTTAATTTATATTAAGAAGAAACAAAACCATAATGAACACTTTTTTTTCAGATTTGTGTTTACAGATTTGTTCACTACTAATAAATAAATTAGAATAATAAATAAATAAGAATGTTTGAAATGTTCATCATACTTGCATAATGACAATGTAATTGAATTTTTATTTTTTTTTCTTCAGAATAAAGACCCTAAAATGTCTCGAGTTGCACTGGAATCTCTGTACAGATTGTTGTGGGTTTATGTTATTCGGATAAAATGTGAAAGCAACAATGTAACACATAGGTGAGTGTTCTAAATAAGCGTATGTTTTGCATGGTGGCTAGAAAGTAAAGTATGTTTTCTGATTTATATAAGGCAAGTCCTGCAGCAGTCCAAATAAGACTACATTCACACTACAACAGAGACCTGCCTGTTGCTTTACCAGCTCTCCGTTTCAGGCTGTGGTAGGGAGCAGTGTGGTGCACGATTCAGCGCGTCCCATTTAATTTTATTTTATTTTCTACAGACTTTATTTGAAGTGTACAAAATGTACACTTTATTTATGGCAATGTAGAACCCAGTGGTGATTAAATGCCAGCAAAAGAAAGCTTGAAAAAATGCTCAAAAATGTAATTTGGGTACAGTGTTGCATGACTGAGTAATTGTCATGAGGTGAAAGTGTCTGGTATTGAAGTGGTTAAAAACTGCACAGCAATCAGATAGCATGCTACTGTACCATGTGATCTGGTGCAAGTAAACACACCGCGTTAGTGACCTGCATTTGGGATACAAGTGCAGTGCATTCTGCGCAGAGTGTGGATTTCCCTCACTGCATTCTGTTAAAAACTGCCCCTAAGAACACATACAGTATCTCACAAAAGTGAGTACACCCCCTCACATTTTTGTAACTATTTTATTATAACTTTTCATGTGACAACACTGAAGAAATGACACTTTGTTACAATGTAAAGTAGTGAGTGTACAGCTTGTATATCAGTGTAAATTTGCTGTCCACTCACAATAACACACAGCAATTAATGTCTAAACTGCTGGCAGCAAAATTGAGCCCAATTACCCATTTCCCTCCCCGGTGCCATGTGACTCGTTAGTGTTAGTCTCAGGTGTGAATGGGGAGCAGGTGTGTTAAATCTGGTGTTATCACTCTCACTCTCTCTCATACTGGTCACTGGGAGTTCAACATGGCACCTCATGGCAAAAAACTTTCTGAGAATCTGAAAGAAAGAATTGTTGCTCTACATAAAGATGGCCTAGGCTATAAGAAGATTGCCAATACCCTGAAACTGGGCTGCAGCACGGTGGCCATGACCATACAGCGGTTAAACAGGACAGGTTCCACTAAGAACAGGCCTTGCCATGGACGACAAAATAAGTTGAGTGCACGTGCTCAGTGTCATATCCAGAGGTTGTCTTTGGGAAATAGACATATGGGTGCTGCCAGCATTGCTGCAGAGGTGGAAGGGGGCGGGGGGTCAAACTGTCAGTACTCAGACCATACACCACACACTGCATAAAATTGGTCTGCATGGCTGTAGTCCCAGAAGGAAGCCTCTTCTAAAGATGATGCACAAGAAAGCCCGCAAACCATTTGCTGAAGACAAGCAGACGAAGGACATGGATTACTGGAACCATGTCCTGTGGTCTGATAAGACCAAGATAAACTTATTTGGTTCAGATGGTGCCAAGCATGTGTGGCGGCAGCCAGGTAAGGAGTACAAAGACAAATGTGTCTTGCCTACAGTCAAGCATGGTAGTGGGAGTGTCATGGTCTGGGGCTGCATGAGTGCTGCCAGCACTGGGGAGCTACAGTTCATTGAGGGAACCATGAATGCCAACATGTACTGTGACATACTGAAGCCGAGCATAATCCCCTTACTTTGGAGACTGGGCCGCAGGGCAGTATTCCAACATAATACCGACCCCAAACACACCTCCAAGACAATCACTGCCTTGCTAAAGAAGCTGACGGTAAAGGTGATGGACTGGGGGGGCGTGTCCGGATGTGAGCGGCGGCGGACGTGTTTGAGAGGAGCTCCGGGTATCCTTAACATAATCCTTTGCCATCCATGCATCCACTGGCCTGCACAGCTCAAGCCGCCTTGCATACCTGTTCCTCCTTGTTCCCTGTTGGGCCCTGACCAGGTATCGAGTGGGGATCCAGTCGTGGACGCCCGGGAAGCCATCCGGCACTCTGCCTGCTGCCGCCGCCATCTTGCTGGCCTGTGTCCGACCTGTGGGAGCCGATCCTTGCCTAACAGTGGGGTAAGAAATCATCCTGCATCCCCTGGACTGTTCTCCCTTCTCCTGCCTACCCCCTCCACTGCCTGGCGTGCTCTGATGGCCTGCTGAGCCGCCGGGAGCGCTCGCGGCGGCTGCGGCCTAGTGAAGCCTGACGGACACCGCTGTTTCCTGAGCGGCTACCCCGCGGTAGTGCGCCGACCGGACCGCAAATCGCGGACGCGGATCCCGCGGCCCTGAGACTCATCCTACTCCCTGTTGAGACCTGCTGTGCTGTTCTGTGGGGACCGGTCTGTGTGGGCTGCTGGAGGAGCCCGGGGGCCTAGTGACTCTGCCATTCTGCCTGTGTCCCCCTGTTCTTACCATGTCTTAAATACACTCTTTGCCTGCCAACCTCCTGGACTAATTAAACCTTGCTGATGACTGAGTGCTGGGGGGCTGTTTGCTCTTGCTGATTGTCGGTCTGGCTTGGGCCCTCCCGGAACACTCTCCCGTTACCCATCCCTGCCACCCTCTGCTGCCTATGGGACTTTGATCTAGGAGTGTGCTGCTCCTCTGTTTGGGCCCCCCTTTAGTGACCCACCAGATGTCCCCCTCTTCCAAGAAGGGGGAAAAAATCCTCCGGGGCAGTTGGGGTGGGCTCGTCCCCCCGGCAGCCTCATCCCCTCTCATTGCAGCCTGACCCGGAACTGCTTGGACAGCTCCGGGCTCTGTTGGCTGACTTGGAGATGGGTCCCAGTGGGGCTCCGGCGGCGGAGCGGACTCCGCCATTGCAGGATAGTACGGCCACAATCCTTGCCGCGATCGAGCAGAGCAAAACCTTACTGCTTGTGCGCATCGACCACCTTGCTGAGGAGTGCAATCTCATCAGAAATGACCTCAACAAAATTAGGGGGAGGATAACTGAAACTGAGACCAGGATTTCCGCTACCGAAGATCTTACTGCCACTCATGCTTCGTCCATTGCTGAACTGCAGCGCACGGTACAGTCCCTTGTCGCAAAATCTGATGACGCTGAGAACAGACTCAGACGCAACAATGTCAGAGTCCTGGGGCTACCTGAGGGGGAGGAGGGGGACCGCCCGGCGGAATTCGCAGAGGGGTTCTTTAAGGATCTACTGGGCTTTACAGATGTTTCTCCTACCTATGTGGTTGAAAGAGCTCATTGGGTGCCCACCGGCCGCGCCATCCCGGGAAATCTCCCCCGGCCCTTCTTGGTACGCTTCCTTAATTATCGGGACAGAGACAGGATTCTCTCTGAGGCCCGCAAACATCCCACTCTAAAATACGGCAACGCCTCTGTTTTTCTTTTCCCCGATTTTTCGGCTGAGCTGCAGCGGAAAAGGAGGACTTTCAACGATGTCCGTAGACGGCTCAGGGAGAAGAACATAAAATATGGCATGCTCTACCCCAGTCGCCTGCGAGTCCAACACGATGGAACAATCCGATTCTTTGACAACCCAGCGGATGCTGATGACTGGCTGACCACCTTACGCTGAAGACCCATTCCCTGATCTACTGCGTGGACTTCCTGCGCCCTGATATCCTACTAAACTGTCCTGTGAGTACATACTTGCCTGATGCACGGATCTTCCATGTCCTTGCTTGATTCATCCTACGAACATTCGGCAATTACCGGAGCAAACACGAACGCACTTTTCCACGTGACTTGCACTTGACCCTCACGGTTTTGTGTTGTGGGAGTTGAGATAGGCCTGGTGCCCTCCACTCTCTTGGAGATACCGAATAGCGGGAGGAACGACAACCCCCCCCCCTCTGGATTGCTCGGCCCTGCTCGCTGTATTGGGATTCACATCCCTCACCCTTGCCCACTGTTCTATCAAGTCGCTGACTTTGGTGCCACAGATTTTTGGGATCAATATCCCCCGTCCCTCTGCTCCCTGTTCTTACAAGACGGAAGAGACAGTACCTGTCAACAGAGTGGGTGGACTGGCACCGGTAGTGTAGTGCCCCCAGTTGAGGGGTTCACTGGCACCTGTAGTTAAAGTTCTTTTCTGGGTAAAAACTATTCCCAGACCTTCCCCCCTGTTAGGAGGAAGGCTGGGATATAGTAGGATAGGCACTCGTGCCTGGGAAGTTTGATTAAGGATCTAGTTGTTCCTTGCTCTTATGTTTTTCTTTGTGTTTTTTTTTTTTTTCTCTGTTTTGTTTTGTTTTGTGGTTTGCTTAAGTACTGTCAGTATTTTTTGCACTGTGACCGAGATCTTGCTGCTCATGGGGTGCACTGGTACATGCCCTCTAGTGTATCTCTTTATCCATTTCCCCCCATTTCCCGATGGCTAGTCAACTAGCAGACTCCTTTACCGTCCTTTCCTGGAATGTCAGAGGTCTTAACTCAAAATTCAAGCGAGCCCTTTTATTTCGATACTTAAAATCTCACTCCCCCCAGCTTATTCTCCTTCAGGAGACTCACCTCATGGGCAGTAAGATTTTGACTCTTAAGAAGCCTTGGATACAGCGAGCGATACATGCCACGTATTCCATATACGCCAGGGGTGTGTCGATCCTTATCCACAAGAGTTTCCCCTGTGTTATTGAGGAGGTCCGGACGGATCCCCAGGGTAAATTTGTGATAGTGGTATTTACGTTATGGTCCGTAAGATATATCATTATAAATCTGTACATCCCTCCCCCGTTTTCATCTGCAATATTGTATGAGGTCCTAGAAAAGATTTCGCCCTTCTGCCCGGGGAAAGTTCTGATTATGGGAGACTTCAATGCCATTTTGTCGCCCGACCTAGATAGACCTACCCCGCCTAGGAAACAATGCATAGACCTCTCTGCCTGGGCTCAGGCGGTGGGGCTGGTGGAGGTCTGGAGGTGGAAGCACCCTACCACAAGGACTTACTCATGTTTTTCGGCATCCTATAAGACTGCCTCGCGGATAGATCTGGCCTTCTCCAACCCCGCACTGTTAGCGGACGTATTGGAGACGTCCTATCTACCCAGCGGCCTGTCTGATCATAGTCCCCTGGTGGTGGTGCTCCGTTCCCCGGCTTCCCGGAATGCTGCGCTCTGGAGGTTGGGTACACAATGGGTCTCTCATCCTGACCTTACTGACAAACTGCCGCCCCTGCTGTCTGAATTCTGGGATAACAATAAGGAATCCTCTTCTCCCGACATTGTCTGGGATGCCTTTAAAGCTTTTACAAGGGGACCGTATATCTCTGCTATTGCCAGCATTAAAAAACAGCAGTCAGCTGCGACTCTGGCGCTGCAGAAGACTGTTGATGACCACACTGCTACATATGGTGGTGACCCCACCCCGGTTCACTTTGATCTGCTGATGGCTGCTCGGAGGGAACTTCAGTTACACCTGGCTGAGGTCACGCGACTCGACTCCTATAGGGGTAAGCAGAGGGCCTTTGAACAAGGTGATAGAAATGGCCGCCTGCTGGCCATGATGACACAACATGACCGACCCCTTACCCTAGTGTCTACCCTGCAGACATCGGGGGGCGGGACTGTGTCCTCCCCTTCTGAGGTCTTGCAGACCTTTAACTCCTTCTATAGCGCTTTATATTCATCTGGTCTACCGTCGGATTTTCAGCCAGAATCGCTGAACGGCCTACTAGATCCATTGGCGCTTGGCTGGCTCTCTGACCATGACAGAGAGACATTGGTCCAACCATTTACGGCTCTGGAGGTCATAAAGGCTATCCGGTCCTTCCCCCCTGGCAAGGCGCCGGGGCCGGACGGGCTTCCGATGGACTTTTATAGGGCTCATGTGGAACTCTTGGCGCCCCTGTTGGCACAATTGTATACTGTATGCCTAGCAAACGGTGGTCTGCCTGGCTCTATGTACCATGCCTACTTGACCCTGATATATAAGGCTCCCAAAGACCCCACTTCCTGTGCTTCCTACCGCCCTATTGCCTTGCTTAACTCTGACTTTAAAATCCTGACCAAGCTTCTGGCCCTTCGGTTATATCCCATGCTACCCTCAGTAATAGACCCAGACCAGACAGGTTTCATGCCCCGTAGGTCCACAGATGTTAATCTCAGAAGGCTGTTCACAACATACACGCTCAACACCTCAATATGGGTTCCCGGGCAGTGGCATCTCTAGACGTGGAAAAGGCCTTCGACACGGTCGAGTGGCCCTTTTTGTGGGAAACATTACGTAGGATGGGTTTTCCTTTGCTGCTTTGCTGTTCATCAGGTGGCTCCGGGTGATCTACAAATGCCCCACTTCCTCGGTGCGCCTGGGGGGTGGACTGTCTGTCCCCTTCGGGCTTGCCAGGGGAACGAGGCAGGGCTGCCCTCTCTCTCCAGCTTTGTTTGCCCTTGCTATTGAACCGGTGGCGGAGGCACTTCGCACCTCACCGCACATTAAAGGTCTCCGACTCGGGTTGCTGGAGGAGAGGGTTGCCTTGTACGCGGATGACATGCTGCTCTTCCTGAATGATGCCGGCCCGTCCTTGCAAGGAGCGCTCAGTATTCTGAACACCTTTGCTGAGGTCACCGGTCTTAGGGTAAATTGGTCTAAGTCCCTCCTATTCCCGATTGATCCAGCGGCCAGGTCCACATTACCTCCTGATTGCCCCCTCCTGTGGGTGGATTCCTTTAAATACCTAGGGGTACATGTCTCTGGTTCAGCCTCAGACTTTATCTCTTTGAACCTCGCCCCGGTGCTTTTAGAGTCACAGACGAAGCTTAAATCATGGAGCAACCTGCCTCTGTCATTATGGGGGCGAGTTAACCTCATAAAAATTAAGATTATTCCCAAACTAACATATCTTTTCCGTCACTCCCCACAATGGGTGCCCAAGTCTTTTTTTTTAAGAAACTGAACCGCATTTTTTCCTCCTTCTTATGGGGCCCCTCTCCTCCCAGGTACCGACTGACGACCTGAATGAGGCCACGAAGGCAGGGTGGCATGGCATTCCCGGACTGCTATAAGTATTACCTCTCTGCGCAGCTGGTGACAGCGGCGTGGTGGTTACAGCCGGGCAGAGCGAACTCGTCGACTGTGCTGGAAGCGGCAGTGGTCGGTTCGCTGGAAGCTCTTCAATTGTTACTTTTTAGGGGTCCTCGTGCCCCTTATCCTCTGACCCCCTCTATGCTTGCCACCCTGCGGGCATGGCGGACAGGATTAGCCATTGAGAAGTGTAAACAGTCCGAAATCTCCCCCAATGCCCCTATTTGGCTGAACCCTAACTTATCCCACATATACAAAATCCCCGACCCTTACGCGTGGACAAAATACGGTATCAAACTAGTATCTCACGTAGTGTCCCAAAATTCCTTGCTCCCTTTCTCACACCTTTCCTCCCAGTACAATCTACCTAACCATTTCCTATTCAGATATCTTCAACTGTCCCATGCATTTGCGGCGCAGTTTCCACAATCTTCATGTATTGTAGCGCAGTCGGAACTGGAGAGGACACTTAGATTTAGCTGTGCAGAAAAGCCCACCTCACATCTCTATGCGTTTTTGATCCTTGTGTCTCTTCCACCCCTTGACAAACTCTGGACTAGATGGCAGACTGATATCCCCACGTTAGACAACGATGACTGGGATGATGTGTGGGACCTCCCTTTCAACACCCTGGTCTCCATGCGAGACAGATTGGTGCAATACAAGATTGTTCATAGGGCTTATTACACCCCCCACAGACTCCATAAGATAGACCCTGCTCATTCCCCAGAGTGTTGGAGATGCGGCGCCTCACCGGGCGACTTCTCCCATATCTTCTGGCATTGTTCAGGGGTCCAGCGATATTGGGAAATGGTGCTGGATTTGATAAATAGAGTAGCCTGTGTCACTGTGCCTTTGGCAATGGAGGTGTGCCTTTTGGGGCTTGTTGAGACCATCGTACCATCCTCTGCCAAACGCGCGCTGATTACCCTGCTGCTCTTCTATGCTCGTAAGAACATTGCTATGCAGTGGAAGAAGCCTGCCCCCCCCTCTCTGAAGCAATGGAAATGCTTGGTGAACAATAGCCTTCCTCTATACAGGGACACTTATGCCAATCGGGGCTGCCCACAAAAATATGACAAGGTCTGGCGCACTTGGTTAGCAGAGCCTGAAACGGCTTAGTGAATTTGGGGTGGACAAGGTCATCATATCGAGGCCATATCTTGCTATTATATCTTGCTTTTCTCCCGATGTATTCTCATGTGTTCGTAAGGACTACTGGGTTTAAGATAATGTATGCCTTTCTGGATTCTATTTGGCGGTGTTGCTGCACCCTTCCATTGTTATGCCTGATTCGCTAGGTTCGCATTGCAAATGGTATTATTTTTTGTATTTGCTCCTTTTCTGTACTGTAGGTGCTTAAGCTGTGTATGTTGTATGTGTTGAAAACCTTTAATAAAAATAATAAAAAAAAAAATAAAAAAAAAGGTGATGGACTGGCCAAGCATGTCTCCAGACCTAAACCCTATTGAGCATCTGTGGGGCATCTTCAAACGAAAGGTGGAGGAGCGCAAGGTCTCTAACATCCACCAGCTATGCGATTGTCGCCATGGAGGAGTGGAAGAGGACTCCAGTTGCAACCTGTGAAGCTCTAGTGAACTCCATGCCCAAGAGGGTTATGGCAGTGCTTGAAAATAATGGTGGCCACACAAAATATTCACACTTTGGGCCCAAATTTGAGATTTTCACTTAGGGGTGTACTCACTTTTGTTGCCAGTGGTTTAGGCCTCATGTACACGGCTGCTGCTAAACGAACGTTTAGGAGCTGTTGGGCATTTTTTTCAACTGCTTCTGAACTCTCCCCTGTTATCTTATCAGTACATGTACACAGGGTCGTTTACAGTCTAGGCAGTTGAGTTTAGAGGCTTTTTTTGGAATGGAAAAAAAAATGGGTTCAGAAGCTGTGAGTTTAGGGGCATTTCAAGCGCCAAATGCTACAACCACGTGGTTGTACACTGTAGAAAATCTGCAGTATGTTGAATTGTAATCTAACAAACAGAACAAGGCTGGGCAAGACAGGGGCAGTTAGAATGAACAGTAGGCATGCCTGTGTAGAAGAGAAGGACAACGTTTTCAGGAAGTGAGAGGACCCCATGCAGAATTCAGAAATAAGGAAATAAGGTTGTCCCTGAAGAACAGGAAGAAGCTGATTGTCTAGCTTTGATTCGATTTTCTAAGCTTGGCAATCGGCTATACAGAAAATGAATAATGTCAAAGATAAAGATATTTTACATACTGTATAATTAAACGCTTAAAGACCGGCCGCCGTCACAATGGCTCTCCTGCGCGACTCGCCGTAGCTGTAGGCTCTGTTGCGGGCTCGCTCACACTGTGGGAGCATGCCCGCGTGCCAGGAGGACTCGATGTCCTCCGGCAGCCTGCAATTGACTTGTACACAGGCAGAATGGGAAAATGCACATGTAAACAAGGCATTTCCTCGATCTGACAGGTGACATGACAGGCATCTACTGTTCCCAGTGGTCGGGAACAGTGATCTCTGTCATGTCCCAGTAAGCGCCGCCCCTTCCCTGCCAGTGACATTTACACAGTAATCAGTGGCTATTTCTTTCTCGTACATCACGGGACACAGAGCGACATAGTCATTACTAATGGGTTATATAGATACCGTCAGGTGCTGGCACTGGCAACTTCCAAAACCGGAAGTACCCTCCCCTATATAAGCCCCTCCCATCCGGGAGCACCTCAGTTTTTTGCCAGTGTCTAAGGTGTTGGCCAAGAAGAAACATGTGTTTTTCACTGAGCTTGCGTACAGGTTCTTTTGGGCCTCAGTAAGCTATTCCGGATCCGACCAAAAAAGCTTCATAGCTAAACGGTCGGTACCCGGGCCTTGCAAGGAGAAGAGCAAGGTTTTGCCTGTAATGCTTCTCTTAGGAGAGCTGGACCCTGGGATCCAGAGCTCTGGTCATACCCACGACCAAGATGTTTTCTGTGCAGGGTGCTATACAGGTCCAGGGGAGTGGAATCCTTGGGAACCCGGTCCCTGAAGGTTTGATTACAATGCCTGCCGTGATAGGTGAAGTTTGGGCTTCTGTGGACCAAACAAAGTCCTGCGGCGAGGAAAAGGTAGGTGGGGGCCCTCAGGAACTTGGTTCTATTGAGGGACCCCCAAGCCTATTTTGTCTTTCTGCCTGTTACCTAAGGTATTCCCGCTAATATTCTGTGTATGCCTGTTACTACTGAGAAAATGTAAAAATTTTAATAGTAGGCAAGAAAAAAAAAAAAATGTAAGACCGCGGTACCTGTGTTAGACACTAGAGGCCGCTATGGTTCTTTTTCTTGTAATATGGATTTTTTTCTTCCAGAATCAAATCCAGGCAGTTGGTATGTTCTCTGCTGGGAAGCTGTCTCCTCTGCCCTGTTGCTGCGCTCATCCATCCCCGGGCCCTGCGGCAAAGGGGGCCCTGGCTCCCATCTAGCTCCTTATTGTTTTTAAAAAAGGGCGCCGAAGGCGCACGTGCCCGCGCGCGTGCGCGTGCACGCGCCTCTATTCATAGAGGCGATCTGAAAAAAGGGGCGGAGCGGGTGGATGACGCTCAGGTGTGCGCCGCGGCGCTACTGCGCATGTGCGGGCGTCCAGCGTGTTTTAAAGCACATTATAGCTGGCTATTGAATGCACAGACAGAGCTAGCAACAGACAGAGGCGGTTGATGCAGGCATCCCCTAGAAAGGCACTTTAGTAGACACCAACTGTGATATAGCAGCAATTGTGCTAGACTATTCTCAGTAAAAGTGGTGTATTACGGCTGGAATACCTCAGCTTTAGGCTTAGGAATATGCCGTCCAGAAGCTCCGGAACTGAATCTTCCAGGAAGCGAAGGGGGTCTCATCGGGCTCTGAGGATCTTGGGCATGCTTCTGCTGCACCAGTCTCCCCTGAAGTTCAGAGGTAAGTGATCATAGAGACCCCGCAGGGGTACTTGGTACTGTGGCTGTCCTCAGTCACCTGCTCCTGTGTATATAACAGAGGAGGTTTTTTCCTCAGCTCTGGGAGGATTAGAGAGAGATTGTCAACATTGATCGCTGCCTCCCTGTCAGGGAAAGCACGCCGATCTCCGTCTCCTCCTTCAGAGTGCCTGTTAGCAGAGCAACAGTCCCATACAGGGATCGACCTGCCTGAAGGGGATCAGGATGAGGTTGATTCTGTTATAGAGGAATCAACAGTGGAGGAACCTTTCTCGGCAGCTCAAGCTGAAAGATTATGGGGTCAGTCTCTGACTAACATGGTCCGATCGGCATTTAAATATGCACCTTGCGGAACCATCAACCACTACTGTATCCTCGTTGGGGTCGCTAGAAGCCCCCAGACTGTCTGTTCTTTTCCACTTCACCCTTTACTGAAAGGGCTTATTTACCAGGATTGGGAACGTCCTGAGAAAATATTTATTCCCCCAAGAGATTTCCGGTGGTCTATCCCATGGAGGATAAGTTCATCAAAAAAAATAAAAAATGGAAGGTCCCTACAGTGGACGCAGCCATCTCTTGTATGTATAAATCACTGACATGTCCAGTGGATAATGTCCAAATGTTCAAGAACCCAATAGATAAAAGATTGGAGTCCTTATGAAAGTCTGCTTCTTTCTACAGCAAGCTTGGTGACACAACCAGCAGTAGCAGCTATTGGGGTCTGCTAAGCAGTGAAGGATCAGTTAAAACAGGTCTTGAGGGACTTGACAGATCAGCAGGCCTTGCCCTAGCTGATCTACCTAGAGCCTTAGGCTTTGCGGTTGACGCCATAAAGGATTCAGTCCATCAGGCCTCCCGCCTTACGCTGTCTATAGTACATATGCGTAGGCTTCTATGGCTCAAAAACTGGTCTGCTGAAGCTCCCTGTAAGGAATGGCTGGTTAGCGTCCCATTTCATGGTGAACGCTTATTCAGGGAAAACCTGGACAAATATATCCAGAAAATTTCCAGCGGTAAAAATACGCTCTTGCCGGTTAAAAACAGAGTTAGAGGTCCCTCTTTAAGAGGCCTGCTTCTCCAGTCCCTGGGGCATCGGCTGTGTAACAGTTCCGACGGCCTCCTCGGTCAATTCCCGGGGGTAAAAAACAGGGACAATAGCAGGGTAATGAGAAACCCTGGGTCAGGGGAGGTACAAAACCTCCCCCAAAGTTAAATTCATTGAAGGGTTGCCCCCACTCAGTCGGGTGGGGGGAGGACTCCAGTTGTTCACAAGAGACCTGGCGGGACGCGATCAAGACAGATAGGTGCTCTCTGCAGTATGTTTGGGATACAGATTGGAGTTAAGAGACTCTCCTCCTTCCCATTTTTGAGGTCAAACGTGCCAAGGGATCCCCGGAAGAGAGAGTCCCTCCTGTTGGCACTAGAACAACTATTGCTCCAAGGAGTAATTATGGAGGTTCCCCTGGAAGAATGAGGGTTCGGGTTTTACTCAAACCTCTCTACAGTCCCGAAGCAAACGCGGACGGGAGGCCCATATTAATTCTAAAAGGGCTATACAAATTCCTGTATATCAGGACTTTCCGATGAAGTCGATCCGATCGGTGGCCACTGCCCTACAAGGGGAGGATTGGTTAGCCGCGATCGACATCAAAGATGCTTATTTGCACATTCCCATCTTTCCAGTCTACCAAAAGTTTCTACGCTTTGCAGTAGAAGGGCGCCATTTTCAGTTCAGAGCCTTACCCTTCGGTTTGGCCACAGCACCACGAGTGTTTACAAAAATTCTGGCCCTTTATTGGCCAATCTAAGAACACAAGGTGTAATGATAATGGCATATCTAGATGACTTGTTGCTGATAGACCACTCAGTGAAAAAACTAGACGTGGTCGTTCACAAGACAATCAAGTATCTGGAATCTCACGGTTGGATTATCAGCCGAGAAAAGTCAGCCCTAAAAACCAGTCAAAAGTCTGGAATACTTGGGGCTAAGGTTGGATTCAGGCCAGAGAAAAATATTCTTGCCTCGAGGAAAGGTGTTGTCTTTGAAAGATTTGATCCACTTAGTGGGTACAAAAAAGACAGCCGTCCATACGCCTGTGCATAAGGCTGCTGGGAAAAATGGTGGCATCATTCGAAGCAGTACCCTACGGTCAATTCCATTCAAGGAATTTGCAGGGGGCCATACTGTCAGCCTGGAACAAAAAAGTTCAGGCCCTAGACTTACAATGTCCTTGTCCCCTTCCGTTCGCAAGAGCCTCCGTTAGTGGTTGGTTCCCCAGAATCTGGAAAAAGGGAAATCCTTCAGTCTGATTTCTTGGAAGGTGGTCACTACAGATGCCAGCCTTATAGGCTGGGGAGCAGTACTGGAGCAATAGTCTCTCCAGGGCAGATAGTCGGATGCAGAAAAGGCCCTGCCCATCAATCTCTTAGAGATACGAGCAGCCCGGTATGCCCTAGTAGCATGGACATCCAAACTCCAAGGGTCCCCTGTCAGAATTCAATCAGACAATGCCACAGCAGTGGCATATATCAATCATCAGGGGGGCACCAGGAGTCGTGCAGCCCAGAGGGAAGTAAATTACATCCTGAAATGGGCAGAAAAATATGTCCCAGCCATATCTGCGGTATTCATTCCAGGAGTGGAGAATTGGAAGGCGGACTTTCTAAGTCGCCAGCAATTATGCCCAGAGGAAGGGTCCCTTCACCCCGAGGTTTTCTGGACAATATGTCAGCGGTGGGGAACATCGGATGTAGATCTTCTAGCATCCAGATTCAACGCAAAGGGGGACAGGTTTGTCTCTCGGACAAGGGATCCCCTAGCTTGCGGCTCGGATGCCCTAGTGTTCCCTTGGGATCAGTTCAAGCTGATATATGCATTCACACCGCCACAATGGTTACCTCGATTACTCCGCAGAATCAGGGTAGAAAAGAAACCAGTGATTCCGGTGGCTCCAGCGTGGCCCCGAAGAGCGTGGTACGCGGAGATTGTAAAATGTCAGTGGGGAGTCCTTGGACTCTCCCACGTCATCCGGACCTGCTTTCGCAAGGACCGATATACCACCCTTCCTTACCAACCCTAGGTTTGACGGCCTGGCTATGGAAGCCCACATTCTAAAAAAGAGAGGGCTCTCTAATCCTGTGGTATCTACCATGATCAATGCCAGGAAGCCGGTATCCAGGCAGATCTAATATAGAATCTGGAAGGCGTACATCGCGTGGTGTGAGGCCAAGAAATGGCATCCACATAAGTACGTAATAGGTAGGATTCTGGACTTCCTACAATGGGCTGTAGATAGGAAGCTTGCCTTGAGTACTATCAAGGGTCAGATTTCGGCCTTGTCAATATTTTTTCAAAGGCCCTTGGCTTCGCATTCACTAGTCAAAGCCTTTTATACAAGGAGTGATGCGTATTAGTCCTCCGGTTAATATTCCCATATGTCCATGGGATCTAAACTTGGTTCTGTCGGTTCTACAGAAACAACCATTTGAACCATTACAGCATATTTCTTTGGTGCTTCTCACCAGGAAATTGATTTTTCTAGTAGCCATTTGTTCGGCTAAAAGAGTGTCGGAATTAGCAGCTATGTCCTGTAAGGAGCCATATCTGGTTATCCATAAGGATAGAGTAGTGTTACGTCCTCATCCAGCCTTTCTTCCTAAGGTGGTATCGAGGTTTGATTTGAACCAAGATGTGGTTCTTCCTTCTTTTTTCCCCAAACCTACTTCGGTAGAGGAAAAGTTATTGCATTCTTTGGATGTAGTAAGAGCAGTTAAAGCTTATCTAAAGGCCACTGCTCAGATTCGCAGAACGGATACTTTGTTTATTCTGCCGGAAGGCCCCAGAAAGGGTCAGGCAGCGTCAAAATCTACTTTAGCCAAGTGGATTCGACAGGTCATAATACAAGCCTATGGCTTGAGAAGGAGACCGCCTCCGTTCAAAGTTAGAGCGCACTCCACGAGAGCAGTTGGAACTTTATGGGCAGTGCATCACCAGGCCTCCCTGGCTCAAATCTGTAAGGCCGTAACATGGTCTTCAGTACACACGTTTACTAGGTTCTACCAGGTGGACGTTAGAAGTCAGGAGGATGTCGCCTTTGGGCGCAGTGTGTTGCAGGCCGCAAAAGATCCTCATGTCTGATAGCGCTCAGCTTATATATGGTGTATCCCCCCCCTCATTGGGCATTGCTTTAGGACATCCCATTAGTAATGACTATGTCGCTCTGTGTCCCGTGATGTACGAGAAAGAAAATAGGATTTTTATAACAGCTTACCTGTAAAGTCCTTTTCTTGGAGTACATCACGGGACACAGAGCTCCCGCCCCTCTTTGGGGACACTTATTGCTTTGCTACAAAACTGAGGTGCTCCCGGATGGGAGGGGCTTATATAGGGGAGGGTACTTCCGGTTTTGGAAGTTGCCAGTGCCAGCACCTGACGGTATCTATATAACCCATTAGTAATGACTATGTCGCTCTGTGTCCCGTGATGTACTCCAAGAAAAGGATTTTACAGGTAAGCTGTTATAAAAATCCTATTTTTTAGCAGTGGTCGCTGTATAAATGCCAATGGTCCCAAAAAAGTGTCAAAAGTGTCCGATCTGTGCCCCGCAATGTCGCAGTACCGAAAAAATTGCAGACCACCGCCATTACTAGTAAAAAAAAATAATATTAAAAATGCCATAAATCTATTTCCTATTTTGTAGACGCTATTATTTTTTGCGCAAAACAATCAATATACGCTTATTGCGATTTATTTTATTTTTTTTACCCAAAATATGTAGAATACATATCGGTCTAAACTGATTAAGAAATTTGTTTTAAAAAAAAAAATTAATGTGGGATATTTATTGTAGCAAAAAGTAAAAAAATTATATATGTTTTTCAAAATTGTCAGTATTTTTTTGTTTATAGTGCAAACAATAGAAACCGCAGATGTGATCAAATACCACTAAAAGAAAGCTCTATTTGTGGGGAAAAAAGGACGTAAATTTTGTTTGGGTACAACATCGCACGACCGCGCAATTGTCAGTTAAAGCGACGCAGTGCCGCATCGCAAAAAATGCCTTGGTCTTTAAGGGGTAAAACCTTCCGGGGCTGAAGTGGTTAATAAATGTTTTTTCATTTTTGACTGGACTTCCACTTTAAAGTTGAACTCCAGACAAACGGCTCAGTACACCAATGCAGTTACTGCTGTTTTACCTACCAAAGGATTTATTTTTCAGACCACTCAGATTTACACAGACAGCAAAGCCTGTTTGGTGACCTGACTTTGATCTCTCCTGTGACTGGACAGTGAAGGGGAATAAGTAGAATGTTGAGCTCATCCTTCTAATCCTCTCAGCATGTTTCTTGTTAGCTCATGAACACTGCAGCATGATTGATTAGCTCATTGTGCTGCTTCTTCCTTTCCCTCTATGAGCTCTGTTGTACAGGGGATTGCAAAAAGCTGATACCATATCAATTTTCGATAGCTACACTATTTGCTTTTAAAAATACACATTATTTTTAAGGAACATATACCTGCCTGAGTTGGTGTTCATTTATTTGCCCAGAGTTCAGCTTTAAATACATTGTTATCCTGTCCTTCACAGAGACTGTTTAGCTGTCTTTGTGTTCTGCTGCCCCATCGTATGACAAGAAGTCCTCGGAGGCATGTCTAAATTTCCATATTAGCAGCTTTGTGTTCCTCTTACACCATGAAATAAGTGCATGCTTCAGTCACTGTTAAAATATAAATGTAATCAATGTTGCTAATCGCTATTCACCACATGCGACTAGATAGATATCTCATAGTATAAAGTTCTGGGTTTGGTTTCTTATCAAGTGAATGTGTCTACGCTGTGCTGCTGTTAATTTCAGTAACATAAATAAAGCTAATTAGTCTCATTACAGTATGTGGCTGATGTTAAAATCATCTGTATTGTTAAGCACAGAAGGAAAACGCCAGGATCTCAAGCTGTGACCAAGCATTGAAGTTACATTTCATCCCTTGCTCCCTTCAGCTTCTTGTGCTGTTTTAAGTTTATACTTGTCAATGTATTTTTCTTAAGTTGCCAGTAAATTGCGTCTTGGATCTGTTTTATTTTATGTCAGCTGCTGGTGTATGTCATGTGAGAAAGTAATTTGGACTTTATTGCCAGCCTGTCTTACTCTGTTAACAATTAGCCTCTATTTGGATCGATGACAGGTTTCATATATTGGATAGCGGAGGGCTGGGATCTTTGCAGCAGTTAATTACACAATGGTAGACCATTTATAGAGATGGTCTTATTAGGAAGCTGCCTAAGGGGCTTAGTTTAGTCAGTAAATTACTTACAGTATATGCAATGTCAGGTTCTAGCAGTGCAATTTTCTGAATTTGTGATGTTTCTTTAGGAAAGATTGTAATGTTTTAGAATAGCTGTGAACACCGATGTCATTTTACACTCTATACAATTGCACAAGCCAATTAAAATAGGCACAAAAGGTACAGATGGGTTCTAAAAAAACTTGAGCCATGAGCTCTTGTGACCTCCTCCTGTCATAAGTCTACTTGTACAAGTTCCTGTTCTCAGTAAGCTGATATGTTTGGAGAATGACATTTTAATGATACCAGTTTCCAAGGCAATGACAGTTTACTTTTATAAAGACAAAAATCTATTGCATCAAATGGTTACAATAAATGGAAGAAGTGGGAATCATAAAAAAAATCAGCAACAATCCGTGCTCATTCATGACACATGCCAGGATTTTAATAGGCTGTTAGGTATTCCCACCAATCATGCATCCGATCCTTAAAAGGTTGTAAGCAGTCCCCACCAACCATGGGTCAGGACCTTAAAAGGATGTCCGCAATTCCCAATAATCATGGTCCCGAACCTTAGGAGACTGTAAGCAATCCCCACCAACCATGTGTCAGGACGTTAGAAGGCTGTTGGCAATTCCCACCAATCGTGGTTCAGAACCTTAGAAGGCTTCAGGCAATCCCAGCTATATGTAAGGACCTTAAAAAGTCTGTAGGCAACCCCTACCAATCATGTGTCTGGACCTGAAAAGGCTTGCTTTTAATGATCACTTTGAAGCTGTAAATCAGGAGTTCGGCTGGATTCACACCTATGCATTTTTAGTGCTTTTTGCATTTTGCAGATTTGCATTACAGAACGTGTTCCATAGGAAACAATGTTAAATGGACTGTAGTGCAAATCTGCAAAAAGCACTAAAAATGCATAGGTGTGAATCCAGCCTTTAGGGGTGCACATACTCATGTTCCCTGAGCTACAGAAACGTCATTGTATTGTTTTATTACTCTGTTTTTGTTTCATGTGACCATCATAAAAGTTAAATCTGGTGTTATTTTTTTCAGCCGCCTTATGAGCATTGTATCCGCACTTTTCCCCAAGGGCTCCCGTAGCGTTGTGCCCCGTGACACCCCTCTTAATATATTTGTCAAGATTATTCAGTTCATTGCTCAGGTAAGATGACTTATGTATTATATTTAAATAATCTAATGGGTAATGTTAATAAAATGAGCAAAATAAGAGATGCCAGTTGGGGTATGTTAGGAAAAATCATATTTGCTGTGCCTCTGCCCTGGTGGTTTAGTGGTGGGCCAGCAAACACACAATCAATCATTCATTTAAGTATGCTTGGTATCAGCACTGATAACAGTAACGGTGCAATGCTAATATACAATTGTGCTCATAAGTTTGCATACCCTGGCAGAATTTATGCTCTTTTTTTTTTACCATTTTTGAGAGAATATGAATAATAGCACAAAAACTTTTCTTTCACTCATGGTTAGTGTTTGGCTGAAGTCATTTATTACCAATCAACTGTGTTTACTCTTTTTAAATCATAATTGCAACAGAAACTACTCAAACAACCCTGATCAAAAGTTTACATACCCTGGTGACTTTGGCCTGATAGCATGCACACAAGTTGACACAAAGGGGTTTGAATTGCTATTAAAGGTAACTATCCTTGTAATTAGTGTGTGTGTATAAAAGGTCAATGAGTTTCTGGACTCCTGACAGACCCTTGCAACTTTCATCCAGTGCTGCACTGACGTTTCTGGATTCAGAATCATGGGGAGAGCTAAAGTATTGTCAAAGGATCTGCGGGAAAAGGTAGTTGAACTGTATAAAACAGGAAAGGGATATAAAACGATATCTAAGGAATTGAGAATGCCAATCGTCAGTGTTCAAACTCTAATCAAGAAGTGGAAAATTAGGAGTTCCGTTTCAAACCAAAATTTCAGCCACAACTGCCAGGAAAATTGTTTGGGATGCAAAGAAAAACCCACAAATAACTTCAGATGAAATACAGGACTCTCTAAAAACATGTGGTGTGGCTGTTTCAAGATGCACAATAAAGAGACCAAAATTTAGCTTTTTGGCCACAACCATAAACACTACATTTGGAGAGCAGTCAACAAGGCCTATGATGAAAGGTACACCATTCCTACTGTGAAACACGGAGGTGGATCGCTGATGTTTTGGGGATATGTGAACTACAAAGGCACAGGAAGTTTTGTCAAAATTGATGGCAAGATGAATGCAATATGTTATCAAAGAATACTGGAGGAACATTTGCATTCATCAGCCAGGAAGCTGCGCATGGGACGTACTTGGACATTCCAACATGACAATGATCCAAAACACAAGGCCAAGTCGACCTGTCATTGGCTAAAGCAGAATAAAGTGAAGGTTCTGGAGTGGCCATCTGTCTCCTGACCTCAATATCATTGAGCCACTCTGGGGAGATCTCAAATGTGCAGTTCATGCAAGACAGCCCAAGAATTACATGAACTGAAGGCTTTTTGCCAAGAGGAATGTGCAGCTTTACCATCTGAGAAGATAAAGAGCCTCGTCCACAAATACCACAAAAGACTTCAAGCTTTCATTGATGTTAAAGGGGGTACATACACGGTATAAAAAACTGGGGTATGTAAACTTTTGATCAGGGTCATTTGGGTAGTTTCTGTTGTCATTATGATTTAAAAAGAGTAAACACAGTTGATTGATAATAAATGGCTTCAGCCAAACACTAACCATGAGTGAAAGATAAGTTTTTGTGTCATCATTCATATTCTCTGAAAAATGGCCAAGAAATCATAAATTCTGCCAGGTTATGTAGTGAGCACAACTGTGTGTATATGTATGTATGTATGTATGTGTGTGTGTGTGTGTGTGTGTGTATATATATGTGTGTGTGTGTGTGTGTATATATATATATATATATATATATTGTGACAGCAGGAAGGTAAAGTCACCTGGTTGCATCCAGGGGGGTAGATATATTTCGCCCAGATTCAGGCTTTACGCCGACTTATACAACTAGGTGGAGAGTTGTATAAGGCTAGTGGGCTCATGGATGACTCATACCTCTAGGGAGAGTGTGGGGCGTCGTGCAGACAGGGAGTTGATGAGACCAGCTGAAGCTTGTCAGCTCATTTAGGCCTCTATAAGAACTCCCAGCTTCATTAGATGTTAGCTCATGCCTGGAACCAGACCTGTGTGGACTGTCTAGGGAGAGTGAATCCCTGTGCGGTGAGACAAAGCCTGTGTGGCTATTTGCTTGGACATTTAAAACCAGGGACTTAGGGACTAGGACAGCACTAGGCTGATCCCAGTTGTTAGTTAGGAAACCTGTATGTTTAGTCAGAGGTCAAGTTGACCAGGATTTATTTTGTTTATGTTTCTTTTGCTTTGCTGTGTTTTGTCACTGTAAATAGAAAATAAACCGCACCTTTTTGATTTTGAAAACCACAACCTCCGTTTGCTGGGCCTGTTTTGTGTGGGGAGCCCATCTCGGGGGTCTCACACACCCGCTGCCGAGCTAACCCCCTCACAGTTGGTGGAGAACCAGTGGCAGTTTTTTTTTAAGCCAGCATGGAGGAGATACTGAAGCAGCTGGCTCTAGCAAATGCCAATCAACAGCAGACAAATGCAGGTTTGCAAAAGAGCCTTGCAGCTCAACAACAGAACTTCGCAGCCCAGCAGCAAGCTCATCAACAGAGCCTTGCAGCCCAGCAGCAAGCTCATCAACAGAGCCTTGCAGCCCAGCAGCAAGCTCATCAATAGAGCCTTGCAGCCCAGCAGCAGACAAACGCAACTTTGCAACAGAGTCTGGAGGCTCAGCAACAAGCCCAGCAGCAATCTGAGGCCCGCTTCATAGACCTGTTACAGAAGCAAGAGCAGAGACTACAACAACAGATGGAAGCAGCAATGCAGCAACGTCCGCAGACCAGTGAGGAAAGCCGTCCCACTAATACCGCGTCCTTTGGGGTGAGTCGTTTATTGACAAAAATGACTGGAGAGGATGATCCAGAGGTATTTTTGACCACATTTGAAAGGACCGCTGAAAGAGAAAAGTGGCCTGAGGAGCAGTGGGCTGGACTGGTGGCTCCTCTGTTAACTGGTGAATCGCAGAAAGCTTACTATGACCTAGAGCCTAACCAAGCAAAAGACTATGCGATGCTAAAAGCTGAAATATTGGCAAGGCTGGGTGTCACCCAGGCTGTCCGGGCTCAGCGTGTGCATAACTGGACTTTCCAGCTTGGAAAACCCCCCAGGTCTCAAATGTATGATCTCATTCACCTGAGCAGAAAGTGGCTACAGCCAGAGACTTTGTCCGCACCAAAGATTGTGGAACGTGTTGTAATGGATCGGTTTTTGAGAGCTCTTCCTACTGCCATCCAAAAGTGGGTAAGCCATGGAGACCCAGAGACGGCCGATGGTCTTGTGGATCGTGTGGAGAAATACTTGGCTACAGAGAACCTGACGGCCTCTTCCAGAGACACTCGGACTTTCCACCCTAAGACCAGACCATCCCCAGGGGCGGATAAGAGGATTCCAAGGGGTGAGGGTGGAGAGAGTGAGAGGGTGGGAGCTCTACCCCAAGTTTGGCGAGAACAGCCTGGGAAATCGGCGGCTCAAGAGGCCGCAAGAAGGATCGTTTGCTACCGCTGCCGGCAAGCGGGACATATTGCAGCCAATTGCCCGGTTGTGGAGGAACCCATGCAGTGTGACTTTCTGACGGGCAGATGTCAGTCGCTGTGTGCGACAGTCGCATGCACTGCCATTCGAGGAACTGAGAAACATTTATGCAAAATGTGTGTTAATGGTAGAAATGTTGTGGTATTGCTGGATTCAGGTAGCCTTGTGACCCTGATAAAGGCTGAGTTAGTTAAAACAGAGGTCTCTGGGAATAGCAAGGTAGCTGTTATTTGTGTGCATGGGGACACCCGAGAGTATCCAGTGACTACAGTGTGTTTCGAGACCCCCAAAGGTACCCTCTCTCATCCAGTGGGCTTAGTATCTCAGTTACCGCATGACGCCATTGTGGGAAGGGATTTTCCGAAGTTCTGGGAACTGTGGGATGATCCTGAGCCCCCCACTGGTGCCCCTATGTACCAGGAATGTGATAGCCAGAACTCCCCTGAGAGTGGTGAGGACTCTCCGGAATTTCCCTTATCAGTATTGGCAGGGGAGACTCAAGAAACTGGAGAGGAGCCCACCTCCTCAGACGAAAACCTACCGTCTGTGGAGTTTTCTGATCTTGAGGTTCACAGGGAAAACTTTGCCACAGAACAGTTGAAAGACCCCGCCCTAATAAAGGCACGGGAAAACGTAGTGAAAATAGATGGCGAGTTAGTGAACCCAGATAATACCTGCACTTACCCATACTTCAGCGTAGAGAAGGACCTACTGTATCGGGTGGCAAAAAGGGCAGAAGAAACCGTTGAGCAGCTTGTGGTGCTCAAACCTTACAGGAAGTTGGTGTTGGAGTTGGCCCATGGGCACATTCTTGGAGGTCATCTGGGGACAGAGAAAACCCGAGAGAGGGTATTACAGAGATTCTATTGGCCGGGGGTGATGAAGGACATAGAAAATTATTGTTCCTCCTGCCCTGTGTGTCAGAGGTCGGCCCCGATGCCACATTTCCGTAGCCCGCTGGTCCCTCTACCCATCATTGAGGTCCCGTTTGAGAGGATCGCCATGGATTTGGTAGGTCCTATAATCAAGTCCGCTAGGGGGCACCAGTACATATTAGTTATAATGGACTATGCCACCCGTTATCCAGAAGCGATCCCTCTCCGAAATACCTCGGCCAAAACCATAGCCAAAGAGCTATCTCTTGTGTTTAGCCGGGTGGGTATTTGTAAAGAACTGCTTACGGACCAAGGTACACCCTTTATGTCCCGGGTTATGAAGGAGCTGTGTAAATTGTTCAAAGTGACGCAATTACGTACATCTGTGTATCACCCCCAAACCGATGGGCTGGTTGAAAGGTTCAACAAAACCCTAAAACAAATGTTGAAGAAAGTGGTGGATAGAGATGGAAAGGATTGGGACTGTCTACTTCCTTATCTGATGTTTGCTATTAGGGAGGTGCCCCAATCCTCTACGGGATTCTCCCCCTTTGAGTTACTGTATGGGAGACACCCAAGAGGGCTGTTGGATATTGCCAAGGAAACTTGGGAAAGTGAGAGTTCTCCCCACAGGAGTGTGATTGAGCATGTCGCCCTGATGCAAGACCGAATTGCACAGGTAATGCCCATCGTGAAGGAACATTTGGCCCAAGCGCAGTTAGCACAGCAGAGAGTGTACAACCGTGGAGCCAAGACCCGTACCTTTTCCCCGGGGGATAGGATACTGGTACTTGTCCCTACGGTTGAAAGTAAATTCCTTGCCAAATGGCAAGGCCCCTACGAGATAATGGAAAAAGTGAGCGAAGTGAATTACAAGGTCAGACAACCAGGAAGGCGAAAGCCCGAACAGATCTATCACGTTAATCTGTTGAAAGCCTGGAGGGATAGAGAGTCCCTAGTCGCAGACACTTGGTCACCAGCTCAAACTGGTTGCGTGATTCCGGAGGTTGGAATAGCAGCCACCTTGTCACAACCCCAACAACAGGAGGTTAAGGAGTTTGTGCTTCGCAACAAGGAGGTATTCTCTGAGCTGCCGGGACAAACATCTGGGGTAGAGCATGACATCATTACCCCGCCCGGTGAAAGGGTGAAGTTAAAACCCTATCGGATCCCAGAGGCCCGACGGGAGGCAATACGGGAGGAAGTACAGAAAATGCTGAACTTAGGGGTGATAGAGGAGTCCCAAAGTGATTGGTCTAGTCCCATTGTGTTGGTGCCTAAACCGGATGGGAGCTGGCGATTTTGTAACGATTTTCGACAGTTGAACAAAGTTACAAAATTTGACACCTACCCCATGCCACGTATAGATGAGTTGATCGACCGGCTGGGAACAGCCCGATACATGACGACTCTTGACCTCACAAAAGGGTATTGGCAAATCCCCCTGGCCAAGTCGGCCAAAGAGAAAACCGCATTTGTAACCCCAGACGGGGCGTTCCAATATAAAAGAATGCCGTTCGGGTTACAGAATGCGCCGGCCACATTCCAGCGGAAAATGGACCAGATGCTGAGGCCCCATCGGAAGTATGCTGCGGCTTACCTGGATGACATAATTGTCCATAGCACAGATTGGGCCTCACATCTGCCAAAAGTGCAAGCAGTCCTGGACTCTGTTCGGGAAGCGGGGTTTACGGCTAACCCCAAGAAGTGTACCATTGGGCAGGAGGAGGCCAAATATCTTGGGTACACCATTGGGAGGGGAGTAATAAAACCCCAACTCAACAAAGTCGAGGCCATCCAGAGTTGGCCACGTCCCAACAGCAAGAAGCAGGTACGAGCCTTTCTGGGAATCGCTGGGTATTATCAGCGATTCATTCCCCACTTTGCTTCTAAGGCAGTGCCCCTAACCAACCTGACGAAGGGGAAAGGGTCGGTCATGATTAAATGGACCCCCGAGGCTGAGGCAGCATTCCAATTCTTGAAACAAGCCTTATGTAGCCAGCCAGTGTTGTACTCACCCGACTTCTCTAAAGACTTTGTCGTACAAAGTGATGCGTCAGATGTGGGGTTAGGAGCAGTATTGTCCCAGGTCTGGAACGGGGAAGAGCACCCAGTCATTTACCTCAGCAGGAAGTTGAAGTCCCATGAGGTAAATTACGCCACCGTTGAAAAGGAGTGTTTAGCGGTGAAGTGGGCTCTAGATTCCCTTCGGTACTACCTGCTAGGTAGGCACTTTGACATGGTTACGGATCACGCTCCGTTAAAGTGGATGGCTCAAAACAAGGAAACAAATAGAAGAGTGAATAGGTGGTTCCTGGCCCTCCAGGAATTCAACTTCACAGTAAAGCATCGCCCTGGCGTTCAAATGGGGAATGTGGATGCTTTGTCTCGAGTACATGAATGCCTGATTGCTGGTGTTCCAACCCCGAGGTTAAAACAAGAGGGGGGGGTATGTGACAGCAGGAAGGTAAAGTCACCTGGTTGCATCCAGGGGGGTAGATATATTTCGCCCAGATTCAGGCTTTACGCCGACTTATACAACTAGGTGGAGAGTTGTATAAGGCTAGTGGGCTCATGGATGACTCATACCTCCTAGGGAGAGTGTGGGGCGTCGTGCAGACAGGGAGTTGATGAGACCAGCTGAAGCTTGTCAGCTCATTTAGGCCTCTATAAGAACTCCCAGCTTCATTAGATGTTAGCTCATGCCTGGAACCAGACCTGTGTGGACTGTCTAGGGAGAGTGAATCCCTGTGCGGTGAGACAAAGCCTGTGTGGCTATTTGCTTGGACATTTAAAACCAGGGACTTAGGGACTAGGACAGCACTAGGCTGATCCCAGTTGTTAGTTAGGAAACCTGTATGTTTAGTCAGAGGTCAAGTTGACCAGGATTTATTTTGTTTATGTTTCTTTTGCTTTGCTGTGTTTTGTCACTGTAAATAGAAAATAAACCGCACCTTTTTGATTTTGAAAACCACAACCTCCGTTTGCTGGGCCTGTTTTGTGTGGGGAGCCCATCTCGGGGGTCACACACACCCGCTGCCGAGCTAACCCCCTCACAATATATATATATATATACATATATATATATATATATATATATATACGGTATATTAAACTGAAGCATTTTTAAAATGGTATTAAAATCACTGTAAGCTGTGTTATTTTCAGGTTTCGCTCCTCCGTTTATTGCTAAGATGTTTTTATTATTTTCTTATATAGGAACGTTTAGATTTTGCAATGAAAGAAATAATATTTGATCTTCTGAGTGTTGGAAAATCTTCAAAAACATTTACTATCAACCCAGAGGTAAATCCTTACAGTTATATTGCATTTATAGTTTTCTTCCTTTTTTTTATCAACCCTCCACCACTATTTTAAAGCTGAATGGCAGGCAAAGAGATAATTACAGGGTTGAAATACAGGGGAACTGTTTTACCTAACATTAGATCTGTATTACTTTCTCTCTAGTTCTGAGGTTTACTTGGCCCCTGCCAGATAGCAGAGCCAGGGTGTTGACCTGACTTTTGTTCACTTGTAGTTGCACAGTTGTAGCTAGGTCACATCCAATTGTGATTGGGGGAAGAAGTAGTGACATAACAGTTGCTCACTGATGAGCTCATCCCTCTGCTTACTTTGCTGTGCTGCTATCAGCACATGTTTGTGTATGTATTTGTAGCATGCCTGAAAAGCCCCTAGCGCAGCCTCTCTTTCTAACAGTCTTCTGCTATACAGTGGATTGAAGGGGGCAAGTCATAATAAATATGTTTTTATCTGGATATTTTATTTTGATGAAATGTTAGGCCATACACGGTTCGAATCTCAGCTGGTTCAGCAGGAACTGACCGAGATTCTAACCGTGTATGGGCAGGCTAAATGTACCAAGTTGATATAGCGATCAAGTTGGGTACAACCAGCATGCCTGGTTTTACCTGCGATTGTCGCTAGAGACTGCTATAGTCGCTAACAATACAATAATCACTGCCTTCTCCCCGGCAGGCACGGCTTCCCCCTACCAGTGTTTGGAGGAAAGAAATTCGCTCCATGTGTGACCAGCCTTACGCTATTTTTTAAATGATATCCAGCAATAGGATTTTTTTTTTCAATTTATACCTCGGTAATTTGAAAATGCTTCGTAAACTTGCTCGGTAGGAGGTGTGCCCAAAAGAAACAAATTGCAGGCCAGAGAAAAAACCTGATATGCATTTTGGCATGCCTTTAGCGAATTTAACAATTACAGTAGCCTACCCTTGGTGTATTGGCCAGTGTGTGTAGTGAAGTGTTTTATAGTTCAGTTATAATTCTGTTGGTAATTAAATACGACTGTCTCGGAGTAGAGAATTTAAAGTGAGTCCATGTTGTTGAATTCTATGACCGGCTATCTCTAGGGGTGAGAGCAGCCATTTCTGCCAGTCGGCTTGGTGGTATTTTTTTTGTGATGCTGCAGTTTTGGCAGAGTGGAATAAGCTCTTCTCTAACATTTGTCAGTTCACAATTCTTTTCTGGGTATTCATGCTTTTTTTTTATCTGCTTGTCTTCTAGAGGATGAATATTGGTCTCAGAGTCTTCCTTGTCATAGCAGACAGCTTGCAGCAGAAAGATGGGGAGCCCCCCATGCCCACAACTGGAGTTGTTCTTCCCTCAGGAAACACTTTGCGTGTCAAGAAAATCTTTCTAAATAAAACACTCACAGATGAAGAAGCAAAATGCATAGGTTTGTCTTAATTGTCTTATATTGGCTTGGAATTAAGGCGTTATTGAACAGAAAAGCAAACTTTAATTATATTGTACTTTACCAATTCATGGATCTGAAGGTTGCGTTTGTTTTATTTTTTAGGCTTTTTCTTTTATTTTCGCCTGGTGATCCTTCCATTAAGTCTGTTTTTCAACAGAACAAGCTTTCCTGCAAATGTATCAGAGTGTTGAGAAAAAACATTTACTAATGACAGGGGTGCTTACAATGATCAGCTTTTATGCATTCATGTAAAATCTTTGTTCCAAATGGAACAAAACTGGTTAACTGTTTATAAAGTGTTTGCTGGAGTTTGGCTTTGATTTATTTAGTGTGTTTAAATCTGCTAGTTCATCTAACACTCCCCTCCCCCCAGACTGACAGTGCTGCTGTCCAAAGGTGTCTTTGTTGCTCCTTCATGCAAAATGTAGGTACTCTGATACAGGTGGTGTGTTATTAACCAGATCACCAAGTAAAAAGAGCGAGGTGGGGGGGGGCCTAAGAAAAGAAAACTAGTGCAGCAACCGCGTCTAAGAATTGGTAAGCTGCAATATATTACTTTTTGGTTTTGGGTTCAATACAGCTTTAAACAGCAAACTAATGGAAGCACTCTACGTGAATTACTGTTCCAAGTAGATTGTTGGATTATTTTCATGATGAACAAGTGTAGTTATTAAATTATAATTTTATTGCGTGCACAAAAATGTCTCTTACATCATGAAATAGATTGTTTACCTAGGCATGTTGGTCTTTTAGAAATGGCTTGTATGGAAAATAATGTTGGAAGCGTTAAGCATATCTAAACACTTTAAAAAAAAAAAAAGAAAAGAAAAACTGGACCAGATTCAGACATATTGAAGGGCTATTTACACCTGAATGCAGTGCAAAGCAATGCATGCATTTTCATATGTTGCAGTGTACTTTTCTAGGCAGCTCATTCAGAGTAAATTGGCTGTAATGCACCTGAAGTCATAAAGAAATAGGTCATGTTGCATTTTTTTGCAGCACACTGCAAATTCTATTGTGTAAAGCTGTCCAGAGATGGACTGGTTTAGTACAGACCTGCAGAATTTTGATCCATCTATGGCCAGTTCTGTTTGAGAGCAATCGATCTAGTGATGACTGCTCACTCACTATTAGGCTTGCTGGAAACTTCAGTTCGATCAGCACTGCAGCCAGTAGGTAGAATTCCCACATTTCACCTCAAAAGTGTGGATAGGGAAATTGGTACCGTTTTTTTTTTTTTATTTATTTTTGTTCGGCCCGTCGGCTAAACTAAAAAACCTATCTGTAGCCAGCTTAACACAGCTCCTTTTTGGAGCATGCATTGGTATGCAATTTCAAATGAGGCATTTTCCCACAAATTACTGCAACACAGTGTTCCCCAATATACGGTGAGGAGTATTTGACCCCCTGCTGATTTTGTACGTTTGCCCACTGACAAAGAAATGATCAGTCTATAATTTTAATGGTAGGTTTATTTTAACAGTGAGAGACAGAATAATAACAAAAATATCCAGAAAAACGCATTTCAAAAAAGTTATAAATTGATTTGCATTTTAGTGAGTGAAATAAGTATTTGATCCCCTATCAATCAGCAAGATTTTTGGCTCCCAGGTGTCTTCTATACAGGTAACGAGCTGAGATTAGGGGCACTCTCTTAAAGGGAGTGCTCCTAATCTCAGCTTGTTACCTATATAAAGTTCACCTGTCCACAGAAGCAATAAATCAATTAGATTCCAATATCTCCACCATGACTAATACCAAAGAGCTGTCCAAGGATGTCAGGGACAAGATTGTAGACCTACACAAGTCTGGAATGGGCTACAAAACCATCGCCAAGCAGCTTGGTGAGAGGTTGACAACAGTTGGTGTAATTATTCGCAAATGGAAGAAACACAAAATAATCACCAAGAAAACAATTGGTAACACACTACGCCATGAAAGACTGAAATCCTGCAGCGCCTGCAAGGTCCCCCTGCTCAAGAAAGCACATGTACAGGCCCGTCTGAAGTTTGCTAATGAACATCTGAATGATTCAGAGGAGAACTTGGTGAGAGTTTTGTGGTCAGATGAGACCGAAATCTATCTCTTTGGCATCAATTAAATTTGCCGTGTTTGGAGGAGGAGGAATGCTGCCTATGACCCCAAGAACATCCCTATCCCTACCGTCAAACATGGAGGTGGAAACATTATGCTTTGGGGTTGTTTTTTTGCTAAGGGGACAGGACAACTTCTCTGCATCAAAGGGACAATAAACGGATGTACCGTCAAATCTTGGGTGAGAATCTCAGCCAGGGTATTGAAAATGGGTCTCGGATGGGTATTCCAGCATGACAATGACCCGAAACACACAGCCAAGGTAACCAAGGAGTGACCTAGCCAGTAGGCTTGTGCAATTCGTTTCGTAACGAATCAAAATTCGTCCGAATTTAGCAACTTTCGGACATTCGGAAGCATTCGAATTTCCGAACAGAGCAATTACGAATAAAACCGAATCCGAAATAAATTATACCGCAAAATAGCGAATGCCCGAAGGTCTTCGGCATAATTCGTTATGAAAAAAGTTACGAATGTACGAATCCATTCGAAGCACAATAACACTCACTCTGCTCTCTGCTTCTCCCTCACCATGCTGAACTCCCTCTCAAAATGGTGTACAGGGGCGGAGGCTATAGCCGCATGAAAAAACGAAAGTAAAATACGAGATTTCAAATCCATTCGAAGCACAATAACACTCACTCTGCTCTGCTCTCTGCTTCTCCCTCACCGTGCTGAACCCTCTCAAAATGGTGTACAGGGGCGGAGCCTATAGCCGCATGTAAAAAACGAAAGTAAAATACGAGATTTCGAATCGTTACAAATAACCGCTATGTATTTAGAAAAGTACAAATCCATTCGAAGCACATTAGGCATAATAGGCAGCGTCGTTGTGAGAGAGACACGGAAAATTACGAATCAACGAACCCAAAAAAAGTTACGAAAGTAGGAGTTGTGTCCAGAATCAACGAAAAACAACGTACTCTACCGAAAGTACGAATTATAAAGCAACAAAAAATTCAACGAAAAATGTCGCTTGCAAAAATACGAATGAGTCCGAACACGAAAAATCCCGTCTAGCAAAATTACGAATGATTACGAATCAACAGGACCGGAAAGAAACGAACCGAAACGGAACGAATTTTTCCGTTGTGCACAAGTCTACTAGCCAGTCTCCAGACCTTAATCCCATAGAAAATATGTGGAGGGAGCTAAAGGTTCGAGTTACCAAACGTCAGCCTCGAAACCTTAATGACTTGGAGAGGATCTGCAAAGAGGAGTGGGACAAAATCCCTCCTGAGATGTGTGCAAACCTGGTGGTCACCTACAAGAAATGTCTGACCTCTGTGATTGTCAACAAGGGTTTTGCCACCAAGTACATGTCATGTTTTCAAAGGGATCAAATACTTCTTTCACTCATTCAAATGCAAATCAATTTATAACTTTTTTGAAATGCGTTTTTCTGGATTTTTCTGTTATCCTGTCTCTCACTGTTAACATAAACCTACCATTAAAATTATAGACTGATCATTTCTTTTTCAGTAGGCAAACGTACAAAATCAGCAGGGGATCAAATACTTTTTTTTTCCCTTCACTGTACCAACCCAGAACACATGCATAAAACCTGGAATGCATTTTTCATAAATATTTGCAGTGTTCAGCAGAGGTGAGGTATCCTGGGGCATGCAGTAATTACCTAAAAGAGTTATCATGCTCAGAACAATTAATGAATCAATTAGGATGTTCAATTTCCATGGTTGCTGTCAGATTCTTCTTCCTTTACTACCTGTCATGTACTGTATATGCAACAAAAAGGGAGAGGGAAACTCCTTCAAAGTGACGGATTTCTCCTATAAATGCATTTCACTCCACCCAGGGGCTTAATTATGGAGGTACCTCCATGGGGGTGTTGGCGGCGGGGCTTCTGATGGAGCGAGTTGAGGCTGCTTTTACTTCATATAGACAGCTGCGGAAATAGCCTTTTATCTTCATAGTAAAATAAAAGTTTTGTAAAAGTTTTTACATACATAGTAATGATATTGTTCCCACATTTTACACTGTCTCCTTTTTTGCCACATGAGTGTTTTTTCATTGTCTACGTGGCTTATATAGAATTTATAGTTTAATAGTATATATGCACCTATTCCCCAACATTTAATTTGAATACTTTGTTGCCTTTCCTGTGCAGGCATGTCTGTTTACTACCCTCAAGTCCGTAAAGCATTGGACAGCATACTAAGGCATCTGGACAAAGAAGTTGGGAGGCCAATGTGCATGACAAGTGTGCAGATGTCTAATAAAGAGCCTGAGGATATGATCACGTATGTATACGCAGATAATGCCTCTATTTGCACTCTGTTTTCTTGCAGAAGTGAGCCGTTTGAATGTTTGATGTGCTTAAACCCAGTGATCAATAATGATCCTAGAAGCTTATGTTTGCTAGCAATTACTGTACCAGATAAAGCTGCTCAGAGCTGGTAATTAGCTTAAAAGCATGTGTTTTGAGAAAGTAGAGGATTAGAGGGCATCATTCTGGGGTGCAGTCTGCCTGACATTGCATAGTGTGTTTAAATGAGCTGTAATCTGTGTTTGCTAAGCTTTCAGGACTGTTCCCACACAGCTAGTGGTGCCCCTGTATGGTTTGGTTACCAAAGAGATCCAGCAGGCACTATTTATATCTAAACCCCTTTACTATATATATATATATATATATATATATATATATATATATATATATATATATATATATATATATATATATAATAGAGAGAGAGAGAGCGAGAGAGAATTTTTTTTTATTGTTATTAATAATTTTTTATTTATTTTTCAAAAAGCTTCAACCCTTTCTGTAAAAAATAAATAAAAAAAATGAATTAATAGTTACATGCAAACTGTTTTAATGATGTGGCATAGCTGATGGGCATGGAAATAATTATTTTGATGTTTGGTAGAGTATGGAATAGACTAATCTGAATTATAAAATAATATTGAGTTTTATAAACTGTTATTTTACTTTACATACCCTTTTTTTTTTTTTTTTGCTTCAAAGTAGCGGTCACATGACTTGTTTAGACCTCCTTGTACTGTATGCTGCTTCAGGGTTGGAAGAGGTACCATCTTACACCTCCTACATAATGTTACTTCTGCAGAAAATGCATTTTCCTGCATTTCATATTCCAAAGAAGCCTTTACATTCACACTAAATTCACACAGACGCCCTCTTTCAGTTAAAGGGGAAGGAGTGGCAAGCATAGGCTAATTTCACACATGAAATACACTATGTCATAAGACCACCACCGCGATGAAGCAAGCGCAGCCTTAGCGAGCAAACACAGGGGAGTAGAGATTTGACACCAGTGCATGTGTCAATCTAAGGCCAGTGCAGTGAAATGCTCCCTTGGAGCCATTGTTCTCCCCGCCGGGAGAACACAGTGATTATTGCTAGCGGCTATAACAGCCATTGATAATAATCGCATGTAAAATCTGGTAAGCTGGTTGTAAACAAGTTGATTGATCGATCAACTTGGGTACATTCAGCCTGCCCTTACATTGTTCAAATCTTGTCCAGTTCCTGCTGAACCAGGCAAGATTTAAACCATCTATGCCCAGCTTAAGCTGCAGGGCTGGTGTTGACTGCAACTGGTAGAACAGTGGCAGCTGTACAAATGGCAACACATAGAATGCAGACTTTTCTGCTGATACCAGAAAGCATCATTTAAACCACACAGCAGGGGAAGCTACCTTGTAGCTTGTCTACTGCTATTAAGATCAGGGTGCCTGGAAATTAGCTTTAAGGAACCTTTATTATTAACTGGTGTCCTGCACATAGTCAAAGATATCCCTCTGGAGAAAATAATTTTTTTACACTTTTTCAACAGAATTTTTTTTTTTTCATTTTTTTTTTTTGTGGAGATGACTTGGTGCGTTTAGTAAATGCTAACAAGCTTAATTTAAACAATTGCCAGTTTTTTTTTTTTTATATCTAGGAGAATATAAATATTTAACATATTTAAACTTGTCCACACAATACTACCTTGCAGGTCCACAGAACACAGAACTTGTTCATGAAATTAAAACACATTTTTAATTTTTTATTTTTTATGTTGTTTTCTCAATAAATATTTCTCCAACGTCCTGGGAAATTCTAACAGATAATAAAACAAGAATCTGATTTGCATGAAAAAGGGCATTTGTTTTACATTCAGATCTACCTACATTCAGATCTACAGTCTTTTCCAGGTACCTGGGACCGTCCCCAGAAATCAGGGATGGTTGTCTGCTATGATTTAAAAAGACATAAAACATGGTACAATTAGCAGTGACCACCTAAACATGCCAAAAATTCCAGAATGGCAATCATTTTGAATGGTTCATTGGCATTAGGGCCAACTCTACTAAAGGTACAAATGACAGTAATTGAAAAATTGCTGCATGGTAATGCTGAATTGTTTAGATTTATAAGTGAAAGGATCTTTCAGTTTGTATTTCTTACTGATGGAAATTGATGAAATATCCAGTTGTTTGTTGCACTTTTTACATTATTGCCTTTTTAATGCTGCCTTATAGAATAAGCCTACAAGTTGCTAATTAAGACCTAAGTTATGTAAATAGGTTTTTACTGTTCTGAAACATTATAGCAGATGGAAGAGAACATACATTAGAAGTAATATGTGTGTTTTTTGACGTTTCTGTTCATGGCTGTGGATTTCTTGCTGCTCTTTTAATACAGAGGTGAAAGAAAACCCAAGATTGACTTGTTTAGGACATGCATTGCTGCTATACCAAGGCTTATCCCTGATGGTATGAGCAGGGCTGATCTCATCGAATTGCTAGCAAGGTAAACTTTCTTCTATAACTTAGTTCATCACTTGCAGATGCTTTTTGCTTGTTATTGTAAATGTTTTTTATTTCTCATCCTTTAAAGGTCTTAAACTTTTGAGTTACAGTAAACCCCCTTCCAGCGCGGGGGTTGCGTTCCAGACCCACCCGCAATAAGTGAAAATCCGCGAAATAGAAATACCCTATTTAAATACACACTAGGCATGTTTTTATAACTTTCACTGTACTTTTAAAAGCATTTTAAGGTCTTTAAACACACTTTTAAAACAATAGAAACACATTTAAACACATAAAAGATACTGAGAGACATATCAAGAGCAATGGAAAACACAAAAATATTTAATTAACAATGATTTAATCAATAAAATAATGTTAATAGGTCTTACAGAAAAAAACGCAATATACCGGGACCGCGAAAACTGAACCGCGATATAACGGGGGTTTACTGTATACTGCTACCTACCAGGGGATTGGACACTGGCAAACAAAAAACTTTAGGCAAGTCCAGGCTAGACATTGCAGTGCTGGACTGGAAGTGACCTGCTTTGCCCAGGGCACGTTTTAGTCCCCATCCCCAAGATAAACATACAGCCACACCTCAATGCTGGAGCATCTGTGTGAGGATGCAGCTGTCCCACGCCAGTTCTAAATGAGCGATCACATGACCACGGATCACTCAACTCTGTGTACTCTGAGGGGAGAGCAGTGACTATCAGTCACCGCTTTCCGCTTTGCTTCTTCAGCACTCACTGGAGTGCCAGGCCGGTAAGGGGATGGGTATGGCTGGATCAGCTCTCAGCCATGTGTTTAAAGGCGTATGAACTCTCAAGGCATCCCCGTTGAGGAGTACTTTGATAATCTCCTTCTGGGGAAACAAGTAGGCACACGCACTTGCAGACGATGTAGCTTTTACTATCTAACATTGCTCAGAGTAACTAAATCAAGTCCTAGACACAGCTCAGGCTAGAGTTTTATTTCTCTCAAGAGAAACTACAAACTCTGATCCCAACCCTTAAACACTTCAGTCCAGGAGTCGTTGGATTTCCTGCTTTTCTCTCGTGTGGTAACCACCTTCAAGGCAGTTCCATTTGCCTAATTTCACTTCAAGGCCGTTCCATTTGCCCAATTTCACTTCAAGGCCGTTCCATTTGCCCAATTTCACTTCAAGGCCGTTCCATTTGCCCAATTTCACTTCAAGGCCGTTCCATTTGCCCAATTTCACTTCAAGGCCGTTCCATTTGCCCAATTTCACTTCAAGGCCGTTCCATTTGCCCAATTTCACTTCAAGGCCGTTCCATTTGCCCAATTTCACTTCAAGGCCGTTCCATTTGCCCAATTTCACTTCAAGGCCGTTCCATTTGCCCAATTGCACTTCAAGGCCGTTCCATTTGCCCAATTTCACTTCAGACCTTTATAATACAACCAGAAGTCTTGTCAACATAGGAGAGGTAGAGCAGATCCTGTCCTGATCAGAACTTCACATTTCAGCTTTGTCCACCATTTTCATCCCAGGCATGGACAATTGACAAGCACATTACAACAGCTGGCAACATCTGGACTCAAGAGAGTGGTCCCTACACCCAGAGGTGTTTCCAGACCTGTGTCACAGTTAGGGAACTCTGGATGTGGACACTCTGGCCTCCAGGTTAAACAACAGATTTGGCAAGGTTGTTTTGAGGTACAGGGATCCTCTAGTGCAGGGCTCAAAAATGTAAAGTCCTGAGCTACTTGCCAGGCCTCATCATTGCAGCGTGACCAGTGCCCACCAATGCAGCCTGCCTGTGCCCATCATTGCAGCGTGATCTGTGCCCATCATTGCAGCGTGACCAGTGCCCACCAATGCAGCCTCACCTGTGCCCATCATTGCAGCATGACCAGTGCCCACCAATGCAGCCTCACCTGTGCCATCAGTGCAGCCTCGCTTGTGCCCAACATTGCAGCGTGACCAGTGCAGAGGAAGAGAGAGGGCGGCCAGATCACAGAGCAGAGATTGCCGTAACAGCTTACATTAGAATTGCCGTCCGGTCACACACTCCTTTCCTGTCGAGGCACATGATCTGTCAGTGCCTTTTGGGTGTTTCAGCATCAAAGAACTGTTTTCCAGATATGCAAGGCTGCCACCTGAAAGTCTGTTCACACACTTTCTGAGTTCTACTAGATGGATGTCCAGGCCTCATTTGGCCGTAAAGGTCCTTCAGGCACCTCTTTGAATGGGAGGTGGTCCCCATTTATGTTATCTTTTCCCACGCCTGTTAGCATTGTTTGTGAACAGGCACAGGAAAATAATTTTACAATGAGTACAAAAATCCAATTTTTTAGCACTTAAAGAGAACCTTTGGTGTCAAGTGTAAAAATTTAGTATCGGGCTAAATGAACCAATGCAGATGGTGGATCAGAAAGGTGTTTGCTCTGCGTTACAGTTGACACTTATGCCCTTGTTCCTAAATACTTAGTAGCCTTTTAAAGTGGAATTCTAGTCAGTCTAAACCTACTTTCACCCCTATTCTAAACCTATTCTATCTATCTTAAAAAAGTAAAGCTGTCTATACCTACCTATTCTGAAGCCGCTCCAGTCCAATTGCATGATCGGGTCCCAACACAGGCCTCAGTGTAGAGGAAGGACAACTGACAACGGATACCCCATAGTAAGCCTATGGGTGAAGTCACCACATAGGCTCTGCAGCTGTTGGTAGGTTTATTTTAACAGTGAGACAGAATAACAACAACAAAATCCAGAAAAACGCATTTAAAAAAAGTCATAAATTTGCATTTTATTGAGTGAAATGAGTATTTGACCCCTTTGCAAAACAGTAATTGGTGGCAAAATCCTTACTGGCAATAAGGTCAGATGTTCCTTGTAGTTGGCCACCAGGTTTGCACACATCACAGGAGGGATTTTGTCCCACTCCTTTGCAGTTCCTCTCCAAGCCATTAAGGTTTCAAGGCTGATGTTTGATAACTTGAACCTTCAGCTCCCGCCACATATTTACTATGGGATAAAGGTCTGGAGACTGGCTAGGCCACTCAAGGTTATTAATTTTCTTCTTGAGCCACTCCTTTGTTGCCTTGGCCATGTGTTTTGTGTCATTGTCATGCTGGAATACCTATCCACAACCTATTTCAATGCCCCGGCTAAAGAAAGGAGTTTCTCACCCAAGATTTGAGTACATGGCCCCGTCCTTTTGATGCAGTGAAGTTGTCCTGTGCCCTTGGCAGAAAAACACCCCCAAAGCATAATGTTTCCACCTCCACGTTTGACGGGTGTGGATGGTGTTCTTGGGATCATAAGCGGCATTCCTCCTCCTCCAAACATGGCGATTTGAGTTGATTCCAAAGAGCTAGATTTTAGACCTCAACACTTTCACCCAGTTCTCCTCTTAATCATTCAGATTTTCATTAGCAAACTTCAGTTGGGCCTGTACATGTGCTTTCTTGAGCATTGGGACCTTGCGGGCGCTGCAGGATTTTAGTCCTTCACGGCCTAGTGTGTTACCAATTGTTTTCTTGTTGACTGTGGTCCCAGCTACCTTGAGATTATTGACAAGATTCTCCCATGTAGTTCTGGGCTCACTGTTCTCATGATCATTGAAACCCTGCAAGGTAAGATCTTGCATGGAGCCCCAGTCCAAGAGAGATTGACCGTTATTTTGTGTTTCTACCATTTGTGAATAATTGCACCAACTGTTGTCACCCTCTCAACAAGCGGCTTGGCAATGGTCTTGGAGTCCATTCCAGCCTTGTGTAGGTCTACAATCTTGTCCCTGACATCCTTGGACAGCTCTTTGGTCTTGGCCATGGTGGAGAGATTGGAATCTAATTGATTGATTGCTTCTGTGGATAGGTGTCTTTTATACAGGTAACACGCTGAGATTGGGAGCACTCCCTTTTAAAGAGTGTTCCTAATCTCAGCTCGTTACGTTGTATAGAGCAGTGTTTCTCAACTCCAGTCCTCAAGGCGCCCCAACAGGTCATGTTTTCAGGATTTCCCTCAGATGAAACGACTGTGGTAATTTCTAAGGCAGTGAAACTGATCAAATCACCTGTGAAAAATAATGGAAAGCCTGAAAACATGACCTGTTGGGGCGCCTTGAGGACTGGAGTTGAGAAACACTGGTATAGAAGACACCCGGGAGCCAGAAATCTTCCTGATGGATAGGAAATCAAATACTTATTTCAAATGCGTTTTTCTGGATATTTTTGTTATTCTGTCTCTCACTGTTAAAATAAATCTACCATTAAAATGTATAGACTGATCATTTCTTTGTCAGTTGGCAAACGTACAAAATCAGCAGGGGATCAAATACTTTTTTCCCTCACTGTATACATCTTTTTCTTTTGCACAGTGGATGGAATAGTCTTAGAATGGGGGGTGGGAGTAGATTTAGGCTTTTATATATTTTATATTTTTTATATATTTAAAATTTTACATACATGTGCTTAGTGCATGCTAGTGTTTATGGCTGATATGTGCTCAACTGAAATTGTGTTTTATTTCTGGTGATAATGTACTACGGTGCTAAATTGTTATAGTACTTTGTGGTTAGTCTGCTTAACAGTAATGATGTTGACCTTGTACCCAAGGTATCATCCTAGGAATTCAAGGCAAATTTGCTTTGCTTCGCTGCATTTTGTGATTGATACCTTTTTTGTATTTCTTTTTTAAATCCGAATAAAGTTTATTAACAACTTTTAACCGTACAATAAACAATGCACATTCTGAAGAATTACATTTATACAATGCCTTCACGGAATACAAAGTAGAATAATGTTCTTGTACATAGCCAAAGCTGGTTTATAAAACGGATTGAACCTGAGATGTCATTAGTCGTTATATCTCACGGTATATGCATCCCTAGATATGGTTTAGGAAGACCTTCTCATCATATCTCTTCCCCAGTACTTTAAATTAAACTCACTCCAAGGGTGAGGACACACTGAGAGGTTGAGTTCCCATGTTACGTCAATAGTCTATCAAGAATTAGGTCTAATGGAGCCAAGCCAGAGGTAGCTAGCCATCATCCACAGATCTTATTGAACTGGGTTGGGCTGCCTCTATGCTGATATGGAGAAGAAGGAGAAAAACTGCGCTAAATAAATAAATTAAGAAAAAAAGAAAGAAAAAAACTCCAGACGTTTAACTGGTAGCTTTGTAGCTATGGAGAGCTGCGATTAGAGATGTAAACTACCATACATGGTAATGATTAAGGAAAAAAAGTTGGTGGAAATCGCGCTACCCCGTGACCAATCACTGTGACAGTGAACAAGTGGATTAAAAATCAACAGTTAACCCATACATCACAAATCAGAAATGAACGGATAAGTGAAAAAAGGTTATGTATATAAAACAAACTATAAATCTATGAACATTAGATAAATAAAAAATGGTCCATCAAAAAAGTTTGTTTAAATAAAGTCCAAAGTATTAACACCAGTGCTTTATGTAGAAATCATAAACAAATTGTGCTGTGTCCACATTCATCTGTGACATTCCACCACCAAAACTCAGGATTTCTCCTTACCAGCTGTACATGACCCCCTATTACAGAGGGTCAGTGTATGCATTCAGTAGTTTCTCCCACAGGTCACCGCAGCACACAACACAAGAGATTCCTAAGATACCGACCTCCGGTTCTCATCAATGGGCTCATATGTATAAAAAGAATGGAACACACTCCACATAGTGCATTATATCTTTTTTTTTAAAATTTATTCCATAAAAAGCAAGTATTGCACTTACATGTATGCAGTTAAAAAATCGCCTGATTACGTCTGGTGTGCCGGCCGTAGCACATTCAACAGACACCCGTCCTTGTTGGAAATATCAGAGGTGACGACAGCGCTCCGCTCCGCCCTACGTCCGTTTCGTAACAGTTTACTTCTTCCTGGGGCACGGGGCGGCACACTGCGTCACCTCTATTTATACTCTGAAACAACCAAGCCTCATTCTGGATCCGAACCATCCACCGGACATGCGCAGCCACTCAGGTCACACTGATATGGGTGCTGGCCGCATACACTGCCTTGATTCGCTGGATTGTTTGAAGGACACATGGCTGAGCCAATGGGCTCAACCTTAGCCTTCAAAGCATCCCCAGCGTCCCTCTAGCACGGATCCCATAGTATGCTGTATGGGCATCCCCAGCGTCCCTCTAGCACGGATCCCATAGTCTGCTGTGTGGGCTAACCAAAGCACACACAAACTAATGAAGAAGCCTGGCTTAAGTATATCTTTTGACCCACTTCGTCCTGCCCAAAAAACAGTGTGGACTGGACTAGAGACTGGTCAATAGAAATAAAGTTATAAAAAATATATATATGGGGTCCTACACGCATGTAGTGACACCTAGTGGACACTTTTCACACTGCTCCGTACACAGAGACCAACACAATGAAGGTGTCAGACCCTGTACAGGGAACATACCAAGTCGTACCAAATTTAACCAGTGCCAGTATTAGCAAAATCAAAAATGGACAACTGATGTGCAGTGAACCATATTTAAAGGCCATATTGTGAATTACACAACTTCACAATATCTGCACATCCCTTCCCCAAAGGTTTGGACAGGAAGTCCAGTCATTGTGGACATGGGTGTCACTCATCAGCCGCAGCCAGAGTGACCCCTAGTGGGCAAACCACAAATGATTCTCCGAATACATGGACAAAGCACTGAAAAGTGCCCGTCCAGGTCCAGGAAATGCAGACTAAATGCTCTCATAGACAGCCTATTTGTTCCTGCACATTATAATTAACCATTTAAAATTAAATGGATTAAAAATGAAGCAAATCCACTAATGAACTTGCCATATATTGGGAATGTGAGCCACTGCTTCCAGAGGCCTATGCTCCAACAATATACACCTCTCTAAATCTCATTCTCAGCTACCCTTGTGAGAGATAGAGGGGGAGGGGCAAGGGAAATGGGAGAGGAGAAAGGGGGGGGTTTTGAGTGGGGGTTGTCAACTTTGGCTATAACGTCAGAATCAAGACGCATGGGACCATATAACCAACCGCTATGATGAAAATAATAAAAAATTGTTTATTGTGATATGGGAACTAACCCATAGTGGTGAAGGACCCAATTACCAAAGATTAATTAATTAATTGGCCTCCATACTACTGGAACTGGGATTGTGACAGTGATACGATACCTAATAGTCCGTGTATGTGTAAGGAACACAAAACGAGGCCAAATTGATCCAGTGCGACAACAATTAATTGATCAACATTTGCTAAATCACATGAAATTACAAAACTATATAATTGTCATAAAACCATATTCGAAAATTATGCAATGACAAAATTATAAATTATACATAAATAGTGATGACATATATGTGATGGTGCATAACTGATAGCCGTTGTATATGCATTCAAGAATTATTAATAAATGCGTTGACGTCTGTGTCGACGTTTAACCCAAAAGGGACATATGACTTTAATCTATGTATCCAAAACATTTCTTGTTTGGAAATTTCCCTAACGAGTGAGCTCCCTCTCCAATGGGGTTTGTACTTATCTATCCCCATATAGAGAGTATTAGACGGGTCCCTCTGATGCACTTCATCATAATGTCTAGAGACTGAGTGCTTGGGAAACCCTACTTTGATATTACTGATGTGCTCATTCAATCTTACTTTTAGGGCCCTTTTAGTCCTCCCCACATATTGCAACCCGCATGGGCATTGGATAAGGTAGACCACTCCCTCTGTGGCACAGGTAATAAATGGTTCCACTTCAAACACCCTAGACGTGCTGGTGGACACAAAATTACAGATCTTTCTGTCTTTGCACCTATTCATAGAGCAAACTCTACAGGAATTACAGCGATAGAATCCCGTGAGGTTTTGAAAGAAGACCCTATTGGCTTTTGGAGGGTCAGAGACACTGGGGGAGATCCTGTTGCCAAGCGAGGAGACCCCCTTAAAAATGATTTGGGGTTTCGCCGGCAATATGGTTTTCAAAACCTGATCGCTTTCCAGAATGTGCCAGTGTTTCTGTATTAGCTGCTTCACCTTGCGGTGTTGTGTGGAGTACGTAGTGATGAAAGGCATCGAGATCTTATTAGTCCTCAGTTGATGTTGTTTATCTACCAGAAGTAGAGACCTATCCATCTCTCTGACTTCCCTCACCGTCTGGGCTAATACTTGAGAGTCATAACCCTTTTCTATGAATCTGGCTGACATTATAGATGCCTGGGTGTCAAAAGTGTCAACCTTAGTGCAGTTACGTCTAAGGCGTGTGAACTGCCCTCGAGGGACAGCTTTCAGCCAGGGTTCGTGATGGCAACTGTCCAAAGCAATATATGAATTGCGATCAGTTGCCTTAAAGTAGGTTGATGTCACAAATTTGTCATCTTCCACCCTGATTGTTAAATCCAGGAAGTTGATCTGCTCCATGCTAGCCTCAAAATTAAATCTAATGCCCCTTTCATTGTTGTTTAGGGATGCCATGAAATTCAAAAGTTCCGGCTCTGTGCCATACCATAGGAGGAGGACGTCATCAATGTAGCGAGCCCAAAGGGCCAACTCCGGCCTCCTAGGAGCATTGATGACGTCCTCCTCCCACTTGGCCTATATATATATCCAGCGTTCATATCTCAAAGTTAATCGCATATTGGTTAACCACATCTCTAAAGTTGGAGAGGTTTGAGAGATCCAATGTTGCAAGCTCAGCTTTGGAGCTTGGAAGAGTGCTCTGGACACCGCCTCTCTGACTTATTTGTCCGTTATAACCTCATCCAGTATACCCAATAAGCACAGTTTAGGATCAAGCGAGACGGTTACTTAAAAAGCATTGATGATGGTGTTTACTATGCCAGTACAAAAGCGGTGCAACTTGGGACACCACCAAAGAAGATGTATCAGGTCCCTATTAGCTCCCTTGCATCTTGCACGCAATGGGTCTGGGCGGAGTCCAAGAGCAAAGAATTTAAGTGGGGTTGATGAACCCTCAATAATATATATAGTTGGAACAGTCTTTGGGTAAAGCCACTGCCGGTTTTCTCTGCAAGAAAACTGCTGGGAGAGCTTTTTGCCGAGAAAACCGGTCGTGTGTATGGTTTCTCGTCGGGAAAACTGCCCGGAATCTCGACGAGAAAAATAGAGAACCGTGCGTGTGTATGCTTACCTGTCTCCAGGTAAACCCGCACATGCTCGAAAAGACTTTGACGCATGCGCGGTAGCATACAAGGGTAGTGTAGGGTGTAGCAAGATGGCGGCGACGGCATAGAATGTGACGAGCACATGCTCGTCGTAGTCGATGACGTCACCGCGTTCTTGCCATTTAAAAGAACAGCGTTCTTTTGAATGTGCGTGTGTACACAGGACTTGGCAAGACAAGCTTGCCAGGAATCCCGTCGAGAAAATCAAAGTTTTTTTTTTGACGGGATTCTCGCCCGTGTGCACAAGGCTGAACATTTAAAGAACAGCCGTGTACCGATTCCAGGGCCTCCGACCACTGATCCCCCGTCTATACCTTTTTGTATTTCAATTATAATCTATAATTTTCTATGGAATAATTATTGAATATGAAAATTCCATGAAAAAATCATTCAGTGCCCCGTTTGTGAGCTGGAACATTCCCTGGATTCAAACCCTAGCACTGGTAGAGAGTAGTGACAACTTTTAATTTTACATTGCAACAGGATCTGTACACTGATCTGAGCATTAAAAAGTTCTTAAAAACTACCCTACATTGAGAATAAACACAAAAGCAAATCTGTGTACCTAAAACATTTTTTTATTAACACGTTTCAATGATGAGCAGTATCCCATAGCAATCAGACCAAACCTTTCTGAAATTCAGCATTTGAATCAGAAGCACATTTTTTCTAGAGTCTTATTTCCATTGTATGAACAAGTGTAACTTACACATGTTATTGTTAAAACAGTTGTTGAAGAATGGCAGCTTCTATCAGAGGCTATTCACACAGTTGTTTTGTGCCATGGAAAGTTCTCTTTTAAAAAATGCAGCACTGGTGTAATTGTAGATTCTTCACAGAGCAGAAAATGATTTTTCTCTTTTGTACAAGACTGCTAATGATTGAAATCAGAAGTGTTTGTACCAATTTGTAGATGCCTTCGCCACCAGTGTAGTGTGTCACATACACAGCAGGGGGAGTTCCATCAGTTGCTAATGCTCGGTTTGTTGGCACATTACAGTTCCCACAACAGAGTATTGATTTTTACTAGACACAAAAGTGCACATATATGCAAGAAACATAAAAATTATTAATATATTGTTAGAATGTGAAGAAACCGCTGTCAGCATTCTCCTCCTGTGCTGAGATAAATAATGCTCTGTGAAGCTCACTGTGTTAAATGTCTGTTTTTTCTCTCTCTAGACTTACAATTCATATGGATGAAGAGCTGCGTGGGCTTGCTTTCAATACCTTACAGGCATTAATGCTTGATTTTCCTGACTGGCGGGAGGATGTTCTTTCTGGATTTGTATACTTTATTGTGCGGGAGGTGACTGATGTGCACTCCACTCTTTTAGACAATGCTGTGAAGATGTTGGTCCAGCTAATAAATCAGTGGAAGCAGGCGACTCAGATGCCCAATAAAAAGACAGATTCACAGGTATTTACCATCCCTGTACGCAAGTCTTGCCATCTAGAGGAATCATTGACTTGACTAAAGCCTGGTACACACAATATGTTTTTCTTTCCTTCAACCCAGCAGGCTGAGCGAAAAAAACGGACACAAATAATGTTAGTACAGCGGTCTCCCCCACTGTGCTATTGTGTTTTGACAGAGGGACCGCACGAACATACAGGTCTGCTCTCGCAACTATTGGCTGCCAGCGCTGATCAGATGGTGATCAAATGCTGATTTTCCAGCATGCCTGTTCGACAAAAGCCGGTCTTGAATCTGGCTTCTGTCAGACAGAGCTGTACACACAGGCTGAATGCCTTTACTGTATCAGCTGATTTCTGATGATATTCCGCCCATGTGTACCCAGCATAAGGATTTAACTACATGTTGTACACAACTGATGTATTGCTTTTGCTGATATCTGTAAGTAGATCCCATTGCTCTGTAACTATCCATGGTTGATCATGGGCAGTTTGTTGGTGCCAAAGTTAAATCCGTTTAAGGGTGACTGTGGTATTTAGTAATCACAAGTAATAGCATTTTTGCAAGGCAGCGGTGAGGAGGTTTTATTGTGACATTCTTTAGCAAGTCACGTATGAATTTTATTCATGCAGCAGCAAATCTCATAAATATTGCCCTTTATGTTTTAATAAATAATTGTATCTGTTTTTTTCTTTCTGTTAATTAATGCAAATCCATTACTCACCAAAGTTCTCCACATGTTCTAGTAGTTTTTCAGACTGCTAGGAGATGATGCATCATGTCATTTTGACAGCAAGTGCAGTCAGTCATAACTCGCCCTATGGACAGCTGTGGGGGAAAATGGGTAGATTGGAGGATGAGGGAAAAACAAAGGGAAATTAGGGAGGATATTTTTAGTGCTTAAAGTGGTGTTCTGGGGGGAAAAAAAATATTAAAAGCCAGCAGCTACACATATTGCAGCTGCTGGCTTTTAATACATGGACGCTTACCTGTCCTGCAGTCCCTCAATGTCGGCACCGCAGCTGATGTTTCCATCAGCTGTCGGGTGCTGCTGCCGCCATTGCGGGTAAGGGAACCCGGCAGTGTAGCCTTTCGGCTTCACGCCGGGAACCCTACTGTGCATGCGCGAGGCCCCGCTCCTCTCCTATTAGCGCGGCGGCCGGGGGAGGAGTGAGCCCCGCAGTGACACCGCGGCAGGACTCCCGGAAGTGGGAAAAGATACCTGTCAAAGACCGGTATCCTGTCCCCCCTCCCCCGAAATGTGCCAATTGTGGCACCAGAGGGGGGGAGGAATCCGATGAGCGGAAGTTCCACTTTAGGGTGGATCTCTGCTTTAAGGGCAGGGCTGCTTGTATTGCTTAGAGAAAATAATCAAATTTCCCCCTTCGCCTATTGAAGTGTTGGATAATGAAGAGTGAATCAGATTGGCTGCTGTGCAAAGCATAGACTTTCTTAAGACAGTTCTTTCCTTATATATAATGAGTTCCTTTTTTAAGAAATGTTGTATTAGGGAGAGGATTACAGTGTGTCCTATAACTCATTCAATTATGTATTTATTAATCCTGTATCATTTGAATTTACCTCTGACATTCCAAATCTTGTCAAAGACTGTGTAAGATAAAACTGCCAATATTTTATTTTACATAATAAATTCCACATTCCACATGCAATAGTCATTTACAGGCATAACTGATTACCTAGGCAAGCTGGCTGACCCCAAAATCGGATATGTTTTAGTCCTGGGTCCCCCTTCTGTGCTCCCCAAGTTTGGTGTCCCTGTCACTTATGGTTTGAGAGCAGTGCCATGTCAAGCTGAGCAAGATTTCCCATAGACACCAAAGTTAAAGGAGAAGTCCAGTCTGAGCTCGTTTGGCTGGGCTCCTCATATGGGTCACAGGAGTGCAATTAGTTTTGCACTCCTGTGACCCGTTGTCAGCAGAGAGTACACTGAAGACCGCTCTCTTCTGACGTCACTGGAATCAGTCCAGGCGCTGCGTCATCACAAAAATAAAGTCTGGATCTGGCAGGTGCCTGGACTGATGCCTGTCTTCGCCTCTCAGCGACCCACTCCCCGCCCTTCCACAGCTCAGCGCTTCAGTGAGAGTGGAGAGCTGCTGACTGACAGGTAGCAGCTCTCTGCTCATGGAGTTGAGAGAACCAAGCCATCGGCAATGTTCGATGGCTCGGTTCTCAGTGCAGAGGCACTGGGGGACAGATGCAACATCGGTCCGATGCTGCATCCACCTAGGTAAGTATGATTGGTAAAAAAAAAACATACTTCTCTTTTAAAAACCAGGAGCAGTGCCATGTCAAGCTGACCAATATTTCCCATAGACGCTAATGTGTCCGTATTTGCGAGTGTACGCAAAGCGGGGTATGCTTGTATTCGGTTATGGGATTTAATGCCCCTTGTCATAAGCAAAGGCCCCAGGGGATTTTTATATAGCAGCAATAAAAGCTTTTGTGAGCGACTCTAACCTGATCATATACCCTCGTAAGGATCATCATGATCCACATAATCCTGTGGTTTCTTCCTAGGACATTTCAGCAGCACACAAATTCAGGTCTCTATTTTTTTAATACAACCTGATGGATACTTAGAGGGAACACCACACAACTACTGAAACCTATACATTCGACTCCAATCCCCCCACACGCTCTCTCGTATAGATCATGCTTTTGTATGCCAAACCTTTCTGCTCAAGGTCACCCACTCTTCTTTTCCCCCTTCTGTGGTCTTATTATGACATGGTGGGTTTGAGGTTTGATACCAAACGTGGCCTAGTTTTTGCGAGACCCATTCCTCTTGGACCACCTGTCTGTGGTTTTAGAGATTGAAATTTCCCTGAAGTAATCTTTTTTATTAAACGATCAGTCAGTCAGTCAGTGAAGAGTTGAGCAGGGTAATAGCAGCCTTGCGGATAGGGAAAAGCCCTGGCCCAGATGGCTTGACAAATAATTACTATAAAAAATTCTCCTCTGAGTTGATAAGACCGTTATGTAATTATTTTAATACAATTAATGCGGCTAATCTGTTGCCTTCAGAAGCCCTGTTGGCGTACATTACTGTACTACCAAAGGAAGGGAAAGATCCGCAGTTCTGTGCCAATTACAGGCCTATTTCCCTGCTCAACTCGGATACTAAACTGCTGGCCAAAATCCTAGCGGTACGAATGCAAGAACACATCAGGGAGCTAGTGCATCCAGACCAGACAGGTTTTATAAAAGGACGCGAGGCAAGGGATAACACTATCAGGGCACTTTACCTTCTTTACTGGATGAAATATGGCCCAGAGAAAGCCCCAAAGATCGTACTATCAATGGATGCTGAAAAAGCTTTTGATAGGGTGAACTGGGGCTTTATGAGTGAAGTCTTGAGAGGGGTGGGCCTGGGTGACCGCATGATGGGATGGATAATGGCCCTTTATGCAAACCCAAGAGCAAGGGTCAAAGTAAATGGTACAGTATCAGATTATCTTAACATACGAAACGGGACAAGACAGGGGTGCCCACTCTCAAAATTAATATTTGCTATAATATTAGAACCATTTCTTTGTAAGATCAGAAGTAACGAGGAGATACTGGGGACATGTATTGGGGATGTGGAACATAAAGTATCGGCTTATGCTGACGACTTATTATTCTATCTTTCAACACCACAGACATCCTTAACAGCCCTTATGCAGGAAGTGGATAGATATGGGCACCTATCTAACTTTAAAATTAATTTCGAAAAATCAATACTTTTACCCAGCTATGTACCCCAAGAGATGGCAAAGATGCTGAGGAGGGCGTACCCCTTTGTATGGAAGAAGGACTCTTTGTTCTATTTGGGGGTACATATTACCGCAGATCAAAAAATATTATATGACCTTAATTACGCATCCCTAATGGCCAGGACAGTGGGGGACTTAAAGAAATGGACAGGACAACACCTAACATGGTTTGGAAGAGTAAGCGCCATTAAAATGTGTATGTTACCTAGAATTATCTATATACTACACACAGTCCCGATTAAATTACCAGAAACCTTTTTTAAACAGATACGGAAGGCTTTTGTAGCATTTGTGTGGAATGATAAACGACCAAGGTTGGCAGAAGACATCCTGCGCAGAAGTAAGGCAGAGGGAGGAATGGGGCTGCCAGACATATCAGTGTACTATAAGGCAATGTCACTGGTTCGAATTTTGAACTGGTGCCATGACTCCTCTAATAAAATGTGGGTCCCACTAGAGAAAACAATAGCTGGGAGGAATCTTGCAGGGACCCCTTGGATCCCGAGTACGTCGAGAGGACTTTCGAAATGGACATCTCCCCTGACTTGGAACTCCTTGTTAATATGGGATAAGTTGAATAAAACAGGAGAGTATTCCCCCCAGGTGTCCCCCCTAGCCCCATTGGAGGGATTCCCATGGTTCCCCCCGGGGGAGGGGGGGATTCCTGGGGGCATGGGGTCGGGATGGAGATACCATGTGTGGTAAATTCGCCCTGCAGGGAACCCTAGCAACCTATTCGGAGCTGGTTACAGCCCTGAGGGAATATACCCACATCAGGCTGGAGGTACTATCAAATGACAGGTTTCTTTAACAAAATGAAACCTCTATTGAGATCATTAAACTCAATCACAGTGTTCGAGGGCCAGTGTGTGCGTTTGAGGGATGCCAGGCATCTGCTGTCTCAGATGTATAGACTGATATTAGGCGCCCAAAAGAGTACAGTACCATATTTTATTAGAGAGTGGGAAAGAGAATTAAATAAAGAACTGTCAGAGGAACAAATTAAAAAAATGATTAAATCAACTTACTCTACATCTATAAGTTCGTACGTTCAAGAGATGGCCTATAAATTTATGACAAGGGGTGGTACAGGACACCAGTAAGATTAACTCAGATGTACCCAGAGGCAGATGCCCGGTGTTGGAGAGGATGTGAGCAGAGGGGTACATTCCTCCACCTGTGGTGGGAATGCCCCATGATTAAAACATTTTGGGTATCAATCGCACCATGGATTGAGAGGTTGACCCCTAGACCTATGGAGTTTACGCCCTTATGCTTCCTATTCCATGGAACACCCGGCTCCATTAAAGTTTACAGGAAGAGTATTACACCACACCTATTGAACGCAGCCAAATTATTGATCCCTAGGTTTTGGAAACAGGCCGCCTGTCCAACACTAGAGGACTGGAAAAAGGAGGCTAACCGGATAATGGAAGCCGAAAGGTGGACTCAAGTAGTGAAGGACAAAAAAGGGGAATTTGAGAGGACTTGGGCATGCTGGATACAGTGTGTACCTGAAATGGGAAGAGGATAGGAGATATGGAGGGGGAAAGCAAGGGGCATAGTGGATTTATAAGGACCCCCAGTATAGTTGGGTATGGGTTAAGCTACAGAAGTATAAAGAACCGAATCATGAACCTGGACCAGGACTGAGGTTTTTTTTTTTTTCTTCCTTCTCCCCTCCCTCTCTCTCTCATCGACCTCCCTGGTAAATTCTGGCTGCTTTGATGGTGTGGAGTGAGATGTCTGCCCCTGACTGGGAGAGAGAGAGAGAGAGGGAGTTGAGTCGTGTTGGGGTGGAGAGGCGAGGGAGGGGAGGGGGGGAGGATAAGGAGTGGGGCACACACAGGAGGAGAGGGACTGGAAGTAATATTAGTATAGAGATTGTACATGATCACTGTGAGGACATCAAAATTTTTAATTTTATTCCCCTAGGGAATAGGGGCCTGTCACTTAAAATAGGGGGAAGAGTAGGTTGGGAGGATCGCCTGAACGTAAATACGGGCGAAGATACCATAAGGTATAATCATTTATATTCAAACACCATGGCCATTAGTGGCCTCTTAAGAGGCACTGGTAGAGGGGAATGAATAAATAAACACGTTTATTTTCTTTATTTTTGATCTAAAGTTTGTTTGTTCTTTCTTAAACTGGGGAATTAGGCCAAGGGGGCCGCTACACATAACTGTGGGTAATTAATACCTAAACACGAGGCACAAATAAATACATAAATATTTTTTTTTTTTCTTTTCTCCCCCACATAAAAAGAATAGACACCATGGCCATTAGTGGCCTCTTTGGAAGCAAGAGGGAGCACTGTTCAAGGGATAAACAAGGACACAGTAGGATAACACACAATATAAGTAGAAGGGAAGGAGTGAGTGGGGACAGAGCAGACTCACTCCACCACAGCCAGGGATGGCCCCGAGGGAGGGGGGGGAGAGGGAATTATATGTTTTCTTTCTCTCTTTTTTTTCCTTTTTTTTTTTCTTTTTGTTTATTTATTTTCTTTTTTTTTCTCTTCTCTTCTTTTTTTTTTGGGGGGGGGAGGGGGGATATTATTATTATTCCAATAAGACAATTTTGTACTTAGTTCTGTTTTGCAATACTCATTTGTTCCTATGTAAATGTAAAATGTTGAATGGAAATGTAAAATGTTGAAGATTATAATAAACAAAAAAGAAATCTTGATTATAAAAAAAAAAAACGATCAGTCAGTCAGTTCCTTTTATTACTACCTGGGAGGCTCATAAGCCGACTATGCGTGGTTAGTTTATTCCAATTGCTTCACAGTGTAAAGAATCCAAGGATGCTTGTATCAAGCGGTTGGAAAAGTTGAAAGCTGACCTTTCCTGAGCTTCTCAGGTTTTTAAGACCAACTTGACACCCACACACAGAGCCAACCTTTCCCACTTAAAAACTAAACTGAACCTCTATCTTGCCCATCTGGAAGTTGGCTAACTCTATTGGATGCAACATCGCTTTTACCTGAAGGGCGATAAGCCTGATGCCCCCTTTCACTGCGTGTTTTTCGCTTTAGCTATTTGACTTTACTGTGACATGACAGGGATTAAGGTAGCCAGATATCACCACAAGTTTTGTCATTTTTGCAGGCGTTTCTTTGTTCATGATCCCTCTCCCAATCCTTGCCCTTTCTGATGTGCTTTTGTCATCTATCAGACTTGTTCATCAGTGAAGCAAAGTCACAGCCCATGAATGTCTTCTTGCCCATGGAAATGGTGGAAAAGCTTCTGAGCTATCTAGAGTCCACCTTACCGCAACCTACGACGTGCTTTACCAGGCAAATTATCCAAAACTGTTCACTTATTTGACGTCCCTTCTCACCTCCTGGGATCTTGTGGCCTTGTAGAACCACAGCTGTGAAGATGATGCTGCTGCCAAAATTTTTGTATTTTGCATGAGACTTGCCAGTGGCCATCCATTCTTATTGTTTGCGCCCTCCAATGGTGCATTCTTCAATTTGCCTGGAAGGCTACCTCACCCTGTGTTGCTAAAGCCATTATTTACAGATCCAGACTTTGGTGGCCTATTACCATGTGGCTCAACTTACACAGCTTGCACACTGTTCAATAGGCAGTTCGGATCTTCTGCTTGATTCTGAGCATGTGTGTTTTTTTTTTCACGCCGTAATTGCATACAGACGAGCGCGATTCCCAATAGGAATTTTTCCTGTCACGAAAGTAGAGAACCTGCTCTCAATCTTTGGCAGGAATTCTGACAGAAAAAGTGTGATGGAGCATACACACGGTTGGAATTCCTGACAAAAAGCTCACATCACACTTTTCTTGTCGGGAAAACTGATCGTGTGTACGAGGCATTAGAGTTAGAAAGCCCTCCGCGCCAAACTTATGTTTTTGAGAGGAGCTTTTGAGCAGAAAAAAGATGCCTAAGTGCCCAAAAGAGAAAAAAGCTAAAAAAAAGTCTTAAACGCACAAAAAAGTAAGAAAAAATTAGCAGAGGTAAGGGTTTGTGAAAAAAAAAACGCTTATGTGCAAAAGAGCACAAAAAAGCTTTTTTGAGCTGCAGTGTGCATGAGCCCTTCGTGAGATTGGAAACTCTTGATTGTAAGGACCATCGAACCATCAAACATTTATAAGTGAGTTGGGAAATCCTTTCTCATAAAAACCGTCAAACATTAACTTTTGTTTCCATGTCTCTGATTACAGCGGGGCCTGGCCAATGGAGGATCCCATACCCTCCCTCTGGAAAGAAGTCCATTCTCCAATGTGTTCCATGTTGTAGAGGGTTTTGCACTGGTCATTTTATGTAACAGCCGATCTTCCACCAGGAGACTTGCTGTAAATGTCCTGCGGGAGATACGAACTCTGTATACTGTGTTAGAACTTCCCAAGGTAAGAGAAGACATTTAATAAAGACAAGCTTTTATCTAGTGTGGAGATTTTCTTTCTTTGTTGATCCTTTATGCTACTGTACATTATGCTAGCATATTCCCAAATGATCAGTTTACACTGTATCCTTAATAAATATATATATATATATATATATATATATATATATATATTATATATATATATATATTGTGAGGGGGTTAGCTCGGCAGCGGGTGTGTGTGACTTCCGGGATGGGCTCCCCACACAAAAACAGGCCCAGCAAACGGAGGTTGTGGTTTTCAAAATCAAAAAAGGTGCGGTTTATTTTCTATTTACAGTGACAAAACACAGCAAAGCCAAAAGAAACATAAACAAAATAAATCCTGGTCAACTTGACCTCTGACTAAACATACAGGTTTCCTAACTAACAACTGGGATCAGCCTAGTGCTGTCCTAGTCCCTAAGTCCCTGGTTTTAAATGTCCAAGCAAATAGCCACACAGGCTTTGTCTCACCGCACAGGGGTTCACTCTCCCTAGACAGTCCACACAGGTCTGGTTCCAGGCATGAGCTAACATCTAATGAAGCTGGGAGTTCTTATAGAGGCCTAAATGAGCTGACAAGCTTCAGCTGGTCTCATCAACTCCCTGTCTGCACGACGCCCCACACTCTCCCTAAACATATGAGTCATCCATGAGCCCACTAGCCTTAGCTGGGCTTATACAACTCTCCACCTAGTTGTATAAGTCGGCGTAAAGCCTGAATCTGGGCGAAATATATCTACCCCCCTGGATGCAACCAGGTGACTTTACCTTCCTGCTGTCACATACCCCCCCCCCTCTTGTTTTAACCTCGGGGTTGGAACACCAGCAATCAGGCATTCATGTACTCGAGACAAAGCATCCACATTCCCCATTTGAACGCCAGGGCGATGCTTTACTGTGAAGTTGAATTCCTGGAGGGCCAGGAACCACCTATTCACTCTTCTATTTGTTTCCTTGTTTTGAGCCATCCACTTTAACGGAGCGTGATCCGTAACCATGTCAAAGTGCCTACCTAGCAGGTAGTACCGAAGGGAATCTAGAGCCCACTTCACCGCTAAACACTCCTTTTCAACGGTGGCGTAATTTACCTCATGGGACTTCAACTTCCTGCTGAGGTAAATGACTGGGTGCTCTTCCCCGTTCCAGACCTGGGACAATACTGCTCCTAACCCCACATCTGACGCATCACTTTGTACGACAAAGTCTTTAGAGAAGTCGGGTGAGTACAACACTGGCTGGCTACATAAGGCTTGTTTCAAGAATTGGAATGCTGCCTCAGCCTCGGGGGTCCATTTAATCATGACCGACCCTTTCCCCTTCGTCAGGTTGGTTAGGGGCACAGCCTTAGAAGCAAAGTGGGGAATGAATCGCCGATAATACCCAGCGATTCCCAGAAAGGCTCGTACCTGCTTCTTGCTGTTGGGACGTGGCCAACTCTGGATGGCCTTGACTTTGTTGAGTTGGGGTTTTATTACTCCCCTCCCAATGGTGTACCCAAGATATTTGGCCTCCTCCTGCCCAATGGTACACTTCTTGGGGTTAGCCGTAAACCCCGCTTCCCGAACAGAGTCCAGGACTGCTTGCACTTTTGGCAGATGTGAGGCCCAATCTGTGCTATGGACAATTACGTCATCCAGGTAAGCCGCAGCATACTTCCGATGGGGCCTCAGCATCTGGTCCATTTTCCGCTGGAATGTGGCCGGCGCATTCTGTAACCCGAACGGCATTCTTTTATATTGGAACGCCCCGTCTGGGGTTACAAATGCGGTTTTCTCTTTGGCCAATTTGGCCAGGGGGATTTGCCAATACCCTTTTGTGAGGTCAAGAGTCGTCATGTATCGGGCTGTTCCCAGCCGGTCGATCAACTCATCTATACGTGGCATGGGGTAGGTGTCAAATTTTGTAACTTTGTTCAACTGACGAAAATCGTTACAAAATCGCCAGCTCCCATCCGGTTTAGGCACCAACACAATGGGACTAGACCAATCACTTTGGGACTCCTCTATCACCCCTAAGTTCAGCATTTTCTGTACTTCCTCCCGTATTGCCTCCCGTCGGGCCTCTGGGATCCGATAGGGTTTTAACTTCACCCTTTCACCGGGCGGGGTAATGATGTCATGCTCTACCCCAAATGTTTGTCCCGGCAGCTCAGAGAATACCTCCTTGTTGCGAAGCACAAACTCCTTAACCTCCTGTTGTTGGGGTTGTGACAAGGTGGCTGCTATTCCAACCTCAGGAATCACGCAACCAGTTTGAGCTGGTGACCAAGTGTCTGCGACTAGGGACTCTCTATCCCTCCAGGCTTTCAACAGATTAACGTGATAGATCTGTTCGGGCTTTCGCCTTCCTGGTTTTCTGACCTTGTAATTCACTTCGCTCACTTTTTCCATTATCTCGTAGGGGCCTTGCCATTTGGCAAGGAATTTACTTTCAACCGTAGGGACAAGTACCAGTATCCTATCCCCCGGGGAAAAGGTACGGGTCTTGGCTCCACGGTTGTACACTCTCTGCTGTGCTAACTGCGCTTGGGCCAAATGTTCCTTCACGATGGGCATTACCTGTGCAATTCGGTCTTGCATCAGGGCGACATGCTCAATCACACTCCTGTGGGGAGAACTCTCACTTTCCCAAGTTTCCTTGGCAATATCCAACAGCCCTCTTGGGTGTCTCCCATACAGTAACTCAAAGGGGGAGAATCCCGTAGAGGATTGGGGCACCTCCCTAATAGCAAACATCAGATAAGGAAGTAGACAGTCCCAATCCTTTCCATCTCTATCCACCACTTTCTTCAACATTTGTTTTAGGGTTTTGTTGAATCTTTCAACCAGCCCATCGGTTTGGGGGTGATACACAGATGTACGTAATTGCGTCACTTTGAACAATTTACACAGCTCCTTCATAACCCGGGACATAAAGGGTGTACCTTGGTCCGTAAGCAGTTCTTTACAAATACCCACCCGGCTAAACACAAGAGATAGCTCTTTGGCTATGGTTTTGGCCGAGGTATTTCGGAGAGGGATCGCTTCTGGATAACGGGTGGCATAGTCCATTATAACTAATATGTACTGGTGCCCCCTAGCGGACTTGATTATAGGACCTACCAAATCCATGGCGATCCTCTCAAACGGGACCTCAATGATGGGTAGAGGGACCAGCGGGCTACGGAAATGTGGCATCGGGGCCGACCTCTGACACACAGGGCAGGAGGAACAATAATTTTCTATGTCCTTTATCACCCCCGGCCAATAGAATCTCTGTAATACCCTCTCTCGGGTTTTCTCTGTCCCCAGATGACCTCCAAGAATGTGCCCATGGGCCAACTCCAACACCAACTTCCTGTAAGGTTTGGGCACCACAAGCTGCTCAACGGTTTCTTCTGCCCTTTTTGCCACCCGATACAGTAGGTCCTTCTCTACGCTGAAGTATGGGTAAGTGCAGGTATTATCTGGGTTCACTAACTCGCCATCTATTTTCACTACGTTTTCCCGTGCCTTTATTAGGGCGGGGTCTTTCAACTGTTCTGTGGCAAAGTTTTCCCTGTGAACCTCAAGATCAGAAAACTCCACAGACGGTAGGTTTTCGTCTGAGGAGGTGGGCTCCTCTCCAGTTTCTTGAGTCTCCCCTGCCAATACTGATAAGGGAAATTCCGGAGAGTCCTCACCACTCTCAGGGGAGTTCTGGCTATCACATTCCTGGTACATAGGGGCACCAGTGGGGGGCTCAGGATCATCCCACAGTTCCCAGAACTTCGGAAAATCCCTTCCCACAATGGCGTCATACGGTAACTGAGATACTAAGCCCACTGGATGAGAGAGGGTACCTTTGGGGGTCTCGAAACACACTGTAGTCACTGGATACTCTCGGGTGTCCCCATGCACACAAATAACAGCTACCTTGCTATTCCCAGAGACCTCTGTTTTAACTAACTCAGCCTTTATCAGGGTCACAAGGCTACCTGAATCCAGCAATACCACAACATTTCTACCATTAACACACATTTTGCATAAATGTTTCTCAGTTCCTCGAATGGCAGTGCATGCGACTGTCGCACACAGCGACTGACGTCTGCCCGTCAGAAAGTCACACTGCATGGGTTCCTCCACAACCGGGCAATTGGCTGCAATATGTCCCGCTTGCCGGCAGCGGTAGCAAACGATCCTTCTTGCCGCCTCTTGAGCCGCTGATTTCCCAGGCTGTTCTCGCCAAACTTGGGGTAGAGCTCCCACCCTCTCACTCTCTCCACCCTTACCCCTTGGAATCCTCTTATCCGCCCCTGGGGATGGTCTGGTCTTAGGGTGGAAAGTCCGAGTGTCTCTGGAAGAGGCCGTCAGGTTCTCTGTAGCCAAGTATTTCTCCACACGATCCACAAGACCATCGGCCGTCTCTGGGTCTCCATGGCTTACCCACTTTTGGATGGCAGTAGGAAGAGCTCTCAAAACCGATCCATTACAACACGTTCCACAATCTTTGGTGCGGACAAAGTCTCTGGCTGTAGCCACTTTCTGCTCAGGTGAATGAGATCATACATTTGAGACCTGGGGGGTTTTCCAAGCTGGAAAGTCCAGTTATGCACACGCTGAGCCCGGACAGCCTGGGTGACACCCAGCCTTGCCAATATCTCAGCTTTTAGCATCACATAGTCTTTTGCTTGGTCAGGCTCTAGGTCATAGTAAGCCTTCTGCGATTCACCAGTTAACAGAGGAGCCACCAGTCCAGCCCACTGCTCCTCAGGCCACTTTTCTCTTTCAGCAGTCCTTTCAAATGTGGTCAAAAATACCTCTGGATCATCCTCTCCAGTCATTTTTGTCAATAAACGACTCACCCCAAAGGACGCGGTATTAGTGGGACGGCTTTCCTCACTGGTCTGCGGACGTTGCTGCATTACTGCTTCCATTTGTTGTAGTCTCTGCTCTTGCTTCTGTAACAGGTCTATGAAGCGGGCCTCAGATTGCTGCTGGGCTTGTTGCTGAGCTTCCAGACTCTGTTGGTGAGCTTGCTGCTGGGCTGCAAGGCTCTGTTGATGAGCTTGCTGCTGGGCTGCGAAGTTCTGTTGTTGAGCTGCAAGGCTCTGTTGATGAGCTGCAAGGCTCTTTTGCAAACCTGCATTTGTCTGCTGTTGATTGGCATTTGCTAGAGCCAGCTGCTTCAGTATCTCCTCCATGCTGGCTTAAAAAAAACTGCCACTGGTTCTCCACCAACTGTGAGGGGGTTAGCTCGGCAGCGGGTGTGTGTGACTTCCGGGATGGGCTCCCCACACAAAAACAGGCCCAGCAAACGGAGGTTGTGGTTTTCAAAATCAAAAAAGGTGCGGTTTATTTTCTATTTACAGTGACAAAACACAGCAAAGCCAAAAGAAACATAAACAAAATAAATCCTGGTCAACTTGACCTCTGACTAAACATACAGGTTTCCTAACTAACAACTGGGATCAGCCTAGTGCTGTCCTAGTCCCTAAGTCCCTGGTTTTAAATGTCCAAGCAAATAGCCACACAGGCTTTGTCTCACCGCACAGGGGTTCACTCTCCCTAGACAGTCCACACAGGTCTGGTTCCAGGCATGAGCTAACATCTAATGAAGCTGGGAGTTCTTATAGAGGCCTAAATGAGCTGACAAGCTTCAGCTGGTCTCATCAACTCCCTGTCTGCACGACGCCCCACACTCTCCCTAAACATATGAGTCATCCATGAGCCCACTAGCCTTAGCTGGGCTTATACAACTCTCCACCTAGTTGTATAAGTCGGCGTAAAGCCTGAATCTGGGCGAAATATATCTACCCCCCTGGATGCAACCAGGTGACTTTACCTTCCTGCTGTCACAATATATATATATATATACATATACAATCACAAATTTAGGAAAATATGCTGATGAACGGATGTGACTTTCTATGACTTCTGGGAATATGTTTCTTGAAACAGTCATGTCTGCATGCAGTGTATTTGTAGTGATAATTTGAAGGAGAGGGTGAGTGTATTGAAGGAGAGGGTGAGTGTATTGCAGGATGCAGAATAACATTTTATGTTTTGGTTTCTCTAACTTTTTTTCTTTACTTTTTTCTTTTTTTTTTTTTAGTGTGATGAAGAACTGGCTATTGATGTGATGGACAGGCTTAGTCCTTCTGTTCTAGAAAGCTTTATACATCTTACAGGAGCAGATCAGGCAAGTGTTGTCGCACAGTTTCTTAATGTGGCAGGAGTCTGTTTATTTCTCTGAATATAGTTAGACGACCTAGAAAAATGTGAATTGAGAAAGCACAACCCAACAAGGACAAATCCAACATACAAGAGGCTGGTTATACTGGAGATGGGGATACCCAAGTAACTGGTACATCAAGTTAACGTCTAACATGGTTTTTCTTTTTCCATTTAGACCACTTTGCTGTACTGTCCAAATTCGATAGATCTGCAGACACTTGCGGAATGGAGCTCCTCGCCAATCAGCCATCAGTTTGATGTTGTCAGCCCATCGCATATCTGGATCTTTGCACACATTACACAGGGTCTGGATCCATGGATAATAAGCCTCTCCAGCTTCATGAAACAAGATAATCTGCCCAAGTACTGCCCCACAGCTGTCAGCTATGCCTGGATGTTTTCCTATACTCGCTTGCAGCTTCTGTCTCCACAAGTTGATATAAAGTAAGATGTTTATTTCTTCTGGTAAATGCATACCTCTGCAGTGGGAGTATCGGAGATAGGTGCTTCTCTAAATTAGCTTTGACCCCCTCCCCAGTCTGTTGGCCCCAGAATAATTTTAATAGGCACTCGGTCATTCAGCTTTGCTCAGATTAGGATCAAAACGTTTTTTTTTTTTTGTACTTGAATTGTATGTTTATGTTGCATTTTTCCTGAATTTATATTCAGTTGGAGTAGAGATATGAAAATTGTGTTTTTACTACAGACAGCTTGCTCCAACATACAAATGTTTTGTTTTGTCCTACTTCATTCATGTTAGTAGCTCTACACTATGACACAATGATAGTCTTTGGCTGTTGAATTCTCAGTAGAGGTTGGCACACCCCCGGCTGAGTCAAACTTTTAGCTCTGCAATCAACAAAGCTCAATGTTGATTGAAGAGCTTTAGCTGCTTCCACACAGAGTATGGGTCATTCTCTGCAGCATGAAGGCAGGGCACAGGCTTTTCTACTTAGGCTGCAGCTGTTTTAAAGAAAACTGCAAGACATTCCACAGTGTTGGTTTTGATGCTTCTGAAAATTATTCAGCTGATTAAAACTAAATGTTCTCTTGTTCTGTAAGGTGAACCAGACCTGGCCTAAAGTGTTTCTAAGGTAGCAACTGTACAGTCGTGTTGTGGTGCTTGCATTTAACTTCATAGTCTTCAAATTAACTCTTTTGTCACTGTGGAGCTACTTGATTCCTATGCTGAGGTTGTACATGAAGGTTTGACTGCTGCACCTAGTCGTGCACTTAAAGCAGAATTGAACAAATTTTACTAAAGACTGCAAGCAGGCAGGCTATTATTGCAGAAGAGTCATGCAGTGTATCTTCTTCGATAAAATATACCTACCTGCCCGCTCACAGGAATTGTCACCCCACGACAGTCAAATAGAGACGTCCAAAGGCCAGACCGCGGAGAAGATGCCAGCACTGGTGAGGGACCTGGACCATTAGAGAGGAGGTAAGTATATTGCCTTTAGTTTCACTTTAAATCTTGCACTTGACGGTTAATGACAGAAGATGGGGCTTAGCACTCATAGGAATCTTGTACAGCCTGGGCCTATGATGAACTCCTTTGTGACTATGGAGCCTTTATATACCTATTCTCATTTTGTACATGAGATTTCAACTGTTGCCTAATTGGAGCCCTCATTAATGCAACTAATTCTTCAATTTGGCACTCAAATTACAGAGGATGGGGTTTTACATGTGGGCATAAATCTTGATCGGGGGAGTTGAGGCCCAATCCTGGGCCCAGGATCCAAAGGGACTCAATAATGACATAGGGGTTTATTTGAAGATGAACACAAATTATTGTAAGCACTTTAGCACTGTTGTAGCATTAGAAACATTTAGGTGAGGTCAGGTTTTTCAGTTCAGGTCAGGTTCACTTTGATACACATATCTGCAGTTTAAAAAGTTCCCTTTAAATGAAGACTAGTGATCTTTGACATGAAAATTAATTTAACGGTCAAGAATTTAGTACACAGGGTGTTCGTAGATTTTACTAACTTTACTGCTTGAATGTATTTATTTACAGCAGTCCCATTAATGCAAAGAAAGTGACGGCAGTAACCGGCAGTGACTCCTACATTGGACTTTGGAGGAACTACTTAATTCTTTGCTGCAGTGCAGCAACGTCCACATCTTCTTCAGCATCTGCTGGTTCCGTACGATGTTCACCTCCTGAGACGCTGGCGTCTACCCCAGATAGTGGATATAGCATTGATCCAAAAGTAAGCTATTTTACATGTACTGTTACTCTTCATGCCCCTGCTCTATTTATGGTGTTTTTATATATAATAAAGTCAGAAAGAATTAAATAATTGATGTAATTTGCCTTTAGATCGCATTATCGATTGTAGACTTACCTTATATTTCTAGATTATGGATGTGAGACGCTGATCACTGAATCATAGAGCATATTGCTTTGTCCATGGCAGGTCATATACACCAGGGGTGCCTTGGGAGCATCCAGGGGGAATCCAAACATATAAATAAAAAACAATATTAGCACCACGCAAACTGTCATAGAGACCAGAGAAATAATATAAGTATATTATGGACAAAAGAAAACTGCGCTAATGAGATAATATAAACCAAAAAACAGGCAGCAATAATGGTGGTATAAACACAGACAAAATATAAAACAGAAAAAATTGCGTCAATGATGAACCAAATGACAACGTCCATCGTGACAAAACGCGTATGGGAGCGACGTGCTGACGTCATCACGCTGATCTAAGGGAAGGGTGTTCGTTTGTTTGCCGGCCGGCTTACTTCCAAAGTTTTTATCTACTACATTGATGTAAGTGTTTTATCTTTTTTATGCAATAAATAGACTGTACGTTATCACCCTATGGTCTATGTCCTCTCCTTTATACCGGTCCTGTTTATTGAATACCCATGATCGGGAGGATCGGGGGAAGAGGGGTTGTGGTGCTGTGTGCTGTCTTCAATATCCTGTTGATCCATCAACTCAAGGCCACGGCTGGGTCACAGCCGACTGCTATCCGTGGGCTTACCTCTGGTAAGCTGCCAATCTATGTGGTGGAGGGCACTGTCTGTTTGCTGTGATCACTGGGTGCTGTTGTCACTTATCATCAGAGATAACCATGTCATTGGATGTCCTCTAGCTGCATACGGGACTGATATTGATTAGATTAGTTCTTGGGTTTGGTTTTCTCATTAGCCAACCTTTGGACTTTTATACAATATTGTGTTCTCTGTGGATTTGCTGAATATCTGTGTTTTGTGTGGTGCTTTACACAGATCAGCCCTTGGATGTTATATTTTGGTTCATCATTGGCGCAATATTTTCTGTTTTATACTATAAGTATATTAGTCTCTAATCTAGTTGGTACAAGATGTTACAGCCAGTGCATTTTGGGGGTTGCAAAAGTCCCCCTTCATCAGTATTATGGAAACTATATGGAAATGGTTTGCAGGACTCTTTTAGAAATTAAAGGGTTCCGAAACAAATGACCTGTTATTTATGTTGTCTTTCCGCAGTCATGCAAAAAGCTATTTGCATGACTGCTCAAGCACAACCTAATTTCCAGGTCACTGTAACTAGTGTCATCTCAGGTAAGCACTAGTAAACTTGCTTCTCTGCACTCTACAACAATTGGTGTGACGCTCACATTGTTTTTTTCCTATATGTTTGCCTTGTATTTTGTCCACCTTGTCAGAAATGTAAGTAAAGTAAGAATAAAATACAGAAATTAAATGATAGGCAGGCAGTGCTGTTGGCTGGACAGTCTAAAGCGATCATTCTCAACCTGGGTTCTGTGGAACTCCTAGGGTTTCTGCAGAAGATGCTAAGGAGTTCCATCAGCAGTGAGCGATTGACCTCCAACCTGATGGTGCATAGTTTTAGGAGCATTGTTCTTATGCTTATGATCTACTGTAGGTACAATAAATAAAGCTTAAACAATCTGAGTCTTTTACACATTGAGGAAGTTGAGTACCAAATTATATAGTCAAATAATAAGCAAGTATATCACAATGTATATCAAAAGCCTGGAAATGTTTAAACGGGATTTGAAAGGGATTGGAATGGATATGGAAGGATTTGATAAGGTAGAAATGAGGAAGAAAGGATGGGGTGTCATGACAGAGAAACATACCTATACGTAAGTTACCCAGAAGTAAATAGTAAAAATGACTAGAAAAGCCAGAGAAATCCGAATAGTGAGGAGGCCAAGTAGCACTGACAGAAAAAAGCAAGTCTGAGCCTCGAGTAGAGCAATAATGATTGAGTGTCAGGGACAATAGTCTGGGCTTAGGAACTTAACAGAAGAGAGGCGGGCAGCAATGGAGAATGGGATTTAATGATGATTTTATTTTCCAGATAATTGGCAATCCATCCTCCTCATCTCTGTTCAAGCACATAGTTCCCATGATGCGTTCTGAGAGTATGGAAATCACAGAATCTCTAGTTCTGGGCCTTGGCAGGACCAACCCTGGAGCTTTTAGGCAAGTTGCTTATTACTTTATTGTTTGAGAAATTGTCACATAAGTAATGGTATAACTAACTTTTCATACTCGGAGAGTTAATGTTCCAAACACTTAATAATAATAAAGCATATCTGTAGGGATTTACTTAAACAGAACCTCTTTTATTCTGGAAATGTGGAAAGAAGTGTTGTACATCTGATTTCAGCTTTATGCGGAAAAGCAGGAGCTTAAATATGAAAACTGGATGAATAGAACATGAAGCATTGTTCTACATCATCCACTAAAGTTAATTTTCCCACTACATGTTAAAAGTGAAGGTAAAAGCAAGACGGATAGCTCTTCTATCTGCCTTTGCTTCAGCATTTTAATAAATAAGTTCTACCCTCAGGCTAGTTAGAATGGTTTTGGATACTGTTAGTCCTAAAGTGTATTACAGAAGCACGCACAGCGTTAATAATATTATTCCTAAAGTGTATTACAGAAGCACAGCATTAAACCACCTTAACCTTTTACCATATTCAAGGCAAATATAAACTTCAGAGTTTTATTTCCTCTTCTTCTCCTTCAAGTTCTGCTCTAGGATCATTTGAGCTCCTGCTAAAGTTTATCTCTGTATGTCAGCCTTTCTCAACCGGGGTGCTGTCTGAGCTACTCTGGGGTACAATTCTAAAAAGCATACTAACAAAGGCAAGTGGATGAAGTATCTTTATCCAAGCCTGCCTTATTTTACAGATAGCTACAAATTGGAGCCCTGGCCCTGTGCTGGGCCACCCGCTCGAATCCTACCTACAGATGACATCATTGGTTGCTAAGGAGCACATGGGGCACTCACACAGCATCTTTAATTTTTCACTCATGCATTCTGTGCATTAGAGCAGGGGGTCTCCAAAATACGGCTCGCGGGCCACATCTGGGCCACTGAGACATATTTTCCGGCCCGCAGCTTGAGTCCTCACACTCACTGCAGGGATCGGTCTATTTAAGCTTTGTCGGGTTGCAGGACTTTCGCTGCATACTCCACTCCCCCTGCACTGTACAGAGCAGGTCCTACAACCCGACACAGCCCGCCCCTCACAGTGCCATACTGTGCTATTGGTTGCTAGGTCCTCCTGTTAAAACGTCTTTTACACAAGGTGCCCATGTAACAGCAGGACCGGAGCTGGGAAGTGCAGCAGATCTGCACTGAAGCTGGTGATACATAGGGATTTCTGATGGGGAGGCAAATGTGCTAGGGGAGTTCTGAGGGGGATATAAATAAGGGGTAGGGGGCTGTCATGGGGGCATGAATGTGCATGGGGGGCTCTGAAAGGGACATAAATGTGTGTAAGGGGGCTCTGACGGGGGACAAAAAAATTACATGGGGGCTCTGAGGGGGACACAAATGTACATGGGGCTGTGATGATTACATAAATGTGCCTGGGGGGGCTGTGATGGGGACATAAAAGTACATTGGGGGCTCTGAGGGGGATATAAAAGTACATCATGGGCTCTGAGGGGGACAGAAATGTGCATGGGGGGGTTCTGAGGGGGACATAAATGTGTGTGAGGGGGCTGTAATGGGGATATAAATGTGCAAGGGGGTCTCTGAAAGGGACAAAAGTACATGGGGGCTCTGAGGGGACATGTGTGTGATTGGGCTGTGATGGGGACATAAATGTGCATGGGGGCTCTGAGGGGACATAAATGTGTGTGAGGGGGCTGTGATGGAGACATAAATTTGCATTGGGGGGCTCTGAGGGAGGGGGTATATTATTAATTTCTAAATAACAGAAAATTGGTGTCAAATTTACAATGTGGCCCCTTAAGTGAAAAGTTTGGAGACCCCTGCATTAGCGGCATTAGAGGATCTTCAGTTGTCGTCAAGCCCCCCCCCCCCCCCCCAAACATAAATTTAAGGCCAGCAGCTACAAATGCTGTAACTTGACTTTTAATAAAAGGACACTTACCTGTCCAGGGGTCCAGCCCTATGCTCACCCGGGCCGGTCCTTTACCAGTTCTTTAGCAGTCTTTGGATCCCCGGCACTGGCATGTTTAAATTGGGAAGCCAGCTGTGGCTTTTTACTGCTTCACACCAGCTTCCCACTGCGGTTGCACTTTGTGAATGGTCCCGCAGCCTCCTGGGACTTGGGACATGTTGTGTGTAGCTGTGTGAGACTATGGATACAAGGCTCAGGGCATGCCCACACGTGTACCCCCATAGCAGACGGGGGGGGGGAAAGAGGAGGAAGGTGGCCACTATGTGCAATACCTGCACAGAGCAGGTAAGTATAGCATGTTTATTATTTAAATTTAAAAAAAATTGCCTTTACAACCACTTTAATTGTCTGTTGACAGAATACTGTTATAAATAGAAGTGAATAATAGTTTATATGTATCCGTTAACAAAATGTAAAGCAAATGAACAGAAGAGAAATAAAAATCAACATGTGGTGTGACCACCCTTGTGTGCCATAGTTGAGTTGCTTAGTCTTGTTTCCACATCCTATGCAGGAAAACATAGGAACTGGGGTGCAGAAAAATTGCAGCAGGTGCTCTGGGCTGATGAGTCGAAATTTGAAATATTTGGCTGTAGCAGGAGGCAATTGTTTCCCAAAGGGCTGGAGGGTGGTACAATGAGTGTCTGCAGGCAACAGTGAAGCATGGTGGATGTCCCTTGCGAGTTTGGGGCTGCATTTCTGCAAATGGAATTATAGATTTGGTCAGGATCAATGGTGTCCTCAGTGCTGAGAAATACAGGCCGATACTTGTCCATCATATGCCATACCATCAGGGAGCTGTGTGATTGGGCCAAATTGTATTTTGCAGCAGGACAGTGACCCCAAACATGCACCCAATGTCATTAAGAACTATCTTCAGCGTAAAGAACAACAAGGAGACCTGGAAGTAATGGTTTGGTCCCCACAGAGCCCTGATCTCAACATCATCGAGTCTGTCTGGGATTCCATGAAGAGACAGAAGGATTTGAGGCAGCCTACATCCACAGAAGATCCGCAGTTAGTTTTTCAAGATGTTTTCAACAACCTACCTGTCGAGTTACTTCAAAAAACTGTGTGCAAGTGTACCTAGGAGAATTAATGCTGTTTTGAAGGCAGTGGTCACACCAAAATTTTATTTAATTTGGATTTCTCTTCTGTTTATTTCCTTTCCATTTTGTTAATTGATAAATATAAACTATTAACACTTCTATTTTTGAAAGCATTCTTAATTTACAGCATTTTGTCCTGCCTAAAACTTTCGCACAATAAAAATGCAAGTAAGGTAAGAAACTTAGATTGTAAGCTCCTCGAGGACAGGGACTGATGTGACTGTACAATATGTAAAGTGCTGCATAAAAATGTTGGCGCTATATAAATACCTGTATAAATGATATGCTGAAAAAAAAAAAAAAAAAAAATCTGTGCACTGATCATCTCCTTTTTTTATGGGGGGCGGGGGATGAATCTTTCACTGTACATGTGCTGCATCCACATGCCATCCCAGTGATGGAAAGGTTAAGGTAAGTAATGGTAATGTAAGCACAGGCAGATGTCTTACAACCTGTCAATCCCGGCAAGACATCTGCCTGTGTGTTGGGCAGGTTTGCTAGATACAGTATGTTCATATGTTTCTTTCTCGTACATCACGGGACACAGAGCGACATAGTCATTACTAATGGGTTATATAGTTACCGTCAGGTGCTGGCACTGGCAACTTCCAAAACCGGAAGTACCCTCCCCTATATAAGCCCCTCCCATCCGGGAGCACCTCAGTTTTTTGCCAGTGTCTAAGGTGTTGGCCAAGAAGAAACATGTGTTTTTCACTGAGCTTGCGTACAGGTTCTTTTGGGCCTCAGTAAGCTATTCCGGATCCGACCAAAAAAGCTTCATAGCTAAACGGTCGGTACCCGGGCCTTGCAGAGAAGAGCAAGGTTCTGCCTGTAATGCTTCTCTTAGGAGAGCTGGACCCTGGGATCCAGAGCTCTGGTCATACCCACGACCAAGATGTTTTCTGTGCAGGGTGCTATACAGGTCCAGGGGAGTGGAATCCTTGGGAACCCGGTCCCTGAAGGTTTGATTACAATGCCTGCCGTGATAGGTGAAGTTTGGGCTTTTGTGGACCAAACAAAGTCCTGCGGCGGGGAACAGGTAAGTGGGGGCCCCCAGGAACTTGGTTCTATTGGGGGAACCCCAAGCCTAATTTGTCTTTCTGTCTGTTACCTAACGGTATTCCCGCTAATATCTGTGCATGCCTGTAACTACTAAAAAAAATGTAATAATTTTTAATGGTGGTCAAGAAAAAAAAAAAAAAAAAGAATGTTTTTTTTATATATGTTTAGTATATTAAACTGCGGTACCTGTGTTTGTCCACTAGAGGCCGCTGTGGAATGTTTTTCTTGTCATATGGACTAGTTTCTTCTCAGAGAGCAAAGTCCAGGCAGCTGGTGAGTTCTCCTACAGGAAACTGTTTCCTCTGCCATGTTGCAGTGTTCGTCTATCCCCCGGCCTGCGGCAAAGGGGGCCCTGGCTCCTGTCCCTGGTTTCCATGTTTGAAAATTAGCGCCGAGGCGCACGTGGCCGCGCGCGTGCGCGTGCACGCGCCTCTATGTTTAGAGGTGGCCGGAAAAAGGGGCGGGGCCTGGGGGATGACGCTCTGTGCGCGCCGCAGCGCTTCTGCGCATGTGCGGGCGTCCCAGCAGGTTTTTAAAAAGCCACATTATTGCAGTAAGCTGGCTATGAAGTACAGAGACAGAGCTGGCAACATTTAAAGGCATACAGCAAGCGGTTGATACAGGCATCCCCTAGAAAGGCACATTAGTAGACACCAACTGTGATATAGCAGCAATTGTGCTAGACTATTCTCAGTAAAAGTGGTGTATTACGGCTGGAATACCTCAGCTTTAGGCTTAGGAATATGCCGTCCAGTAGCTCCGGAACTGAATCTTCCAGGAAGCGAAGGGGGTCTCATCGGGCTCTGAGGATCTTGGGCATACTCCTGCTGCACCAGTCTCCCCTGAAGTTCAGAGGTAAGTGACCGTAGAGACCCCGCAGGGGTACTTGGTACTGTGGCTGTCCTCAGTCACCTGCTCCTGTGTATGTAACAGAGGAGGTTTTTTCCTCAGCTCTGGGAGGATTAGAGAGAGATTGTCAAAATTTATCGCTGCCTCCCTGTCAGGGAAAGCACGCCCGATCTCCGTCTCCTCCTTCAGAGTGCCTGTTAGCAGAGCAACAGTCCCATACAGGGATCGACCTGCCTGAAGGGGATCAGGATAAGGTTGATTCTGTTATAGAGGAATCAACAGTGGGGGAACCTTTTCTCAGCATCTCAAGCTGAAAGATTATGGGTTCAGTCTCTGACTAACATGGTCCGATCAGCATTTAAAAATGCACCTTGCGGAACCATCAACCACTACTGTATCCTCGTTGGGGTCGCTAGAAGCCCCCAGACTGTTTGTTCTTTTCCACTTCACCCTTTACTGAAAGGGCTCATTTACCAGGATTGGGAACGTCCTGAGAAAATATTTATTCCCCCAAGAGATTTCCGGTGGTCTATCCCATGGAGGATAAGTTCATTAAAAAAAAAAAAAAAAAAAATGGAAGGTCCCTACAGTGGACGCAGCCATCTCTTGTATGTATAAATCACTGACATGTCCAGTGGATAATGTCCAAATGTTCAAGAACCCAATAGATAAAAGATTGGAGTCCTTATGAAAATCTGCTTGGTGATACAACCAGCAGTAGCAGCTATTGGGGTCTGCTAAGCAGTGAAGGATCAGTTGAAACAGGTCTTGAGGGACTTGACAGATCAGCAGGCTTTGCCCTAGCTGATCTACCTAGAGCCTTAGGCTTTGCGGTTGACGCCATAGAGGATTCAGTCCATCAGGCCTCCCGCCTTACGCTGTCTATAGTACATATGCGTAGGCTCCTATGGCTCAGAAACTGGTCTGCTGAAGCTCCCTGTAAGGAATGGCTGGTTAGCGTCCCATTTCATGGTGAACGCTTATTCAGGGAAAACCTGGACAAATATATCCAGAAAATTTCCAGCGGTAAAAATACGCTCTTGCCGGTTAAAAGCAGAGTTAGAGGTCCCTCTTTAAGAGGCCTGCTTCTCCAGTCCCTGGGGCATCGGCTGTGTAACAGTTCCGACGGCCTCCTCGGTCAAATCCCGGGGGTAAAAAACAGGGACAGTAGCAGGGTAATGAGAAACCCTGGGTCAGGGGAGGTACAAAACCTCCCCCAAAGTTAAATTCATTGAAGGGTCCCCCACTCAGTCGGGTGGGGGGAGGACTCCAGTTGTTCGCAAGAGACCGGGCGGGACACGATCAAGACAGATAGGTGCTCTCCGCAGTATGTTGGGGATACAGTTTGGAGTTAAAAGACTCTCCTCCTTCCCATTTTTGAGGTCAAATGTGCCAAGGGATCCCCGGAAGAGAGAGTCCCTCCTGTTGGCACTAGAACAACTATTGCTCCAAGGAGTAATTATGGAGGTTCCCCTGGAAGAATGAGGGTTTGGGTTTTACTCAAACCTCTTTACAGTCCCGAAGCAAACGCGGACGGGAGGCCCATATTAATTCTAAAAGGGCTATACAAATTCCTGTATATCAGGACTTTCCGATGGAGTCGATCCGCGGTGGCCACTGCCCTACAAGGGGAGGATTGGTTAGCCGCGATCGACATCAAAGATGCTTATTTGCACATTCCCATCTTTCCAGTCCACCAAAAATTTCTACGCTTTGCAGTAGAAGGGCGCCATTTTCAGCAGAGCCTTACCCTTCGGTTTGGCCACAGCACCACGAGTGTTTACAAAAATTCTGGCCCTTTATTGGCCAATCTAAAAACACAAGGTGTAATGATAATGGCATATCTAGATGAATTGTTGCTGATAGACCACTCAGTGAAAAAACTAGACGTGGTCGTTCACAAGACAATCAAGTATCTGGAATCTCACGGTTGGATTATCAACCGAGACAAGTCAGCCCTAAAAAACAGTCAAAAGTCTGGAATACTTGGGGCTAAGGTTGGATTCAGGCCAGAGAAAAATATTCTTGCCTCGAGGAAAGGTGTTGTCTTTGAAAGATTTGATCCACTTAGTGGGTACAAAAAAGACAGCCGTCCATACACCTGTGCATGAGGCTGCTGGGAAAAATGGTGGCATCATTCGAAGCAGTACCCTACGGTCAATTCCATTCAAGGAAGTTGCAAAGGGCCATACTGTCAGCCTGGAACAAAAAAAAAAAAGTTCAGGCTCTGGACGTACCAATGTCCTTGTCCCCTTCCGTTCGCAGAAGCCTCCGTTGGTGGTTGGTTCCCCGGAATCTGGAAAGAGGGAAATCCTTCAGTCCGATTTCTTGGAAGGTGGTCACTACAGATGCCAGCCTTTTAGGCTGGGGAGCAGTACTGGAGCAATGGTCTCTCCAGGGCAGATGGTCGGATGCGGAAAAGGCCCTGCCCATCAATCTCTTAGAGATACGAGCAGCCCGGTATGCCCTAGTAGCATGGACATCCAAACTCCAAGGGTCCCCTGTCAGAGTTCAGTCAGACAATGCCACAGCAGTGGCATATATCAATCGTCAGGGGGGCACCAGGAGTCGTGCAGCCCAAAGGGAAGTAAATTACATCCTGAGATGGGCAGAAAGATATGTCCCAGCCATATCTGCGGTATTCATTCCAGGGGTGGAGAATTGGAAGGCGGACTTTCTAAGTCGCCAACAATTATGCCCAGCGGAATGGTCCCTTCATCCCGAGGTTTTCCGGACAATATGTCAGCGGTGGGGAACACCGGATGTAGATCTGCTAGCATCCAGGTTCAACACGAAAGTGGACAGGTTTGTCTCTTGGACAAGGGATCCCCTAGCGTGCGGCTCGGATGCCCTAGTGTTCCCTTGGGATCAGTTCAAGCTGATATAGGCATTCCCACCGCCACAATTGTTACCTCGATTACTCCGCAGAATCAGGGTAGAAAAGAAACCAGTGATTCTGGTGGCTCCAGCGTGGCCCCGAAGAGCATGGTACGCGGAGATTGTAAAAATGTCTGTGGGGAGTCCTTGGACCCTCCCACATCGTCCGGACCTGCTTTCGCAGGGACCGATATACCACCCTTCCTTACCAGCCCTAGGTTTGACGGCCTGGCTATTGAAGCCCACATTCTAAAAAGGAGAGGGCTCTCTAATGCTGTGGTGTCTACCATGATCAATGCCAGGAAACCGGTATCCAGGCAGATCTAATATAGAATCTGGAAGGCGTACATCGCCTGGTGTGAGGCCAGGAAATGGCATCCACGTAAATATGTAATAGGTAGAATTCTGGACTTCCTACAATGGGCTGTAGATAGGAAGCTTGCCTTGAGTACTATCAAAGGTCAGATTTCGGCCTTGTCAATATTTTTTCAAAGGCCCTTGGCTTCGCATTCACTAGTCAAAGCCTTTATACAAGGAGTGAGATGCGTATTAGTCCTCCGGTTAATATTCCCATATGTCCATGGGATCTAAACTTGGTTCTGTCGGTTCTACAGAAACAACCATTTGAACCATTACAGCATATTTCCTTAGTGCTTCTCACCAGGAAATTGATTTTTCTAGTAGCCATTTGTTCGGCTAAAAGAGTATCGGAATTAGCAGCTATGTCCTGTAAGGAGCCATATCTGGTTATCCATAAGGACAGAGTAGTGTTACGTCCTCATCCAGCCTTTCTTCCTAAGGTGGTATCGAGTTTTCATTTGAACCAAGATGTGGTTCTTCCTTCTTTTTTCCCCAAACCTACTTCGGTAGAGTAAAAGTTATTGCATTCTTTGGATGTCGTAAGAGCAGTTAAAGCTTATCTAAAAGCCACTGCTCAGATTCGCAGAACGGATACTTTGTTTATTCTGCCGGAAGGCCCCAGAAAGGGTCAGGCAGCGTCAAAATCTACTTTAGCCAAGTGGATTCGACAGGTCATAATACAAGCCTATAGCTTGAGAAGTAGACCGCCTCCGTTCAAAGTTAGGGCGCACTCCACGAGAGCAGTTGGAACTTCATGGGCAGTGCATCACCAGGCCTCCCTGGCTCAAGTCTGTAAGGCCGCAACATGGTCTTCAGTACACACGTTTACTAGGTTCTACCAGGTGGACGTTAGAAGTCAGGAGGATGTCGCCTTTGGGCGCAGTGTGTTGCAGGCCGCAAAAGATCCTCATGTCTGATAGCGCTCAGCTTATATATGGTGTATCCCCCCCCCTCATTTGGCATTGCTTTAGGACATCCCATTAGTAATGACTATGTCGCTCTGTGTCCCGTGATGTACGAGAAAGAAAATAGGATTTTTATAACAGCTTACCTGTAAAATCCTTTTCTTGGAGTACATCACGGGACACAGAGCTCCCGCCCCTCTTTGGGGACACTTATTGCTTTGCTACAAAACTGAGGTGCTCCCGGATGGGAGGGGCTTATATAGGGGAGGGTACTTCCGGTTTTGGAAGTTGCCAGTGCCAGCACCTGACGGTAACTATATAACCCATTAGTAATGACTATGTCGCTCTGTGTCCCGTGATGTACTCCAAGAAAAGGATTTTACAGGTAAGCTGTTATAAAAATCCTATTTTCCCTCATCTCCTTGCTTCCCTTTTAATGAAATTATTTACTTTAACGCCCTTTTGTAAGTGTTGCAATGATTTCCCTACTGTTACTGTACAATGTTAAAAAGAGTATTACACTGGGTTTGTTGCTGACTTGAACAGTATCGTTATCATTTGTCCGCCTTCCACCCTGTGAAGTGCACGTCCCATGTAAAAGATGTAGCTCATTAATGACCGAGATGCAGATTGCCAAAAAGCACTGGCGCGTTCTGTCACGTTGGTGTAATTACAACCCACGCCTGTAAATATTATGTAAACACTGTAATGTTTCCTGTCTGAACAGCTGTTTAAACTACAGGTGCCTTACACTGTTATCTGTTATTTGTATCCAGGGAATTAATAGAGGAGTTGCACCCCATAATTAAGGAAGCACTTGATAGAAGACCAGAGGTAATTATATTATATGTCAGCACTGCATTGTTTATATTACATGCTCCGCTTCCAGCTCTTGCTGCAAATTGTAATACAGGAAATTCAAGGTCTTTTTTGCTCTACCTGTTGATGTATCCAGAGCCCTCTTGATAATGAAAAGATCCAAGTCCTGTATGGTGAAAAACATGGCTCTTTAAGTCTTTATGCTTTTCATTTACCCAAGTGTCAGTTCTGTTCCACTGCTTGTTTGTCCTGCCATTTAGCGGACTGCCTTCATAATGAGGGTTTATCAGCTAAAATATCTGACCAGATCATTGTCATTTCTCCTATAAAAATAGCAGTAAAGGGGTATTGCAATTACATGTGCTGTATGCAGTGTTTATAGCATTAGAGTTGCTTGTCCTAGAGCAGGGGGTGTCCAACCCGCGGGCCACATGCGGCCTAAAAGGGCTATGCATGCCGCCCAACACAAAATTGGCACTTGTGGCACTTGTGGCTAGGTGTTTGGCATAGCACCTGCAGCAGTAGCCAGCTCAGACAAGCAGGTACTGGCTTTTTATTTGATAAGTTGTATTATTTTGCAGTTGGTGCTTATCTGTATTTGTTATCCAGGGAATGCCCAAAGGCTATGTTCTGTACCTATACAAATCATCTTCAATAAAAAGAAATGTAAAAAAAAAACTACTATAGGCAACATTTTTTTTCCATTTTGGATAGAGCGAGGGTGGATTATAACCCCTGTCAAAATCCCTGCAAACAAATGGAATTCCTAGGGGCCCCCCAGGTCATCAGAACTAACATCCCCATTGGAAGATTTCCCCTCTATTACTTTTCAGGGGACAACCAAAAATTAGGGATTCTCTTTTACTTTCAATGATAATGGTAAACAGGACAAATAGAGAGGGTGAATCTCCTTAAAGCGGAGTTCCACCCAAATTTGGAACTTCCGCTAAATCCACTCCTCGCCCCCTTACATGCCACATTTGGCATGTAATTTTTTTTTGGGGGGGGGAGTGGGACTTCCTGTCCCACTTCCTCCTTCCGCCCAGGGACCGCTTAGGTGACACGTCATATCGCCTTTTGGCGGCCCCTCCCTGTAGGCGATCCCCTGGGACACGTGACAGGTCCCAGGCGGTCGCCTGTTCACTCAGGAAGCGCAGCGCCGCTCACGCATGCGCAGTGAGTGCCCGGCCGTGAAGCCGAAAGCTGTCACGGCCGGGTGCCCACAGTTAGAATGGAGGCGCCGGCGGAGAGGGGGGAGAGGAGCGAAGCTCCGAGCGACCGCATCGCTGGACAGTGGAACAGGTAAGTGTCTGTTTATTAAAAGCCAGCAGCTACACTTTTTGTAGCTGCTGACTTTTAATAAACATAAAAAAGGCTGGAACTCCCCTTTAATGGGGGCACAGAGAGCAATAAAAACCTGAAAGGTGTTCTAATCCATCTTCACTCAATCCAAAAAAAAAATTGCCTTTAGTTATACTTTTAACGTGCAGCTAGGTAGGAACATTGCAAGTGGCCAAAGCCTTCGGTGAAAGGGATCACCTAGATTATATATACAGCTCTTTAGTGTGTAGCTGGAGTTACTTGGGGTTTAAATAACCCCCCCACCCCAAAATCCCACACTCTTCTGTCCATATTACTCCTAGATCTTCATGTTTGGTTTGTTGTGAGACCAACCTTGCATGCATAGTAGAACACCCCATTAATTTCTATGGAGAGAGGAGTTACCGTATATACTCGCGTATAAGCCAAGTTTTTCAGCACATTGTTTTTGTGCTGAAAATGCCCCCCTCGGCTTATACTCGAGTCACCTTTTTGCGCCTGATCTCCTGGACTTTGGGGACCCGGTACCGGACGGTCGTAGGTCCCCTGGACCCCAAACTTGGCACACCCGTAGCCCCACTCTTCCTCCACAAGTGTACAATATTTTTTTTCTGTGGGACCTACGGCCGGGGAGCAACGATTTTTCAAAGCTGGGCACCTCTTCCATAGACTCCCATGTTAAACTGTAATTTCTCCGGTGAATTTGGGGACCCGCTACTGGTCGGTAGTAGGTGTCCTGGACCCTAAACTTTGCACACATGTAGCCCCATTTCTCCTCTATAAGTGTGCAAAGTTTGTTTTCTGGGGGACCTACGGCCAGGGAGCACCGATTTTTCAGTCAGTCTAGTCATGGGCGCAGTGAGGCATGCACATGGACAAAGTGAGGCATGCACATGGACACCCTAGGCTTATACTCGAGTCAATAAGTTTTCCCATTTTTTTGTGGTAAAATTAGGTTCCTCGGCTTATATTCATTCGGGTCGGCTTATACTCTAGTATATACAGTATTTAAATCCAAACTCAAGCCAAAAACTAGTTTTGTTTTAGAGTTTAAAGCGGAGTTCCACCCAAATTTGGAACTTCCGCTAAATCCACTCCTCGCCCCCTTACATGCCACATTTGGCATGTAATTTTTTGGGGGGAGGGAGGGAGTGGGGGCTTCAGTAGGAGTGGGACTTCCTGTCCCACTTGCTCCTTCCGCCTGTTCATCTGAACTTGCACAATTTCATACCTGCATGTCAGACCGACTTCAGGGGGCGATTTCAGAGAGCTCTGTGCTGGTTCCTGCACAGATGTCTGTTGAAATTGCACCGGAAGACACCAAAAGTAGTACAGAAATGACTTTTGGGAGTTGGTGCGGCGCCGCAAAATCAGTGGCGCTCCAATTCGGATGGTGCCATTGCCGGCAATAGCCACCGATTTGGCATGCGATTTGACATGTCAAATCGCATCAATGTGAACCTACGCTTACTGAAATAAAAGTGTTTTGTTTCAGGCATTGTACCCACTGTATGGATTACCCATTGTTTCCTGTCTGACAGGATAGAGGAGAAATCTCTCCAGTGGGATTACAGACCTCAGTAAAAACCTGACCAAGGGCTCTGTCCCTTTCCCGTTTTGAGGGAAAAAAAAGAATGTTCTGTCTGGAGTTGAATCCTAATGGATAACTTTTAGTATTATTATTATTATATCGAAGTTTTTTAATGTTTATTTATAATTGCAGATGTATGTATGAAATGTGTTTTATTTATATATATATATATATATATATATATATATATATATAAAATTGGAACTTACGTTTCTTCTCTCTCCTGCAGAACATGAAGCGGCGCAGGCGTCGAGATATTTTACGAGTACAGCTGGTCCGTATATTTGAACTGCTGGCAGATGCTGGTGTCATCAGTCACAGGTAGTTCTCGCTGAATGGAAATTTCTCTACCAACAGTATTGCTATTGTGTAGATCATTTGTCTCCGAACTGTGGCACATGGGCCTTTGCCTTTAGCCAGTTCTTGGTACACTATTCCTCCTCCCACTTATACAAGGCTCTATTCCTCCCACTGACAACAACGAGGCACCATTCCTTCCACTGACACCAATGATGGGGCACAATTCTTTCCACTCATTGACACTAACAATGGGGCACTATTCCTGCCAATAGTACCAATGATGGGGTGCTATTCCTCCTCCTACTGACCACAGATGCTGGGTACATTTTCTTTTTTTCTTTATCGTACACCACGGGACACAGAGCTAGTCATTACATAATGGGTTAAGGGTCACCAGCGGTGATTGGACACTGGCACAACCAATGGAAGACAGTTCCCCTCCATATAACCCCTCCCATCAGGGAAGTACCTCAGTTTTTTCGCCAGTGTCGAAAGGTGTTGGACGCGTTAGGAGGTGCTAAAGGAAAGCTCTACCAAAGAGACCCTCTGGGGGTAAAAGAGCTATGCTTTCGGATCCATCCAAGACGCCTACAAATGAGCTGAATCTGGATGGGATCCGGGCCTCATCCATGAGGCGTCGCCTGTAATGTCTCTCTTCGGAGGACTGGGCTCTAAGATCCAGCACTTTCGCTATTTCGCTATAAAGTCCTGGTAAGAGTCTTGTACAAGGCCCAGGGGAGAGGTATCCTTTAAATAGGAACCCATATCCCTGAAGGTTGGCACACATAGCCCACCGTGAAGGGTGAAGTTTGGTATCTGTCTGAAATCTTTCAGCAGAAAAACCTGCGGCGTGGATAAGGTGAGATTAGAAGGTCCATAACTAGGTTGGGACCTTTTTCAAAAAGTGGATGTCTTCTTTTTTTCCACCACTGGGGGGAGTAAAGAGCTGAATATACTCACCTCACTCTGTTCAGTGTCGGCTTCGGCGAAGTACACTGCTCGTCACCTCCGCTGCTGAGCTTGCTGGGGCACCCCGATCCTCCTTTCGGTGGCCGACCAGACACCTGCAGATGCAGGTAAGTGGGAACAAAGGCTGATGAGAGTCCTCTCTCACTATGGCCACCGCCATAGCGCTAAGGGCCGCGCGCGCGCGGGAGCGCGCTTTATCGGAGGGGGGGGGCGAAGACGTGCGCGGGCACGTGGCGCGCGCAGGCACAGAAACGGCGCCAAATTTAAAAGACTGTCAGTGTGAGAAGCACTGCAGCAGCAAGCAAGCTCGTTAGTTCTCTTATTCCTGGCAGAGAAACACAGCAGCTATACAGGGACGTAAGACTCCATGTGGTTGGATTGGGTACTTCCTAGAAGACATCCATGTTATGCATAGTTATGTGTTAAAAGTTGCATACTTAATGTATTTGCTAAACTAAACACGGTAGTATATGCATTTAGGTACCTTGTATTTTGTCTAAACAGTAAGCCTTCCAGGGGAAGTAATACGGACAAAAAGAGATAAGAAAGCACCACCGCCTGAGAGGAGGCTCTAACTGTGCTGACTCGGTACCTTTCTCTCCTGTGTTGCTAAATGCACCTGTTCAGGATGAGCCATTACCTCTGTCAGGTATGGCGGCTTCCCCAGTGAAGCCTGGGCCTGTATATGTCACTGAGGACACTTTATCAGCTGCCCTAAATAATCTGGAGGAAAAAATTGCTACCTTAATCGCTAAGTCCTCTAAAAAGGGACAATAAGCGAAGCAGGTCTCTTCCAGTATTGGACCTCCCTTCAGAAGTACCTGAGGGAGGAGGATGAGGAGGAGGAGGCTACATCAGCAGAGGATGAGGAGCCAGATTTTAAGGTCACAGGTACAATGCTATAGCAGTGCATTTAAGTTAACCTCTGCGGAGGTAACGGAATTACCTGTCTCCTCCCTAGGGTCATTAAGATCCCTGCAAGGTGCATGCTCCTTCCCGGTTCATCCGTTACTAGAGGATCTAATATACGCAAACTGGCAACATCCAGATAAGCGTTTCTCACCTCCAAAAAGGTTTAACATTCTTTATCCTATGGGGGAAATTTTTTTTTTAAAGAAATGGAGCCTGCCTGCGGTAGTTGCGGCTATTTCTTGTGTAAATAAAAACCTGACATGTCCGGTGGATAATGTACAAGGGTTTAAAAGATCCTTCTGAGAGGAAGTTTAAATCCTCCTTCCTTTTGGCCGGCTCAATTACCCAACCTGCAGTAGCAGCAGTCGGTATGGGTCAGGTCATCAGCCAACAGGTAAAGCAGGGGCTGAAGGAACTGCCTTCAGAGCAGGCTAGAAATTGGGAAAATTTGCCTAAAGCCTTATGCTTCACAGTGGATGCCATGAGAGATTCTATCATACAGGCATCACGCCTTACACTCCAGCTGGTACAGATGCGCAGAGTACTTTGGCTTAAGCATTGGTCAGCGGAGACCCCATGCAAAAAGCTGTTGGCAAGTTCCCGTTCCATGGCGAACGCCTATTTGGGGAAGATTTAGAAAAATATATACAGAAGATCAAGTGGTAAAACGACTTTTACCTGAGAGAAAGAAAAACAAGAGATCTTGTTTTAAACGCTCTCTCCCCAGCTCCCGGGAAATCTGACTCCAACCAGTGGCGGCGGCCTGTTTTAGCCGCCCACAGGCAAAAAAGCTCAGAAGAACAAGAAGCCGTGGGGTGCAAGAGCTAATAAGCAAGCCCCCAAAGCCTCTCAGTGAAGGGGCGCCCCCGCTCGGCCGAGTGGGAGGAAGGCTTTGTCAGTTCTGAGCAACTTGGTGGTCAGAAATCCAGGACAATTGGGTAGTATCCACAATATCCTCAGGGTACAAACTGGAATTTCGAGAGATCCCATCTTCTCAATTCCGAGGTTCAAGACTCTCCAAGGATCCACAAAAAAGAGAATCCTTCTTCAAAGGTTTGAATCACTTAATGGCTCAAGGGGTAGTTACAGACGTACCCCAAAAAGAGCGAGGTTCAGGTTTTTACTCAAACCTCTTTGTGATTCCAAAGCCAAATGGAGATGTCAGACCCATCCTGGATCTAAAATCCCTAAATCGGTTCCTGAACGATCGCCATTTTCGAATGGAAACGATCCGATCCGTGGCCGCCACTTTAAAGGGCGGAAAATTCATGGCGCCCATAGATATCAAGGACGCACATTTACACATACCCATCCTCCCCGCTCACCAAAGATTCCTAAGGTTTGCGGTAGAAGATCGCCACTTTCAATTTGTGGCTCTGCCGTTTGGTGTAGCCACCGCGCCCATAGTATTCACAAAGGTGCTAGCTCCTCTGTTAGCAAACCTAAGAACACGGGGCATTGCGGTAACAGCCTATCTGGACGATCTACTAGTAATAGATCAGTCAAAGGACGGATTGGGTCACGCTGTACACACTACAGTAGGATACCTGGAGCATTTAGGATGGATTATAAATTTACAAAAATCCTCTCTCCAGGCCCAAAGAAGGATAGGGTACCTGGGCATGATCATAGATACAGCCCAAAACGGGGTATACCTGCCAGAACCGAAGATACAGTCTCTGAAAGACCTGATCCACAAGGTCAAAGCAAACAAGAGGCCGTCTATTCGCCTTTGCATGAGACTATTGGGAAAGATGGTAGCCTCCTTCGAGGCGGTCCCTTACGCCCAGTTTCATTCGAGACTACTTCAAGGCAATATTTTAGCTTCCTGGAACAGGAAGAGCCAAGCTCTGGATATACCCATGCGCCTGTCCTCACAAGTACGCCACAGCTTCGATTGGTGGCTAGAAGCCAGGAATTTACGGAAGGGAAAGTCCTTCCTCCCAGTGGCCTGGAAGGTGGTATCTAGGGATGCCAGCCTATCGGACTGGGGTGCAGTATTCGAGGAGGCTTCTACCCAGGGAACCTGGGCCAAGACTCAGGGGATCCTGCCCATCAATGTGCTAGAGATCCGGGCGGTATATCTAGCCCTCAAAACCTGGACATACAGGTTACAGGGCTACCCAGTTCGGGTTCAATCCGACAATGCTACTGCAGTAGCTTACATCAATCACCAAGGAGGCACCCACAGTCGGGCAGCCCAAAGAGAGGTGAACCGGATCCTGGCATGGGCAGAAGAGCATGTACCTTGCCTTTCTGCAATCTTCATTCCAGGGATGGAAAATTGGCAAGCAGACTACCTGAGTCGTCAGCAGCTGCTACCAGGGAGTGGTCTCTTCACCCCGAGATCTTTCAGGCCATATGTCTGAGATGGGGAAACCCAGATGTAGACCTGCTAGCTGCCAGGTTCAACAAGAAATTGGACAACTTTGTGTCCAGAACGAGAGATCCTCTAGCCTACGGGACAGACGCTCTAATAATACAGACGCTCTAATAACTCCATGGAATCAGTTCTCACTGATCTAGGCATTCCCTCCGATCCCTCTTCTACAAAGACTGCTTCGCAGGATCAAGGAGGAGGGAATACCAGTAATCCTAGTGGCCCCAAACTGGCCCAGGAGGCCTTGGTATGCCGAGATTGTAAAAACGGCGATAGGAAGGCCCTGGAAGTTTCCACTCCGACACGACCTGCTGTCACAGGGTCCAGTATTCCACCCTTCCTTACAAAGGCTAAAGTTGACGGCCTGGCTGCTGAGACCCACATTTTTAAAAAGAGAGGGGTCGCTGGTCCGGCTCTTTCTACGCTCATTAATGCTAGAAAGCCAGCCTCCAGACTCATCTATCAGAGAGTCTGGAGAGCATACGTTTCCTGGTGTGAATCCAGATGTTGGAATCCTCAGAAGTATGAAATAAGTAGGATTCTTGCTTTTTGCCAGTTAGGAGTGGATATGAATTTAGCCCTTAGCACCATCAAAGGGCAAATATCGGCTCTATCAGTCTTCTTTCAGAGACCATTGGCATCTCACTCCCTAGTTCGGACATTCATTAAGGGGGTACTGAGGATAAATCCTCCAGTTAGGACTCCCTTGTGTCCATGGGATTTGAATTTGGTATTGTCAGTGTTGCAAAAGCAACCTTTTGAACCTATTCGCCATATTCCTTTAATTATATTAAGTAGGAAGTTGGCCTTTCTGATTGCTATAGCTTCTGCTAGGAGAGTATCAGAGCTAGCAGCTCTTTCTTGTAAAGAGCCTTATCTAATTTGTCACAAGGACAAAATCGTACTACGACCCCATCCGGCTTTTCTACCTAAGGTGGTGTCGGCTTTTCACTTGAATCAAGACATTGTTCTGCCTTCCTTTTTTCCAAACCCGCGGACGGCGGGGGAAAAATTATTACACTCTCTAGATCCAGTGAGAGCGGTAAAGGTGTATCTGCAAGCAACCGCTCAGATACGTAAAACAGATGTTTTGTTTATTTTACCAGATGGGCCCAAGAAGGGCCAAGCGGTATCAAAATCCACCATTTCCAGGTGGATTAGACAAGTAATTATTCAAGCTTATGGTTTAAAGAACAGGACTCCTCTTTTTCCTGTTAAAGCGCACTCTACCAGGGCGATAGGTGCTTCATGGGCAGTGCACCACCAGGCTTCGATGGCTCAGATCTGTAAAGCTGCAACTTGGTCTTCAGTCCATACATTTTCCAAATTCTATCAAATAGATGTGAAAGGACATGAGGATTCCGCCTTTGGGCGAAGTGTGCTGCAGGCAGCAGTATAGGGCTTCTGGTCCGCAAGCGGCCTGTTTTGATCTGTGTCTCCCCCCCTTCATATGAGCATTGCTCTGGGACGTCCCATTATGTAATGACTAGCTCTGTGTCCCGTGGTGTACGATAAAGAAAATAGGATTTTTATAACAGCTTACCTGTAAAATCCTTTTCTTGGAGTACACCACGGGACACAGAGGTCCCCCCCTTCTTATGGGAACCTTACTGCTTTGCTACAAAACTGAGGTACTTCCCTGATGGGAGGGGTTATATGGAGGGGAACTGTCTTCCATTGGTTGTGCCAGTGTCCAATCACCGCTGGTGACCCTTAACCCATTATGTAATGACTAGCTCTGTGTCCCGTGGTGTACTCCAAGAAAAGGATTTTACAGGTAAGCTGTTATAAAAATCCTATTTTTTTTAATCCCACTGACCACCAAGCCTGAGAAAATGATCACTCCCACTGATGCCAAGGCATTTTCTGCTTCTCCATTGGCCCCTAAAGTGTGAAGACAGTAAACTGGCCCTTTTGTTTAGATAGTTTGGTTTTCAGCTTTGGGTGTAATTACTGTACTTTTTGTTTCTAGCCTCATTATTATTCCTTTAATACTTCTAAATTATCAAACTCTCAAGGTACTTGTAAAAACAGAGCAGGTTATTGCCTAGTCTAGCCAACCATTCTCTCTGAAATTAGGCTAATGCCAGCATGTCTGCACACTGTCTCATCTCACCCCTCCATAGACTGCCTGAGCATGTCCGTTAATGAAAAGATTGTTTCTGTAAATCTAAGCATTACGCCTTTCCTTATTAACCCCTTCGACCCGACGCAACACATATATATGCAGCCTCACGGAACAGGGCTTTTTTTTCCTGAGGCCGCATATATGTGTTTCTTCCTTTGTGCTGGGAGCATGCCGCACGACGCACTTCCAGCACCAACACCGGGATCTCGCAGAGATCTCCTGATTCCGGGTCACCTGATTGCTGTTGTAGCCTCTGATTGGCTACCACAGTGATCAGTCACTGTGAAGCCTGCCCCTGTGTTTTTTGTCTTTGTGTGAATAGAGAGATGGATACATTGTATCTTTGTATCTTTGTCTTTCCATGCAGAAAAAAAATAAAAAGTGTAACAATTTAAAAATAATAAAGAAAAATATCTAGATCAAGGTTTGATCTGGGTCAGTGGCAGGGTTAGGGTTTGGGTCAAGTAAGGGTCGAAAGGTCAGGGTCAGTATATTTTGAGAAGGATTTTATTTTATTTTTTAAATTAGTTTTAGTGCCGGTTCACACTGGGGCAACACGACTTCCAGCGCGACTTTACAAGGCAACTTGGAGACGACTTGAGCGCGACTTCAGCGCTACTTGGAGCGACTTACAACGCGACTTGAAGTCGCCTCCAGGACAGGCGACTTTGCCAGTGGCCAATCACATAATTATCTGCTCTGTGGGAGGGAGGGGTTTGCCTTAGAAAACTATTTTCTCTTCCTGTAAAGTTGCTTCAGTTAAGACAGGGGATCCGACTTGGAGGCGACTTCCATTGAAATCAATGGGTACAAGTCGTCTAGAAGTCGCCTTGAAGTAGTACAGGAACCTTTTCTGAAGTCGGAGCGGCTTCAGTAGTGTACATTAAGACGGCTCTCATTGACTAACATGTATTTTCTCATGTCGCGTGACTTGGTGCGACTTGAGGTGACACAAGTCGGATCCCAAGTCGCAGTAGTGTGAACCGGCACTTAGTGTCAGTGTGTTTTAGGTAGGACAAAAAATAAAAATAAAGCAAAAACAACATGTATTATTATTATGTCTGTGCCTCACAGCAGGAGTCTCTGCCTTGTTTCTGGGCTGTAATACGAGTACAAATAAACATACACATATGTGGTATCATTGCAATTGTCAGGAGCAGGAGAATTTTTATTTTGGGTTTTTCTTTGGTGGTAGTTTATGGTAGTAACAAGAATTTTTTTTATTTAGTTTTTTTCGATTTTTGGGCCACTTTTCCTAAAAAATTAGGAGATAACCATAACTATTTACTACCGAATGAAAGCCCAATTTGTCCAGAAAAAAAAACCCAAGGTATAATCCACCTGGATGCAGGTGTGAAGGGGTTAAAAATATATAGAATGTCATCATCATATTTATTTAGGTGTCTAAAATTAGAGATATGCTTCTCTTTATTGTCCCATAACAACTAATCAGACCCAAACCTATCTCTAGCTTTAACGCTATGCAGATTCTGGCAGGTTGCTGTGGAGCAACACAGCCAGTGTTTTTTTTTGGTAGTCAATAAACAAGGCCTGCAGTGTGTCTAGTGTGAGTCAAACACTTGATTCTTGATTTATAAGCTTTCATGGCTTCAATGTTTGTTGGAAGCACTAGTGAAACTAACGGTTTTGACAGCACATTCTTTTAAAGGTGAAGGCCGAAGGTAACAAAACTAGACATAAATTAATGATTACGCAAAACAGAACGCAGTGCAGTCCCTTGAACAAAGCACTGGTATCTTGACGTTCTGCTTTTATTTCTTGTTGAATACACTCAAAACACAGGGCTGCAGTTGCTTGTGTATGTTAACGTGCTGTGTAAGTGTAGGCACATTCAGGCTTATTCATTACTTGGCTCTCGGCTACACTGAATAAGCCTTATTATTTCAAAAAGAATGCAGAGCAGATCTTACATGAAAGGTACAACCTGTATAATGATTATATATGCCAATGTGCACAAGGTGTATTTCTAAATCTTGAAATGTTTTCTCTTCTTTTCAAGTGCAAGTGGAGGCCTGGATAATGAAACACATTCCCTGAACAATACTCTGCTTGAGTATGTAGATTTAACCAGACAGTTACTGGAAGCAGAGAATGAGAAGGACTCTGACACGCTGAAAGATATCCGGTGCCATTTTAGTGCCTTAGTGGCGAATATCATTCAAAATGTTCCAGGTATTATTTCAGATTTATCTGACTTGATATGATGTGTTTTCCACCATATGAGTCTGAATCTACTGTACTTAGTACTAAGAAAGGATTGCAGTGGAGGAACCAGTAGATGGGGGACATGTTCCTCCCTAACCCATCTCAACAAGCTGGCAAATCCTAGATAAATGGACTTCCACATCACAGTTTAAAAAACTACAGTGCCTGAAAAGAATTCACTCTATTGGACGTTTTCATGTTTTATTGTCAGAAAGATTTCAATGTAAGCCGAACCTTCACATAAAAGTGAAATTACCACTCACCCTCCTCACCCGACCCCCAAAAATGAATCTGCAGACTTTGCTGTTTTTTTTTTTGTTTTTTTGGGGGGGGGGGGGGGGTGCCTTGTGAAACACTTGGATAACATTTGTTTGCATAGTCTCTCCAAATTCAGCCACTAAGGCCCATAACGCCTTCGGTAGACATAGGTCACTTGATGGCCTATTTCACTATGGTGGCCTATAAAGAAACTATAAACCTTTGTTAGTTTCTACAGTTTTTCAATAAAGGGAAACATGCATCCCAATCCGTTTTACAGAAATGGAAGCTATTGAGGCTGTTTACTTCATTTTTATGGGGCAAGTGCAGGTAGATTGAGAGTGTAGCTACCCAAGGACTTGCCAATCTCAGGACAGGGTTTTTAGCAGTTTAAGATGTTGGGTGGGTGGCCTGCATGTATATAGAATTTTCTGGCTCTTTATCTTTGACTGATAAATGTTGAATATATTGTTTGAATGTATTTGGTTTTATTATGCCTATTATATCTAGAATATACCCCTCTCTTTTTTGTGTAAATATTATATAGTGCACTTGAAGGGTTGCAATTGTGGATGGGGGGAATCGTGTATCAGTAAGCCATACATTCGTTTTGGTTTTTTTATGTATCCAGCGGGTGGAACGAAGCACAAAATTACCTGAATCACTCCCACTGAGCTTTTGTATTCTGACAATGGGCAGACTTCCCCGTTGTCAGAATACACTGATCTGTGCTAGCGGCTTTCGGGAAAAAAACCAGACAAGTTGGTTGTACAGAAGTCAATTGGGTAGATTGACTTCTGTACAACCAGCCTGCCCTTAAATGGATCGAAATTCATCTGGTCCCATCCATGCATTAATGTAATGAATGTTTTTTTTTGCAGTGCACCAGAGAAGAAGTATATTTCCTCAGCAGAGTCTACGCCACAGCCTTTTCATGTTATTCAGCCACTGGGCCGGACCGTTCAGCATAATGTTCACACCTTTGGACAGATACAGTGACCGCAACATGCAGATCAATAGACATCAGTACTGTGCATTAAAGGTATACTGTGGTAGTAATATCTGAACTTGCATAACATTAATGCATGTCATTCTTATGACCCATTGTGATGAACGTTCAGACTGCATCCTTTTTAAACTTTGAGTCTAGCATATTTCAGGGATTTAAATAATAAAAGCAAAATGTTCATTCTTAGGCCTGCTCTTATTCAGCGCTAGTTTGTGGCTTTCGTTCCTAGGGCTGTAGTTTGGATAGTGCAGAAAGCTTTTCCAGCAGCGAGAGGATTACAGAGATGGATTGAGAGGGCACATCTGTTTCTAGGTCACTGATGATAATAGCCATAATAGAGGCTTGGATCCAACCAACCCTACACAGTATTGTTTTATTCAATACATATTTGCTGCTCAATTCGAATCCTAAGACCTATATGTGCAGTAATAGCCAGAGACCAGAATGCAGGGATATAATGTCTGGGCTAATTTACAGCTGAATGCAAAGACAGGGGGGCCATCAGGAGGGTGTGAGTGACCGCATAGCATCAGAATGTTTTAGGACTTCCTTCTACCACTCAGTACCTAGAATGATTATGAACCAGTAGGCATACTTTTGAAGTGGTGTGGCACGGGATGTTAGTATATCTCTAATGGCTTCTAGTGCTGATTCTTCTACCCTAAATCTTGTTCTGCAAGGGATTCCAGAAGGCTGATATCATGGTAAATTCAAACATACTAATTGCCATTAAAAATGCACTTAAATATTTTTTAATGCATATATCGCTGCATCATTTTGTATCTGACCTACACCACTACGTTACTGTTTTAATTATACTACAAGATGTAAAATACCATGCTATAACAGTAATAATGCTATAGTGCAGGGATATGCAATTAGCGGACCTCCAGCTGTTGCAGAACTACAATTCCCATTAGGCATAGCAAGACTCTGACAGCCACAAGCATGACACCCAAAGGCAGAGGCATGATGGGACTTGTAGTTTTGCAACAGCTGGAGGTCCGCTAATTGCATATCACTGCTATAGTGCCATAGGCAGTGTTTTCTATAAAGTGTGAACTGCTAAACACAGTGTTCTATTTTTCTTGCAGGCAATGTCTGCTGTGTTATGTTGTGGTCCAGTTGCTGACAATGTGGGTCTGTCACCTGATGGATATTTATACAAATGGCTGGATAACATATTGGACTCCCAAGACAAGAAGGTAGGACAGAGTGATGTGGTTGGGTTAAGGGCCTAATCATTTAGGAGCTTTTAATGCAATCCTAATTCATTCAAATGTGCTGTCTGCGATTTTCCTGAAACTTTTTTGCAAATGGCAATAGTAAACAGCTGTGCACAAGAGCTTTGATATGTTTCCCTTTGTGGGGCAATGAAAGGCTTCCACTAAAACAAAGTAATACAGTAGGTGCCGCCGACATTGTATATTCATCGCAATCCTATCGCGGAGATTCTCGGCGACAGGGGTGCCGACATCTCGGCGACAGGGTGGCGACACATGTCGCGCTCGCTGCAATAGCGAGGAGACGCGGCACTGTATTGAGCTGGAATCCGACGTGGATTCCCGCCAATACCAGGCACTGCGTTTGGTATGAATCCTGAGCAGGAACTTCACGCCAATTTTTAAAGAAAAAAACGGCGTGGGTTCCCGCTCCAGGGGCATAGCAGGCCCTTGGGTCTGGTCTGGATTTGAAGAGGAAACCCTACGCCGAAAAAACGGTGTGGGGGTCCCCCTCAAAATCCAAACCAGACCCTTATCCGAGCACGCAACCTGGCAGGCCGCAGGGGAAGAGGGGGGTCGAGAGAGCGCCCCCCCTCCCTCCTAAACCGTACCAGGCCGCATGCCCTCAACATGGGGGGTTTGGTGCTCTGGGGCAGGGGGGGCGACCTGCGGCCCCCCCACCCCAGAGCACCCTGTCCCCATGTTGATGAGGACAGGGCCTCTTCCCGACAACCCTGGCCGTTGGTTGTCGGGGTCTGCGGGCGGGGGGGCTTATCGGAATCCGGGAGCCCCCTTTTATAAGGGGGCCCCCAGATCCCGGCCCCCCCACCCTATGTGAATGAGTATGGGGTACATCGTACACCTACCCATTCACCTGGTGGAAAAAAATGGCAATAAAGAAAACACAGCTTTTTAAAGTATTTTATTGCACAGCTCCGGGGGTCTCTTCCGTCTTCGGGGGTCTCCGGTGTTGTCGCCGCGCTCTCCGGTTCTTTTTTCTGCCGGGCCACCGCTATCTTCTTCCAGCTCTTTTGCTAGCGGGGCCCGGTCTTCTCCGTCGCCTTCTTCCCTCTTCTCCTCTCCGATTCTTTCTTCCTTCTGCCGGGCCTCCGCTATCTTCTTCCAGCTCTTTTGCTAGCGGAGGCCCGGTCTTCCCCGTCGTCTCGTCCGGTTCTCCGTTGTCCTTCTGCCGGCCCCTCCACTATCTTCTTGCAGCTCTTTTGCTAGTGGAGGGGCCGGTCTTCCCGTCGTCGGCGTCTTCTTCCCTCTTCTCCTCCTCGATGTTGACTCGTCGCTTCCTCTCGCAGTAATGCTAAATCTTCGGTCCGCAGAGATTTATATAGGCTTCTCATGACATCACAGTCACATGTTCCCATGACGTCACAGTCTCATGCTCCGGGGCCACCCGGAGAATGTGACTGTGATGTCATGAGAAGCCTATATAAATCTCTGTTTTTTCGGCGTAGGGTTTCCCCTTCAAATCCAGACCAGACCCAAGGGCCTGGTATGCTCCTGGAGGAGGAACCCACGCCATTTTTTTCTTTAAAAATTGGCGTGAAGTTCCCGCTCAGGATTCAACGCAGTGCCTGGTATTGGTGGGAATCCACGTCGGATCTCCGTCTATCGGCAATGTGTGACGCTCATCGTGAAAGGAACATTTTTCCTTTCCCAATGATGAGACAGCTCGGCGCTGGCTCTCGCGACGGAGCTCATAGGGTGTCAATCTCGCCGCTAGAAGCGGCGAGATTGACACAAAATCGGCGGCACCTACTGTATTTATGTATTAGAAATCTACAGACACTAGCCACAGATATGCACCCACAATTGTAGAGAAACTAAAATCTCTCATTTTAAAGCAAAGCTCTATTTTGCCTAACAGTCAAAGAAGCCAATTCACTGCAAAGTACCATAAGATGACCACAACTTAACTTCTGGAGCTGTGATCAATACTCAGAACCCCTGATTGTAGGGGAACATGGGACACTCTCTCCACCTCCTTGAATTGCTGGTTGCTAGGCTTGAGTGCTCCCACATTGGGGTAGGGAGGAGCTTGTTGAGCCCTATGTAAGAATCTCAGGGCACTTAAAGTGTAACTTTGGTGTTTTGCTTTGGGTAAGGGAAATTTATAAGTCTAAAAAAGAGAAAATCAATGCGCAACCCTTTTGGGTGAACCAACAGAGTGTTATATCGTTCCCAAAAAAAAAAAAAAAATGCAAACATGTGAATGGGAACACTATGAACGTGCCCTTTCAAAGTGCTGTGCCATATATATAGGAGGAAAATGAAAATAAAAAATTACTAATAAATCAACCACGAGTGCTATCCACTAAGGATAGGACTATCAAAACATAAAGTTCATATGAATCCAAAGTTCATGCAGATATAATCTGATAGTCTTCGGTGAAACAAGAGGCAAAAATCTTGAGAACCCAGTAACAGGAAATCCTTCAACTTGCACGAATATATAGTGAAGATAATGGAGGCTTACCCGTTCAGGTGGATCTCTATGACGGAGATCTTAAAGAGCCTGTGTGCAGATATCCACTGACATGTAGCGATCTCCCGGTATCTCGATCCTCCAGAAACCTCAGAGCGGGATGTAAGGAAGCATTCACTCTCCCGTATGGCAGAGGGTAAAAAAATTAAAAAGAAAAGAATCTCATGGTGCAGTACTTCTTATGTTAAAGTAAGATACCCTTTATTGCATTCGGGCAAGAAATAAAATCACTTAACAAGAAGTTTGGCGCAGAGAAAACAGCGGCAATTTCAAAAATACAGGTCGTACTTCAGCTGCTGGTTTGCAGTCAGCTGTAGCGTAGTGACGTCCGAATCTGTAGCTCCACCCGACTCGGCGTTTCGTCGTACAAGGCGTCTGCTGGGAACGGAGCAGCCTCCGGGATACCGGGAGATCGCTACATGTCAGTGGATATCTGCACACAGGCTCTTTAAGATCTCCGTCATAGAGATCCACCTGAACGGGTAAGCCTCCATTATCTTCACTATAAATTCGTGCAAGTTGAAGGATTTCCTGTTACTGGGTTCTCAAGATTTTTGCCTCTTGTTTCACCGAAGACTATCAGATTATATCTGCATGAACTTTGGATTCATATGAACTTTATGTTTTGATAGTCCTATCCTTAGTGGATAGCACTCGTGGTTGATTTATTAGTAATTTTTTATTTTCATTTTCCTCCTATATATATATATATATGGCACAGCACTTTGAAAGGGCACGTTCATAGTGTTCCCATTCACATGTTTGCATTTTATTTTTATTTTTTTGGGAACGATATAACACTCTGTTGGTTCACCCAAAAGGGTTGCGCATTGATTTTCTCTCTTTTAGACATATGTTCACAGCTGTTATTCCAGTCTGTTTTTATTTTTGCAGCACCCGTCAATCCAATTATATTTACACTATTTTTTGTATAACACCAACCCAACGTTGGGAAATCTTTTGCAATTTAGATAGGTTAGCGCGGATTACACATTTTTTTTTTCACAGTAAGGGAAATTTATAACCCTTGTCGGTTTTTTGCCATCTGTGTCCCATCAAGGAAATTTCCCTTCACTTCCTGTCTCGTAGGCAAAACAGGAAGTGAGAGGAAATCCCTCCAAAGTGGGAAAAATTCAGTATGTTACCAGGGTCTCTGTACCCTATCCAAAACTGGAAAAAAAAAAACTTTTACCTTTAGTTACACTTTAAGGTGGATCAGAGGACAGGTGAGTTTACAGAAGTTATTTTGTCCCCTTATGGTGCCCACAGTAAAAGTAAGTTGAATTTGTTACTTAATGGGCACCATTAACACTGCTGTCTGGCCTATTGCTGTATATTCTCAGCCAAAACAGGCTTACTGTTAGCAGTTCTTTTTTTCTTTTATTATTGGACAGGAAAGTAGTTGTATGCAGAAAATAATTTGTTCGTAGTACTACTGTTTAACAACATGTAGTATGTCGTTAATGTGCAATAGACCATCTATAATGAGTAGGTTTAGCTTAATAGCCTAGTGCAGTACTATGATGCTGTCTGTATTAGAACAGCTCAGTATAATAGCTGTATTTAGTTTTGAGTGCAGACAGCTTTACGTTTTAATCACAGATAAGTGTGTAGGGCTAGTAAAGCTGTTGAAACCACGTCATATTTTCTGTCTGTTAATACATTTTTTTTCACTTTAGAAATGTGTATGCACTTCTGATTCCCAGTATCTCGTTCAAAGTTAGCGCAGTCCTTTGCTCTGTAAAATTAAGGGGTTTTTTTTTGTTTGATATTGTGCAGAAAGACTCAGTGGCAGTTCTGTTAATAGTAAGCCAAAAAGCCTTATTTTTCCTTCACTAGATTCCAACGTCTTCTGGAAAACCTATCATGTATGTACCATAATGGCACACTTGAGTTACAAGGGAGCACAGCACTTAGTGTGTTTTATTGTTCCTCTGAACATTTGTGAATAAGTTCAATAAAAGAACTGTAGGGGAATGGAGGTACAGGGGATGTTGAGAGAAGTAAGAAGGCTTTTTATTGGTCAGGAGAGCTGAAACCATTTTTTATATAGCTAGCAGGTAAACAAGCTTCTCCCTAGCCCAATGTGGGGAGCACTCAAGCCTAGCAATTCAAGGAGGCAGAGAGAGTGTCCCATGTACAGTTGAACAGTGGCTTTGCATTTAAAGTAGACCCCCTCCAGACTCCAATATTACACTCTAGTATTAGTTTGTTTATTAAAAGAATCACTTGATGCAGGAGGTGCAAAAGTGTACCATTAAGGGCACCTAGGACTGCTTGATGTCTAAATATGACCCTGAATCCAATGACATGTGTGCCCCACACTTTACACCATGAACTGAGAGTTATTACAGAAAAACAAAATCAGGCCAGAAAGAATATATTTTTACCATGTGGCATAGTTTGCACTTTGGAGATCATTTACTAAAACTGGAGAGTGCATAATCTGGTGCAGGCAGATATGCATAGAGTTGAAACCGATCAGCTTCAAGGTGTTTTTGTCAAAGCTTATTTGAACAAGCTGAAGTTAGTGCCGGTTTACACAAGGGCAACCCGACTTACAGCGCGACTTTGCAAGGCGATTTGGAGGCGACTTCAGCGCGACTTTGAGCAACTTACAACGCCACTTAAAGTTGCCTCCAGGACAGGCGACTTTGGCTGTGGCCAATCACAGAATAATCAGCTCTGTGGGAGGGAGGGGTTTGTCTGGGTAAACTTATTTTCTTTTTCCTGTAAAGTTGCTTCAATATAGATGGAGATCCGACTTGGAGGCAACTTCCATTGAAATCTATAGTTACAAGTTGCATAGAAGTCGCCTTGAAGTAGTACAGGAACCTTTTCTGAAGTCGGAGCAAATTCAGTTAATGTACATTAAGACAGCTCTTTCACTTCAATGGAATTTCTTATGTCCAGCGACTTGGGGTGACTTGAGGTCTGACAAGTCGGATCCCAAGTCGCTGTAGTGTGAACCGGCACTTAGAAGCCGATTGGCTACCATGCACAGCTGCACCAGCTTTTGCGCTTTCCAGTTTTAGTTAATCAACCCCTTTGCCTAATTTTTAAAGTTTGACTGCAACTAGAAGGCTGCTTTCACACTGGGGCGCGGGCGGCGGTAAAGCGCTGCTATTTTTAGCGGCGCTTTACCGTCGTTTTTGCTGAGGTATTCGGCCGCTAGCGGGGCACTTTTAATCCCCACTAGCGAGCAAAAAAGGGTTGAAACCCACCCACAAAGCACCACAAAGCGGCGCTTTGTCGGCGGTTCGGCCGCGCTGCCAATTCATTTCAGTGGGCAGGAGCGGTGTACACACCGCTCCAAAGATGCTGCTTGCAGGAGTTTTTTTTTTTAACGCCCTGCCAGCGCATCGCCTCAGTGTGAAAGCACTTGGGCTTTCACACTGAAACTGCAGGGGAGCCGTTTTTCAGGCGCTTTACAGTCGCTATTTTTACCCCAAAAGCGCCTGAAAAACGCCCCAGTGTGAAAGGGGTCGAACTGCGTGGATTGCAAAACAGCAGCAAGTCTTGGTCAAGTTTTCTTTCTCAATCTGTCATTTTCTGATCTGATTGGTTGCTTTGGAGCATTGGGGGTAGGTTTTTTTAATGATAAATTAAGCATGGTGTCACAATTTATAATAAATGGTTGAACCTGATGAACACATGTGTTTAACGCTAGATGTAATCCAAAAAAATAAATAAAAGATGGAGAACCTTTGTTTAAAAACAATAACAGAATTATTTATCGGAAGTACTGTATAGCTTTGACAGTTCTCATTTTAATACTTCAGTTTTCAGCAAACCATTGTTTTTATTCTCTCTGCAAGGTTCATCAGCTGGGATGTGAAGCCGTCATGCTTTTGCTGGAACTTAACCCTGACCAGAGCAACCTCATGTACTGGGCAGTGGATCGCTGCTACACTGGCTCCAAGAGGGTGGCATCAGGCTGCTTTAAAGCCATTGCCAGTGTTTTCCAGAACAGGTATAGCACATCTCTCTCAACTGACATTCTCTGGCTTGTTCTATTGTGAACAACTTAAATTCAATTAAAACAGTGCAAGAACTAGTGAGGAGGTCCAAAGCATAGTAACAGATGGAGACCAATCCGATTGCCATTTAAAGCACTCAGAACAATGATATTTGAATACTGATTAGTTTCCTGTGTACTTGGCACATTGCTCTTTGCCATAGTAAATAGATACAAATGCATCTCTTGTCTTAATATTATTTCATCTCTAATCTTTCTCCAGGGATTACCAGTGTGACACAGTTACACTTCTTAATCTAGTACTCTTTAAGGCGGCTGATTCTGCCAGAGATATCTATGAAGTTGCTATGCAATTGCTGCAGGTTTGTAAACTCTGTTTATTGTTCATTAAACGTTATTAACCCAACAAAGTGCGTTATCTCCCACTCAGGTGTCTGCCCACCAGTGCAAGGGTTTTTTCTTAGGCCTCATCATTTTCAATATTCTTAGCAGACACAGCTTTTACATGTATTTCATGGCAGGTCAATTTTATATAGTGTGAGGGGGTTAGCTCGGCAGCGGGTGTGTGTGACCCCCGGGATGGGCTCCCCACACAAAAACAGGCCCAGCAAACGGAGGTTGTGGTTTTCAAAATCAAAAAGGTGCGGTTTATTTTCTATTTACAGTGACAAAACACAGCAAAGCAAAAGAAACATAAACAAAATAAATCCTGGTCAACTTGACCTCTGACTAAACATACAGGTTTCCTAACTAACAACTGGGATCAGCCTAGTGCTGTCCTAGTCCCTAAGTCCCTGGTTTTAAATGTCCAAGCAAATAGCCACACAGGCTTTGTCTCACCGCACAGGGTTCACTCTCTCCAGGAAGTCCACACAGGTCTGCTTCCAGGCATGAGCAAACACCTAATGAATCTGGGAGTTCTTATAGAGGCCTAAATGAGCTGACAAGCTTCAGCTGGTCTCATCAACTCCCTGTCTGCACGACGCCCCACACTCTCCCTAGAGGTATGAGTCATCCATGAGCCCACTAGCCTCAGCTGGGCTTATACAACTCTCCACCTAGTTGTATAAGTCGGCGTAAAGCCTGAATCTGGGCGAAATATATCTACCCCCCTGGATGCAACCAGGTGACTTTACCTTCCTGCTGTCACAATAGATATATATATATATATATATCTATATAGATGTGTATATATATCTTTTTATGCCAATACTCACGCTATGAGTTCATTGCACAGATCATATGACCAAGCAATGAACATCTGTTTCTTCAAAAATGGCATTTTCCATATAACAGACATATCAGTATGTATCATGCCGCGTACACACGATCATTATTCACGGCGGTTAATAAACCGCCGTGAATAATGACAGGAAAAACGAGGGAACCGCTTCGGTTCCAAGGGTTCCCTTACACACGGTCGTTTTTCCCGTCATTTTTTCTCTTGACGAGAAAAACGACCGTCTGTGGGCTCCGCGGCAGTGTCTCCCTATGGGAAAACTGCAGCGGAAAAAAATGATGGAAAAAACGATGAGAAAATTTAGAACATGTTCTAATTTTTCTCGTTGTTTTTTATGCTGTTTTTCTCGACGAGAAAAACGACATAAAGCCCACAGACGATCGTTTTTCTCGGCGGAAAAAAAAAATGCCGTTTTTCTCGTCGAGAAAAGCGGTCGTGTGTACGCGGCATCAGTCATTGAGTTGAGCTTGCCAGAAAAGGTTAAATCCCTTATTAGAGGGAGGACTTTCACTGCATCCAATGATCAGTATTGCTAGTTTACATTGCATAGGACCTATGAACGTGTCGGCAGGGCCGGATTAAGAGCATCATGGGCCTGGTGATAAGCTTTTTGGTGGGCCTTAAGGGCCGTGCGCCGGCATGCACCCTGAGGTGGAAGAGTGCATACACGCAGGGCTATTACAACACTATAGAAGCAGAATACCAGGCTTCCGTTAGGACTGCCCACTCATCACCCGTTATTAATCCCGCCATCCGGTGGCGTGCGGAATTTAGGGACAGTCAGGCCAGGGGAGATCTCTCCCCGTTGGCCCACTGCTTTTCGTGCGTGGCCAGTTCTTTTTGGGCGGCTGGGCCCATGGCTTTTCTTCTCAGAGAATAGGTGCAGGAACTCCTCCCTCCCTTCCTACGAAGGACCAGGGTGGGTGTGGCCAAATTGCATAGTGGGAGGGTCTTAAAGGGGCATAGTTAAATAAAACCAGGACTGCATAACACAGAGTGCAGAGTACAGGACTGCATAATACACAGAGCGCTGGGCACAGGACTGCATAATACACAGAGTGCTGGGCACAGGACTGTATAATACACAGAGCGCTGGGCTCAGGACTGCATAATACACAGAGCGCTGGGCTCAGGACTGCATAATACACAGAGCGCTGGGCTCAGGACTGCATAATACACAGAGCGCTGGGCACAGGACTGCATAATACACAGCGCTGGGCACAGGACTGCATAATACACCGAGCGTTGGGCACAGGACTGCATAATACACAGAGTGGACTGCATAATACCCAGAGCGCTGGGCACAGGACTGCATAATACCCAGAGCGCTGGGCACAGGACTGCATAATACCCAGAGCGCTGGGCACAGGACTGCATAATACCCAGAGCGCTGGGCACAGGACTGCATAATACCCAGAGCGCTGGGCACAGGACTGCATAATACCTTACCCAGAGCGCTGGGCACAGGACTGCATAATACACAGAGCGCTGGGTTCAGAGGTTTGCTATGCACAGAGGGCACTTCTGCCCCCACATCCAAAGCTAGTTTCTGCATTCTTCTCACAGATCTCTGCGGCCACCATTTTAGTTTTTCCCTCACAACAGCTAAACTTACCATCTCTCCTGCTCCTCCACTGCCTCCCACACCTGTGCACAAACAACCCCCCTATCTGCTCACCTCAGAAGCTGCCATTCTCAGCCTCCCACACAGTCCATTTGTGGCTCTGCCTCTCCTCCACTGAGCAGCAGCAGTGAGATCGTCCAGCAGGGGGCAGCAGCCGAGCACCAGGCTTTTTTTCAGCCAGCAAGCCATCTCTGAAGCCCATAACACAGGGGTGTCAAACTCAATTTCATCGTGGGCCGCATATGCATTATGATTGCCCTCAAAAGGGCCGGTTGTATCTGTAAGATTAGATGTCCAGCGCATCCCCTCCCCTTATATTAGATGTCGAGAGCCACCCCACCATCAGAGGTTGAGTCCCCCACCCTCCCTTACATTACAGTGCAACCCCCTTACCTTATGCTGCTGCTGGAAAGAAGCTGGGTGCATTGCTTGAAAGCAGAAAGTAAGGGTCTGGAGAATAACCACAGGCGGGCTGGAGCTCTCCTGCAGCTGCAGGAGAGGTGCAAGGGCCACATGAAATGGCCTGGATGGCAGGATTTGGCCCGTGGGCCTTGTGTTTGACACCTGTGCCATAACACATCCGTGCATCTGCAGCTGTCCCTCTGTGTCCACCCTGCGTGCTGTGCAGCGAGGTTCTGAGGGAGCCGCCGGGAGAAGTGTGCTGTCACTTGTAGCACAGAAGCCGGGCTTCTGTGTTTACAAGTGTCGGTGAATCTGGCCAGCCTGGACCTAAATTAAGGAAGGAGTCTGGTGCTGCAGCTCCAATAGCCCCTACGTTAATCCGGCCCTGCGTGTCGGTACTATGAACTGAAAAAACAGAGGCCAATTGGACACAACTGTTTGCAGTTAGCAGTTCCATTTTGGCTTTTGGGACAGATGACTGTCAGTAGGTAATTTTAAATGCAGACATTATGATAGATCGAACCCATAGCATATGTCCAGCATAAAATATTTTCATCTGGGGGTTAAATAGCTATTATCTGTGGGTTAAATAGATATTATGCCCTCTGTATTTGCATTTGAAATATGTGTGTTTTCCGAAGGGGATTGTCTCAATCTGCTGTATTATACTGCCTACCTAGTTCTGTCTCCAGTCCAGTGTCGGATCCAGAGTCTTTTCTCGGGAGGGGCACTGCCAAAAAATGATTTTTTTGTGGGAAATTTATCGGGGAAATGCTTGGTGTCGGCGCTTCAATCATCCCGGCACCATGGTTGTTATGGTGTCAGGATGATTGAAGCGCATTATTTCTATTATTACATTGTAATATGAAATTAAATAGTTCAATGCAGAATCAGTGGGAGCCCCGAGTGTGTCACTTGCCACCGTCGCCTGCAATTAGTGGGAGCCCTGAGCGTGTCACTTGCCACACGTTGTGGATTGTCACTTCCCACATCACCTGCCACACCTTGCGGATTGTCACTTGCCACGTCACCTGCCACATCTTGTGGATTGTCACTTCCCACGTCACCTGCCACACCTTGCTGATTGTCACTTGCCTGCCACCAGATGCAGATTGTCATTTGCCACGTCACCTGACACAATTTGCAGATTGTCATTTGCCACGTCGCCTGCCACACCTTGCGGATTGTCACTAACTTGCCTGCTAAGGTGTAGTTTTGGTTGTCTCTTGCTGTGTCCCAGACTCCCAGAGTCAGGCAGCAGAGAGATAATGTAATCTCTCTGCTGTCTGCACAGTGAGGGCGGAAGTCACTGCAGGAATGCAGGGCAGGCACGGGCGGTGGGAGATGATCTCATCTCTCTGCTCCCCCGCTCCCGGCTAGCTGATTGGCCAGCTGCCACACTGAGCCTGCTCTCTCACTCTCACCTGCGCTGCCAACACACTGAGCAGCACAGTCTGCCCACGAACCGCGCCTCCCCCGACAACAAACCACGCCGCAAGCGGAGCCGCCCGCTTTCTTACCCGTCTGTGGAGCCGCATGCTATTGCACCTGCCCGCAGAGCGGCCTGACATGACTCACTGACGTCACTCATTGCTAGACGCCAAGCGGCCCAGGCGTTAGCGAGTGCAGGGAAGAGGCTCCACCCACCTCCTCCTCCGCTCCTGGTATCGTGTCAGTGCGCCACGTAACTACATTAGACGAGTCTCTCTCTCAGCGCCGCTGATCGGCTGATGTGAGAAACTGAGAGAGAGACTCAGAGAGGCAGCGGCAGTGGCAGAACAAGTACTGTATAAGCCGACCCGAATATAAGCCGAGGCACCTAATTTTACCCCAAAAAACTGGGAAAACTTATTGACTCAAGTATAAGCCTAGGGTGTCCTAGGCTTATACTTGCCTCACTTTGCCTCACTGTGCCCATGCCTCACTGTGTCCATGACTAGACTGATGTTTAACATGGAAGTCTATGGAAGGAGTGCTCGGCTTTGAAAAATCGGTTCTCCCAGACACCAAACTTTTCAAACTTATAGAGGAGACATGGGGCTACATGTGTGCCAAGTTTGGGGTCCAGAGGACCTACGACCGGCCGGTACCGGGTCCGCAAAATCACTGGAGAAATGACCGTTTAACATTGGAGTCTATGGAAGGGGTGCCCGGGTTTAAAAATTCAGTGCTCCACGGCCGTAGGTCCCCCAGACACCAAACTTTGCACACTTATAGAGAAGACATGTGGCTACATGTGTGCCAAGTTTGGGGTCCAGGGGTCCTACGGCCGGCCGGTACCAGGTCCCATAATTTCGGGAGATCAGGCGCAAAAAAAAACAAAACAGAGCAAGCAAGTGAGTGTGACAGATGGTCTCGGGGGGGCAATTGCCCTGTTGCCCCCCCCCCCCTGGATCCGCCACTGCTCCAGTGTACCATTGCTAGGTTGTTCAGTCCTCTCATTTTATTTTTATTTTTATGGCAGATTTTGGAGCCCAAGATGTTCCGATATGCTCACAAATTGGAAGTACACAGAACAGATGGAATATTGAGTCACCCATCCCCATTGCCACACCTGTACTCAGTATCCTACTACCAGCTTTCTGAAGAACTAGCACGGACATACCCAGAACTTACTCTTCCAATTTTTTCAGGTATTGAAGCAGCTGATGTGCAGTGTGTGCACTTGTGTTTTTTTTTCTGTTCTTTGCTTTGAAAATAGTGGGGTTGAATCCCCTGCTTCCTCCATGTCCTAAAAGTAAGGCTGTTGTGATTGGAAGCCACCAAGTATTTTTGCAGGTAAATTGGGCAACCTGGCTATTAGAATTTTGCTTTTAGATCAGATGGGCTACTGATAATAAACACAGCAGTTCCCTTATTAGGATGTAATAGATGCTCTTGGCAGTGGGTGCATTTGAACAGAAACTCGGCCGTTGCAACCAGTGCAAGCCCTGTTGACAACTGCCTGTATAGATGAACATCAGAGCTTGCTTTAACATGCGGCACATGACGAAGCCAGCACATGTTCACCGCAATAAGCTCACCTGTGCCATGTCTAGTTTCTTCTACAGATCTTATCATTTGGCCTATTCTCTAATATTATTATGTTTTTATTATACACCTTTGTTTTATATTATATCAATAAGCTGCAGTATCTATTTGTGTTAATTGTGGATTACACACTAACATGCTAAGGACAGTAGGCTGAGGAAGCACATATTCATGGCTGGTTTCAGATAGCCAATACCTTGTGCTTTTTTTTTTTTTTTCTTCTTCTTCTTCTTGGCGTATTATTTTTTCCCCTTTTTAAAGTCTGTTTACATCTTCTAATATTGTATTAACAGACTTAAGCTATAATGTAAACCTCTAAGAATGTATGTTGCAAAGCCTTATTTGTGTATGACCAATTTTAACTAAGTTTGCATTTAACTGTTTTTAACATCTTACTATAACTCCCCTTGGCAGAAATCAGCCAGAGAATACAAACAGCGCACCCTGCTGGTCGACAGGTGATGTTGCACTATTTACTACCATGGATGAATAACATTGAGCTGGTAGATTTGAAGCCTTTGCCTACTGTACGAAGACATGAGGATGATGTTGACGAGTCATTGCAAGACCGTGATGTGATGGTTAACAGCAGGCGCTGGCTTAGAGGAGAAGGATGGGGATCGCCACAAGCCACTGCTATGGTTTTAAATAACTTGCTGTATATGACAGCAAAGGTAAAGTTATACATCTGGAAATAACCCATATATTTATTTTTATTTACAGTCAAAGTGTCTACTGTTGTCAGAAATGTTCTTACTGGAAACATTTTAAATTTTGTACAAAGTAAAACTTCACTTGTTGAAGGAAACAAATTCTTTCCAGACCAGCTATATATTGTATGTTGCAAGTATTTTAGCAACATCAGTTACAGCTTCTCACTTTTTTTATATATATATTCTGGAGTTGCTAAATACTGAGACTGGAAGGGTCTTTTTCATAACAGAAAAACAACAAACACTCCTGCGCACAAGTTGACCGTCAAGCACTCAATAGTTTATAACAATGGCACTGGCTTTGCTGCGCTTCATGGATAGGGGTATCCTGGTAATGAACAAAAAGAGAAAGAACAAGGGCGCACCAGCCTAGTGTATTATCGTTAGGATATTATATTTATATAAAAACAACGAAAAGGTACTCACAAAGGTAGTAAAATGGTTTGCAATGTACATATGGTGCCATGGATGGCTGCAACATGTGAAACCCAAACCACACTCCGATTAATCGTGAAGGACGTGATGGGAGACACTTCCGGCTGACGCGTTTCGAAGCGCCTGGCTTGGCTCTGATGAAGAAGCTTTGCGCTTCGAAACGCGTCAGCAGGTAGTGTCTCCCATCACGTCCTTCACGATCGGTCGGAGTGTGGTTTGGGTTTCACATGTTGCAACCATCCATGGCACCATTTGTACATTGCAAACCATTTTACTACCTTTTGTGAGTACCTTTTAGTTTATTTTATATAAATAAAATATCCGAACGATAATACACTAGGATGGTGCGCCCTTGTTCTTTCTCTTTTTGTACACTGGAAGGGTCTGCATGCTATAATGATTGAAAAGCATCCTGTGTTGTAATAGAAGCATGTTGTCCCTAGCATCCATTAAAGCAGTTTAAGGTCCTTTTTTTTTTTTTTTTTTGCTTTTTTTAAATTAAAATAAAAGAGGGTATATTTAGATGCTATGTGATATGGTACTCCACAGGACTGTCTCTTACCTCCTCTTCTCCCCTGACCTACTGCTTTTAAATTAAAGGCAAAGCAAGAATTCCAATCAGTTGGGATGCAGTGGCTGCACAGACACAGTGTGACATGCGTGCGGGTTCACAACCCCAAACATACACATATAGATGTCAAATTGGGAGCAGCAGCTGTGTCTATGCAGCTGTTGCATACCAAGTGACAGCTATGGTACTGCCTGCGTGGGGCTGATTGGAACATCACACCTGGACATCCCCGTACAGGTAAACATGGCTGTCACATGGGGCATGGTTTCATGTGTAAGAGGCCTAAAACAGATTATACGTTTGTAAAGCTTGTATTTTTCATTTAACTTTTTGTGTGTACCATATAATCTGAATTTGTTTTATTTGTTTTATTTATTTGCAGTATGGCGATGAGGTGGCCTGGTCTGAAATTGAAAATGTGTGGACCACCCTTGCAGATGGCTGGCCAAAAAATCTGAAAATTATTTTGCACTTTCTTATAAGCATTTGTGGTGTGAACAGTGAACCGAGCCTGTTGCCTTATGTAAGTATTTAAAAGGTATTTGGATATTTACATAGGTTTGCCAGTGGAATGTTTAATACAGAGTTGGACTAATTGACTAAGACTTTGCAGCATGTAATAGCCAATCAGAGTTAAGTTTATTGTTAGAACAGAAAAAGTTTAAATCTGCTTGCTATAAGTAACTGTCCTTTGCATTTTTTTGAAAAAGCCCAAACTTGTCCATCTTTAGTACATATATGTAAGGACTGGTAGAAAAAGGAAAAAGTAATTTTCTTTCATTGGGTTGTTTACTTTGTGTGCTTAATATCACAGTCATCAGGTATTTACTAAAGCAGGCATGTCCAAAGTGTGGCCCGCGAGCCAATTGCGGGCCACTTTCCGGTTTAGTACGGCCCCCCTGGTGATTTAAACATATATATATAAAGGGCCACAAAACATATATACCGTATTTATCAGGGCTGCCTCAGAGGGGACAGGAAGGGGGCGGGACGAGCGTCATCAGATTACATACAGGAGAATCTCCTGTTTACTCGGCGGAGTCTGTAATAGGAAGTCCTGTCTCCTGGGCTGCCATTGGACGACTGTTCTGTCTATCATAGGAGGCGGAACTTTGTATTAAAGAGGCCGCCATGTAAACAGGAGATTCTCCTGTATGTAATCTGTCGGCGCTCGTCCCGCCCCCCTCCCTGTCCCTGCTAAGGCTGCAGATGGGCATCGATCAGGTGGCACTGATGGCACATGTAAGGCTGCATTCATGGCACATGTAAGGCTGCATTCATGGCACATGTAAGGCTGCATTCATGGCACATGTAAGGCTGCATTCATGGCACATGTAAGGCTGCATTCATGGCACATGTAAGGCTGCATTCATGGCACATGTAAGGCTGCATTCATGGCACATGTAAGGCTGCATTCATGGCACATGTAAGGCTGCATTCATGGCACATGTAAGGCTGCATTCATGGCACATGTAAGGCTGCATTCATGGCACATGTAAGGCTGCATTCATGGCACATGTAAGGCTGCATTCATGGCACATGTAAGGCTGCATTCATGGCACATGCGAGGCTGCTTTAATGGTATATGTGAGGCTGCTTTAATGGCATATGTGAGGCTGCTTTAATGGCATATGTGAGGCTTCATTGATTGCAATAGTGAGGCTTCATTGATTGCAATGGTGAGGCTTCATTGATTGCAATGGTGAGGCTGCATTGATTGCAATGGTGAGGCTGCATTGATTGCAATGGTGAGGCTGCATTGATTGCAATGGTGAGGCTGCATTGATTGCAATGGTGAGGCTGCATTCATGGCAATGGTGAGGCTGCATTCATGGCAATGGTGAGGCTGCATTCATGGCAATGGTGAGGCTGCATTCATGGCAATGGTGAGGCTGCATTCATGGCAATGGTGAGGCTGCATTCATGGCAATGGTGAGGCTGCATTCATGGCAATGGAGAGGCTGCATTCATGGCAATGGAGAGGCTGCATTCATGGCAATGGAGAGGCTGCATTCATGGCAATGGAGAGGCTGCATTCATGGCAATGGTGAGGCTACAGATGGGCACTGATGAGGCTGCATTGATGGGGCACTGACCCTTATTTTGCTTCACAGTTCTTTATTTCAAATTATATTTTTTCCTTGAAACTTCCCTCTTAAAGTGAATAAATACAGTATATACAAATAACAGGCCCAAGCTCATCCTTAGTCCTGAGCGGGGCTCAGGGATTCTGTGGGGCCACAAAAGATATATATGTATCCAAATAACACGCCCCAGCTCATCTCTTTACCACACACAGCCACAAATGCAAGAGAATTCTTGTTGGGCAGTGTATTAGTGCTCGGACGAACACACTTAGACCGAATTTTAATGGTTCAAAGAATGTCAGGAAAAATGGTCGGCCCTCACGCATGTTCACTTCATCAAATCTGGCCCTCTTTAAAAAAAAAGTTTGGACACCCCTGTACTAAAGGCAAATCCACTTTGCACTAAAAGTGCACTTGGAAGTGCAGTCGCTGTAGATCCGAGGGGGACATGCAAGGAAAATAAAATAAAAAACAGCATGTTAGCTCACACATGATTGGATGATAAAATCAGCAGAGCTTCCCCTCATTTCAGATCTACCCCTCAGATTTACAGCGACTGCACTTCCAAGTGCACTTTCAGTGTAATTTTTAAGTGCACTTGCACTTGTAGTTTGCACTTGTAGTGCAAAGTGGATTTGCCTTTCGTAAATAACCCCCTAAGTGTTGGCTAATAATTTTAAAGGTAGTTTTATTTAGATATCATTGGCTGTATGTTACCTGAGTTTGAATCATGCTGTAATTTTTGATATTCCTATATCCAGTATAAGAAATGCACATCTCTGCAGTACGGGCGGGAGCAGATCAATGCCAGTACAAAAAATTACTTTACATTTTAGCACCACCAGGATACAGTGCTGGTATCTCTCAGTTCCATCATTTAAACTTTTATTACTAGATTAAATGAAATGAAAACTGTATTACAAGTCTTCAAAATCATCCAGTGAACACTTTGTTCCACAAAACAAGGTGACAGTGACAAAGCTTGGTCTGTGCCCAAAGCTTCTGCAGTGATTCATGAGCAACAAATATTTGGTTTATTATCTGTATGTACCAAGCCATCTGACTGAATATGAAGGTTCTTCAAGTTGTGGGGAGCTCTCAATATACTAGAAAACATTAGATATGTACTATAGGCCTCTGTGTAGGACAACAATAGTTTTTTTTTTTTCCCCCTTAGGTAAAGAAGGTGATTGTGTATCTGGGCAGAGATAAAACAATGCAGCTTCTGGAGGAACTGGTTAGTGAGCTTCAACTCACAGATCCGGTGAGCTCTGGTGTAACTCACATGGACAATCCACCATATTACCGCATCACTTCAAGCTATAAAATACCATCTGTCACCTCAGGTAAGAGGAAATTGGTCAATAAATATTCAATTACCTTCCCTTTAGTTATGCAGAAACACCATCACTTGCCTTGATCTTCATCCAGCCGCTGTGTTAATTAAAGTGTTACTAAACCTAAAAACATTGTTTACCTTAATGCATTGCTTGCATTAAGGTAAAAAACATTCTCCGTGTCCCCATGCCCCCCTGTGTGAAGGGTAAGAGAGGGGAGAAGAGATCAGTGCTGTACACGGCTGCATCTTTTCTCCCCTTCTACTGTACACAGCATTCGAGCAGGAGCCATTGGCTCTTGCCGCTGTTAGTCAGGGGAAGTGGGGGGTGGGCCTAAGTCCCGCTGTGTAAGTCTATGGAGTGGGGCTCTATAGACGCACAGGTCAGGAAAGCAGGGACTACACTTTCCCCATAGCCAGCGACTGGCTATGGTAGTCCCGCAGAAAAAGAGGAGCCAGGGACCCCAGAAGAGGAGGATCGGGACCAATACCACTGCACAGAGCAGGCAAGTATAACATGTTTGTTATTTCCTTTTTTTTTTTTTTTTTCGTTTTGTTAACACTTTAACAGACTAATAATATGTCTACTTGACTGTTGGTTGACCTGGATGGTCTATTATTCAACCAGATTATCTATGTAACCTGACAAGTGGTGTTTATACCACGAAGTATACAAAATGGGCATAATTTGGGCCTCCATTGTTCATGTTCTGTTATGGTTGTAGCCTAAGGCCAGCCATAGATGGAGGGATTTTCTTTCCTGCAACCACGGATTGTGTTCTATGGGTAAGGGGGGTGTGGGGAGCTGTCCCAGCTGGGAGAACACACATTATTTATTGCTAGCAATTATAACAGCCACTAGCAATAATTGCATGTAAAATCTAACAGGCTGGTTTTACCCAAGTTGATCAATCAATAAACTTGGATACGTTCAGCCTGCCAATACATGGTTTAAATCTCAGCTGGTCCCTACTGAACCGACTAAGATTCAAACCATCTATGGCCGGCTTTAAAGCTGAAATTGAGCTTTACCATCAGTTCTGAACAGTTGTACAGGCCTCTCTCCTGTACTGAAGTTGCTTACACTTGCTTCACTACACACTGTGGGCTGCAGAAAGTCAGATGGAGCCCTTCTTAATTCCTGGCTGGATGATGTCTAGCATCCTCCAGTCTTTTTCAAAAGCAGCCTACTTGGGAATGTCCATTCCTCCAGACTGACATCCACCCTTTAAGGTATTTTAATGTAGTTTATTATAGTAACTTCAGTCAAATCTAGTTGGATGCAATAGGATACATAGCACTTTGCACTTCTATATTAAAAAATCTCTAGTATATGTCGATGAGCTCAATGTATATCAATATACCAATATAATATTTGTTCAGTGCTGTTGCCAACTAAGTTTTATCATCTTTCTAGGAACCACATCTAGCAGCAATACAATGGTAGCTCAAACTGATGGCAATCTGGACAACAAACATACAAGGGATGGTGCTGATGATAAGTAAGTGACGTTCTGCAAAAAAAAAAATTTTATACCGAAAGTAACATAGTAACACACCAAATAACATTCACAGAACCCCACCAGCCATTGAAAAGTTTTTTGACTAGTGGTAACCAATCATAATCTTTCTTTGTGTCTCATTCACACCTAAAAATAAAATATTAATCTATAAAAAAAAATGTACAGAATTTATAGCAGTTATAATAGTTACAGATGCCAATATGAAGTAGGAATAGGATCAGGGGACAAACTGCCACATAGTAAATCCTTTCACAGATGGCAAATGCTTTGGTATGAAACTTAAACAATTCCTGGGATTGGTATAAATGTATATTCAATAGAAAAGAAGATCAGCAATAGTATAGCAAATGCTATAAGCCGTTTAGAAAAACTGTAAATGGACAGCATTATCCTAAAATATCAGCTTAATGGTAGGATGTGACATAATTTCTTCTCAATCCATATACGGTAACTTGTTTTGCTATTTATATATAGCTTAATTTTAAGAACAATTTCGGTTTAATGGAGAGCACAGTTTTTTTAATGGAAAGTCCTTAACTGACTAAACAGAATGTTTTTCTTGCAATGGGAGAGAATGGTCTGGCTCTCTAGGATCTTACCAATTTCTCATAACATGTTGATAGACAGCCCAGCCCACACAGAGGAAGACTGAGGATATTGCAAGATCCTGTTGCACCATGGGAGGAAAGTTCTGCCTGATTCAAAACCTGCAGAGTAGGAATGGATGCACACACAGATATGTCATACATGCCTGTTAAACACAAGGAATCCAGGAAAGAGCAAGTGTGTTTTTTTTTTTTTTTGCACAAAAAGGGTTGTTCTTTCTCCGAAATTATATTTAGACAGCCATGCCATTTTTTTTCTATAGCTCTCTTGCAGAGGCTGCCAACGTGCAGCAAGATCTAATCATTGCATAGGCTTTGGCCAGGCGATAGTAGTTAACCATGTTATATGTTGCACCCGTCTTAGGGGGGAAATTTGTAACATGGGGCAAATGCTCTCGCCCACACACACCTTCATGCCTTTCTCCCCTATGTCAGCGTGTAGGGGGTAGAGGGCTGTCAGTTTTAGGAATCTGAATGAATGAACTACAAGTCCCGTCTGTCATCACGACAGCAAGGATTGTAATTCTCAATGAGGTACGAGTTTTGTAATTGGCACACTCGAGTCCATTGACACTTCTTTCAGCTGTCCATTTTAAAGCCTATACAGAGATACGGGCAGAGAGCAAAAGGAAGAAAAAAAAATAATCTATAAATGCACACTTTTTTCCCTGCAAAATATGTGTTTATCGTGTTTTTTTTAAAGTTACATTTAGACTTTAAGATCTTGTTGTAAATTTGTTTGTTGATAACATTTATGTGGACTTGTGGTTCTTGATCTTATAATAGATAATTTCCTGGTATTGCAGCAGTCTTACGTTGGAAACTAAAGCCTTGTACACACGGTTCGATTTTCAGAAGGGGATTGTCTGTTCACAGACTTTTGTCTGAAATTCTTACCGTTAGTACGCTCCTTTTGACAATTGTTGTCCAATTTTCTGACAGCAAATTTTTGGATGACAGGCTAGTAAATTTTTGTCAAACGACAGCTCCACGTCAGATTTTCTGATGGTCAGTACACAAATCCGTCACACAAAAGTCGAAAGTACAAACACGCATTCTCGGAATCCATGCTCACCAAATACGAAATTAGCAGAAGGGGCCCAAAAGATGGCACTCAAGAGCTAAAATTCCTCATAGTACGTCACTACGTTTGCGTTTGTGGCACGACAATTTGTGTAAGTTAGTATGCAAGACAAGATCCAGGCACACGCCCTTTTGACAAAAATCAGGCGCTCTGTTGTCCAACAATCGAACCGTGTGTACGAGGCTTTAGGATTCACTTGCTAATCTGCTGCTTGTATAAGAACTGATAATGCATATTAACTGAATGTTCTGCTGCACAATCAATAATTGGCTAATGTATAGATTCAAAAGGAACAGCCACCTCATCCCCCTGAGCTATGGTATGGACTGTGAGCTAACAGCACCAGGCCTGTCTGTGTGATAAATATTGTGTGTCTGTGAGCCTGACAGTCAGTTGGCATTTTCAGAAGAAATTAAACAATGGCTGCACTGGATTTCTCGTGTGGCTATGTTACTTTAGGTGTGTTACCATTATGTAAGTTAGCAGAATTTATTTACTGTCACTGTGCTGTTTTCCTTCTCCCACATATACTGTGTGTGTGTGTGTGTGTGTGTATCATAGGCGTGCGCACAGGGTGTGCCGGTGTGCCCAGGCACACCCTAATCACCCTGTGCAGAACAAACTCCCCCTCCTTCCTCCCACAGCACTCCCGGCTTTCCTCCTCTCCCACCGGTTGTTGCTGTGGATCTTTTAGGATGAGTGGGGGAAGGGGCCAGTAAATATGCCATTTACCGGCCCCTTCCCTTTCTGAATGAACATCGTGAGTGATCGGTAGAGTGTGTTCGAGCTTTGGGGTGCACACCCTAATGCCAAAGGCTGCGCACACCTATGGTGTGTATGTATGTATGTATGTATATATATCTATAGATCTGAACCCGTCTCTACCCTCTAGAATACAGTGCACTGACATTGCAGATGCATGCTTGCAAAGTGTCTACCTACAGTATATATGTATATGTAATTTTTTTTATATATACTATAGCAGGTGGCATGATGGTTTTTAGAGCAGCTTCTCTTGAACTTTGCTTTACATAAAACATAATAAAGCAAAACTCCTAACTGCATTGAATTGTTCATGTTGTCTATTGATTTCAACAGTTATCCCCATCTTGATATCTACGGCGGTTTGAATAGCAACCTGAATCGTCAGCACCACAGGCTAGAATCTCGGTACAGCAGTAGCTCTGGAGGATCCTATGAGGAAGAGAAAAGTAATCTCATTACTATCTTGTAGACATTTAACTGTGTGCAGTATTGCCTAGTTTAGTTGTAGACTTACAGGACTTTTATTTGTAATTGTGTCCTCATTTTATGACGTATAGAAGCATTCAAATCTGATCTCAAGTTAAAATAAAATCATTGCTTCAGTCACTGTTGAGATTGCACAATCCCAGTGACAGCTAAAGGACAAACTAGCTTTAGCCCCAGTTCACACTGAATGTGGCTTTGAAATCACGCTACTTCAGCGTGATTTCAAAGCTGCCATTCGGTGCAATTTCATGTGCGGCTTGCCGACATCTGTTCGATTTCATGCACAGATGTCAATGCAAGTCGCACATGAGTCACCAAAAATAGCGCAGGGACCTTTTTCAAATCAGTGCAAGTCAGAGTCGCACTGGTTTGAACGGTTCCATAGGCACAAATAGGGTGCAACTTGTCATGCGATTTTGAACTGTCAAATGGCATGAAAAGTCACACTGGTGTGAACACGGGCTTAATACAGAAGGGAAAGAAAGGACTGGAAAATATAATCATAGGGTTACAGACAATAAAGAAAAACCATTTGATTGAATAGGCCAAATCCCTACTTTAAATTTTTTTCAGGCGATTGTTTTCAGTGGGTTAAACTTCCTGGGGCAGAATATAAAGCATACAATATTGTATTAAGGTAGTAACATTATTATTCCTTTTGTATTGCAGGCGACTCAATGCCCTTGTTCTCTAACTGGCGTCTCAAAGTGATGGAATACAATCGAGGAGAACCACTACCCTTTCCACCCTCGGGAGGCTGCTGGTCACCTCTTGTGGATTATCTGCCAGAAACCACGTCTCCTGGCACATGTTTGCATAGGTATCCATCACATAATATACAGTGCCTTGCAAAAGTATTCACCCCCCCCTTGGCTTTTTACCTATTTTGTTACATTACAACCTTTAATGTTTTTTTAATCTGAATTATATGTGATGGATCAGAACACAATAGTCTAAGTTGGTGAAGTAAAATTAGAAAAATATATACATAAAACTATTTTTCAGAAATAAAAAAATGATAATTGGCATGTGCGTTTGTATTCACCCCCTTTTATGAAGCCCATAAAAAGCTCTGGTGCAACCAATTACCTTTAGAAGTCACATATTTAGTGAAATGATGTCCACCTGTGTGCAATCTAAGTGTCACATGATCTGTCATTACATATATACACACCTTTTTGAAAGGCCCCAGAGGCTGCAACACCTAAGCAAGAGGCACCACTAACCAACTACTGCCATGAAGACCAAGAAACTCTCCAAACAATTAAGGGACAATTTTGTTGAGTAGTACAAGTCAGGGTTAGGTTATAAAAAAAATATCCAAATCTTTGATGATCCCTAGGAGCACCTTCAAATCTATCATAACTAAATGGAAAGAATATGGCACAACAGCAAACCTGCCAAGAGACGGCAGCACACCAAAACTCACGGACCGGGCAAGGAGGGCATTAATCAGAGAGGCAGCACAGAGACCTAAGGTAACCCTGGAGGAGCTGCAGAGTTCTACAGCAGAGACTGGAGTATCTGTACATAGGACGACAATAAGCTGTACGCTGCTTTATGGCAGAGTGGCCAGAAGAAAACCATTACTTTCAGCAAAAGACAAAATGGAACGTTTTGAGTTTGCGAAAAGCCATGTGGGAGACTCCCAAAATGTATGGAGGAAGGTGCTCTGGTCTGATGAGACCAAAATTTAACAGTTTGGCCATCAAAGAAAGCGCTATGTCTGGGGCAAACCCAACACATCACCCAAAGAACACCATCCCCATAGTGAAACATGGTGGTGGCAGCATCATGCTGTGGGGATGTTTTTCAGCAGTCGGGACTGGGAAACTGGTCAGAGTTGAGGGAAAACAAATAAAATAAATACAGGGATATTCTTGAGCAAAACCTGTACCACTCTGTGTGTGATTTGAGGCTAGGACAGAGGTTCACCTTCCAGCAGGACAATGACCCCAAACACACTGCTAAAGCAACACTTGAGTGGTTTAAGGGGAAACGTGTAAATGTGTTGGAATGGGCTAGTCAAAGCCCAGACCTCAATCCCATAGAAAATCTGTGGTCAGACTTAAAGATTGTTGTTCTCAAGCGCAAACTTGAAGGAGCTGGAGCAGTTTTGCAAGAAGTCATGGGCAAAAGTCCCAGTGGTAAGATGTGGCAAGCTCATAGAGACCTATCCAAAGCGACTTGGAGCTGTGATAGCTGCAAAAGGTGGCTCTACAAAGTATTGACTTTAGGGGGGTGAATAGTTATGCACATTTACTTTTTCTGTTATTTTGTCCTATTTGTTGTTTGCTTCACAATAAAAAAAAAAAAACCTCTTCAAAGTTGTGGGCATGTTTTGTAAATTAAATGATGCAAATCCTCAAACAATCCATGTTAATTCCAGGTTGTGAGGCAACACAACACGAAAAATGCCAAGGGGGGTGAATACTTTTGCAAGGCATTGTAATGGTACTTTTAGCTGGTCCTAAGAACTGTTGTTACTGTATGTTAAATCTATATTCTGTATTCTATATTATGTAGCATAACATAATTATTGATTTCAATTTCTATCTAGGTGCAACATTGCAGTGATCCTGTTGACAGACCTCATCATTGATCATAGTGTGAAAGTAGAGTGGGGGGGATACCTTCATCTCTTGCTGCACGCCATCTTCATTGGTAATGCTGGTCACTTCTACTCACATGTTACATATGTGCTTTCAAGAAAGATCAGCAGATCTACTGACAAAATATTATGAAAAATGATTTAATGTATGTTTTATGGTTTATAGGGTTTGATCATTACCATCCTGAGGTGTATGAGCATTGTAAGCGCCTCCTTCTACATTTATTAATCGTGCTGGGACCCAACAGCAGTGTGCAGAGTGTGGCATCTATCCTCCTCAGGAACAGGGAATGTAATGAGCCACGAGTGCTGACTGTCAAAAGCAATGCACATCTGGAGTACTCCTTCACAGGTAAAGATAGGCTGGGGGGTCTTGGGCATTTATCAAGCAAATTAGCAACACGGTCAGTTGCAAATCAGGCTGTCACTTGTTCAGCAAATTTTCTCCAACAGTTTTGCAGTTTGATTGCAACCCATGCAATTATGCTGTAAACATCTTGCCCCGGTGACATGACAGGCAGTCTTAAAAAAGTGAAGGGAAATAAACGGTCATCAGTGCACAGATGTCCACATTGGGGAATTTTCCCTCTGCATGTGGTCACTGCTGAAAATAGCGATTCTACCATTGAACATTGCGCAGCTCTTTAGCAACTGTCCCTGGAACAAATCTGCTCATCTGAGACAAAGAGAGCTAGCCATAAAAATGATGCGATCATGCCTTGATCTGTCTATAGACAGCAGCTGAAATCTTCACACAAAAGATTTGGAGGAAAAAAATGATCAGAGAAGTTAGAATCGCCTTGTCTGATTAAAAAAAAAAAAAATGGAGAGCTGCGCCAATAGGACAATTCACATTAAAGGATTGACATCCAGAGGCTGGTATGCCAAAAACAGTGCACAAATGTCAACCAAACCAAAGTTAGCCCATAATGCAAAAAAGGTGGCCTGGATTCACAATAATGTCCACATTAAATGAATAGGAATGTCAGAGTCCAAATATGTGCATTAACATTCAGAGGTTAGTATGCCAAACCAAACCCCAAAAGTCTATATTGATGTTGCACAACTCAGACAGTAATATCCACATAGATAGTGTAGGATGATAGATATCCAGATAATGAAGTCCAATATGAAGCCAATTTCAATGCACATCACCCGGTGATTCACAAAAACGGAGGGGGGCCCACCACCGTAATAGGTTGTCCGCTTACCAGAAGGCAAGCCCAAAAAGCAGTCGGCTGTAACCCAGCCGCGGCCTTTGGCTTGTACTTGGAGACACCGGGATTACACCAGGAACCAGGATTACACCAGGAACCAGGATTACACCAGGAACCAGGATGACACCAGGAGGCAGAAGGCCAGTTTGATTGTGTTTCACCTGATCACTAGGGCCGTGCGGCCAATGCGATAAACTAAAACTGGCGCACATCGAATCTGATGCAGCTGTGCATAAAAATCAATCAGCTTCTAACATCAAAACACTGGTGATCTTCCGAGCTTTGTCTGATTAGTAGTGTTCTTCTATCTGCTTGCATTTTCCTTCTTCTCTACTTTCCTTTCCAGTTCTATTATATTTGCTAAAATGATTATTTAATGTTTTGCTGTAAAGTGAATAAATTCATGTTGAGCATATGGTAACAATAGGCCTAAATGGAGCTCATCTTTTCCTAAAGCGGAGTTCCACCCAAAAGTGGAAGCTCCGCTTATCTGCCGCCTCCTCCCCCGTGCCACATTTGGCACCTTTCGGGGGCGGAGGGGGGAAGCGGAATACCTTATTTTGACAGTTACCCATGCCCACTTCCGAGAGATCTCACCTCAGATAGATCACTCTGAAGTTCGGCCCCCCTCCTTCTTACCCTGCTGCCAGGCCATTCAGAAAGCGCAGCGCGCTTCACGCATGCTCAGTAGCGAACCGGCTGTGAAGCCGAAAGACTGCACTGCCGGTTTCCCTTACCACGAATGGTGGTGGCAGCACCCGAGAGCTGATGGAAACATCAGCTGGGGTGCCGACATCACTGGATTCCAGGACAGGTAAGTGTCCTAATATTAAAAGCCAGCAGCTGCAGTATGTGTAGCTGCTGACTTTAATTTGTTTTGCTGGCTCCACTTTAAACATGCTTGGCAAACTTATCAGTAGATCCAGAGGTATAGGCAGCAAAGGTTGGGCCTGTGTGTATGGGGCTTTATTGTGATGATTGGCCTCACTGAATAGGAAGGCTAGGCGGTAGGGCAGGGCTCACATTTCACAAGGAAAAAATAGATTTGCATACAGCTTCAGCTGTCTACATCTCAAGAGTATACTGATTGTTTTGACACTGCTTATACTAAAGGTTAATCTTTTGCACAGAGTTTCAACAGGTTTGCTTCAACGGCTTCCCATCTACAACCTGAAGGAAAAGCTGTCTATTGTCCAAGCTTTAAATGTTGCCTACCTACTGCATACAATATGTACACTAGTAATAAATACTAGTGTAAAAACTTTTTTCTATTTCCCATCGGTCACATGACTGCACAGTTTCTGGTCCTGGGTGGCTGGTGGGAGGAAATTCAGACAAAGTCCAGAGCATTGGCACTGGAGAAGTACCTGGCTGCTCAGGACCCAGAGCTGTGTGATCCCACGTCCGCTTGGCATAAGATTAAGATATTTAAACTGCTATTTATTTCAAGCTGTTTGCAGAATTACTAAATGCAGTAGACAAGCAGTTGAATGCCTTTCCTTTATTTTTTAACTTTCCCCTTTCCAATGCCCTTTGCTTAGGAAAGGTAATTTACATCACCTATTTACCACTTATGGGTGACACTGTTTGCAGCTGCTAGCTGTCAGACAGGGCCGTCATTGGCCGCTCTGGTTTCTTCTAAGGAGAGACAGAGTTTCCTGATCCTGTGATCAGTATATTAGCTATGACATTATGATCCCATGCAGACTAAAGGTTTAGTCACAAAAAATAACCTTAGCCCTGGCTCACACCAGTGCGGCTTTGAAATCACGCTACTGCATCGCGATTTGGACCTCCGATTTTATTGCTGCTTGAGATTTCATTTAACAGGAGTCGATGCAAGTTGCAATGAAATCACAAAAAAAGTAGTGCAGGAACCTTTTTAAAAAGTCGCTGTGACTTGAGTTGCAACATTTTGGTTCCATTGCCGGCAATGGGGTGAGATTTGTCATGCCATTTTGAACTGTCAAATCGCATGACAATTCGCACTGGTGTGAACCAGGGCTTAGCCTATTTCAAAACTAATGTAAACATTTGTCATTCTGTAATAAAAACAAAACAAAAGTTTTGTATGAAAACAATGTACTAAATAAAAGGCTTATTTGTCATAAAAAAAAGACATTAAAAATCGTAGAAATCTTGGGCCCATCGGGGTCTTTACTCCACTGACGTTTCTGAGATTGCTTGATCATAATTACTGTACTTTGATATGCTTGTGATCGGTTTGCTTCTATATGTCTGTTGAAAACTTTGTATGTTTTTAAAAAAAAAAAATCATGAAAATTTACTATGGGAAAAAAATATATATTTAGAGATGCAAAATGGTCATAGAGAGATAGATAGATAGATATAGATATATATAGATAGATATATCTATATCTATATATATATATATATATATATATATATACACAGTAATCCAGTTAACCAGCATATACTGACACTGCTAAATTTGGCCTTAGCTTTCAATAACCTCTGTGCACCAAAAGGTTAAGCAGTATTAAAGGGGGGAAAGTTCTGAACGATGGACGTTTTAAATGCTTACAAGCAAGCTGCTTTTACATGAACATATGCTGAAATGTTTGCTTCCTATCTGCAGGTATTAATGATTTTATACCAGATTACCAGCCTTCCCCTATGACGGACTCAGGGCTCAGCTCAAGTTCTACCTCTTCAAGCATAAGCTTAGGGAATACAAGCACTACTGTTCCCCACCTCCAGACCACTATCCTCAATGAGGTGGATCTCACTGTAGAGCAAGATGAGAAGGTGAAAACCCTCATAGAGTTCATTACATCAAGGTACGTCTTTAGCTTTTTCCTATGCTTGACAATATGCTCTGTAAATGTTACCCCTTCCTTGTGACCTCATTTGTGCATTGTCTTCTAGGAAAAGAGGACCGTTGTGGAATCATGAAGATGTTTCTGCAAAAAATCCTAGTATTAAAAGTGCTGAGCAACTTACAGCATTTTTAAAACATGTAGTCTCTGTTTTCAAGCACTGTAGATCAGGTGAGTCTATGGTAGAGTTTAAATTCTGGACAGATACATGGTAACGTTTTTTTACACTTGCCCCAAAATGTACGGGCTTCTTGAGGTGGCTGCATTTATTTTCTCTCGTCACTTACATTGTAAATTGCGTCAGGGTTTGTTTTACACTCTTAAGCCCCGTACACACGATCGGTTTGACTGATGAAAACCGTCCGATGGATGATTTTCATCAGACCAACCGATCGTGTATGGTACCCATCGGTCTTTTTTCCATCAGTTGTAAAAAATAGAACTTGTTTTAAAATTTTCCGATGGATCAAAAACCGATAGCAAATTCCCACGCATGCTCAGAATCAAGTCGACGCATGCTCAGAAGCATTAAACTTAATTTTTCTCGGCTCATCGGAGTTTTTTACGTCACCGCGTTTGGAACGGTCGGTTTTTTGACTGATGGTGTGTAGGCAAGACTGATGAAAAACAGTTTCATCGGATTTCCGATGGACAAATCCATCGGACGAAAATCCATAGGTTATCCGATCGTGTGTTTAGGCTTTAGGTTTTAAGACCAATATAATAAATTTTCCCTTGCCATATTTAGTACCAAACACAACAAGTAAGTTTACTTGAAACACTCCTTACACTTGCTCACCTTACAACTGCAGCTAGCTGTCAGTTCTATCTAACACTAAAGCCCTGTACACACGATCGGTTTTACCGATGAAAACAGTCCGATGGACTTTTTTCATCGGACAAACCGATCGTGTATGGGACCCATCAGTCTTTTTTCCATCGCTTTTAAAAAATAGAACATGTTTTAAATTTTTCCGATGGATCAAAAACCGATAGCAAATTCCGATCGTCTATGGGAAAGTCCATCGGATAAAAAACCCACGCATGCTCAGAATCAAGTCGACGCATTCTCAGAAGCATTCAACTTAATTTTTCTCGGCTCATCGGAGTGTTTTACGTCACCGCGTTTGGAGCGGTAGGTTTTTTGACTGATGGTGTGTAGGCAAGACTGATGGAAGTCAGCTTCATCGGATGGAAAAAAACATCGGATTAGAATCCATAGGATATCCGATCGTGTGTACGAGGCTTTAGGCTGGGTTCACACCTAAGACGGCTGCGGCTCGCAGCAGGGGTCCGGTGCTTCCCTGTTTTCCGTTTCAGGGACGAATCAGGGATGGCTTTTTGCCTGAGTTTAGCCCTGAAATGGAATCAAACATGCACAGGACTCCTGTGCAAGTCGCACCGCAGCCGCCCCAGAGATATGTGAACCGGCTCCATAGCGCGCCGGACATAATCTCCAGTCATGCGAATTGGATACGGGGAAACCCCTGCATCCAATTTTGCACTAGTGTGAACCCAGCCTTAAAGTAATTCTAAAGGCTTTCTTTTAAAAAAACAAAAACAAAGATCATACCTGCTGTGTAATGTTTTTTCACAGAGCAGCCCAGATCTTTCTTCAGGTCCCCCTGCCCGGCCGCTCCTGACACCTCCCTCCTGCCCCCAGAGCAAGCAGCTTGCAATGGGGTCACCCAAACAGGCTCGTTCCCAAGCCGCGGCTCTGCGTGTCTATTCACAGACAGAGCCACAGTTCGGCCCCACTCTCTCTCTCTCCTCATTGGCTGTGATTGACAGCAGCAGGAGCCAATGACTCACGGTGCTGTCTCAGCCAATGAGGAGGGTCTGAGAGCTGAGGCTCTCGTGCACATCGCTAGATCGAGATTGGGCTCGGGTAAATATTGAGGGGGGGGTGGTCTGGGGAGACTGCTGCACAGAGAAGGTTTTTTTATGCATTCTATGCATGAAGGTAAGAAAAACGTTGAGACTTTCTTAGAACCACTTTAAGCTGACAATAGATGGATAAAAATTTGAATGAAAAATTTTACAAAAAGTCTCAGAACTTTTGTTTGTTGTTCAAAACATTTGGTTTGCTTTTAACATTTGATTGTGGAATGAATGGGCTTTCCTGAATGAAAACGACATACACTATTATAGAATGTGTTTGTTCAGGAAAAACTTCCTATCCTGCTCTTTCTAATTTTCTCGTCAGTGTGGTTGCAAATGAATGGTGATTTGACCCCACTAATGATTAGAAAAACAAAATAACTTGTTTTTTCTTAGAACCTTCTTTCCCCGAGAATTTTTGTTCAAAATTCTACCCATCTGTGGCCAGCTTAAGGGGCATATTTATTCTGCTCATAAATACTATAGCTGGTGCTCAGTAAACTATTCCAAATATTTCGATTTTTGCACTGGTTGTATCCATGTGCTTATTTTTATAGTCCATGATTAGGGCTGGATAGGATGTACTCACATCAAGATATAATTTACAGTTCATCTATAGCAGGAGTCTCAAAACTTTTGAAACAAAGGGCCAGTTTACTGCCCTTCAAACTTTATGGACCTGGATATATGAGAAAAGGCAAACCAATGACTTTTGTTTACCAGCCAGACTTTAACAACTGTCATTGAAAATACAGCCATCTCATATGCGGGCATATAAAACTTATATTGCCATAAACTTATATTGCTATTGCCACAAACTTCTATGGCCATTGTCGGCAAGTTCAGGACAATAAAAAAACAAGTAATACTTCTGTGTAAAGAGTGTTGCTGGGCTGCTAGTTATGTACTACAGTCTCTGGTTAAGGAAATCCATCTGATTTCTCTAATGCTTGTCTAGCCTTGTTCTGGGACTCATGCACTTTGTTCTAGAATGTATTGCACATTGGGGGAACCTAACTGGTCAAAGAGCACATGCTGCACACCAGTAATACAGTCTATGTTAGGCAGATATGGCACCTCTGCATAACCTGGGTAAATAACCTTTATGTGCATCTGAGTTGTTATACGGCTGAATGTCACAGACACATAGGTCTTTGTTTTTTTATAGTGGTAATTATTTCATCCTGTTTTTGTAGGGTTCCAGCTCGAGCACCATCTCAGCGAGGTTGCACTGCAGACAGCTCTCTCCTGCTCATCCCGTCATTATGCTGGAAGGTCGTTTCAGATCTTCCGGGCTCTCAAGCAGCCTCTCTCTGCACAGACCCTATCAGATGTTCTTTCCAGGCTGGTAGAGACAGTGGGAGATGCTGGGGAAGAAGCGCAGGTAATATTACAATTTATGATGGATATTTGTATGATACACTATTGGAAGGTTATTCAATATGATTCTTTGACCTCCCAGCAATACATGTTCTGCTCATTTCGATAATACAGGCATACCCCACTTTTAAGTACACAATGGGACCAGAGCATTTATGTAAAACAAAAATGTACTTAAGGTTAAGCAATACCTTTTTTCACCTCTAGGGTGTAGTGGAGCTGTCAGGGGCTGTAGAGGGGGTGTCAGGAGCACACTGCAACAGGGCGGGCTATGCTCTCGGAGCTTCAGCTCCTTCTACTTGCGGCTGCAAAATGTCTGTACAGTACTTGCGGGGCACTTTACATACACTCGTGGGTATGTCCATACTCGCGAGTGTACGTAAAGTCAGTGTACTGAAAGCAGGGTATGCCTGTATGACACTCGACAGTACATGTCCTGGTAGTAGGTAGCTCTTTCTACCTTTCTTACTTTGTATTATACATGGGGGGAACTTTAGCTTCTCTTCACATCTGATTATTTATTTTTTTGGTCACTGAAGTCAATGATGTTTGCTTTTCTTCCATTTTTGTAACTCTTTATCGTACACATACAAACTGTTTGCCATTTTAGATCTTACTTTAGTTTAGCAGTGATTATGAGGCTGAGTTGCATAAGTGAAATATTGATTTCTTTAAAAAAAAAATTGCATCTTTTTTAGGGTTTTGTCATTGAACTTCTTCTAACACTAGAGTCAGCTATTGACACACTGTCGGAAACCATGAAGCATTACGACCTCCTGACTGCACTTGCTCAGTAAGTTTGTTTGTTCCTACTCGAAGTGTTCAACCTTGTTTTGTGAGATTCTTTTATGTTTTATTCCTGTGTTCATTAGAATAATTCCCTTCTATTCCTTTTCCCGTGACAAATCAAATTTTTTTCCCTCACTCTCAATCCCCATGACCCTGATCATCACTACAAAGGTTGAATCACCTTATTGGGGATACAGACAGCAATACAAATCTAACCAACGTTCTTATGCATTCTTACTCCATCCAAAACCAAAGGAAAACAAATGGATTTAGGTAGCTTTAATAACGAAAACTCATCCCCATCCCTATTCCATCAGTGCTTTCTGTTGCTTTGTAGGAGCAGCCTCTGATCTTTTGATTTTCTTTTTACTTTCTAGATAGGGTGGTGTTGCTAATTTCCCCTCCATTTCTGATCAGCCAGGATCCATAGATAGAATTTCCATCCTTGCAGGAGGAAAGGCGGAAGGCCGAGAAGGTGAATGTTACTTCTGGGCCTCTCCACAGTAAATTCCTACCAGATTACAGGCAGCATGGCAATGGGATCATTGTTACTTCTAATATGTGGCACGGTGTCGGAGATGCGTTTAGAAAGCATTACTAGCTGAGATAATATAAAAATCCATGCAATAAATAACCAACACAGAGTGGGGGTGTAATAGCTGTTTAACCACAAAGGGGTTAATATGGATTCTACTACTGTTCCGAATTGTAAAAGTTAGATAAAATTGCATGCATGCTGAAAGCAAGACTCGACACGTCCGTGCAGAACCGTTACTTCCGTATCTAATGTTTTATTACAGGCAGTACTTTTTACACATAGCTTGATACGTTACTATTATGTTAATGTAAAACTGCAAACCACATCTGATTGGCTGAAAGACAAGAAGAGTACAAAAATGTGATGATCAAGCTTGGTTGTCCCTCTGATCTGTCTTCACTTCCGCATTCCAAAGATGTGTGGGAGAAGGGGGCATACGCCATTTTCTGTCTTCTCCAGTCTTTTCGGTGGGAGGGGGTGTATTAGAGGCTGATTTGAGTAAGGAAGGATTACAGCAGTGGTGTACATGAAAAAGCAATATAGACTTTATAGTATAGTAAAGATGCATAGAGAATAGACATTTTCTAGTTTAACATTATGCTCATCACATTCCTTCACAGGGGCATCTGGCAAGCATTTTTAAATAAGACACAAACACACAAAAAATGTACTGTTAACGCATTGGGTGCATTAATGAATGGGTGCTCACATTTCTTTGCATGTCTATATGAACCCTTACAGACAAACAAAAGACCTGCCTTGTAAAAAATGGCAATACCCAAAAGTTGTTTGTAAAGTTTTGAGGTGCGGGGTGAGGGGGCTTTAAATTGTAAAATGAACTGTTAGAATCACTAAATGCAGGCACCAATAAAGAACATCTCTACTCATGTTGGTGGTATAAACCTTTAACAGAGGGATGTTCTTTGTTATCATCTAGCATGCCCCATGAGTCTTTAAACGGAGGTTGCTTGAATGCAGGGTTTTCCAAAATTTTCAAACAAAGGGCCAGTTTACTGTTCTTTCGACTTTAGATGGGCCGGGTTGTGGCGCGGGGGGGGGGGGGGGGTAGATAATGTCCTGCACCCAACATCAGTGAGAATAAACATGGCCACAGGGTTGGTTGTCAGGAGGAGTAGTGCCCCATCATTGGTATTAGTGGGAGAAATAGTGCCCCATCGTTGGTATTAGTGGGAAGAATAGTACACCATCATTGGTATTCGTGGGACAAATAGGACACCATCATTTGGTATCAGTGGAAGAAATAGTGCCCCATAGTAGGTGTCAGTGGGAGGAATAGTGCCTCATATCATTGGGAGGAATGGTGCCCCAAGGGCCAGATGAAGGCTAGGAAGGGGCTGCAGTTTGGAGACCCCTGCTCTAATGCAAAATACATTTCCACCATGGAGTAAGTGATTGGCATCCAACCCCCTTTGCTTGCTGTCTCTATTGGTTAGACTGTCCATTACATTGATAAATCGTATGTGAGGTTGCCCATTGCATTGATGAACCATGTGTTCTCCACTAGCAAATAGTAGGGAAGGAAGGATGATCTTTGAGGTTGTGCACCAACAGTCTTGTTCCAGATTAAGGACTGCCATATATACAGGTACACTAAAACTATTACCATCTTTTGCTGATGAGTCCGCTCAGTTCACCTAAGGCACTGGATGTGACGTTGAAAAATGTTTGTAACCTCTCCTCATGTTGCATCATGCTGAGGGAGAGCACAGAATAAGGTCCGTTTACACCTGTGTGTTTTATGTGTGGTCTTGCATGATGCATCTGATGCGCATTCATCAAAACGCATGTTCTATAGAGTTCAGGGGTAACGTGCTGAAAACACACCTAAAACACAAAGCACCAAAACGATGTACAGTGGAACCTCGGATTGCGAGTAATGCGGTTAACGAGCATTTCGCAATACGAGCACTGTATTTTGAAAAATCCTAACTCGGTTTACGAGTGTTGTCTCGCAAAACGAGCAGGATTCAGGCCAAAGCGGTGTGCAGTACCACGTTTGGCCTGAGGTGGGGGGGCGCCGGAGCCGATCGGTGCCGGTCAGAAACACTCGGAAATACTACATTCCCGAGGTCAGCCGAGCTGTCCTCAGGCCTTTCCGGCTGTTTGCGATGCTCTCCGGCGCCCCCCGCCTCTGGCCGCATGCGGTATTGCATGCCATTGAAGTCAATGCGGAGCAAATAATTTTCGTTTCCATTGACTTCAATGGGGAAACTCTCTTTTATATGTGAGTACTTTGGATCACGAGCATTCTCCTGGAACGGATTATGCTCGTAATCCGAGGTTCAACTGGGTACTCCATAGATGTGAACTGGCCCTAAGTTGGCATAATTAGAACCTGATATTTATACCTGGTTTGGGCCTGCTGAGCTGCCACATGTGGGAAGGGGGGAGGTAGTGGCAATGCACAACTTCCAATCTTTCGCATATGCCTCTTGGAGTATGTTTCTTCCTTCTTTCACACTTTTGTTTTTTCTGATATTTAAATTCTAGGGCCGGTTTCTCTCAACCCATTACTACCACCCATCCCTCCCACCCAACACTCAATGTCCTCTTCTAACTATGTAACAAGAAAGATCTGAATCTTACCCAGACATCTACTTTGTAACAAAAATTCATCTCTGTGCAGCAGCCCCCACTTATCCTTGCCTGATCTTCCTCCAGCCCTGTGCACGAGAGCCTCGGCTCTCCGGGGACTCATCCTCCTCATTGGCTGAGGCCACAGCGGAAGCCATAGGCTCGCTCTGCTGTCAATCGCATCTAGTGAGCCAATGTGGAGAAAGGGGGCGGGGCCAAGCCCCAGCTCTGTGTGTGAATGGACACACAGAGCAGCAACTTCGGAGTGAGCCTGCCTGGGTGCCCCCAGAGCAAACTGCTTGCGCTGGGGGCACTTGGCAGGAAGGAGGGGCCAGGAGTGCCTGGGGGGACCTGAGAGGAGGAGAATCTGAGCTGCTCTGTGCAAAACCACTGCACAGAGCAGGTAAGTATAACATGTTTATTATATTAATGAAAAATAAAATCCAAAGCTTTACTATCACTTTAACCAATACCTTAATGCGCATTTGCTGTTAGATATCATTGTACTGCAAAAGCTACTATATTCTTTACAAAAGAGGTTTTACTATCAAATTCCAACATGTTACATTGGAAACCCCATAATAATATCAGATTATACAGAAAATATAGGGCCAGTTGACATGTGATTAATATTCGGTTAGTTTCTTCTTTATGCTATGTCATTTAAACGCAGTCTTCTTTTTTTTTTTTCTTTTTTTTTTCTTTTTTTTTTTTTATGTTTTTACTTAGGATGATGTGTGTGATGGGTCCTTCTAATAAAAAAAAAAAAATTTCTTTGTTCTGTAGCACCTCATACCAAGAGCCAATGATGGGCAATAAGAATGCTGCAAACAGGAAGAGCACCGGGCAGCTGAATCTAAGCACAAGTCCTCTTAGTAGCGGCAACTTCATGTCATACTGTAACAATGCTAGAAGTAACTCTTTGAGGCTAAGTTTAATGGCTGACCGCCGACTGGACCGGCGGCGGAGTAACACACTGGATATAATGGATGGCAGGATAAACCACGGGGGAAGTTTAGCAAGGACTAGAAGCCTTTCCTCCCTGCGAGAGGGAGGGATTCATGATCTGCAGCCTGCTACGGATCCCACCAATCTCATGGCTACTATTTTCTGGATAGCAGCATCCTTGCTGGAGTCAGACTATGAGTATGAGTATTTACTTGCTCTTAAGCTACTCAACAAGCTGTTCACTCACCTGCCACTGGATAAGTCTGAAAGCCGGGAAAAGATCGAGACGGTGCAGAACAAACTGAAGTGGAATAATTTCCCTGGTCTGCAGCAGCTTTTCTTAAAGGGTTTTACCTCCATTTCCACACAGGAAATGACTGTACATCTGCTCAGCAAGCTTATAACCGTTTCTAAGCACACCATAGTGGATCCGCCCCTGCTGAGTGGTGAGTGGTGATATCAATTTTAGGAGATCCATGAGACAGCCATGTTTCCCTACTAAATATCTGTACTGGGCTTCCAGCTTATCAGTTCATTGTGATTGTGCTTTGCTGTTTTACTCTATTAAGCCTATTTTAAACTGAGACTTTTAAGCTGGCCATGGATGGATGGGAATTCAGCAAGTTTAGCAGGGACCAGCTGGATTTTGTTACATCCACGGTCTGTCCTGTTTTGAGAGGAGTCGACCTAGTGATCAACTCCTTTCAAATAGAAATGTTGAAAAATGTGTGTTCGATCAGCGCAAGCAGCCAAACAGCTACAGTGCTGATCAGTATATTCTGGCAGCAGAGGTTTCCTGCTGTCAGAATACAATAGCACAGCGTGGAGGATTTCTTCATCCATCTTGTATGTGTGGATAAGGGAATCACTTTATTTTCGATCAGTCGGCTTGCTAATTAAGGGAAAAAAATAAATAAATCATCTATGGACAGCTTTACAAATGGTGGTGAAATATAATAATCTGTAGGTGCCTTGTACTGATTTTTTTTTTCTATTCAGCCAAGTTTCTGATTGTACTACCTGACATACAGCTTCAAACCTGTACATGAAATGCCATCAAAAATAAAGTAAAATGCAGTAATTTGTTTATTACTTGTAGTGCTAATTCTGTAGGTATAATAAAGCTGATATGAGTTTTATCAATCTTTAGCAATCTTCTTTCAGTACTGAGTGAACCCATGGTGCTCAGTTCTGAGCATTTCCCTTATTTACACAAAGTGCAGCACTAGTTGTCCGAAAAAAGTGACCGGAGATTTTCTCCCACGTATCCATCTGCAATACACAGTGGAGACACAAGGGGTCTATTTAGATTTATAGTGCTTCCTTATAGTGGACCTGTGACCTAATAAAATGTGATTATGTTTTTAAAAATGCACATTCATTTATTACAGGTATAGCATTTACATACCGTATTTATCGGCGTATAACACGCACAGGCGTATAACACGCACCCTAACTTTAAGAGGGGAGTTTCAGGAAAAAAACTTTCCACAGCCCCCTGCGTATAACACGCAGGCACAGTTTACCCTCTATTTTCAGGGTAAAAAAGTGAGTGTTATACGCCAATAAATACAGTATATACTGTACATTTACATCAGTCCCTGCCCTCAAGGCGCTTACAATCTAAGGTCCCTAACGCACATGCATTCATACTAGGGCCAATTTAGACTGGAACCAATTAACCTACCAGCATGTTTTTGGAGTGTGGGAGGAAACCAGAGTACCCAGAGAAAACCCACGCAGGCACAGGGAGAATATGCAAATTCTAGGCAGGTAGTGTCATTGCTGGGATTCGAATTGACGACCCTAGTGCTACTAGGCAGAAGTGCTAACCACTTAGCCACTGTGCTGCCCGTGCGTATGCACATTTAACACACCTACATACACATGCATATAGTTAAGATGCTTGGCCATACATCACACCCAAAATACACTTTGTTGTTGTCATAAATTGTGTTTCAGGCATTGTGAGGCATTACAACTACCCGTTTTTATCGGCGTATAACACGCACCCAACTTTAAGAGGGAAGATTCAGGAAAAAAACTTTCCACTGCCCCCTGTGTATAACACTATATTTTCAGGGTAAAAAAGTGAGTGTTATACGCCAATAAATAGATGAAACGGTAAAGATTTTTTTTTAGTACATGCCACTTATGTACAATTCAGTTCACCAAAACATACCAGTACTTTTAAATTGGCACAAATTTGTTATGAACTCAATAGTGTTTCCTTTTTGATATGTAGTAAAATGATCTGAAATTGTGTTTGTGTGTAATAGAAATTCATGTATAGAGGTAAACTTGGCATCCTTTGAACTCCTTTCTAGCCAAACTCTGAACAAGCTCTTTTCATATTACGATTATGACCTCATATCCAGCTGAACTTGTACTATTTTTTTACTCCAATGGGCTGTGGGTCATTCCCTTCCCACATCCCACCTAAACAGAGAGGTGGCCTGTGAAGCGGGGATGACCCAGCCCACAGCCCATTGGAGTAAAAAATATCTCAAGTTCAGCTAGATATGAGGACACCCGAGTTTATTTATTTTCATTGGTATTGTACAGCTGTAGTGAAAGCTGTGTAGCCAGTTTGGTCCACTGTAGGGTTCACCATAGTAGTATACAATTCTCTTATGTCAGACTGCAGACTTTTGCATATCTTTTGTAATAATAAAGTAATACAGGATATTATTGCTTGTTGTTATATAGTAATGTGATTATCTTTCAGCATGGCTGACAATGTTTTATTTTTTGGCAGGGTTTCCACTTAATATTTTGTGCCTATTACCGCATCTAATTCAGCATTTTGACAACCCAACGTCATTCTGTAAAGAAACAGCCGAAAGGATAGCAAAGGTGAGTAAACATAAACACGTTTACATAGAAACTTATTGGGGTGGTAGAAAAAAAAAAAGACTATTGAGTCTTCCCCTTTTTCTAGTTTGCTTATTTGTATTAGGCCTCATGCGTACTAGGCATTCAGCCTCTATGCATGATGGGAGTTTTTCGTGGGGGTGGAAGCAGGGGAGGGCTGGCAGCCTTAGGCCTGGGGGGCAAGTCCAGTCACGTGGCCCATTGACCCACCGAATTGGCTCGCCGTCCATCTACACCACATTCCCCACACACAGAGAGAGAGGGGGAGACTGGTCCATATTGCCCCCGAAAGAGAGACCATTTGACACTGCCTGCCCAGAGAGAGACTGCTTGACACTGGCTGCACAGAGAAATAGGCAACTTGACACTACCTGCCCAGAGAGAGAGACCGCTTGACACTGCCTGCCCAGAGAGAGAGACCGCTTGACACTGCCTGCACAGAGACAGAGAGGCCACTTTGACACTACCTGCACAGAGACAGAGAGGCCACTTTGACACTACCTGCACAGAGACAGAGAGGCCACTTTGACACTACCTGCACAGAGACAGAGAGGCCACTTTGACACTACCTGCACAGAGACAGAGAGGCCACTTTGACACTACCTGCACAGAGACAGAGAGGCCACTTTGACACTACCTGCACAGAGACAGAGAGGCCACTTTGACACTACCTGCACAGAGACAGAGAGGCGGCTTGACACTGTTTGCACAGAGGAAGACTGCTCCACATTGCCCGCAGTGCAAAGGGGTCACTCTCTGTGGGGGCAGTGCGAAAGGGTCACTCTCTGTGGGGGCAGTGCGAAAGGGTCACTCTTTGTGGGGGTGAAAGTTTTCCAGTCATCAGAATACAATGATCACTGCTGGCAGCTATAGCAGCCAGCAGTGATCGCCAAAAAAAAGACACGCTGGTTGTACTGAAGTCAATTGATAGATTGAATTCTGTACAACCACATTCTGCACATAGATAGATTGAAATTCTGCTGGTTCAGCAGAAAATTCAATCTGTCTATGGTGGCCTAAGTCCATCAGCCTTTGGGTTTAATAATACCCTCAAATCTTCTGAAAGGGGTGCTCCACTTAGGTGTAGAAATTCACTTTTTACTCCACCTTATTTCCAGAACTCTTTAGGTATTAGATGTGCAAACAATAAGGTGAGAGTAGAGCTGGGCGATTTTGGCCCAAAAAAAAATCTGCGATTTTTAAAACAAAAATTAGATTCACGATTCAAATCAAGTTTTTTTTTTTTTTTCCTAAGACACGGAGTTCAAAGTGAACCGTGCCATTACTTGGAGGGATTGGCATTTAGGGGGTTAAAATGGGCAGGGATGAAATGTGATATCACCTCCTCTGCCTGTCACTTTTCAGTGGAGTGGCAGTGCCTGCTGCAAGTGAATACAAGCCTTTGGTCACACTGGTGTACTGGCAGTTTTCCACAGTCACATTTTTGCTGCGTTTTCTGGAATTGCACCAAAGATGCAGCATGCAGGACATTTTGTGCACTTTCAGAACATGTAGTAAAAATGTGCAACCACTATGGGACCAGGGGCAACATGCAGGAAGACAAACTGCAGGATACCAGTGTGAGCCCACATCATAACACCTAGGAGGGGAAGGTAGTGTCACAGGCTGCTAGAAAAAAAAAAAAAAACTCTTTAGCTGCAGAGAGGGGGAGGGAGGAGAAGCTCACTTACTTGGATGGTCCCAGGAGACTCACTGCATTCGAGCCGACTGCTCAGATTGAACTTTCCCGCCCACACTTCTTCTTCACAGACAGCACACAGGCTGGCCGGAGTGTGGGCGGGAAAAGAGAGAGCGCAGCCTTTGCCAGCCAATTGTGTGGAGGAGGGAGGGGCTGGGCTCTGTAACACAGACTGTCGGTTTTGAGACAGAGAAGACATCGCTGCTCACAGTGCTGGATATAGCTGCCGCACTCGGCCAGCTCAAAAACTGCGCATGTGCGGTTCTGAGCTGGCGACAAGGGCAGCCTTTGCAGAGCATATCAGAGCAGCCCAGGGGGAAAACGCATCCCTGCCCCCTGGCCCAGCCCGCCCCTGGGTGGAAGACACAAGCAGCTTGTAAAACTCTGAGGGATTGCGCCCAGGGAAGAAGACTACTTGCATTCTGGACATTGATCCCTGTTCACATACTGTCGTATAGAGCTCGTTCACACCATACGTGCATGGAAACTGATGGCAAAACTGCGCAGATTTCACTCGCAGAGACACGAGTTTACATCAGTTTTCATGTGCATTTCAGGCAGTTTTCATGCGTGTCAGTTATATGTTACGTTTTTTTTTCCTGGGCAGAAAACTGCATACATGTTGCATATTCCTGTGCAGAAAAAATCTGCATGTGATGCTTGTGTTGTGGTGCGAAGCAGACCACATTAAGAACAATAATAAAAAAAAAATTGTGCCCTTACTGAACGCGCTCAGAAAAACTGACACGTTGTGAACGAGGCCTAGTGGTTCTAAAGGTAGAAGTTTTTTTTATCTTAATGCATTCTATGCATTAAGAGAAATAAACCTTCTGTGTGCAGCAGCCCCCTTAATACTTACCTGGGCCCCATCTCGATCCAGCGATGTTGCACACGAGAGCCTCGGCTGTCCGGAAACTCTCCCGCATTGGCTGAGACAACAGCAGGCACCATTGGCTCCCGCTGCTGTCAGTCAGTGAGTCAATGAGGAGAGAGGGGGCGGGGCGGAGATGTGGCTCAGTGTCTGAATGGACACACAGAGCAGTGGCTCTGGTGCCCCCAAAGCAATCTGTTTGCTATGGGGGCACTCCTTAGGAGGGAGGGGCCAGGAGCACCGGCGAGGAACCCAAGAAAAGGAGAATCTGGGCTTGTTTGTGCAAAATCACTGCACAGAGCTAGTAAGTATGAAATGTTTGTTATTTTTAAACAAAAAAAACAAACAAGACTTTATATAATTTTAATGTTGGTACCACTCAGTGCATCATCCAGCCGCAGCAGCTTTCAACCTCTAAAGCCCCATACACACGATCAGTTTGACTGATGAAAACCGTCCAATGGATGGTTTTCATCAGACCAACCGATCGTGTATGGTACCCATCGGTCTTTTTTCCATCGGTTGTAAAAAATAGAACTTGTTTTAAAATTTTCCGATGGATAAAAAACGCAAGTCCATCGGTTAAAAAACCCACGCATGCTCAGAATCAAGTCGACACATGCTCAGAAGCATTAAACTTCATTTTTCTCGGCTCATCGGAGTGTTTTACGTCACCGCGTTTGGAACGGTCGGTTTTTTGACTGATGGTGTGTGGGCAAGACAGATGAAAAACAGTTTCATCGGATTTCTGATGGACAAATCCATCGGACGAAAATCCATAGGTTATCCGATCGTGTGTACGGGGCTTCAGAGTTTTGCAGACTGCTGGCAGCAGTGCCTGTGCCTCCCAACTACTTGAACACACTAGGATCTCATGCAGCAGGGCTTAACACGCAGTATGCATAAGGCATTATTTTATTTTACCCATTTTTTTTTCCCAAGGATTTTTAACAAACATGCTAATTAATCAGAGTATAGGGTCATTAGGATGCACGGTTGTTAGAATCATCATACTTGGCTTCTGTAGCAACGGATGTGAAGATCACTGTATTCCATATCGTGTAGCTTCAATATATTGAAGACATAGAAGCATTAAATGGCTTCTGATGAATTGCTGTTGGTTGCTGCCTTAGTTCTTGCCTGTTATATAAGATTTACTGCCTGTTTCATGCTGTGAGTATTAAGGTGACTTTGTTAGTTAGAGAAGTATGAGGGCTTCTGCCTACTAAAATTGTCTGATATGTCTGAAGTCAGTAATTTTGAATCGGAGGCCCAGAACAAGCATGCTGTAAATGCGTGTCGAAGTTCCTTTTCTGTGTACTTGTTCAGGTAAAGAATAACTGCTTGGAATGTAGCACTCTCAGAAGGAGGTCAGCAAAAGCAGTCTCTCTTATTCCCCCATGACCAATTCCTCTTTACAGGAGAAGTCCAGCCTGAGCTTTGAAGTCCACTCTCCGCTGACGTCACTGCTATCACCTACACCTAAAATGAATATACAGTATTAGTTATAATAATATGTTGGTGAAATGTAAATCAATGTAGCTGGCTGATGTAAAATTATTTTTGAACACTCTCTTGTTTGGGGTTGTATTAGGTTGCCCACCTTCATTATTTGTGTTTTTTTTTTTTTTCGTAATAGGTTTGTGCAGAAGAGAAGAGTGCCACCCTAACAAATTTAGCCCATATGATGAGCCTTTACAGCACACACAGTTACTCCAGAGACTGTGCCAATTGGATCAATGTTGTATGTCGATATATCCACGATTCCTTTTCGGATATAACCTTCAGCCTGGTCACTTATCTTGCAGAGGTAAGAATGGAAGTTAGATATTGTACTGGCTGTGGCCATATGACAGACTTATCCCCATGTCATACTTAAAGTGGAGTTCCACCCAAAAATGGAACTTCCGCTTTAACCACTACTCGGCCCCTTACATGCCACATTTGGCATGTAATTGTTTTGGTATAGAAGTGGGGGCTTTGGTAGGAGTGGGACTTCCTGTCCCACTTCCTCCTTCCGCCAAGGGACCACTTAGGCGACTCGTCATATCGCCTAAGGCGGCCCCTCCCTGTAGGCGATCACCTGGGACACGGAACACGTGACAGGTCCCAGGCGATCACCTGCCACTGCTAGGGCGCATAACGACTCGCGCATGCGCAGTGAGTGCCCGGCCGTGAAGCTGAAAGCTGTCATGTCTGGGTGCCCGCAGTTTGAATGGAGGCGCCGGCGGAGAGGGGGGGGGGAGAGGAGCGACGCTGGACAGTGGAGCAGGTAAGTGTCTGTTTATTAAAAGCCAGCAGCTACACTTTTTGTAGCTGATGACTTTTAATAAACATAAAAAAGGCTGGAACTCCCCTTTAAATCTGTTTTCATTGGAAAGACACATTTTACAGACGTTTTTTACGTTTAAGTACCACTGGAAATGCAGTAAATGTCACATCTTTTAACTAGATAGCAAACATACTTAAGGCAAACTGTGCTGTGGAACTCACTTAATTAAAGAATAACCATCAATTGCTTGGCCCTTTTGTTGCTCCGATGAAATCATTGGCTGTGTTAGAACTCATTTTTAATCAGTCCCAAAGTAGCTGCCTCTACCCCATTTATGGGTGATACTGTGCTTTCAGCAGCCAGACGGCTGTTATTCTAGGCATCCTATATCGTGTTGTTTTTGTCCAGAGACTTGAGTTGCCAAAATATATTATTTTAATTTTCTGTTCTAGGTGGCCACCTATGTAAACCATTAAATTGCGTCAATTTCAAATTTTGTGTGAATGTATATTACTTCCTCATTCCCTAGGGGGCGCAGGTTTCAGAGATAGGTTGACAAGAGGATTTGGACACTGGACAACAGTGACCTGCTGTTGTTATACCTCCCAATAACAGCATGTCTCCATTTTTTTGATGGTGGCCTACTCTACTGAGAAGTTTTTTCTTAAAGAAAGCAAGTTTCATCAATCAACATCTCTTTTATTGCTGGATCTGATGTCTATATGCAGCTATCTGGATCTGCATATCCTCAGCAATAGCTTTAGAGAATGTACCTGGACCCTGCACTTGGACGATTGCGGGGCCAGCCGGGAATGTGTCAGTACCCGAGTGTACGGTTTTAGCTTAGTTGGTGAATAGGTGGAGCACTGAGAGTTGCCTAACTATCAGAATTGAATACAAATAAGGATGTTGTATCACAGCACAGAGTGGTATCTGTGGATAACAACATAGGTAATAGTGTGCCACATCCTGAGATTATCAGATAATAGGACATTTTTGGGACTTGGACTTTTTAGGCACAGTAATATGAAAATTTCATATTACTGTGCCTAAAAAGTCCAAGTCCCAAAAATGTCCTATTATCTAACTATCAGAATTGTTGGGCAGCTTTATTTATTCTCATTTTCCATTGTTTTATGTGGAAAGGATTCATGAGTTCCCAAGGCTTAGCCTTATACCTTAAGCTGCATTGTCCCTGCCTTGCAGTGCAACATGTGCGCTCCCAGATGCACAGGGAACAGTCCCGCTGTTACAAACCTGATTGCTGACTTATTAGACCACAAGTGTACTTCCACTCCTAACGCACAGAATCTATATCTGATCATCCTTCAGAGAAGCTGTCTCATAAGTAGCCCTAAGTTCCTTAATAGTTAAAGCAGAGGTCCGCCCACCGCTGCAAAAATTAAAAGCCAGCAGCTGCACATACTGCAGCTGCTGACTTTTAATAATCAGACACTTACCTGTCCTGGAGTCCAGCGATGTCTGCACCGCAGCTGATGTTTCCATCAGCTGTCGGGTGCATCCCGTCTCCATTGCGAGTAAGGGAACCCGGCAGTGAAGCCTTACGGCTTCACGCCGGGAACCCTACTGCACATGCGCGAGACTCCGTTCCTCTCTTCTACTGGCCCGGCGGCTGGGGGAGGAGGAGGAAGCCCGGGCGGTGACGTCAATACCCGCGGCTGAGGCTCCCGGAAGTGGGAACAGGATACCTGTGAAAGACAGGTATCCTGTCCCCCCGAAAGGTGGCAAATGTGGCACTGGAGGGGGGTAGGAGTACAACGAGCGGAAGTTCCACTTTTGGGTGGAACTCCGCTTTAATACAGTGTAGCTTCTAACTCCCAAGCAACTTCAATTACTCCCAGCCTTAGAGAAACTGTTTCAGCTCTTATTGATTCTGTGAACACCACCTTGAAATCAGAAGAACAGCCTGCAGCTTCCATCAGTGCTGCTAACTGTTTAGGATTACTTAAATGCCCTAAAGCTGGACATACAATGATAGATAAAAATCCAGCCAATTCCATTACAGCGTGAATGAATGCATCCCCATGGCTCCTTTTGTATTTTCACAGCTGGTCCTGCCGGCTGTCAAAATACCTAAGCAGTGCCTGCATCTGATTGGATACAGCCACTGTTCTTCACAGTTTTCTACCTAGCTCCTTTTGAATTTTTATTCAAGGGATTTTGGGTGGAGTGAATTTTGGCCGGTTCATGAGGATCCAGCCCACATTCGTATAGTGTATGAACAGGTTGGGACTACCAAGACTATCCCGGAGCGTATGTTGGTCCCAGATTTCCTTTATGGAGATTGGGACACTCCTGATCGCTTTTCATTTCTACTAAACATTTGACAACTCTTTTCTCATTTGAGGAGTCTGTATTGAAGAGTGTTCCATGCCTACAGTATCCCATCCTAATAAAGGGCTAACAGCTTCTATAGAGGATGCGCCTGTTTTTAAGGATCCCATTGATCAGAATTTGGAGAATCTAACTGTAGAGTCCAAAGCCTTGAGAGACAGGGGTATCTCTGAATCACAGATTCCAAAAAGTCAGGATTTCTACTTCCTGCTAAGTCTACCATAGCTCGTCTAACGCATAACTCTATTGGTATGAGGAAAGAAGTTTTCATCTCAGGAAATACTCAATGGAGTGAATCCCCACCTTTTTGTAATCGGGACCTGAATCCGTAGTTTGCCCCGAGTATCATCAAGGGCCTTGCTGTCTTGTTTCAGAGACCCCTAGTTTATCTTTTTGATTGAGACCTTTGTTCAAGGTGCTTCTCATATAGCCCTGCTGTGCGTTCATCTGTATTACTGTGGGATCTGAATTTTGTACCTACTGTAAAATCAATTTCTTAGAATTCATTGAAGGACACAGGTCCCATCCCTCTGTGCCCATCTAAAACAGATCATTTCATTTTTTGGTAGCAACAAAGTCATTTTACCTGTTAGAAAGTAGGTTTCTTGTCTCTAGTGGAGAAACCTCTATCTGATTAACCAGGCTCATACCTGCTGCATTTATTATAGGGATCGTCAGGGGTGGGCGAGCAACATTACTTTTTGTCAATGGACCTTCCCTTTTTATGCCACAAGTAATCAGTTTGTGTGTTTCTTGTCTTTGTCTTACAGCTCCTGGAGAAGGGCCTGTCCAGCATGCAGCAGTCATTACTGCAGATCATCTACAGCCTCCTCAGTCATATTGACCTCTCCACTGCTCCAGTGAAGCAGTTTAACCTTGAAATTATAAAAATCATAGGAAAATATGTTCAGGTACGGATTTTTTCTAGATTTAGATTTATCTAGCAGATGGGTGGGTGTGTGTGTGTGTATATATAGATATATATGTGTATATATATATATATATATATTGTGACAGCAGGAAGGTAAAGTCACCTGGTTGCATCCAGGGGGGTAGATATATTTCTCCCAGATTCAGGCTTTATGCCGACTTATACAACTAGGGAGGGAGTTGATGAAGCCCAGCTGAGGCTAGTGGGCTCATGGATGACTCATACCTCTAGGGAGAGGGCTGGGCGTCGTGCAGGCAGGGAGTTGATGAGACCAGCTGAAGCCTGTCAGTTCGTTTAAGGCCTCTATAAAAACTCCCAGATTCATTAGGTGTTTGCTCATGCCTGGAACCAGACCTGTGTGGACTGTCTAGGGAGAGTGAACCCCTGTGCGGTGAGAAAAAGCCTGTGTGGCTATTTGTTTGGACATTGACTAAACCAGGGACTTAGGGACTAGGACAGCACCAGGCTGATCCCAGTTGTTAGTTAGGAAACCTGCATATTTAGTCAGAGGTCAAGCTGACCAGGATTTATTTTGTTTATGTTTCTTTTTGGCTTTGCTGTGTTTTTGTCACTGTACATAGAGAAATAAACCGCACCTTTTGATTTTGAAAACCACAACCTCCGTCTGCTGGCCCTGTTTTTGTGTGGGGAGCCCAACCAGGGGGTCACACACACCCGCTACCGAGTTAACCCCCTCACAGTTGGTGGAGAACCAGTGGCAGTTTTTTTTAAGCCAGCATGGAGGAGATACTGAAACAGCTGGCTCTAGCAAATGCCAATCAACAGCAGACAAATGCAGGTTTGCAAAGGAGCCTTGCAGCCCAGCAGCAAGCTCACCAACAGAGTCTGGAAGCTCAGCAACAAGCCCAGCAGCAATCTGAGGCCCGCTTCATAGACCTGTTACAGAAGCAAGAGCAGAGACTACAACAAATGGAAGCAGTAATGCAGCAACGTCCGCAGACCAGTGAGGAAAGCCGTCCCACTAATACCGCGTCCTTTGGGGTGAGTCGTTTATTGACAAAAATGACTGGAGAGGATGATCCAGAGGTATTTTTGACCACATTTGAAAGGACTGCTGAAAGAGAAAAGTGGCCTGAGGAGCAGTGGGCTGGACTGGTGGCTCCTCTGTTAACTGGTGAATCGCAGAAGGCTTACTATGACCTAGAGCCTGACCAAGCAAAAGACTATGTGATGCTAAAAGCTGAAATATTGGCAAGGCTGGGTGTCACCCTGGCTGTCCGGGCTCAGCGTGTGCATAACTGGACTTTCCAGCTTGGAAAACCCCCCAGGTCTCAAATGTATGATCTCATTCACCTGAGCAGGAAGTGGCTACAGCCAGAGACTTTGTCCGCACCAGAGATTGTGGAACGTGTTGTAATGGATCGGTTTTTGAGAGCTCTTCCTACTGCCATCCAAAAGTGGGTAAGCCATGGAGACCCAGAGACGGCCGGTGGTCTTGTGGATCGTGTAGAGAAATACTTGGCTACAGAGAACCTGACGGCCTCTTCCAGAGACTCTCGGACTTTCCACCCTAAGACCAGATCATCCCCAGGGGCGGATAAGAGGATTCCAAGGGGTGAGGGTGGAGAGAGTGAGAGGGTGGGAGCTCTACCCAAAGTTTGGCGAGAACAGCCTGGGAAGTCAGGGGCTCAAGAGGCAGCCAAACGGATTGTTTGCTACCGCTGCCGGCAAGCGGGACATATTGCAGCAAATTGCCCGGTTGTGGAGGAACCCATGCAATGTGACTTTCTGACGGACCGACGTCAGTCGCTGTGTGCGACAGTCGCATGCACTGCCATTCGGGGAACTGAGAAACATTTATGCAAAATGTGTATTAATGGTAGAAATGTTGTGGTATTACTGGATTCAGGTAGCCTTGTGACCCTGATAAAGGCTGAATTAGTTAAAACAGAGGTCTCTGGGAATAGCAAGGTAGCTGTTATTTGTGTGCATGGGGACACCCGAGAGTATCCAGTGACTACAGTGTGTTTCGAGACCCCCAAAGGTACCCTCTCTCATCCAGTGGGGTTAGTATCTCAATTACCGCATGATGCCATTGTGGGAAGGGATTTTCCGAAGTTCTGGGAACTGTGGGATGATCCTGAGCCCCCCACTGGTGCCCCTATGTACCAGGAATGTGATAGCCAGAACTCCTCTGAGAGTGGTGAGGACTCTCCGGAATTTCCCTTGTCAGTATTGGCAGGGGAGACTCAAGAAACTGGAGAGGAGCCCACCTCCTCAGACGAAAACCTACCGTCTGTGGAGTTTTCTGATCTGGAGGTTCACAGGGAAAATTTTGCCACAGAACAGTTAAAAGACCCCGCCCTAATAAAGGCACGGGAAAACGTAGTGGAAATAGATGGCGAGTTAGTGAACCCAGATAATACCTGCACTTACCCATACTTCAGCGTAGAGAAGGACCTACTGTACCGGGTGGCAAAAAGGGCAGAAGAAACCGTTGAGCAGCTTGTGGTGCCCAAACCTTACAGGAAGTTGGTGTTGGAGTTGGCCCATGGGCACATTCTTGGAGGTCATCTGGGGACAGAGAAAACCCGAGAGAGGGTATTACAGAGATTCTATTGGCCTGGGGTGATGAAGGACATAGAAAATTATTGTTCCTCCTGCCCTGTGTGTCAGAGGTCGGCCCCGATGCCACATTTCCGTAGCCCGCTGGTCCCTCTACCCATCATTGAGGTCCCGTTTGAGAGAATCGCAATGGATTTGGTAGGTCCTATAATCAAGTCCGCTAGGGGGCACCAGTACATATTGGTTATAATGGACTATGCCACCCGTTATCCAGAAGCGATCCCTCTCAGAAATACCTCGGCCAAAACCATAGCCAAAGAGCTATCTCTTGTTTTTAGCCGGGTGGGTATTTGTAAAGAACTGCTTACGGACCAAGGTACACCCTTTATGTCCCGGGTTATGAAAGAGCTGTGTAAATTGTTCAAAGTGACGCAATTGCGTACATCTGTGTATCACCCCCAAACCGATGGGCTGGTTGAAAGATTCAACAAAACCCTAAAACAAATGTTGAAGAAAGTGGTGGATAGAGATGGAAGGGATTGGGACTGTCTACTTCCTTATTTGATGTTTGCTATTAGGGAGGTGCCCCAATCCTCTACGGGATTCTCCCCCTTTGAGTTACTGTATGGGAGACACCCAAGAGGGCTGTTGGATATTGCCAAGGAAACTTGGGAAAGTGAGAGTTCTCCCCACAGGAGTGTGATTGAGCATGTCGCCCTGATGCAAGATCGAATTGCACAGGTAATGCCCATCGTGAAGGAACATTTGGCCCAAGCGCAGTTGGCACAGCAGAGAGTGTACAACCGTGGAGCCAAGACCCGTACCTTTTCCCCGGGGGATAGGATATTGGTACTTGTCCCTACGGTTGAAAGTAAATTCCTTGCCAAATGGCAAGGCCCCTACGAGATAATGGAAAAAGTGAGCGAAGTGAATTACAAGGTCAGACAACCAGGAAGGCGAAAGCCCGAACAGATATATCACGTTAATCTGTTGAAAGCCTGGAGGGATAGAGAGTCCCTAGTCGCAGAAACTTGGTCACCAGCTCAAACTGGTTGCGTGATTCCGGAGGTTGGAATAGCAGCCACCTTGTCACAACCCCAACAACAGGAGGTTAAGGAGTTTGTGCTTCGCAACAAGGAGGTGTTCTCTGAGCTGCCGGGACAAACATCTGGGGTAGAGCATGATATTATTACCCCGCCCGGTGAAAGGGTGAAGTTAAAACCCTATCGGATCCCAGAGGCCCGACGGGAGGCAATACGGGAGGAAGTACAGAAAATGCTGAACTTAGGGGTGATAGAGGAGTCCCACAGTGATTGGTCTAGTCCCATTGTGTTGGTGCCTAAACCGGATGGGAGCTGGCGATTTTGTAACGATTTTCGTCAGTTGAACAAAGTTACAAAATTTGACACCTACCCCATGCCACGTATAGATGAGTTGATCGACCGGCTGGGAACAGCCCGATACATGACGACTCTTGACCTCACAAAAGGGTATTGGCAAATTCCCCTGGCCAAGTCGGCCAAAGAGAAAACCGCATTTGTAACCCCAGACGGGGCGTTCCAATATAAGAGAATGCTGTTCGGGTTACAGAATGCGCCGGCCACATTCCAGCGGAAAATGGACCAGATACTGAGGCCCCATCGGAAGTATGCTGCGGCTTACCTGGATGACGTAATTGTCCATAGCACAGATTGGGCCTCACATCTGCCAAAAGTGCAAGCAGTCCTAGACTCTATCCGGGAAGCGGGGTTTACGGCTAACCCCAAGAAGTGTACCATTGGGCAGGAGGAGGCCAAATATCTTGGGTACACCATTGGCAGGGGAGTGATAAAACCCCAACTCAACAAAGTCGAGGCCATCCAGAGTTGGCCACGTCCCAACAGCAAGAAGCAGGTACGGGCCTTTCTGGGAATCGCGGGTTATTATCAGCGCTTCATTCCCCACTTTGCTTCTAAGGCTGTGCCCCTAACCAACCTGACGAAAGGGAAAGGGTCGGTCATGATTAAATGGACCCCCGAGGCTGAGGCAGCATTCCAATTCTTGAAACAAGCCTTATGTAGCCAGCCAGTGTTGTACTCACCCGACTTCTCTAAAGACTTTGTCGTACAAAGTGATGCGTCAGATGTGGGGTTAGGAGCAGTATTGTCCCAGGTCTGGAACGGGGAAGAGCACCCAGTCATTTACCTCAGCAGGAAGTTGAAGTCCCATGAGGTAAATTACGCCACGGTTGAAAAGGAGTGTTTAGCGGTGAAGTGGGCTCTAGATTCCCTTCGGTACTATCTGCTAGGTAGGCACTTTGACATGGTTACGGATCACGCTCCGTTAAAGTGGATGGCTCAAAACAAGGAGACAAATAGAAGAGTGAATAGGTGGTTCCTGGCCCTACAGGAATTCAACTTCACAGTAAAGCATCGCCCTGGCGTTCAAATGGGGAATGTGGATGCTTTGTCTCGAGTACATGAATGCCTGATTGCTGGTGTTCCAACCCCAAGGTTAAAACAAGAGGGGGGGGTATGTGACAGCAGGAAGGTAAAGTCACCTGGTTGCATCCAGGGGGGTAGATATATTTCTCCCAGATTCAGGCTTTATGCCGACTTATACAACTAGGGAGGGAGTTGATGAAGCCCAGCTGAGGCTAGTGGGCTCATGGATGACTCATACCTCTAGGGAGAGGGCTGGGCGTCGTGCAGGCAGGGAGTTGATGAGACCAGCTGAAGCCTGTCAGTTCGTTTAAGGCCTCTATAAAAACTCCCAGATTCATTAGGTGTTTGCTCATGCCTGGAACCAGACCTGTGTGGACTGTCTAGGGAGAGTGAACCCCTGTGCGGTGAGAAAAAGCCTGTGTGGCTATTTGTTTGGACATTGACTAAACCAGGGACTTAGGGACTAGGACAGCACCAGGCTGATCCCAGTTGTTAGTTAGGAAACCTGCATGTTTAGTCAGAGGTCAAGCTGACCAGGATTTATTTTGTTTGTTTCTTTTTGGCTTTGCTGTGTTTTTGTCACTGTACATAGAGAAATAAACCGCACCTTTTGATTTTGAAAACCACAACCTCCGTCTGCTGGCCCTGTTTTTGTGTGGGGAGCCCAACCAGGGGGTCACACACACCCGCTACCGAGTTAACCCCCTCACAATATATATATATATATATATATATATATATATATATATATATATATATATATATATAGCGCTATATCTACATATATAGATATATCTATAAATATAGATATATCTATAGATATAATCTATATATGTAGATATAGCTATATATATAAACACACACACATACCCACAGCAAGTATTTTCATTGTGGTATGTGCACTATTACATGCATTCTCTATAGTGCATTGTCAATGGTCCCCAGAGCAAGGAACTGGTTTGCATTCACAATGTCATTCTTTTATTGTGCTCAAGTGGATTTTATTTTATTTTTTTCCTGTTTTACCCATAAAAGCCAGATGTTTTACGACTTGTAATTAATTTCCAATATCCTGCTCTGACAGAAGCATTTCTTTTTTGGCTCCTGTCAAAACCACAAAATTCTATAATGCAGGAAAGCCCTAGAGCACTAAGCCAGCTTGATGCAAACTGCTTTATATATCTTTGTGCTTGGCTGGAACACTTTATTCAGGAGCACTCAAATGAAAACACTGAAATGAGGTCAGCTTAGCAGTACCAGCAATACCATTCTCAGAACTATATGTGACTGTAGAGATGTACAATGCAGCTTTTCAGGTCTCGACGTCTGCTTGTATTTCACAGAAGAACAGGCTTAAAGTGGTTTTAAACACAAAACCAAAAATGTAATATATTGCAGCTGACTAAGGCCCCTTTCACACTTGTGTGACCTCAAAGTCGTGTGATTTTACCGCGATTTTACAGCCGCGATTTCAAGGAATGCCTGTGTAATTGGCATCAAAATCAGACCAAAGTGGTGCAGGGACTACTTTAGAAGTCGGAACGACTTGAAGTCGTACTAACATGAATGGTTGTCATTGGAAATCATGGGGAACGACTTGTCATGCTACTTTGCAATCCCAAATCGTGGGACAAGTCATACAAGTGTGAAAGGGGCCTAAAGCAGCTGTCCATGTGCAAAGTGAATGTGACTGAAAGTGACTTTTTCCTTATTTAAGTGAATGTGACTGGAAATGACTTTTCCTTATTGATCAGCTGCTGCACTTGCAGGGTTCTAATGAGGAAAGTTGCAGGGTCTCAATCCCTTTAGATTAACCTTTTGGACCTTTGAGAGCATCTCAACAAAAATTAAGTGTTTGTTGAAGAGGGTGACCAAATTCTGATTTGTATCTTAGTGCAGATGTCTTGGAAAATGAATACCCTTCTGGGGGGCATACCGTACACCAGCTGTGTACAGAATGCCTCCAGGTTGCCATATTGCAATGAATTTTTCAGAACATTACAGCGCTGCAAATCGAATAGGAAAGGTCATTTACATTTTTCTCATACGTTTGTAATCAAAGTTATTCAATTACAGTGCGACTTTTTTATCCATTTGTATATGCTAAAAAAAAATTATATACTGTTTTTTTTCCGACACGAAAGCATAGTTACCCTTTAAATGTGGTGGCTGCATTGTTTTTGTGGGGTTTTTTTTAGGCTGTTTTCACCTGGTGATCTGGCCTGTAACACACCTCCTGTATTAGGGTGCCTACACATTGGATGCCCGAGCAACAGAAACACCTTTGGATAACAGTATTGTTAATCTGAGAGGAGGGAAGTGTTAGATTTAGATGCACTGAGAAATTGAAGCTGAAATCCAGCGAATACATTATAAGCAATTACAGCAACAGTTTTTTCCTTTTGAGATAAAGATTTTATATAAATAAAAGCTGACCATTATAAGCACAGCTGTCAGTGGTAAATGGTTTTACAACCATTGTCTCAACCCTGTAACTGCCACATCTGCAGGACAGCTTGTTTTGTTGAAAGAAAGCAGACTTATTGGCCAGATTGCCAGGTGAAAAATGAAGTAAAGCGTACCTATTCACAGCTTTCTACACAGCCAGCGATTACCTGTAGTGATCGCTGCTAGACACTGACAAAGTGTGTCTAGCAGTGGTCAGCACAGGTAATTGCTGGCTGTGTAGAGAACCAAGAACTATCATTATGGTGAATGGGGCCAACAGCCGCACCTACCCTCTGAGAGCTGCCACTACAATTTGCACCAGCACTGATCGCCAGTGTGAATGTAGCCTATGTATGTGTTGTGGGTGGGGAAATTGCAGCACAATTGAAATCTGTGTTGGGGGCAGGGCAGCACCCTCTAGACCTGCCAATGCAGCATTTACTAACCTGGCTACTGAAAACAAGGCAGCCCCGGCATCCCTCCAGGGGTGCATTTGCCTGGCTTGTCAATGTAGGCTGCTGCAGCTGCTATGTTTGCACGGCATCCCTGGCATCTCTACAGACGTGCATAGCCCGGGCTTGTCTGTGTCAGCCGCTGTGGCTGCTGTGCTTGCATGGCTTCCCCGGTGTCCTTCCAGATGGGCCTGGGCCACATGCTAAAATCTCTGGTGCCACAGGGTTGGACACCTCTGGTCTAAACCATCAGAAAAAGAACAAGCATTTTGGAACGTGGATGCAGTTTTTATTCTTTTAGTGTGTGTGTGTGTGTGTATATGTATATGTGTGTGTGTGTGTGTGTGTGTGTGTGTGTGTATATATATATATATATATATATATTACAGTTCAATCTCAATCACCGTGGGAAAATGCAACGAGTAGTCTGTCTCAACCACATCTGTAATTGTACTTAAATCAGAAAATCCTATATATTTAAGACTTATACCAACACAAAATAATAAAAAAAAAAAAAACACATATGTAGTACATATTCAATACATGCACATTTTCCACTGTATCCCTTTAAATACCATGCAAATACAGGACGACGCCTGTAGATCTGCCAGGAATGCACTTGGATCTTAAATTCCTATTATAGGCTGACAACACGCACTATATTTGTGGACTGAGTGGTGTCAGCCCTGCCAGTTGTCTTTTGCTAAGCTACTCAACTACTCCCACTGTCTTCTTTTCTATAACATAGGGACTAATTGACTTGTAGTGAATAGGAACAGAAAGGGCTAAATGGTCTTTTTGAGATAACACATTCAGTGAGCACAGATTAACAGATCACAGCACAGATTAACAGGTGTTTTTGTACTCCTAAAATATAACAAAATGCATGCATTGGTATCTTTAACAAGCCAAAACGTAGCAAATAAACGTTAGAGTTTACAATGACTTTCTACACGTGCTTTCAGTGCTTATTAGATGCTGAGAGATTTGCAAAGTAGTTGGCAACGGCCCTCTTATCAGGGTAATGTGTCCAACCATTCGAATATTTCAGGCTGAGCCGCTTTCAGGTGAAGAATTGTGTTTAGTTTAGTTTTCGTGCTGCCTGCTACTTGGCTTGTTGTTTTTTTTCCTCCTATTTCTGTCATGGTTTTTGTGCTTGTATTATTCATCTCTTAATCATAATTTTATTTTACTATTTGTCCTCTCAGAGTGCGTATTGGAGAGAAGCACTGAATATCCTTAAACTTGTGGTCTCCCGCTCAGCCTGTCTTGTAGTGCCAAATGACGCTCCAAAATCCTACAGAGATATAGGCTCACCCGAAATCTCATTTACAAAAATATTTAATTGTGCCTCCAAAGAGCTACCTGGAAAAACATTAGATTTTCATTTTGATATATCAGAGGTGAGATACCGTGTTATCACAATTGATTGCTGTCCGTATTTCTATTTCTTTTCCTGCTCCCATCTCCAACACATTGCCAGATCTCACTTATATTGGCCTGTGTTTGTTTGTAGACACCAATAATCGGGCAGAAGTACGGAGACCAACACAGCGCTGCAGGAAGAAATGGGAAGGCAAAAGTCATTGCTGTAACTCGAAGTACATCCTCCACTTCCTCTGGTTCTAACTCCAATGCTCTTGTCCCTGTTAGCTGGAAAAGACCGCAGCTCTCTCAGGTAATGGTAATGATAAGTTATCCTTTATAAAGGTTCACCACTATGAACAATCGAGATCGATTTTTGTTTATAACAAATGTGCTGGATTGGGAACAAGATGTCCTTCTGTTTCCACAATATGGTTTTAGTTTTTTTTGCTATAAATAAAAAAGCAACTTGGGCTGCAATACTCGCCTTTAATCTAAAGTTTTCCTCTAAGGTACCTCTTTTTGGCCAAAATATTCCCTCGATCTTCCAGGTTGAATGACGCCCAGCATCATCGTTTCAGTGCCCACCTATGGTTTAGTAAAGACTGCCCAGCCTGTACAGGAGGACTAGGTATGAGCTTGGGTGTGTTCAGATCCTAGTCTGAACCCACTAGGAAGCTGTCACTGTACTGGGCCAATCACAGCTGCACACATGGGGCGTGTATACGTGTGACTGCAGAGTGGGAAATGCCTTGAACGCAGACAATTGGTCCACTACAGTGACAGCTTCCTGGCAAGCTCGCTCACAAGGGTTCAGACTGGATCCGAAAACACCTAAGCTCATAAAGAGTACTTCCTTTAAGACTTCAGAAAATTTAGGTATAAAAAAATAGCTGAAAAAGCATGCTGGGGGACCTTCAGGAAAGGAAGGGGGGGTGGCTTGGGGGAAGCTTGTGTGTCCGGAGTTGAGCTTTGAGTTCTAATCAGGCGGAGGAGCCGACTATGGAGGCACTGTTCAGGTAGTTGAAGCACTTGATTCGTCCATCCATGCTGTCTAGCTTGAATGAAGGAATCTGCAGGCTGAATATATAAAGTTTGTGTATTAAAGTTAAGGTGGCCATAGACCGGTAGTTCTGGCTGAATGAAAAAAAAAAAGCTTAAAGTGGATGTAAACCCCATATATGAAATCTGATTTGACTTCTCTCTCTCTAAAGCCCTAAGTCCCATGTCTTTCTGCTGCCCTGGTCCTCTGTTATCAGCATGATAATTTCTGACAAGCTCTCCAACACAGGAGATGAAAGCAGCTGGAAATTTTTGGCAGGAAGGGAGCTATAAATAGATTAGCATAGCAGAGAGCTTGTCTATTCACAGTACAGCTCTGCAAGTTTCTTAGTTCTTCTGCCCATGTGGGAGGGTGTGCTCCAATCAGCTGTCACACAGTGTATGCCCAGACTCACCTCCCACTGCTGAAACAGGAAAAAAACAGGAAGGACATTTCTTTATCGTACACCACGGGACACAGAGCTAGTCATTACATAATGGGTTAAGGGTCACCAGCGGTGATTGGACACTGGCACAACCAATGGAAGACAGTTCCCCTCCATATAACCCCTCCCATCAGGGAAATACCTCAGTTTTTTCGCCAGTGTCGAAAGGTGTTGGACGCGTTAGGAGGTGCTAAAGGAAAGCTCTACCAAAGAGACCCTCTGGGGGTAAAAGAGCTATGCTTTCGGATCCATCCAAGACGCCTACAAATGAGCTGAATCTGGATGGGATCCGGGCCTCATCCATGAGGCGTCGCCTGTAATGTCTCTCTTCGGAGGACTGGGCTCTAAGATCCAGCACTTTCGCTATTTCGCTATAAAGTCCTGGTAAGAGTCTTGTACAAGGCCCAGGGGAGAGGTATCCTTTAAATAGGAACCCATATCCCTGAAGGTTGGCACACATAGCCCACCATGAAGGGTGAAGTTTGGTATCTGTCTGAAATCTTTCAGCAGAAAAACCTGCGGCGTGGATAAGGTGAGATTAGAAGGTCCATAACTAGGTTGGGACCTTTTTTCAAAAAGTGGATGTCTTCTTTTTTTCCACCACTGGGGGGAGTAAAGAGCTGAATATACTCACCTCACTCTGTTCAGTGTCGGCTTCGGCGAAGTACACTGCTCGTCACCTCCGCTGCTGAGCTTGCTGGGGCACCCCGATCCTCCTTTCGGTGGCCGACCAGACACCTGCAGATGCAGGTAAGTGGGAACAAGGGCTGATGAGAGTCCTCTCTCACTATGGCCACCGCCATAGCGCTAAGGGCCGCGCGCGCGCGCGCGGGAGCGCGCTTTATCGGAGGGGGGGGACGAAGGCGTGCGCGGGCACGTGGCGCGCGCAGGCACAGAAACGGCGCCAAATTTAAAAGACTGTCAGTGTGAGAAGCACTGCAGCAGCAAGCAAGCTCGTTAGTTCTCTTATTCCTGGCAGAGAAACACAGCAGCTATACAGGGACGTAAGACTCCATGTGGTTGGATTGGGTACTTCCTAGAAGACATCCATGTTATGCATAGTTATGTGTTAAAAGTTGCATACTTAATGTATTTGCTAAACTGAACACGGTAGTATATGCATTTAGGTACCTTGTATTTTGTCTAAACAGTAAGCCTTCCAGGGGAAGTAATACGGACAAAAAGAGATAAGAAAGCACCACCGCCTGAGAGGAGGCTCTAACTGTGCTGACTCGGTACCTTTCTCTCCTGTGTTGCTAAATGCACCTGTTCAGGATGAGCCATTACCTCTGTCAGGTATGGCGGCTTCCCCAGTGAAGCCTGGGCCTGTATATGTCACTGAGGACACTTTATCAGCTGCCCTAAATAATCTGGAGGAAAAAATTGCTACCTTAATCGCTAAGTCCTCTAAAAAGGGACAATAAGCGAAGCAGGTCTCTTCCAGTATTGGACCTCCCTTCAGAAGTACCTGAGGGAGGAGGATGAGGAGGAGGAGGCTACATCAGCAGAGGATGAGGAGCCAGATTTTAAGGTCACAGGTACAATGCTATAGCAGGGCATTTAAGTTAACCTCTGCGGAGGTAACGGAATTACCTGTCTCCTCCCTAGGGTCATTAAGATCCCTGCAAGGTGCATGCTCCTTCCCGGTTCATCCGTTACTAGAGGATCTAATATACGCAAACTGGCAACATCCAGATAAGCGTTTCTCACCTCCAAAAAGGTTTAACATTCTTTATCCTATGGGGGAATTTTTTTTTTTTAAAGAAATGGAGCCTGCCTGCGGTAGTTGCGGCTATTTCTTGTGTAAATAAAAACCTGACATGTCCGGTGGATAATGTACAAGGGTTTAAAAGATCCTTCTGAGAGGAAGTTGAAATCCTCCTTCCTTTTGGCCGGCTCAATTACCCAACCTGCAGTAGCAGCAGTCGGTATGGGTCAGGTCATCAGCCAACAGGTAAAGCAGGGGCTGAAGGAACTGCCTTCAGAGCAGGCTAGAAATTGGGAAAATTTGCCTAAAGCCTTATGCTTCACAGTGGATGCCATGAGAGATTCTATCATACAGGCATCACGCCTTACACTCCAGCTGGTACAGATGCGCAGAGTACTTTGGCTTAAGCATTGGTCAGCGGAGACCCCATGCAAAAAGCTGTTGGCAAGTTCCCGTTCCATGGCGAACGCCTATTTGGGGAAGATTTAGAAAAATATATACAGAAGATCAAGTGGTAAAACGACTTTTACCTGAGAGAAAGAAAAACAAGAGATCTTGTTTTAAACGCTCTCTCCCCAGCTCCCGGGAAATCTGACTCCAACCAGTGGCGGCGGCCTGTTTTAGCCGCCCACAAAAGCCAAGGGGCAAGCTCAGAAGAACAAGAAGCCGTGGGGTGCAAGAGCTAATAAGCAAGCCCCCAAAGCCTCTCAGTGAAGGGGCGCCCCCGCTCGGCCGAGTGGGAGGAAGGCTTTGTCAGTTCTGAGCGACTTGGTGGTCAGAAATCCAGGACAATTGGGTAGTATCCACAATATCCTCAGGGTACAAACTGGAATTTCGAGAGATCCCATCTTCTCAATTCCGAGGTTCAAGACTCTCCAAGGATCCACAAAAAAGAGAATCCTTCTTCAAAGGTTTGAATCACTTAATGGCTCAAGGGGTAGTTACAGACGTACCCCAAAAAGAGCGAGGTTCAGGTTTTTACTCAAACCTCTTTGTGATTCCAAAGCCAAATGGAGATGTCAGACCCATCCTGGATCTAAAATCCCTAAATCGGTTCCTGAACGATCGCCATTTTCGAATGGAAACGATCCGATCCGTGGCCGCCACTTTAAAGGGCGGAAAATTCATGGCGCCCATAGATATCAAGGACGCACATTTACACATACCCATCCTCCCCGCTCACCAAAGATTCCTAAGGTTTGCGGTAGAAGATCGCCACTTTCAATTTGTGGCTCTGCCGTTTGGTGTAGCCACCGCGCCCATAGTATTCACAAAGGTGCTAGCTCCTCTGTTAGCAAACCTAAGAACACGGGGCATTGCGGTAACAGCCTATCTGGACGATCTACTAGTAATAGATCAGTCAAAGGACGGATTGGGTCACGCTGTACACACTACAGTAGGATACCTGGAGCATTTAGGATGGATTATAAATTTACAAAAATCCTCTCTCCAGGCCCAAAGAAGGATAGGGTACCTGGGCATGATCATAGATACAGCCCAAAACGGGGTATACCTGCCAGAACCGAAGATACAGTCTCTGAAAGACCTGATCCACAAGGTCAAAGCAAACAAGAGGCCGTCTATTCGCCTTTGCATGAGACTATTGGGAAAGATGGTAGCCTCCTTCGAGGCGGTCCCTTACGCCCAGTTTCATTCGAGACTACTTCAAGGCAATATTTTAGCTTCCTGGAACAGGAAGAGCCAAGCTCTGGATATACCCATGCGCCTGTCCTCACAAGTACGCCACAGCTTCGATTGGTGGCTAGAAGCCAGGAATTTACGGAAGGGAAAGTCCTTCCTCCCAGTGGCCTGGAAGGTGGTATCTAGGGATGCCAGCCTATCGGGCTGGGGTGCAGTATTCGAGGAGGCTTCTACCCAGGGAACCTGGGCCAAGACTCAGGGGATCCTGCCCATCAATGTGCTAGAGATCCGGGCGGTATATCTAGCCCTCAAAACCTGGACATACAGGTTACAGGGCTACCCAGTTCGGGTTCAATCCGACAATGCTACTGCAGTAGCTTACATCAATCACCAAGGAGGCACCCGCAGTCGGGCAGCCCAAAGAGAGGTGAACCGGATCCTGGCATGGGCAGAAGAGCATGTACCTTGCCTTTCTGCAATCTTCATTCCAGGGATGGAAAATTGGCAAGCAGACTACCTGAGTCGTCAGCAGCTGCTACCAGGGAGTGGTCTCTTCACCCCGAGATCTTTCAGGCCATATGTCTGAGATGGGGAAACCCAGATGTAGACCTGCTAGCTGCCAGGTTCAACAAGAAATTGGACAACTTTGTGTCCAGAACGAGAGATCCTCTAGCCTACGGGACAGACGCTCTAATAATACAGACGCTCTAATAACTCCATGGAATCAGTTCTCACTGATCTAGGCATTCCCTCCGATCCCTCTTCTACAAAGACTGCTTCGCAGGATCAAGGAGGAGGGAATACCAGTAATCCTAGTGGCCCCAAACTGGCCCAGGAGGCCTTGGTACGCCGAGATTGTAAAAACGGCGATAGGAAGGCCCTGGAAGTTTCCACTCCGACACGACCTGCTGTCACAGGGTCCAGTATTCCACCCTTCCTTACAAAGGCTAAAGTTGACGGCCTGGCTGCTGAGACCCACATTTTTAAAAAGAGAGGGGTCTCTGGTCCGGCTCTTTCTACGCTCATTAATGCTAGAAAGCCAGCCTCCAGACTCATCTATCAGAGAGTCTGGAGAGCATACGTTTCCTGGTGTGAATCCAGATGTTGGAATCCTCAGAAGTATGAAATAAGTAGGATTCTTGCTTTTTGCCAGTTAGGAGTGGATATGAATTTAGCCCTTAGCATCATCAAAGGGCAAATATCGGCTCTATCAGTCTTCTTTCAGAGACCATTGGCATCTCACTCCCTAGTTCGGACATTCATTAAGGGGGTACTGAGGATAAATCCTCCAGTTAGGACTCCCTTGTGTCCATGGGATTTGAATTTGGTATTGTCAGTGTTGCAAAAGCAACCTTTTGAACCTATTCGCCATATTCCTTTAATTATATTAAGTAGGAAGTTGGCCTTTCTGATTGCTATAGCTTCTGCTAGGAGAGTATCAGAGCTAGCAGCTCTTTCTTGTAAAGAGCCTTATCTAATTTGTCACAAGGACAAAATCGTACTACGACCCCATCCGGCTTTTCTACCTAAGGTGGTGTCGGCTTTTCACTTGAATCAAGACATTGTTCTGCCTTCCTTTTTTCCAAACCCGCGGACGGCGGGGGAAAAATTATTACACTCTCTAGATCTAGTGAGAGCGGTAAAGGTGTATCTGCAAGCAACCGCTCAGATACGTAAAAACAGATGTTTTGTTTATTTTACCAGATGGGCCCAAGAAGGGCCAAGCGGTATCAAAATCCACCATTTCCAGGTGGATTAGACAAGTAATTATTCAAGCTTATGGTTTAAAGAACAGGACTCCTCCTTTTCCTGTTAAGGCGCACTCTACCAGGGCGATAGGTGCTTCATGGGCAGTGCACCACCAGGCTTCGATGGCTCAGATCTGTAAAGCTGCAACTTGGTCTTCAGTCCATACATTTTCCAAATTCTATCAAATAGATGTGAAAGGACATGAGGATTCCGCCTTTGGGCGAAGTGTGCTGCAGGCAGCAGTATAGGGCTTCTGGTCCGCAAGCGGCCTGTTTTGATCTGTGTCTCCCCCCCTTCATATGAGCATTGCTCTGGGACGTCCCATTATGTAATGACTAGCTCTGTGTCCCGTGGTGTACGATAAAGAAAATAGGATTTTTATAACAGCTTACCTGTAAAATCCTTTTCTTGGAGTACACCACGGGACACAGAGGTCCCCCCCTTCTTATGGGAACCTTACTGCTTTGCTACAAAACTGAGGTACTTCCCTGATGGGAGGGGTTATATGGATGGGAACTGTCTTCCATTGGTTGTGCCAGTGTCCAATCACCGCTGGTGACCCTTAACCCATTATGTAATGACTAGCTCTGTGTCCCGTGGTGTACTCCAAGAAAAGGATTTTACAGGTAAGCTGTTATAAAAATCCTATTTTTCTAACATGATGTGCACTTTCTAACAAATATGGCATATATATATATATATATATATATATATATATATATATATATATATATGCGTGTGTGTAAAGCTTATGTAGGGAGATTTGTTTGTTTCATCTCTGTGTATCACCTGAGGCTATTAACTTCACTGGGTATATGCAAGGGTTTACGTCCACTTTACAGTGGATTTTATTCTCTCAACAAACATTGACTATTTTTATTCCTTATGATGCTAGCGTTAGTAAAAAGATGAATAGATCTTTTTCACATTTTTTCAGTTACTTCCTGGTTTCCAGGCCTAGGCAAATGGTGTCATACATCCCAGGAGACTTCAGGGGGGGGGAGGGGCTTTCTCAGCTAAGCACACTCTACTGCCTGCATGCCTGAGCTAAGGACAGATGGATTCCTAGAAGAAAATGCTATATGAATCATCTGCCCTTACTCAAGCTGGCCACAAAGTGATTTCTTGGCAGAATAAAGCATAGAGACATGGATGGATAGGTGAATTTGCTTTGAATATTAAAAATTAATTAAATTGCATTTTTGGTTTACGGTGCTGACATTGTATATGCTATATATTTTTTTTATTTCCTCCATGAAAAAAAAGGAGAAAGTTCCATTGGCACGCAAATAGTTAATCTCCTGCTGTGTTTTGCCAGATCTGGATCTTCTACTTAATCTGTGCTGAGTAGCTGGTTCATCCTGCAGGTCAGAGCTTACGTGAAGGGATTTTTCCAGCAGCATCCAAATTTTCTTCTAGCTGCATCCACAGTTTATATGTTTCCTTCAGATGTTTCTGAATGGTGCAGCCTGCTTGTAACTTGTAAACTTCTAAGACTAAGTTATGATTGTAGCCTGCAATCATTGCATTCGTTGTGCTGCTATAAGGAATTGGGGTATTAAGAGCATCTGATGAAAGTAAATGTTCTGTCTGCCATTAATTGATGTTGTTTTCTGACTGTTTCTCATTACGGCTACCTGATTACTAAGAAGATGCACACTGTTTCTGCTAATTTTCTTCTCCATTATGACCTTTCTTTTCCAGAGGAGAACTCGAGAAAAGTTAATGAATGTCCTGTCACTGTGTGGGCCTGACTCCGGTCTCCCCAAAAATCCATCAGTAAGTGTGACTTGTTGTCTTTGCAGCCGCTAATTAAACCCGCTTTAATTGCTCTCCTTGCATGTCATTTTGGCTGTTTGCTTAGAGAGCCTCGGCACCTGTAAATTGTCAAAAGTAAGCCACACACAGAGAATGTGAGTGTTTAGAAAGCTTGAGTTCCAATTTCTGCTCTCCACAGGTGGTCTTCTCATCAAATGAAGATCTTGAAGGTGGAGATCAGCAGACCAGCCTGATTCTGAGCACAGAGGAAGCCATTCAAGAGGAGGAAGTTACTGTCGAGGACACCGGCAGTGAACAGCAGTTTGGGGTCTTCAAGGACTTTGATTTTCTGGATGTTGAATTGGAAGATGCGGAGGTGAGATCCATGTGGCGACCACTCGCCTCTGGAAACGTATTAACTCCAAACGATGAAAAGAAAATAAGACTGAATCAGAACAGATATTTCATATCCATGTAGTTCATACACGTAGAAAACTGAAATTCTAGCCATAAAATATAGTGGAATGCAAGTGAGGATCTGCTTTGAATTAATCAGTATTTATAAGCTGGGAATACAAGGAAAGATGTTTTCTTTGCAGAGCTAGGCTAATAGTCGGTCATCTCTCAGCTTTTCTCCATGTCTCATTTCATAAAACCGTTCTATCTGCCTAGTTAAAATGTAACTTGCTACTGGGCGCCATTCTTTTAAATTCCTTCCATGACTTGGAATACAATTCGTGACGTGAGGCTGTGCAAAAAGTATTTATTCCGATTAAATCTGTGATCAGTTTTAATATGGAGAAACCTTAAAGTGATATGAAAGGCAAAAGTTTTTTTTATCTTAATGCATTCCATGTATTAAGATAAAAAAACCTGTGTGCAGCAGCCCCCTCCTAATATTTACCTGAGGTCCCTCTTTATCCAGCGATGTTGCAGGAGAGACTTGGCTGCCCGGGACTCTCATTCTCATTGGCTGAGACAGCAGGGAAGGCTCCTGCTGCTGTCAATCAAAGTCAGCCAATGAGGAGAGAGGGGGTGGGGCCTAGCTGGGGCTCAGTGTCTGAATGGACACACAGCTCCGCCTCTGCTCGAGTGCCCCCATAGCAAGCTGCTTGCTGTGGGGGCACTTGGCAGGAGGAAGGGGCCAGGAGAGCCAAACAGGGACCCGAGAAGAGCAGGACCTAGGCTGCTCTATGCAAAACCACTGCACAGAGCAGGTAAGTATAACATGTTTGTTATTTTTAGGCAAACAAGACTTTAGTATCACTTTAATGCTCTGCATTAAGGTATAAAACCTTCTGCATGCAGCTTTCCTCTCAGGCCACCTTTATACTTGCCTGAGCCCGATCTCGATACAGCTATTTGCACAAGAGCAGAGGCTCTCTCTGCTCTCTCCCTCCTCATTGGCTCAGAGACAGCAATGGTGGCCATTTGCTCCTGCTGCCGTCAATCACAGCTAGTGAGTAGGAAGTGGGGGGCGGGGCTGAGCTACATTCTGTGTGTCAATGGACACGCAGCACAGCTGGGGAGCGAGCATGCACGAGTGCCCCCTTAGCAAGCGGTTTGCTATGGAGTCACTTGGTGGGGAGGAGGAGCCAGGAGCGCCAGCAGGGGGAACCGAGAAGAGGATCAGGGCTGCTCTGTGCAATGGTTTTGCAAGTGAGTATGACATTGTTTGTTTTTTTAATTAAAAACATTTTTTTAAAATTTACACTCACTTTAAGAATTATTTAAAGTGACTTTGTGGACACTTTAACAGAAAAGACATGTTAAATTCAGATACATGTGCTGTACAAAGTGGGACAGAATGCATGTAGACGCCTCTAGGTTCCTGCTGTCATTATATTCTTCCAGTTTATGACTTTTAACAAGACCATGGGTCACTATCTTATATGACTGAAAGAGCCCAACTATGAAATTGCTCTCTTCTTAGTGCAGAATTAGAGAGAATTTGCATATATTGTATTGATTTCCAAGTATGTATAACAGCCTTCATTTTTCTTTAGAGCAAGGGCTCTGCTTAGGACTGAGCTTAGAATATCCCCATGGACTTTGAAGCTGTTAGTATTCAGGCCAAGAGTAGTATAAAAAATATATATATATGTATTTTAGGTTTTAGAGCTCATTCTACGTATGTTCAGGCCTGTACAGTGTAAAGAGCCATTTGTTTACTTTTTGTACTAGCACGGAGCTGTGTGCAGACAGCATATATAAAGTGAATGGATATGCATCGGCTGTGCATACAGGTATTCAGGGACAGGTGCAAGCCCCCTGATGCAGAGCCTTTGCATCCAGGTCCGTGCACCCTTCCCTGCTTACCTGTCAATTTTGGCTGTGCAGGTAGGTTTGTATAACAGATGCATGTCAGTTTACGTTGTATAGCTGAGCTAGCTCAGCACTAGTAAAAAAAAAACAAATGTCAGTTTAAGTGACACTAAACAATATCCTTTTTTCTCCAAAAATAATTCATACATATCTACTACTACAACTACGGCCCTGTAATCTATTGTTTCTTACTTTGTTTTTCTGCCTCCTTGTAATTTCCTTGAGCGTTCTTGAGTTTAGTGTCACTTTCAGCTGAAAAGTAGTCTCTATAGGTCAAACACATTTAAATGGCCAGTTCATCTAAACACCAATTTTGCTAGTTGCTGGAAAGTTAAATAACACAACTTTTTCTTAAAGTGAAACTTTAGTCAGATAATAAAGTCCTGCTAGATCACTTCAGGCTGGCCCCTTTTGCAGGTATTATGTAAAACATAAATAGATATTCAGTAATACACTGTCTCACCCTGCACTGCACATGCTCAGTTGCTCTCTATTTTTTGCATTGTGCTGAAGTCACTAAAGATTTACTGCTGCTCAAGGGCTTTGGGCTTCAGAAAAATGGCAGCCCCTGGCAAGTGGAAACTGAAACATTTTTCAGCACACACTAATTTTGGTAGCATAATTATTAATGTGAAATGTACATTCATTGCTATACACGCATACCCTGCTTTAAGTACACTCACTTTACATACACTCGTGAGTAAGGACATACCCGCGAGTGTATGTAAAGTGCCTCACAAGTACTGTACAGACATTTTGCAGCTGCAGTAGAAGGATCTGAAGCTCCGAGAGCATAGCCCGCCCTGTTCCAGTGTGCCCCTGACACCCCCACTACAGCCCCTGAGACCTCAACTACAGCTCCTGACACCCCCACTACAGCCCCTGACCCCCCACTACACCCTAGAAGTGAAAAAGGGTATCGTTTCACTTTAAGTACATTTTCGTTTTACATACATGCTCTGGTCCCATTGTGTACTTAAAAGTGGGGTATGCCTGTAGAATATTTTTTTTTATCAAGTTGTTATCAAGAATTAAGTTCTGCTTTAAGTCTCTCAGTTCCCAGGGCTGCTATGGCCAGTAAATGATATTCATCCTTTCCCTGTTGGAATTAAAACATTTTTATAGTAAAGCATGCAGCAGGAGGGGTCTTAATCACTTCAGGCTGGCCCCTTTTGCACGTATATGTAAAACATTATAAATAAGTGCCTATACTGTTTAAAATTCAGTAATACCTGCTCTGCTCAGTTGCTCTCCATTTTTCGTCACTGTGCCGAAAATGTTGAGTCTGATCTTCTGACAGCCTAAAGATTTACTGCTGCTCTGGGCAAAATGGCAGCCTTCAGCAAGAAGGAACAGTACTCACAGCACACACTAATTTTGGTATCATAATTCTTAATGTAGACTGTATGTTTCTTGCTAAAGAACATTATTTTTGTCAAGTTGTTATGGGTAAAGTTCCACTTTAAGTGGGAACAGAGCCAAGGAACTATGACAGGGGATACCTTGCCACTGAAGTTCAAGTGCAAATTATACACAAAGCCAACTGGAGACTTGGCCTTTTTTTCAAGATTCCACCAGTAACTGAAATATCAGTCTTGTGTAAACTGATTTTTTTATAATATGGCCTACGTTTGATGTTAAGATGCCATCTTCTGTCATTCTTCAGTTGGCAGTGCCTTAATGGTTAGAATATTTTCTGGCACTTGTCAGTTGAATGAGAAGAGTTGGGCTTCATGTCAACTCTGCCTGAAGTCCATGCCATGTGCCTAAAGCCTAGGATACAAGGGGCTCCACAAGGCCACATATGTTGGTTTAAAGTGGATACTTTCCTGCATCACATCAGTAGAGTAGTATTTGGAGTGAGTACTTCTTAGGCCTTGACAAGTTCATTTGAAGTCTCCAGATTAAAGACCTATATTAGGAGAATATGGAATTGCTGAAAATACTAGTTGCCTGGCCTTCATGCAGATACAGTGGTTTCAGTACTGCATGTATGCAGGTCAGGAGTTTTGTGTTCCTAAACTGCACGATAATTCCGGGACACTGACTCCGTGTTAAAGCCACAGGCAGCCGGGCAACTAGCTTTCTTAGAGTGAGGTCCGCAATGACGAACCCTATTTTTCTCTCTGTGCCAGTTTTCTTTAATTAACTGTGCAGCATATAAATAGTTTATCATTTCAGACACTGATGATTATTTCCTGGTAAGGTTAATTTCTGATCCTTACTTTAAAAAAAAAAAAGAAACTCCCAATTTTTGTCAGCCCTAATGTACCCTATACATTAACATGGCAGTGCTGCTCTGCCTAGTGTTTAGTCTGTATAAGTGATGTTAAAGTGATACATAACTGTTTTCTCCTGCCTCTGTGTTTGTCCTTGTTACTTATGAATATTTGTGTTTTCCTTTTTGCTAACCAGGAGCTGCAGGTAAGTTGCAGCCTGGTGGAGTGGCTTGTTTTAGCTGTGATCCCATGTGGTTTGTGTTTTTTTTGCCATATATAAATTGTGCAAGGTTTGCTGTTTGATTAATAGATATGTATATTGGCCCAGTTATCTGTTCCCTGTCTTGTTCTCGTATCCCTGTTTTTGTTTTTTGGATTGTGCTCCGCTCCCCCCCTTTGTTTCAGAGCCGTCACATTATTAGCTTGCACTGCTTGTGATTCTTGATATTCTATGTAAAATTTGACAGGAGTTGCCAAAGTGGTCTTTTATTTGTTATCACAGGGTGAAAGTGTCGACAACTTCAACTGGGGAGTCCGCAGACGTTCATTGGACAGTATTGACAAAGGTGACACCCCATCTCTGCAGGAATGTCAGTACTCCGGAAGCACTCCTAGCTTGAATCTAACCAACCAGGAAGACACAGACGAGTCTTCAGAAGAGGAAGCGCTGACTGCTAGTCAAATTTTGTCCCGTTCACACATGGTATGACATCAGAGTCCATCTTTGACTTCCATGCACTTTCAAACTTGTATCTAATGCCTGACTGACCATAGTGACCAAAATGCTTGTGTCAGATCATTTATTTCTTCTCTTGTCTGTTATGGAATAGTTGGGGTTGCAGTTTGTTTACTTTCCTGCAGTAACTTTGCAGGTAGTTGCTAGATAACTGTGTAAAAGTGTACTTAATTTTTGGTTTAGCTTCCTTTATCCCCCCTACTCAATTGCCAGGTATCATTTAGTTTTAATATTGGCTGAAGTAAAAAAAAAAGAAAAATGCTCCAGGCAGTCAGAAAAGGAGAGATGATGTCATTGTATCTAGACAGACTGTTCATGAACCAACTTTACTTTGAAAAGTCTGGTTTCCTGTCTGAATTTCCAAGCAGCCAGGTTCTTTTAAAGGAGAAATACAGCCAAAGCTCCTTTGGCTGTACTACTTCTGTGAATCACAGAAGTGCAGTCTGTTCTGTACTCCTGTGGCCCATTTTCAGCAGACAGCAGGCTGAAGTCATAGAGCCCGTCCAGGCTGGGGAAAGATTGCGGCCATACGGTCGTGATCCACTCTGGTGCCTGGATCGGCACCCGGCTTAGCCTCTCAGCGAGTAGCTGAGAGCCTGAGCCAGCCGCTCCCGCCCTCTCCCCAGAGCACTGAGAACTGAGCGATCAGCGGCCCTCGATCGTTCAGTTCTCAGCCTTAGAGCTGACGGGGGGACAGATGCAGCATCCACCTAGGTAAGTATGATTTAGAAAAACAAAACCCATACTTCTCTTTTAAAATGCAGCTGAAAATTCCATGCGAGAGAAGCAGTAGTATACTCCCCATTTGGCATCTTGTGTCTCCTGCCTTCCCTCCATTCTAGTGCTGTAGCCATTTGTCGGACTATTCAGCACATCCAGGAGTGTTGAAGGCTTTTTCCCCCACTGCACACTGTGGTTTCTTCCTCCAACCCTTACAACACTACAGGAATAAGCCGTTGCTTAAAGAGACAGTGCCACCAACTTGAAACCATTTCAGCAATAAACTCAGATTTTAAAAGCCTACTTGCAGTCATTTTCATCTCCATAAACGAAACTAATTTTATATTCATTTGCAATGTGCCTTTAAACCTCCTAGAAAAAGTGAGTAGTCTATTCCCTAGCAAAACCCCCACCCTCATATGTTATAGCCATCTGCTCATTTGGGGTTGTTGCATTACTGTCTCTACTCGTAGCTCCTCCGCTCTTTTTTATGCAGTTTCTGGAGAAGGGAGCAAGGGGCAATAGTATAGAGCAGTGGTCTCCAAACTGTGGCCAGATGTGGCCCTTTGCTTGCCTTTATCCGGCCCTTGGGACACTTTTCCTCCACCTGACAACATCAATGGGGCATTATTCTTCCCACTCATACCAATGATGGGGCAATGTTTACTACCGCTGAAACCAGAACATTTTCTACTCCTCCTGGCCACAGTTGGCCAAAACCAAAGCCTGAAGGACAGTTTGGGGACCTCTGGTATAGAGTGTTACTTGAGTTTGCTGGGGCTGAGCTTTTGTAGGTAAATAATATGCAAAAAAAAATTAAATCCAATATGGGAAGATTTTGGTTGAAATTAATGGTCTGGTATCCAGGCTCCTTTAAGGGATGGGCGATAGACCCATTGTGCACAGGGAGGGGGCACAGGCATCCAACGCTCACATAAGTGCTGAATGGTGAGAGGAGGTAGGACGAACGAGCCACTGAAGAAGGAGAGTATACTTCCACTTTTCTTGCCGGAAACCTTCAGCTCAATTTTGTAAAACTTGACAGGGTCACTTTAACGGCTTCTGTCTAGGGCTTCCTAGAGAATTGGAACATGATAGAGGTAGAAACTGAATAATTTGCAGTAAACACTAGTAAGTCCGTCCAGCGAGGGAAGCTCACAGTATACAGCCAGCTCAGTATAAGCAGAAAACCTACTATCGTCATCTGTTGCTTTCTGGCTACTGTTAGCAATCTTGTGGTCCGAGATATTACCTCTGAAATTGCAATTTTAGGGAGAGGAGCAGTTGCCCACCCACAATTTACTTTTATAGAGTCATTCTAACTCAGCCAGTGTTATTACATAAATGGTAATATAAATAAAAAAAATTCACCAATATTATTTTTTGACCAATTTAATACCATCCACTTTGATGTATAAAAACTTGTGTGTACTTCTTTTAATAATAGTTGATCTTTAAAGTGGACCTGTAGCTAGGCTATGGTCATTCAAGTTTTTGCCTCTGTAGCTGCAGGCATTATTGAGCAATTCATTCTCAAATATCACAGTTGATACAGTTAAGTTTGTTGAGTCATTCTCTCAGCAGCTCAGCTCACCCTGCTTCCTCATTCCCTTATGTCTGGCTTTCTGTCTACATGAGATTAGAAGGTTGCTTAATCACTGCTGGAAGGGGGTAATAGAGTTAGCTGAGCTGACTTATTATTCTAGAGCAAGAAACTGGAATTGGGCTTTAAGCTGCTTTCTCTGCTGTTGTGACTGTTTTATTTTACACTTGTTTCCTGCAGCTTAATAATGACTCTACAGCAGAGGACAACATGGCTGACCACGTGGACCACTTCCTCCAGCCTCAGGACTCACTCACTAATGCTCTGACAGAGGAAGTGCTGCAAACCAGAGCTGAGACCCCCAGTGTGGAGGTGACCCCTCCAGATAACGCTAACAGTCAGCTGCCTGAGGTGGGGAGAAATCTGGGCTGGTGCATGGCTGATCTGGGTTCCTTTTAGTTCTGTCTCATAGATTTTCTTTTGATTTCATGCAGCTGTCCTACACATCAAAATTAGATCATTTTTTTTTTTTTTCTTTTTAATATTTCTAACCTGTTTGGGGTCTTAATCACAGTATTATTTATCATTATAATTGCACGCACCCCAAAGGTTACAAATATTTATGTTAAGCTGTTACTGTTTTTGGTGAATTGGTTAATTTATTGTACAGTTTTGGGCATGGTTACGTTGATTCTAGAGCAATTTATTTCTCTGTGGTGCTTCTTTGTAGCTGATCATTTTATTCATTGTGTGTGATTTGGGCTGTAATTGGGGTTAGGACCTCAGGCCAGCTCTGTTAGTGACTGATATTTTGTAACCATGGTGACACAACAAAGTCCCAGCTTCACAATGTTAAATGGCCAGTGTGTGGATGAAAAATGGCAGCTAACTGAGGACCAGTCATTTGTAAGTATCTTTATTTCTGTCATAAATAATTTATGTTTTGCTATGAATCATGTAAGATTTCATTACTACTACTGATGTAATTGAACCCATAGTGGCAAGAAATGAAAAAAGAAGATAACACATGACACCCAACGATTGATTTGTGTGAAACATGGATACAGTTAAATCGGAGGTCCACCCAAAAAGTGAACCTCCGCTTTTCGGATTCCTCCCCCCCCCCCCCTCCGGTGTCACATTTGGCACCTTTCAGTGGGAGGGGGGTGCAGATACCTGTGTAATACAGGTATTTGCACCCGCTTCCGGGCATAGATATCCGCAGAATCTGCGGGTATCTACATCTACTCCACTGTGTTCTGGGAAAAACACAGTTCCCATAACACAGCAGGGACCAGTGAAAGACGAGCAGCGCAATATGCCAATTTGCGCAGTAGGGAACCGGGCAGTGAAGCCGCAACGCTTCACTTCCTGATACCCTCACCGAGGATGGCGGCAGGGGCAGCTGAGAGACAAGCGATTGCTCGGCCTTGGCTGCCAACATCGCAGGCGCGCTGGACAGGTAAGTGTCCATTTATTAAAAGTCAGCAGCTGCAGTATTTGTAGCTGCTGGCTTTTAATATTTTTATTTCTTTCTCGTACATCACGGGACACAGAGCGACATAGTCATTACTAATGGGTTATATAGATACCGTCAGGTGCTGGCACTGGCAACTTCCAAAACCGGAAGTACCCTCCCCTATATAAGCCCCTCCCATCCGGGAGCACCTCAGTTTTTTGCCAGTGTCTAAGGTGTTGGCCAAGAAGAAACATGTGTTTTTCACTGAGCTTGCGTACAGGTTCTTTTGGGCCTCAGTAAGCTATTCCGGATCCGACCAAAAAAGCTTCATAGCTAAACGGTCGGTACCCGGGCCTTGCAGAGAAGAGCAAGGTTTTGCCTGTAATGCTTCTCTTAGGAGAGCTGGACCCTGGGATCCAGAGCTCTGGTCATACCCACGACCAAGATGTTTTCTGTGCAGGGTGCTATACAGGTCCAGGGGAGTGGAATCCTTGGGAACCCGGTCCCTGAAGGTTTGATTACAATGCCTGCCGTGATAGGTGAAGTTTGGGCTTTTGTGGACCAAACAAAGTCCTGCGGCGGGGAACAGGTAAGTGGGGGCCCCCAGGAACTTGGTTCTATTGGGGGACCCCCAAGCCTAATTTGTCTTTCTGTCTGTTACCTAATGGTATTCCCGCAAAATTCTGTGCATGCCTGTAACTACTAAAAAAATGTAATAATTTTTAATGGTGGTCAAGAAAAAAAAAAAAAAAATTTTTTTTATATATATTTAATATATTAGACTGCGGTACCTGTGTTTGTCCACTAGAGGCCGCTGTGGAATGTTTTCTTGTCATGTGGACTAGCTTCTTCTCAGCAGAGCAAAGTCCAGGCAGATGGTGAGTTCTCTTATAGGAAACTGCTTCCTCTGCCATGTTGCAGTGCTCGTCCATCCCCCGGCCTGCGGCAAAGAGGGGCCCTGGCTCCTGTCCCTTGTTACCATATTTGAAATTAGCGCCGAAGGCGCACGTGCGCGCGTGCGCGTGCACGCGCCTCTATATATAGAGGTGAGCCGGGAAAGGGGGCGGAGCCTGGGGGATGACGCTCTGTGCGCGCCGCAGCGCTTCTGCGCATGTGCGGGCGTCCCAGCAGTTTAAAAAAAACACAATATTGTAGTGAGCTGGCTATGAAGTACAGAGACAGAGCTGGCAACATTTAAAGGCATACAGCAAGCGGTTGATACAGGCATCCCCTAGAAAGGCACATTAGTAGACACCAACTGTGATATAGCAGCAATTGTGCTAGACTATTCTCAGTAAAAGTGGTGTATTACGGCTGGAATACCTCAGCTTTAGGCTTAGGAATATGCCGTCCAGAAGCTCCGGAACTGAATCTTCCAGGAAGCGAAGGGGGTCTCATCGGGCTCGGAGGATCTTGGGCATACTCCTGCTGCACCAGTCTCCCCTGAAGTTCAGAGGTAAGTGACCGTAGAGACCCCGCAGGGTACTTGGTACTGTGGCTGTCCTCAGTTCACCTGCTCCTGTGTATGTAACAGAGGAGGTTTTTTCCTCAGCTCTGGGAGGATTAGAGAGAGATTGTCAACATTTATCGCTGCCTCCCTGTCAGGGAAAGCACGCCCGATCTCCGTCTCCTCCTTCAGAGTGCCTGTTAGCAGAGCAACAGTCCCATACAGGGATCGACCTGCCTGAAGGGGATCAGGATGAGGTTGATTCTGTTATAGAGGAATCAACAGTGGGGGAACCTTTTCTCAGCATCTTAAGCTGAAAGATTATGGGTTCAGTCTCTGACTAACATGGTCCGATCAGCATTTAAAAATGCACCTTGCGGAACCATCAACCACTACTGTATCCTCGTTGGGGTCGCTAGAAGCCCCCAGACTGTTTGTTCTTTTCCACTTCACCCTTTACTGAAAGGGCTCATTTACCAGGATTGGGAACGTCCTGAGAAAATATTTATTCCCCCAAGAGATTTCCGGTGGTCTATCCCATGGAGGATAAGTTCATCAAAAAAAAAAAAATGGAAGGTCCCTACAGTGGACGCAGCCATCTCTTGTATGTATAAATCACTGACATGTCCAGTGGATAATGTCCAAATGTTCAAGAACCCAATAGATAAAAGATTGGAGTCCTTATGAAAATCTGCTTGGTGATACAACCAGCAGTAGCAGCTATTGGGGTCTGCTAAGCAGTGAAGGATCAGTTGAAACAGGTCTTGAGGGACTTGACAGATCAGCAGGCTTTGCCCTAGCTGATCTACCTAGAGCCTTAGGCTTTGCGGTTGACGCCATAGAGGATTCAGTCCATCAGGCCTCCCGCCTTACGCTGTCTATAGTACATATGCGTAGGCTCCTATGGCTCAAAAACTGGTCTGCTGAAGCTCCCTGTAAAGAATGGCTGGTTAGCGTCCCATTTCATGGTGAACGCTTATTCAGGGAAAACCTGGACAAATATATCCAGAAAATTTCCAGCGGTAAAAATACGCTCTTGCCGGTTAAAAGCAGAGTTAGAGGTCCCTCTTTAAGAGGCCTGCTTCTCCAGTCCCTGGGGCATCGGCTGTGTAACAGTTCCGACGGCCTCCTCGGTCAAATCCCGGGGGTAAAAAACAGGGACAGTAGCAGGGTAATGAGAAACCCTGGGTCAGGGGAGGTACAAAACCTCCCCCAAAGTTAAATTCATTGAAGCCCCCACTCAGTCGGGTGGGGGGAGGACTCCAGTTGTTCGCAAGAGACCTGGCGGGACACGATCAAGACAGATAGGTGCTCTCCGCAGTAGGTTTGGGATACAGTTTGGAGTTAAAAGACTCTCCTCCTTCCCATTTTTGAGGTCAAACGTGCCAAGGGATCCCCGGAAGAGAGAGTCCCTCCTGTTGGCACTAGAACAACTATTGCTCCAAGGAGTAATTATGGAGGTTCCCCTGGAAGAATGAGGGTTCGGGTTTTACTCAAACCTCTTTACAGTCCCGAAGCAAACGCGGACGGGAGGCCCATATTAATTCTAAAAGGGCTATACAAATTCCTGTATATCAGGACTTTCCGATGGAGTCGATCCGATCGGTGGCCACTGCCCTACAAGGGGAGGATTGGTTAGCCACGATCGACATCAAAGATGCTTATTTGCACATTCCCATCTTTCCAGTCCACCAAAAATTTCTACGCTTTGCAGTAGAAGGGCGCCATTTTCAGTTCAGAGCCTTACCCTTCGGTTTGGCCACAGCACCACGAGTGTTTACAAAATTTCTGGCCCTTTATTGGCCAATCTAAGAACACAAGGTGTAATGATAATGGCATATCTGGATGACTTGTTGCTGATAGACCACTCAGTGAAAAAACTAGACGTGGTCGTTCACAAGACGATCAAGTATCTGGAATCTCACGGTCGGATTATCAACCGAGACAAGTCAGCCCTAAAAACCAGTCAAAAGTCTGGAATACTTGGGGCTAAGGTTGGATTCAGGCCAGAGAAAAATATTCTTGCCTCGAGGAAAGGTGTTGTCTTTGAAAGATTTGATCCACTTAGTGGGTACAAAAAAGACAGCCGTCCATACGCCTGTATATGAGGCTGCTGGGAAAAATGGTGGCATCATTCGAAGCAGTACCCTACGGTCAATTCCATTCAAGGAATTTGCAAGGGGCCATACTGTCAGCCTGGAACAAAAAAGTTCAGGCCCTAGACTTACAATGTCCTTGTCCCCTTCCGTTCGCAAGAGCCTCCGTTGGTGGTTGGTTCCCCAGAATCTGGAAAAAAGGAAATCCTTCAGTCCGATTTCTTGGAAGGTGGTCACTACAGATGCCAGCCTTATAGGCTGGGGAGCAGTACTGGAGCAATAGTCTCTCCAGGGCAGATGGTTGGATGCAGAAAAGGCCCTGCCCATCAATCTCTTAGAGATACGAGCAGCCCGGTATGCCCTAGTAGCATGGACATCCAAACTCCAAGGGTCCCCTGTCAGAATTCAATCAGACAATGCCACAGCAGTGGCATATATCAATCATCAGGGGGGCACCAGGAGTCGTGCAGCCCAGAGGGAAGTAAATTACATCCTGAAATGGGCAGAAAAATATGTCCCAGCCATATCTGCGGTATTCATTCCAGGAGTGGAGAATTGGAAGGCGGACTTTCTAAGTCGCCAGCAATTAGGCCCAGAGGAAGGGTCCCTTCACCCCGAGGTTTTCTGGACAATATGTCAGCGGTGGGGAACATCGGATGTAGATCTTCTAGCATCCAGATTCAACGCAAAGGGGGACAGGTTTGTCTCTCGGACAAGGGATCCCCTAGCTTGCGGCTCGGATGCCCTAGTGTTCCCTTGGGATCAGTTCAAGCTGATATATGCATTCACACCGCCAATGGTTACCTCGATTACTCCGCAGAATCAGGGTAGAAAAGAAACCAGTGATTCCGGTGGCTCCAGCGTGGCCCCGAAGAGCGTGGTACGCAGAGATTGTAAAATTTCAGTGGGGAGTCCTTGGACTCTCCCACGTCGTCCGGCTTTCGCAAGGACCGATATACCACCCTTCCTTACCAGCCCTAGGTTTGACGGCCTGGCTATTGAAGCCCACATTCTAAAAAAGAGAGGGCTCTCTAATGCTGTGGTATCTACCATGATCAATGCCAGGAAGCCGGTATCCAGGCAGATCTACTATAGAATCTGGAAGGCGTACATCGCGTGGTGTGAGGCCAAGAAATGGCATCCACATAAGTACGTAATAGGTAGGATTCTGGACTTCCTACAGTGGGCTGTAGATAGGAAGCTTGCCTTGAGTACTATCAAGGGTCAGATTTCGGCCTTGTCAATATTTTTTCAAAGGCCCTTGGCTTCGCATTCACTAGTCAAAGCCTTTATACAAGGAGTGATGCGTATTAGTCCTCTCCGGTTAATATTCCCATATGTCCATGGGATCTAAACTTGGTTCTGTCGGTTCTACAGAAACAACCATTTGAACCATTACAGCATATTTCCTTGGTGCTTCTCACCAGGAAATTGATTTTTCTAGTAGCCATTTGTTCGGCTAAAAGAGTATCGGAATTAGCAGCTATGTCCTGTAAGGAGCCATATCTGGTTATCCATAAGGACAGAGTAGTGTTACGTCCTCATCCAGCCTTTCTTCCTAAGGTGGTATCGAGGTTTCATTTGAACCAAGATGTGGTTCTTCCTTCTTTTTTCCCCAAACCTACTTCGGTAGAGGAAAAGTTATTGCATTCTTTGGATGTAGTAAGAGCAGTTAAAGCTTATCTAAAAGCCACTGCTCAGATTCGCAGAACGGATACTTTGTTTATTCTGCCGGAAGGCCCCAGAAAGGGTCAGGCAGCGTCAAAGTCTACTTTAGCCAAGTGGATTCGACAGGTCATTATGCAAGCTTATGGCTTGAGAAGGAGACCACCTCCGTTCAAAGTTAGAGCGCACTCCACGAGAGCAGTTGGAACTTCATGGGCAGTGCATCACCAGGCCTCCCTGGCTCAAATCTGTAAGGCCGCAACATGGTCTTCGGTACACACGTTTACTAGGTCCTACCAGGTGGACGTTAGAAGTCAGGAGGATGTCGCCTTTGGGCGCAGTGTGTTGCAGGCCGCAAAAGATCCTCATGTCTGATAGCGCTCAGCTTATATATGGTGTATCCCCCCCCTCATTTGGCATTGCTTTAGGACATCCCATTAGTAATGACTATGTCGCTCTGTGTCCCGTGATGTACGAGAAAGAAAATAGGATTTTTATAACAGCTTACCTGTAAAATCCTTTTCTTGGAGTACATCACGGGACACAGAGCTCCCGCCCCTCTTTAGGGACACTTATTGCTTTGCTACAAAACTGAGGTGCTCCCGGATGGGAGGGGCTTATATAGGGGAGGGTACTTCCGGTTTTGGAAGTTGCCAGTGCCAGCACCTGACGGTATCTATATAACCCATTAGTAATGACTATGTCGCTCTGTGTCCCGTGATGTACTCCAAGAAAAGGATTTTACAGGTAAGCTGTTATAAAAATCCTATTTTTAGGTGGACCTCCGCTTTAAAGCCTTGTTCCCTTCTCTTAATAGAAAAGGGAACAATCTGCTAATGGCTGGGAAGAGATTTGTAAATGTAATTTCCTTTTTCAGAAGTATTTGTTACTCCCAAGACTTTTTGGCATGACTGAAGCAAGTGATGCTCAAATTTGTATCACTTGTTTTGATCAGGCCATGTATGACCAGCCTTAAGGGAGCCAGTCATGATTGGGCTGCCACAAGAATATGAATATTTGGTCTTAAAATGTATGTCAAGCTAATTATTATTATTTTTGGATAGTATGGGGTAGGATCTGAACCTTTGTTGGGTTCTTACTGCTTCCTAGGGCTTCCTCTTTCAGCCCTGGTGACACCTGTTTCACCCAACTGAAAATAAGGTTAAAGTAGAACTAAAGGCAAAACTTTTTCATTTTGGATAGAATAAGGGAGGCTTATAACCCTTCTTTTTTTTTTTTCCTGCCATCCGTGTCTCATTGGGGAGATTTTCCTTCCCTTCACTTTCTGTCCCATAGCCAAACCGGAAGTGAGAGGAAACCCCTCCAAAGTGAAGGGAATACATGGTTGTCACCACAACTAGTGTCTCCATTGGAACATTTCCCATCTATTCCTGTTCCGAGGACAACCCAAATTTGGGGATTTTTCGTTACTTTCACTTTTGATGATAATGGTAAACAGGACAAATAGAGAGGGGGAATTTCCCTAACGGGCACAGACAGCAATAAAAACTGACAGGTGTCAGCTTGACCCAAATTAACTGTAAAGTGTGTGAAAAGTTGAGTATTTCTTTAAAGCTGAGCTTCGGCATAAGCAAATTGTGTCTAATTATAAAGTTATGTATTCTTACTTGGTGTACTTTGAGTATTTCCTCCAGATCTGTACAGTAATCCGGTGTTAAACTTTTCCTCTATGCAAAAGCTTCCTGTAGTAAAGATCGGTCACACAATGGCAGCTTAAGCGTCCAATGTGTCCCCACGCCAATTTTAGCAAGCTAAACAAAAAAGCCAACTACCCCAATTTATAACTGGCTATAGCTAGCATTTAAATGGGTTGTAAAGGTTTGTTTTTTATTTTCTAAATAGGTTCCTTTAAGCTAGTGCATTGTTGGTTCACTTACTTTTTCCTTTGATTTCCCTTCTAAATGTTTTTTTTCTTTGTCTGAATTTCTCACTTCCTGTTCCTCCTCAGTAAGCTGTCCTGGCTGACTAAACACCGCTCGGATGATGGTGTGAAGTTTACTGAGGAGAAACAGGAAGTGAGAAATTCAGACAAAGGAAAAAAAAACATTTAGAAGGAAAATCGAAGGAAAAGGTAAGTGAACCAACAATGCACTAGATTAAAGGAACCTATTTAGAAAATAAAATACGAACCTTTACAACCCCTTTAAAGTAAAGTGCACATAGAGACAAAAAGGTTGTATACACCCTTTTGTTTGCCATCTGTTATGTTTCATTGTATAACTGAAAAACGATATGGCCTCCACATTATTGAATCCAGGTGTTTTCAGTACATAATACTGCTAATGCTACAACATGCAGTATGAAAATTGGGTCATTGTAATGCCACAACATACAGTGCAAACACATTTTAGATAATTGTGTGCTTCCAACCTTGTTTGAGGAAGACTGTACTCTGTTCCAGCATGACTGTGCACAATGATCCATCAATTAATACATGGTTTGACACGTTTGGTGTGGAGGAACGCAAGAGGCTTTAACAGAGCCCTAACCTCAACTCTATTGAACACCTATGGGATGACCTGGAACATTGATCGTAAACCAGGTCTTCTCCTCCAACATCAGTACCTGACCTTGCAAATGCCCTTTTGGCTGAATCGGCACAAATTCCCTCAAACACTTGAAGAACCCCAAGATCTTGAGGAGACTTTTTGGAAGAGCGGAGGCTGCTGAAGCTGCAAAGGGAGCTGGGGGCAATTTCTATATTAATGCCCATGATTTTAAAATGGCAAACTCCAAAACATATTTTTATAGCAATTCAATGCCAAGACATCTATCTTTCTTTCTCGTACATCACGGGACACAGAGCGACATAGTCATTACTAATGGGTTATATAGATACCGTCAGGTGCTGGCACTGGCAACTTCCAAAACCGGAAGTACCCTCCCCTATATAAGCCCCTCCCATCCGGGAGCACCTCAGTTTTTTGCCAGTGTCTAAGGTGTTGGCCAAGAAGAAACATGTGTTTTTCACTGAGCTTGCGTACAGGTTCTTTTGGGCCTCAGTAAGCTATTCCGGATCCGACCAAAAAAGCTTCATAGCTAAACGGTCGGTACCCGGGCCTTGCAGAGAAGAGCAAGGTTTTGCCTGTAATGCTTCTCTTAGGAGAGCTGGACCCTGGGATCCAGAGCTCTGGTCATACCCACGACCAAGATGTTTTCTGTGCAGGGTGCTATACAGGTCCAGGGGAGTGGAATCCTTGGGAACCCGGTCCCTGAAGGTTTGATTACAATGCCTGCCGTGATAGGTGAAGTTTGGGCTTCTGTGGACCAAACAGAGTCCTGCGGCGAGGAAAAGGTAAGTGGGGGCCCTCGGGAACTTGGTTCTATTGAGGGACCCCCAAGCCTATTTTGTCTTTCTGCCTGTTACCTAAGGTATTCCCGCTAATATTCTGTGTATGCCTGTTACTACTGAGAAAATGTAAAAATTTTAATAGTAGGCAAGAAAAAAAAAAAAATGTAAGACCGCGGTACCTGTGTTAGACACTAGAGGCCGCTATGGTTCTTTTTTCTTGTAATGTGGATTTTTTTCTTCCAGAATCAAATCCAGGCAGTTGGTATGTTCTCTCCTGGGAAGCTGTCTCCTCTGCCCTGTTGCTGCGCTCATCCATCCCCGGGCCCTGCGGCAAAGGGACCCTGGCTCCCATTTAGCTCCTTGTTGTTTTCAAAAAAGGCGCCGAAGGCGCACGTGCGCGTGCACGCGCCTCTATTCATAGAGGCGATCTGGAAAAAGGGGCGGAGCGGGTGGATGACGCTCAGGTGTGCGCCGCAAAGCTACTGCGCATGTGCGGGCGTCCAGCGTGTTTTAAAGCACATTATAGCTGGCTGTTGAAGTGCACAGACAGCTAGCAACAATATAAAGGCACACAGAGGCGGTTGATGCAGGCATCCCCTAGAAAGGCACTTTAGTAGACACCAACTGTGATATAGCAGCAATTGTGTTAGACTATTCTCAGTAAAAGTGGTGTATTACGGCTGGAATACCTCAGCTTTAGGCTTAGGAATATGCCGTCCAGAAGCTCCGGAACTGAATCTTCCAGGAAGCGAAGGGGGTCTCATCGGGCTCTGAGGATCTTGGGCATACTTCTGCTGCACCAGTCTCCCCTGAAGTTCAGAGGTAAGTGACCGTAGAGACCCCGCAGGGGTACTTGGTACTGTGGCTGTCCTCAGTTCACCTGCTCCTGTGTATGTAACAGAGGAGGTTTTTTCCTCAGCTCTGGGAGGATTAGAGAGAGATTGTCAACATTGATCGCTGCCTCCCTGTCAGGGAAAGCACGCCCGATCTCCGTCTCCTCCTTCAGAGTGCCTGTTAGCAGAGCAACAGTCCCATACAGGGATCGACCTGCCTGAAGGGGATCAGGATAAGGTTGATTCTGTTATAGAGGAGTCAACAGTGGGGGAACCTTTTCTCAGCATCTCAAGCTGAAAGATTATGGGTTCAGTCTCTGACTAACATGGTCCGATCAGCATTTAAAAATGCACCTTGCGGAACCATCAACCACTACTGTATCCTCGTTGGGGTCGCTAGAAGCCCCCAGACTGTCTGTTCTTTTCCACTTCACCCTTTACTGAAAGGGCTTATTTACCAGGATTGGGAACGTCCTGAGAAAATATTTATTCCCCCAAGAGATTTCCGGTGGTCTATCCCATGGAGGATAAGTTCATCAAAAAAAAAAAAATGGAAGGTCCCTACAGTGGACGCAGCCATCTCTTGTATGTATAAATCACTGACATGTCCAGTGGATAATGTCCAAATGTTCAAGAACCCAATAGATAAAAGATTGGAGTCCTTATGAAAGTCTGCTTCTTTCTACAGCAAGCTTGGTGACACAACCAGCAGTAGCAGCTATTGGGGTCTGCTAAGCAGTGAAGGATCAGTTGAAACAGGTCTTGAGGGACTTGACAGATCAGCAGGCTTTGCCCTAGCTGATCTACCTAGAGCCTTAGGCTTTGCGGTTGACGCCATAAAGGATTCAGTCCATCAGGCCTCCCGCCTTACGCTGTCTATAGTACATATGCGTAGGCTTCTATGGCTCAAAAACTGGTCTGCTGAAGCTCCCTGTAAAGAATGGCTGGTTAGCGTCCCATTTCATGGTGAACGCTTATTCAGGGAAAACCTGGACAAATATATCCAGAAAATTTCCAGCGGTAAAAATACGCTCTTGCCGGTTAAAAACAGAGTTAGAGGTCCCTCTTTAAGAGGCCTGCTTCTCCAGTCCCTGAGGCATCGGCTGTGTAACAGTTCCGACGGCCTCCTCGGTCAATTCCCGGGGGTAAAAAACAGGGACAATAGCAGGGTAATGAGAAACCCTGGGTCAGGGGAGGTACAAAACCTCCCCCAAAGTTAAATTCATTGAAGGGTTGCCCCCACTCAGTCGGGTGGGGGGAGGACTCCAGTTGTTCGCAAGAGACCTGGCGGGACACGATCAAGACAGATAGGTGCTCTCCGCAGTATGTTTGGGATACAGTTTGGAGTTAAAAGACTCTCCTCCTTCCCATTTTTGAGGTCAAACGTGCCAGGGGATCCCCGGAAGAGAGAGTCCCTCCTGTTGGCACTAGAACAACTATTGCTCCAAGGAGTAATTATGGAGGTTCCCCTGGAAGAATGAGGGTTCGGGTTTTACTCAAACCTCTTTACAGTCCCGAAGCAAACGCGGACGGGAGGCCCATATTAATTCTAAAAGGGCTATACAAATTCCTGTATATCAGGACTTTCCGATGGAGTCGATCCGATCGGTGGCCACTGCCCTACAAGGGGAGGATTGGTTAGCCGCAATCGACATCAAAGATGCTTATTTGCACATTCCCATCTTTCCAGTCCACCAAAAATTTCTACGCTTTGCAGTAGAAGGGCGCCATTTTCAGTTCAGAGCCTTACCCTTCGGTTTGGCCACAGCACCACGAGTGTTTACAAAAATTCTGGCCCTTTATTGGCCAATCTAAGAACACAAGGTGTAATGATAATGGCATATCTAGATGACTTGTTGCTGATAGACCACTCAGTGAAAAAACTAGACGTGGTCGTTCACAAGACAATCAAGTATCTGGAATCTCACGGTTGGATTATCAACCGAGACAAGTTAGCCCTAAAAACCAGTCAAAAGTCTGGAATACTTGGGGCTAAGGTTGGATTCAGGCCAGAGAAAAATATTCTTGCCTCGAGGAAAGGTGTTGTCTTTGAAAGATTTGATCCACTTAGTGGGTACAAAAAAGACAGCCGTCCATACGCCTGTGCATGAGGCTGCTGGGAAAAATGGTGGCATCATTCGAAGCAGTACCCTACGGTCAATTCCATTCAAGGAATTTGCAAGGGGCCATACTGTCAGCCTGGAACAAAAAAGTTCAGGCCCTAGACTTACAATGTCCTTGTCCCCTTCCGTTCGCAAGAGCCTCCGTTGGTGGTTGGTTCCCCAGAATCTGGAAGAAGCGAAATCCTTCAGTCCGATTTCTTGGAAGGTGGTCACTACAGATGCCAGCCTTATAGGCTGGGGAGCTGTACTGGAGCAATAGTCTCTCCAGGGCAGATGGTCGGATGCAGAAAAGGCCCTGCCCATCAATCTCTTAGAGATACGAGCAGCCCGGTATGCCCTAGTAGCATGGACATCCAAACTCCAAGGGTCCCCTGTCAGAATTCAATCAGACAATGCCACAGCAGTGGCATATATCAATCATCAGGGGGGCACCAGGAGTCGTGCAGCCCAGAGGGAAGTAAATTACATCCTGAAATGGGCAGAAAGATATGTCCCAGCCATATCTGCGGTATTCATTCCAGGAGTGGAGAATTGGAAGGCGGACTTTCTAAGTCGCCAGCAATTAGGCCCAGAGGAAGGGTCCCTTCACCCCGAGGTTTTCTGGACAATATGTCAGCGGTGGGTAACATCGGATGTAGATCTTCTAGCATCCAGATTCAACGCAAAGGTGGACAGGTTTGTCTCTCGGACAAGGGATCCCCTAGCTTGCGGCTCGGATGCCCTAGTGTTCCCTTGGGATCAGTTCAAGCTGATATATGCATTCACACCGCCACAATGGTTTCCTCGATTACTCCGCAGAATCAGGGTAGAAAAGAAACCAGTGATTCTGGTGGCTCCAGTGTGGCCCCGAAGAGTGTGGTACGCGGAGATTGTAAAATGTCAGTGGGGAGTCCTTGGACTCTCCCACGTCGTCCGGACCTGCTTTCGCAAGGACCGATATACCACCCTTCCTTACCAGCCCTAGGTTTGACGGCCTGGCTATTGAAGCCCACATTCTAAAAAAGAGAGGGCTCTCTAATTCTGTGGTATCTACCATGATCAATGCCAGGAAGCCGGTATCCAGGCAGATCTACTATAGAATCTGGAAGGCGTACATCGCCTGGTGTGAGGCCAAGAAATGGCATCCACGTAAATACGTAATAGGTAGGATTCTGGACTTCCTACAATGGGCTGTAGATAGGAAGCTTGCCTTGAGTACTATCAAGGGTCAGATTTCGGCCTTGTCAATATTTTTTCAAAGGCCCTTGGCTTCGCATTCACTAGTCAAAGCCTTTTATACAAGGAGTGATGCGTATTAGTCCTCCGGTTAATATTCCCATATGTCCATGGGATCTAAACTTGGTTCTGTAGGTTCTACAGAAACAACCATTTGAACCATTACAGCATATTTCTTTGGTTCTTCTCACCAGGAAATTGATTTTTCTAGTAGCCATTTGTTCGGCTAGAAGAGTGTCGGAATTAGCAGCTATGTCCTGTAAGGAGCCATATCTGGTTATCCATAAGGATAGAGTAGTGTTACGTCCTCATCCAGCCTTTCTTCCTAAGGTGGTATCGAGGTTTCATTTGAACCAAGATGTGGTTCTTCCTTCTTTTTTCCCCAAACCTACTTCGGTAGAGGAAAAGTTATTGCATTCTTTGGATGTAGTAAGAGCAGTTAAAGCTTATCTAAAAGCCACTGCTCAGATTCGCAGAACGGATACTTTGTTTATTCTGCCGGAAGGCCCCAGAAGGGGTCAGGCAGCGTCAAAATCTACTTTAGCCAAGTGGATTCGACAGGTCATAATACAAGCCTATGGCTTGAGAAGGAGACCGCCTCCGTTCAAAGTTAGAGCGCACTCCACGAGAGCAGTTGGGACTTCATGGGCAGTGCATCACCAGGCCTCCCTGGCTCAAATCTGTAAGGCCGCAACATGGTCTTCAGTTCACACGTTTACTAGGTTCTACCAGGTGGACGTTAGAAGTCAGGAGGATGTCGCCTTTGGGCGCAGTGTGTTGCAGGCCGCAAAAGATCCTCATGTCTGATAGCGCTCAGCTTATATATGGTGTATCCCCCCCCTCATTTGGCATTGCTTTAGGACATCCCATTAGTAATGACTATGTCGCTCTGTGTCCCGTGATGTACGAGAAAGAAAATAGGATTTTTATAACAGCTTACCTGTAAAATCCTTTTCTTGGAGTACATCACGGGACACAGAGCTCCCGCCCCTCTTTGGGGACACTTATTGCTTTGCTACAAAACTGAGGTGCTCCCGGATGGGAGGGGCTTATATAGGGGAGGGTACTTCCGGTTTTGGAAGTTGCCAGTGCCAGCACCTGACGGTATCTATATAACCCATTAGTAATGACTATGTCGCTCTGTGTCCCGTGATGTACTCCAAGAAAAGGATTTTACAGGTAAGCTGTTATAAAAATCCTATTTTTCACATCTCTGCGTAGCCTGGCATGTATGGTTCTTGTGATATCAAGGTTCTGGTGATGTTGGAGCTGGAAGATCTGTGTGCTAATAGCAATATCTGCTCAGGTGAGGAAAACTGCATGCAGTGCCAAAAGCATGTTCTGTCCAGCCTCATGAGTCACACAAAATGTCATTGAAAAGCCTTTGAAGTATTGTATATCAAGGTTATTGTGTGTACTATTACCCTCATGGGGTATATTCGTCTGATAACCTCCTTGTTTTTAGGATGCCAGTACACTGGTAAAGGATGAACAGCTGAGCACAGCAAGTGAGGACACCAGTTCCAATGCTACACAAGACCAGCATGAAGCTTTGGTTTGTCAGGAAACTCTGGAAGTGGAAGAACCATGTGACCTGGAACCACCAGCTCCAGGCAGCCCCCAGGACTCTATCTGTGACGATGAGGTTACACTGGCTTTAAAGGAGCTGGATGAGCGATGTGAGGAGGAGGAGGCAGATTTTTCTGATTTGTCCAGGTTAGCTCTTTTAGTCTGCAATGTGAATTATCTTATGTATACAGTTGTGCTCAAAAGTTTGCAAACCCTGGCAGAAATCGTGAAATATTGGCATTGATATTGAAAATTTGACTGATTAGGCCCAAAAAAATGTTTTATTTATAGATAATGGTCAAATGAAGCCATTTATTATATTGTATAAATCATGTCCTTAAATAAAAGACAGTGTTTTGGCATGATCAGTCATATTTTCAATATCAGTGCCAAAATTTCCAGATTTCTGCCAGGGTATGCAAACTTTTGAGCACAACTATAAGACTTGCTATTGTTATTCACAAATGTTAAAGGAACACTAAAGAAAATGTTTTATTTTTTTATTTTATTTTTTATATAACAAACATGTTATACTTACCTCCGCTGTGCAGCTCGTTTTGCACAGAGTGGCCCTGATCCACGTCTTCTGGGGTCCCTCGGCGGCTGTCTCGGCTCCTCCCCACAATCACTCACCACCTATATGTGAGCTTGCATGGTGGTAAGTGATTGCGGGCATGCTCCAGTGATACAGCCAGCGGCTATTGCCGCTCACTGTATCACTCGGCCCCGCCCCCCGGCGCTCCGCTTCATTGGATGTGATTGACAGCAGCGCGAGCCAATGGCTGCGCTGCTTTCAATCCATCCACTGTAACCAATCAATGGCAAGGCTGAGCGGCGAAGAGGATGTCAGGGGGCGAGCGCGGGACCTTCGAGGGGTCAGGTAAGCTAAACGGGGGGGCCAGGGGGAGCCGGTATTGTTGGATGTTTTTTCACCTTAATGCATAGAATGCATTGAGGTGAAAAAACTTTTACCTTTACAACCCCTTTAAGGACCTGTGTCAACAGGCTTTTGGCTTATTTTGATGGCATCAGTTTGAGATGCCTTCAAGATCATCCAGAATTTGACAGTTGCATTCGACCTGCGGTTGACCTCCTCCTGACGTGCTTCTAGCGGGTTTTGCATTCCCTAAACCCATCTAGGAATGCAAAACCCATTTGACACAGTCCCCTATAAATCTCAAAGTTTTGATTGTGACAGTTTATTTCTTTAGAGGACACTTGATGAGAGGCGTAACCTGTTCTCATCTAGGCTAGAGCACAGGATTGTGAGGGTAGGAAGTATATCTTCTCTGAGGAGAAAAGGGTATTTTAAGGCATCTCAAAGCAAAAATCTATTAAAATAACAGGCCAGGATTCAAAACTATAAAGAGGGAAAAAAAAGTGAGACTAGGTTTGGCTAGATAATTGTACATTCCTTCCCACTTTGGAACCATTTCGAGAACCTCCAGAAAATGTGTGAGCAGCTGATACAGAGCATGTTGTGTCCACTCATACACTGCCTTGAAAAAGTATTCATACCCCTTAAAATTTTCCACATTTTGTCATGTTACAACCAAAAATGTAAATGTATTTTATGTGATAGACCAACACAAAGTGGCACATAATTGTGAAGTGGAAGGAAAATTATAAATGTTTTTCCAATTTTTTTACAAATAAATACCAGAAAGGTGTGGCGTGCATTTGTACTGTATTCAGACCCCTTTACTGTGATACCACTAACTAAAATCTAGTGGAACCAATTGCCTTCTGGAATCGCCTAATTAGTAAATCGAGTCCACCTGTGTGTGATTTAATCTCAGTATAAATACAGCTGTTCTGTGAAGCCCTCAGAGGTTTGTTGGAGAACCTTAGTGAACAAACCGCATCATGAAGGCCAAGGAACACACCAGACAGGTCAGGGATAAAGTTGTGGAGAAGTTTAAAGCAGGGTTAGGTTATAAAAAAATATCCCAAGCTTTGAACATCTCACAGAGCACTGTTCAATCCATCATCTGAGAATGGAAAGAGTATGGCACAACTGAAAACCTATCAAGACATGGCCATCCACCTAAACTGTCAGGCTAGGCAAGGAGAGCATTAATCAGAGGAGCAGCCCAATGGTAACTCTGGAGGAGCTGCAGAGATCCACAGCTCAGGTAGGAGAATCTGTCCACAGGACAACTATTAGTTGTGCACTCCACAAATCTGGCCTTTATAGAAGAGTGGCAAGAAGAAAGCCATAAGAAGTCCAGTTTGCAAGAAGCCATGTGGGGGACACAGCAAACATGTGGAAGAAGGTGCTCTGGTCAGATGAGACCAAAATGTAACTTTTTGGCCTAAAAGCAAAACGCTATGTGTGGTGGAAAACTAACACTGCACATCGCCCTAAACACACCATCCCCACTGTGAAACATGGTGGTGGTAGCATAATGTTGTGGGGATGCTTTTCTTCAGCAGGGACAGGGAAGCTGGTCAGAGTTGATGGGAAGATGGATGGAGCCAAATACAGGGCAATCTTAGAATAAAACCTGTTAGAGTCTGCAAAAGACTTGAGACTGGGGCGGAAGTTCACCTTCCAGCAGGACAACGACCCTAAACATATAGCCAGAGCTACAATATAATGGTTTAGATCAAAGCATATTCATGCGTTAGAATGGCCCAGTCAAAGTCCAGACCTAAATCCAATTGAGAATCTGTGACAAGACTTTAAAATTTCTGTTCACAGACGCTCTCCATGCAGTCTGACAGAGCTTGATCTATTTTGAAAAGAATAATGGGCAAAAATGTTATCCTAGATGTGCAAAGCTGGTAGAGACATCCCCAAAAAGACTTGCAGCTGTAATTGCAGTGAAAGGTGGTTCTACAAAAGTATTGACTCAGGGGGGCTGAGTAAAAGTGCACACCACACTTTTCACATATTTATTTGTACAAGGTTTGGAAAACCATTTTTCTCTTATCATCCATGGACCGACACGGTGTCTCTTACACTTTACACGTGGGTATATGTCCCTGCTTGCAGGAGAAGACCTAGGCAGAATGTTAAATGTTAAAACATTCCAGAACAAACCAGAGCTGAACAGCCCCGCCCAGGGGGGCGGTCCCTCCGGACATTACCCTCACACCTGCAGCTAGCAGGCCCCAGTTTTTTTCTGCCTAGCAGAAGGAGAAGACGTGGCTCTCTCAGGAGCCAGTCTCCTGGAAGATTTTACTTTTAATTTTTATTCCTTTGGGAATTTTATTATTTTATTTTTGAGACCTTCAATCAACTGTCGGCTGGGCAACAGGTTGGGTACACTAGTATCCTCGTAGTCTTCCCTGTCCGAACATCGAGCGTGCTGATCCTCGCCTTGTGTGCGTGAGACTCAGTTCACGACATACCCCATGGCTCCAGGGGTGGCCGAGTTGCTTTCATGCTCCCGCGGTCCTCTCAAGATCGAACAGTACCTACTGTATCTTTCGCGGTGGACCGGGCCGACAGCTACGCAGTACGACTCTGTGATAGGCCTGTCTGAAACAAGCCAGTGAGTCCCTCTATTGGCACTGGGGGTGTTCTCCAAGGTGCTTGCGGGACGGGTAAGTAGTCTCTCCTGCTGCAAGGTGAGTACATGCTGGCTGTGTTTCTGTGTGTGGGGGGTTCTTTCTGTCTCCCCCCTGTATGCTGCTCTCTGCACCCTGTTGTGCTGTGTGGGGATACTTGGGGGGGCCGCTCCATGACTGTTATTTTTATTGGGAAGTGTTCTGGGGGACTGGCTGTGGTGTTTTCTGTGCGCCATTGGCGCGGTGTTTTATTTTTAAAAAATGCGCCATTGGCGGCCATTTTGGCTGAGGCTTAATACATAGTTAAACTGGTGCCCGGCGGCCATTTTCTTGTAGCCGCGGCACTTGCACTTTCGTTTTCGGCCTCTAGCAGCGCTGCTGTACGGCGCGGAATACACACATCCCCACAGATTCTTCACCTCAGGCTGCACCAGCGCGACTCATACAGCGCTACAGCACGACTCATACAGCGCGGCTCATACAGCGGTCCCTAGGGGTGGTGAGTACTCCGGGTATCCCCTCCTCAGCCCCAGCACGGCCTGTGGGTGGGCTGTATTATTCACTATAATGGTGAATAAGGTCTCAGAGGGTGGCAATATTGGAGTCTGGTTCACCTGTTTTCTTCACATTGTTAGAGACAACTGACAGTGCTTCTGCACCTGCGGTCCTTAGGGACCAGTTGTCGGCATTCCTGGAATCATTAATCTGACCAGGAGAAAGCAGTGTGTGAGCGCAAGGGAGCAAAAAAGCCCCTATCCCCACCTTTTTTCCACAAAAAAAAAAGGGGGGGGTAATGCGCTGATTCAGATATGGGCCTAGCCACTACCGCTCAGGACCCTAGCTCTGAATATATATTTGATGGTTTTGAACAGGACATTCCTTGCAAGGAAAACTCCAGTTCTGTGTCAGTAAATGACAGGGTGCTTGTTTTGTGAACTCATTGATGCAGTGAAGGACACTCGCAAGCTAAATGCTGCGGATGCAGAACCTCAGGCGGACGGTCTCCTCTGGTTCCTTGGGGCCGGGCCTTCTAAAAAGTGTTTTTTTTCAATATGTACCTTTCTTTGACCAGCTCACTGACAAGGTCTGGGGAAAAAGCCGCAGAAGTCTTTTATGGTCCCGCGGCGTTTGTCTATCAGATACCCCTTTTAAGGATGCCCTACTAAAAATGTGGGCTTCTCCCCCAGTGGTCGACCCTCCAGTCGCCCGGTTGAACAAGGCCACCATTCTCCCGGTGGAGGGGACTCCTGCATTTAAGGACCCCACTCACAGGAGGTCAGAAGTGGTGAGTAGAGCCATGTTTGCCTTGTTGGGGTCCGCCCTATGGCTTGTGGTAGCGGCGACCCTTGTGTCTCCAACACTTGCGGGATGGGCAACTGTACAGGAGCATGTTCTTCCTCCAGACACTATTGCTCTGGCCCACAAATGGTGCAGGGCCTGGTTTATGTGGCGACACCACGTTTGACGCGGCCCCTTATAACTCAGGGTATTGCGTGGTCTGATCTGGTTGAAATGCTGGTCTGCTGACCTAGCTTCTAAAAAGCCTCGGAAGGGTTTACCATTAAAAGGTGGTAGGTTTTTTCGGTGCTGCGCTGGATGACATCATCAAGGATGTCACGGGAGGTAAAAGCACTGTTCTTCCTCAGGCTGGCAAGGAGGCCGCTATAAGCAGGGTCCTTCCTTTCCAGAAAAAAGGGGATATTTTCGTCAGTCAACGGGGAGGCCCCCCCAGACTGACAGCGGTACGGCTGGTGGACACGAGCGCCCCTGGGTGCGTATGCCGAACAAGCCGGCTCCCTAGCCCGCCTCCGCGTGAAGTCTTGCCCCCTCCCAACTCTGGGGTAGGGGGGACGACTTTGCAGGTCCACGGATCAATGGACCTCCCGGATCTCCTACTGGTGGGTGTGCGAGGTGATCCCCTCAGGTTACAGGATAGGTTCCGTTCCTAATACCAGACAGATTCTTCCCTCGAATCTTCCTCTCCTTCCTGCCCGTCGGGTGGCCCTATGGGGCCTATTCAGGTTTGAGGTCCGGAGTGATTGTGCCGGTTCCGTCACAGGAGAGGTTTCAGGGATTCTACTGGCCTATCTTGGACCTCCAGGTCCTGAATGCCTTCGTGAAGGTGCAAAAGTTCCGCATGGAATCCATTCGCACGGTGGTCAGTGCACTCCGTCAAGGGGATTTTCTGGCGAACTTGGAATTCAAGGATGCCTACTTGTATGTTCTGATCTGCGCTTGCGATCGACGAAGTCCACTATCAATTTGTGGCTCTTCCTTTCGGCCTAGCCCCGGCGCCGAGGGTGTTCACTAAGGTGCTTGTGCCAGTTCTAGCTTGCTGGGACAGCAGGGCATTGCTGTCGTGGGCTATCTGGACGATCTTCTTCTCAGAGCAGGAAATGGCTCAGTATTAGAAGACAGTGTGACTATCGTCAGTCAGACCCTCAGGGACTTCGGGTGGCTCCTAAACATTCAGGAGTCAGTCCGGGTCCCGACTCGAGATTTGGAGTATCTCGGTCTGATTCTGGACTCCTTGGAGGCAAAATGTATTCCTACCTCCGGGGAAGCTACTGACACTTCAGTCTGCAGTACGGATACTGACATCCCAAAAAATGGTCGTCAATCCGTTTTTGCATGGGAATCCTGGGACTCATGGTGACCTCTTTCGAGGCCATTCCGTATGCCCAATCACACACCAGGGCATTGCAGAAGGAGATCTTGTTCCCTTGGGACAAATCCCCGTTGTCTTTGGATTTTCCGATCCAGGTGAGCCACCTGGTCAGGGCGTCCCTGACATGGAGTTTGGGTCCCTGGCTCTTCGGTCCGGGAAGTCGTTCCTCCCCGTCCAATGGACGGTGTTCACTACAGATGCCAGCCTGAAGGGCTGGGGTGTAATCTGGGGAGTCCTGTTGGCCCAAGGGCTTGGACTCCGGACGAAGCCCGTTTGCCGATTTAATGTTCTGGAAATACGGGCCATCAGACTGTGCCTCTCCTCGTGGTCTGAGAGATTGCAGGATCGTTCCATTAGGATCCTGTCGGACAAGTCACGGTGGTGGCGTATGTCGACCACCTCGAAGCTCAGCTGAGGCTTCCGAGGTCCCCCGTACCCTGAAGTGGACTAAAGGAAGCGTGCCGGCTCTGTCAGCCGTTTACATTCCGGGCATAGAACTGGCGGACTATTGAGTTGCCAGACGTTGGACCGGGGAGAGTGGTCCTTGCACCCGGAGGTATTTCAACTCCTTTGCCACACAAACGGTGAGGCACGCCGGAGGTGGACCCGATGGCTTCTCGACTCAATTGTAAGTTGTCGATTTGTGGCCAGATCCAGGGATCCTTGGGCGGATGCATCAGAGGCGTCAGTGGCCCATGGGGTCATGATCACCTGATACACGTTTATCCTCCGCTGCAGTTGCTTCCTCGCCTGCTGCGCAGGGTGGCGACCGAGGGAATTCCGGTGATCCTCATTGCTCCGGATCGACCTCGGCTTCACTGGTACGCCGATCTGGTACGTCTCGTCGAGGCCGTTCCCTGATGGTTGCCAATAGGGAGGACTTTCTGTCTCAAAGTCATATATTTCATCCTGCCTTTACAGTCTCGGGCCTTAACGGCATGGCTGTTATAAGCCAGGTGTTGAGAGACCGAGGCTCTCGGACTCGGTCATTTCGTCCATATGAAGGACACGGAAGTCTTCCTCCAGAACTATCTCTGTACCTGGAATAGCTTACATCGCCATGTGCGAAGAGCTGGACTGACATCCTCGGACGTATTCCGTCCTTAGAATCCTGCGTTTCCTACAGCATGGCGTGGCCCAAAGGCTCGCTTTGAGTATCATTTAGGGTCAGTTTCGGCCTTGGCCGTCTTCTTTCGGTGACCACTAGCGGGTCATTCCTTGGTTGGCACCCTTGTACAGGGGGTTCGCCATGGGCTCCCTCCTGTCGTGTCTCCTTTCCCCCCCGTGGGATCGGAATTGGTACTCTCGGTTCTCCAGGAACCTCCTTTTGAGAATATCAGGGATATTCCCCTCTTCGCTTTGTCTCAGTGGGTGGCTCTTTTTAGTGGCAATCACTTCTGTTAGACGAGTATCTGAATTGGCGACCTTGTACTGCAAGTCGCCATATTTAGTCATCCATAAGGATAAGGCGGTGTTGCATCCGCGACTTTCTCTTTTGTCAAGGGTGATCTTGACCTTTCACCTAAAATGAGGACATTGTCCTCCCGTCCTAGTGTCCTCGCCCGTCGCATCCCAGAGTGCGCGCGGCACACTTTGAATGTGGTACGTGCCTTGCAGGTGTGCCTGTCTGCTGCTTCTATTCGGAAGTCTACTCTCTGTTTGACTGTCTCTGGTCAGAAACAGGGTCAAGCGGCTTCGTCTGCCACCTTTTTCTAGGTGGATCGGACAAACCGGCTTTCAAGCCTATACTCTCATGGGGCGGGCGCCTCCCTTCCCGGTTACGGCGCATTCCACCAGGGCAATTGGTGCTTCCTGGGTTTTCCGACATCAAGCGTCGGTTGCACAAGTGTGCAAGGCGGCGACCTGGTCGTCTGTTCATACCTTTTCTATGTTTTATAGGGTTGATGAGGCTGCATCTCCGGATGCTTCCTTCGGCCGCAAGGTGTTGCAGGCCGCTGTTTAAAGTGGCAACTCCTCCGTTGGGGAGCTCTGCCTTGTTTGGAGTGAAGTTTTTTGGTTTTTCCATTTATACTGCTCCCATCCCTCTTGACACTGCTTTGGGACATCCCACGTGTAAAGTGTAAGAGACGCCGTGTCGTGCCATGGATGTCAGAGAAATGGATTTTACGGTGAGTAGAAAAATCCCATTATTATTTTCCTTCCACTTCACAATTATGTGCCACTTTGTGTTTGTCTATCACATAAAATCCCAATAAGTTACATTTACATTTTTGGTTGCAACATGAAAAAATGTGGAAAATTTCAAGGGGTATGAATGCTTTTTCAAGACACTGTATCCTCTGCTATTAAAGGCCGTGATTCATTTGTTTGCTGAGCTAGTGTATTACGTGTGCCCGAGTTTTGGCAGCAGAAGACGCACTGTACAGGATCATTAAATTGATCGCCCTAGAAATGGATGTTCTGTAGTTTTTTTTCTTCTTCCCTATACATAGATATTACTTAAGATAATTAAAAAAGTGCATCTGCAGCGAGCACCCTTGGACGGTTTCCAGCAGGTAATTGTGTATTCAGCCCGCATGTCCTGGAGATCAGCCTAGCATTGAGATAGCATATAGATGGCAGTTAGCAGAGCTGTGCTTACTTCCTCTATGGAGATGTCGTCTTCCTTTTTGTTAAGCAAGAAGACTATGAAATATATCTACTCAGCATGTGTTGTGAGACTGTTTGGGAATCTGAGCCTGTAAGTAAGCCTTAGAAATAAACTTGTTGTAGGACAGACCTGTGTTTAGCTTGTCATTTGTACAATAACATCCTGCTATCTCTTTGTAGCCAAGATGACGGTGAACAGGACGGCTTTGCAGAAGTTCAGACATCGCCACCACCGTCCCCTTTCCTTTCAGCAATATTAGCTGCTTTTCAGCCAGTAACCTATGAAGATGAGGAAGAAGCCTGGCGCTGCCACGTCAATCAGATGTTATCAGAGACAGATGGCTCCTGTGCTGTGTACACCTTTCATATCTTCTCCAAGCTCTTTCAGGTCAGGCTCTGTGATTGTGTGAATAAATCTTAAGGCTGGATTCACACTATTGCAAATTAAATGTAGGTTTCCCCGCATCCAAGTCGCATGTCAGGGGCCTGTGACTGGCTCTCAATGGAGCTGGTTCACACAGCTCTGGGACGGCTGCGGAGCGAATTGCACAGGAGTCCTGTGCGTCTTCTGGTCCGTTTCAGGTCCGAATTCAGACAAAAATGCGGACCGAAATCAGACTTGAAACGGTGAACAGGGGCGCACCAGACCCCTGCTGTGAGCCGTTCTGCACGGAGATGTGAACCCAGCGTAAAAGATCCCCTCGATGTTAAATGGTCATTGCTTGATTGTTCTGATGTTGGCGTGATTGGGATATGATCTGGATGTCTGGTCTCTTTTAGACCTGGGCAAACCTGCTAGTCAATAGATTTAAGGGGAGGACTTTAGCTGGCTGTAGATGCAAGAGGGCAGACTGATGTGCTCCATTGATCAGACTGTACTTAGGCATGTGTCTTGGGTGGCCAGGCAGTGGGAAGGGAGTGGCAGGCAGATCATGCCAGCACCTGCTTATCAGGAAGCAGAAGAAGTGAGCTAACATGTTTCCTAACCTGTTTCCCCAGGGGGTTTTGCCCATTCACAAAATGAAATGGTGCATATTTTAAGTGTGCATGTTCTGCCTCATCTCCAGGGGAGATCAGCTGGGGAAATCCTCAGGAACAGTTACCTATAGAGATCCGCATCACCAAGGTCTGTTGGCAAGATAAGATAGTTGTCTGCACCTTCATGTTTGAAAGTGTCAGTTGCTCCTACTCAGGCTTTCTCTTCTCCAGGCTGCTGTACATGGCATGAATTAAATATGCAGCATGTCTGTTGTGTGAACACCACTGTTTATCTCTCTAGCACAAATGAACTGTTTATTGCCAAATCATAAAAGGATCATATTCTTACCAATTCCCCTTACTCAGTACTGCCTTGGTTGACAAAGACAGCTGTACACCTATGTTATACATGTAGAGAACATATGTTAACTGTCGTTCCTCTCCTAAGTTGGTGGGAACGAACAAACCTTCATACACAACTCAGCTTGTGTCTGCAGGTTTTTATCAGTTGGTATAGATTTTTCTGAATGATCGATTGCTGGGGCTTTCTCATGAACACATAGATCCACACACTCCCACAATATGAACATGCAGAGCTGTAGCAAACAAGTGCATCTGCCCTCCATCTAATTTCTATGGCCAAATTTTAACAGACTTCAGGCAGGATATTCTTGTGGTACTGTCAAAATCAATGAAAGATTGTCTCTTCTCTTTGTAGTCGATTCAGAAAAGGTTTGGGGCTGTAACAAATGACTCCATTAACTTCTTGGGAGAAAGCGTTCAGAGAATAGGAACAAAATTTAAAAGCTCCTTGGAAGTAATGATGGCATGTTCGGAGTGCCCAACAGTGTTCGTGGATGCGGAAACGGTAGGTTGTGCCATTGATCCTATGAAATATAATGAGGACATAATTCTCAGTAAAAGTCCTGTTGAGTTCTTTCTCTGAACTGAACTTTTTTTTGCAAAATGATTACAGCTTTAAAATATATTTCCCGACTTGGAAACCTTGGGCGACTTACATCTATGTGCCCCCTTTCCGTGGACCCAACCAGAACCTTGGCACGTCTTACACACCCTAGGTCCCCCTCTACTTACTGGAGATGTCTCTCTCTCCTTTGCTTCTCTTTTCCTTCCTTTCTCTCTTTTCCCATACTTTTGATACCCTACCTCCTCTATTTCATGTCAGCCATTTTACCCTTACTAATGCAAATCTTGGTCAAGCGTGGAAAGATAGCACCGACTCACACACCTCCCCTTTTATTTAAGTCAGCAGCTACAAATACTGCAGCTGCTGACTTTTAAAATAAGGACACTTACTGCGCGACTCGCGCTGCGCGTTCCCACGGGTCCCTGCTGTCTTCTGGGACCTGTTTGTCTCCCAGAAGGCAGCGGGGGGGGGCGGAAAAGGCGCCGGAAGTGGCGTAGATACCCGCAGTTGGCTCGGGTATCTATGCCCGGAAGTGGGAGCAAAATACCTGTATTACACGGGTATCTGCTCCCCCTCCCCCTGAAAGGTGCCAAATGTGGCACCGGAGGGGGGGAGGGTTCCGAAAAGTGGAAGTTACATTTTTGGGTTAAACTCTGCTTTGGCACAGAAAAAAAAATAAAATCTTTTGAACATAAAACATATTTCCCCTCACCTAGCTGTGCAATTTGAAGAAAGCGGGACTCCTGCAGCCACTGTATGATGATTGGGCACTCTAAGGCATATTTTTCAACAGTTTAGTGTCAATCCACAGCTAATACTTCATTACACAATAATAAACCTATAATAATGTGAGTCATGCAGGCACAGGCTAACAATGCACTATATGCAGTATGTAATACAGTAATCTCAGTATTTAAGTTTTGTATTCCAATATTTATATAACTGCATTGATAATGTGGTGTTTCGTTCTCTATTTTAGCTGATGTCATGTGGGTTGTTGGAGACCTTGAAATTCAGTGTTTTAGAACTACAAGAACACTTGGACACATATAATGTTAAAAGAGAGGCAGCAGAACAGGTACTGGATGTCCATCGGCCTTTTATTTAGAGAATGGATGAAATGGCTGTATACAATGTATTTTTACAGGCACTACAATGACTCTAAATTTGTTTTCTTCAGTCAGATAAATATGCCAAATTGCATATGGATTTTTCAGATTAACCACCTACAGTAGGTAGTGCACTAGAGGCTGCAACTGCTGGTATCTTCACCGTGTATAAGGCTCCATGTACACAGAAGCTCAAAAACGGTAGTTTGAACGCCAGATTTCTGGCAGAAAAAGCTGCTTTAAAATATAGCTTTTATCAGCGTTTTTTACTAGCGTTTATTAGCGTTTTTCAGTGTAGCGTTTTTTAGCTTTTTTTTTATTTTTTTTTCAATGGATCAAAAACCGCTGGCGCCCAGCGTTTTTAAGTGTTTATTAGCGGTTTTCAGTGTTTTGCGTTTTTTTCGCCGAAAAACTGCACTTTGAACGCAAATTTCTTGCGTTCAGAAAAAAGCCAATTAACTCCACTGCTCATTAACGCTAAAACACACTACACACTATGTGTACATGAACACATAGGCTAACATAGAGTGCAGTTAATGGGCTTTTTTTTAAAACGCCAATAAACTGCAGTTTATCAGCTTCTGTGTACATGGAGCCTTAATGCTATGCTCTAAGTAGCTTATGTAATTTAAGTTTTCCTATTCAGATTCTATATTGACCCACAGTGCAATGACTCAGGAGGGGAACTTCCCCTCTATGCAAGTAGAGAGGGTTTTTTTTTTTAACAAGAGGCAGTCAGCAAGTCATTATCCAACATGCTCTGCAATATGCTATATATGTCAAATGGAAATGGCTGGATGTCCTCCAGCCAGAAAGAGGGGCTCAATATGACTTGCTGCAGCATCATCAGAATAAGCAATTTCAGTACAGAGGAGGCGCCTGTACAAGTGTGCAAAACAGAACATAAGGCTGGAGTTTTGCTTCACAGCAAACATCATAGTGGTCAGAAAACAGATTCTTGGGAAATGCTGCAGAGCTGCTTATTCCACGGCATTGTCTACTCTCTGGAAGCTTATGCACTGGTTGTAAACAATGCAGGTTAAATGTATATAAATAAAGATTTTTTCTCCTATCATCCATGGACCGACACGGCGTCTCTTACACTTTACACGTGGGTATATGTCCCTGCTTGCAGGAGAAGACCTAGGCAGAATGTTAAATGTTAAAACATTCCAGAATAAACCAGAGCTGAACAGCCCCGCCCAGGGGGGCGGTCCCTCCGGACATTACCCTCACACCTGCAGCTAGCAGGCCCCAGTTTTTTTCTGCCTAGAAGAAGGAGAAGACGTGGCTCTCTCAGGAGCCAGTCTCCTGGAAGATTTTACTTTTAATTTTTATTCCTTTTGGGAATTTTATTATTTTATTTTTGAGACCTTCAATCAACTGTCGGCTGGGCAACAGGTTGGGTACACTGGTATCCTCGTAGTCTTCCCTGTCCGACCATCGAGCGTGCTGATCCTCGCCTTGTGTGCGTGAGACTCAGTTCACGACATACCCCATGGCTCCAGGGGTGGCCGGGTTGCTTTCATGCTCCCGCGGTCCTCTCAAGATCGAACAGTACCTACTGTATCTTTCGCGGTGGACCGGGCCGACAGCTACGCAGTACGACTCTGTGATAGGCCTGTCTGAAACAAGCCAGTGAGTCCCTCTATGGGCACCGGGGGTGTTCTCCAAGGTGCTTGCGGGACGGGTAAGTAGTCTCTCCTGCTGCAAGGTGAGTACATGCTGGCTGTGTTTCTGTGTGTGGGGGGTTCTCCCTGTCTCCCCCTGTTATGCTGCTCTCTGCACCCTGTTGTGCTGTGTGGGGATGCTTGGGGGGTCACTCTGCCCTGGGGGGGCCGCTCCATGACTGTTATTTTTCTTGGGAAGTGTTCTGGGGGACTGGCTGTGTTGTTTTTCTGTGCGCCATTGGCGCAGTGTTTTATTTTTAAAAAGTGCGCCATTGGCGGCCATTTTGGCTGGGGCCTAATGCATGATTATACTGGTGCCCTGCGGCCATTTTCTTGTAGCCGCGGTACTTTCACTTTCGTTTTCGGCCTCTAGCAGCGCTGCTGTGCGGCGCGAAATACACACATCCTCACAGATTCTTCACCTCAGGCTGCACCAGCGCTACAGCGCGACTCATACAGCGCTACAGCACGACTCATACAGCGCTACAGCGCGGCTCATACAGTGGTACCGAGCGGTCCCTAGGGGTGGTGAGTACTCCAGGTATCCCCTCCTCAGCCCCAGCACGGCCTGTGGGTGGGCTGTATTATTCACTGTAATGGTGAATAAGGTCTCAGAGCGTGGCAATATTGGAGTCTGGTTCACCTGTTTCTTCACACTGTTAGAGACAACTGGCAGTGCTCCTGCACCCCTTAAGGACCAGTTGTCGGCAGTCCCTGGTATCATTAATCTGACCGTGAGGAAGCAGTGTGTGAGCGCAAGGGAGCAAAAAAGCCCCTATCCCCACTTTTTTTCCCCAAAAAAAAAAAGGGGGGGGTGTGCGCTGATTCAGATATGGGCCTAGCCACTACCGCTCAGGACCCTAGCTCTGAATATATATTTGATGGTTTTGAACAGGACATTCCTTGCAAGGAAAACTCCAGTTCTGTGTCAGTAAATGACAGGGTGCTTGTTTTGTGAACTCATTGATGCAGTGAAGGACACTCGCAAGCTAAATGTTGCGGATGCAGAACCTCAGGCGGACGGTCTCCTCTGGTTCCTTAGGGCCGGGGCTTCTAAAAAGTGTTTTTATATACCTTTCTTTGACCATCTCATTGATAAGGTCTGGGGAAAAAGCCGCAGAAGTCTTTTATGGTCCCGCGGCGTTTGTCTATCAGATACCCTTTTGAGGATGCCCTACTTAAAACGTGGGCTTCTCCCCCAGTGGTCAACCCTCCAGTCGCCCGGTTGAACAAGGCCACCATTCTCCCGGTGGAGGGGACTCCTGCATTTAAGGACCCCACCCACAGGAGGTCAGAAGTGGTGAGTAGAGCCATGTTTGCCTTGTTGGGGTCCGCCCTACGGCTTGTGGTAGCGGCGACCCTTGTGTCTCCAACACTTGCAGGATGGGCAACTGTACAGGAGCATGATCTTCCTCCAGACACTATTGCTCTGGCCCACAAATGGTGCAGGGCCTGGTTTATGTGGCCACGCCACGTCTGACGCGGCCCCTTATGACTCGGGGTATTGCGTGGTCTGATCTGGTTGAAATGCTGGTCTGCTGACCTAGCTTCTAAAAAACTTCGGAAGGGTTTACCATTAAAAGGTGGCAGGCTTTTCGGTGCTGCGCTGGATGACATCATCAAGGATGTCACGGGAGGTAAAAGCACTGTTCTTCCTCAGGCTGGCAAGGAGGCCGCTATAAGCGGGGTCCTTCCTTTCCAGAAAAAAGTTTTTTTTTTTTCGTCAAGTCAACGGGGAGGCCCCCCCAGACTGACAGCGGTACGGCTGGTGGACACGAGCGCCCCTGGGTGCGTATGCCGAACAAGCCGGCTCCCTAGCCCGCCTCCGCGTGAAGTCTTGCCCCCTCCCGAATCTGGGGTAGGGGGGACGACTTTGCAGGTCCACGGATCAATGGACCTCCCGGATCTCCTACTGGTGGGTGTGCGAGGTGATCACCCCAGGTTACAGGATAGGTTCCGTTCCTAATACCAGACAGATTCTTCCCTCGAATCTTCCTCTCCTTCCTGCCCGTCGGGTGGCCCTATGGGGCCTATTCAGGTTTGAGGTCCGGAGTGATTGTGCCGGTTCCGTCACAGGAGAGGTTTCAGGGATTCTACTCGAATTGTTTGTCGTTCCAAAAAAGGGACGGGGTTCGGCCTATCTTGGACCTCCAGGTCCTGAATGCCTTTGTGAAGGTGCAAAAGTTCCGCATGGAATCCATTCGCACGGTGGTCAGTACACTCCGTCAAGGGGATTTTCTGGCAACCTTGGAAATCAAGGACGCCTACTTGTATGTTCCGATCTGCGCTTGCGATCGACGAAGTCCACTATCAATTTGTGGCTCTTCCTTTTGGCCTAGCCCCGGCACCGAGGGTGTTCACTAAGGTGCTTGTGCCAGTTCTAGCTTGCTGGGACAGCAGGGCATTGCTGTCGTGGGCTATCTGGACGATCTTCTTCTCAGAGCAGGAAATGGCTCAGTATTAGAAGACAGTGTGACTATCGTCAGTCAGACCCTCAGGGACTTCGGGTGGCTCGTAAACATTCAGGAGTCGGTCTGGGTCCCGACTCGAGATTTGGAGTATCTCGGTCTGATTCTGGACTCCTTGGAGGCAAAAGGTATTCCTACCTCCGGGGGAGCTACTGACACTTCAGTCTGCAGTACGGATGCTGACATCCCAAAAAATAGTCGCCAATCCGTTTTTGCATGGGAGTCCTGGGACTCATGGTGACCTCTTTCGAGGCCATTCCGTATGCCCAATTACACACCAGGGCATTGCAGAAGGAGATCTTGTTCCCTTGGGACAAATCCCCGTTGTCTTTGGATTTTCCGATCCAGGTGAGCAACCTGGTCAGGGCGTCCCTGACATGGAGTTTGGGTCCCCGGCTCTTCGGTCCGGGAAGTCGTTCCTCCCCGTCCAATGGACGGTGTTCACTACGGACGCCAGCCTGAAGGGCTGGGGTGTAATCTGGGGAGTCCTGTTGGCCCAAGGGCTTGGACTCCGGACGAAGGCCGTTTGCCAAACAATGTTCTGGAAATACGGCCATCAGACTGTGCCTCTCCTCGTGGTCTGAGAGATTGCAAGATCGTTCCATTAGGATCCAATAGGACAAGTCACGGTGGTGGCGTATGTCGACCATCAAGGGGGGACTCGGAGCTCAGCTGAGGCTTCCGAGGTCCCCCGTACCCTGAAGTGGGCAAAAAGAAGCGTGCCGGCTCTGTCAGCCGTTTACATTCCGGGCATAGAGCTGGCGGACTATTGAGTCGCCAGACGCTGGACCGGGGAGAGTGATCCTTGCACCCGGAGGTATTTCAACTCCTTTGCCACACAAACGGTGGGGCACGCCGGAGGTGGACCCGATGGCCTCTCGACTCAATCGTAAGTTGTCGAGATTTGTGGCCAGATCCAGGGATCCTTGGGCGGATGCCTCAGAGGCGTCAGTGGCCCATGGGGTCATGATCACCTGATACACATTTATCCTCCGCTGCAGTTGCTTCCTCGCCTGCTGCGCAGGGTGGCGACCGAGGGAATTCCGGTGATCCTCATTGCTCCGGATTGACCTCGGCTTCACTGGTACGCCGATCTGGTACATCTCGTCGCGGCTGTTCCCTGATGGTTGCCAAAAAGGGAGGACTTTCTGTCTCGGTCATTTCGTCCATATCAAGAACACGGAAGTCTTCCTCCAGAACTATCTCTGTACCTGGAAAAGCTTACATCGCCATGTGCGAAGAGCTGGACTGACATCCTCGGACGTATTCCGTCCTTAGAATCCTGCGTTTCCTACAGCATGGCGTGGCCCAAAGGCTCGCTTTGAGTATCATTAAGGGTCAGTTTCGGCCTTGGCCGTCTTCTTTCGGTGACCACTAGCGGGTCATTCCTTGGTTGGCACCCTTGTGCAGGGGGTTCGCCATGGGCTCCCTCCTGTCATGTCTCCTCTCCCCCCGTGGGATCGGAATTGGTCCTCTCGGTTCTCCAGGAACCTCCTTTTGAGAATATCAGGGATATTCCCCTCTTCACTTTGTCTCAGAGGGTGGCCTTTTTTAGTGGCAATCACTTCTGTTAGACGAGTATCTGAATTGGCGACCTTGTACTGCAAGTCGCCATATTTAGTCATCCATAAGGATAAGGCGGTGTTGCATCCGCGACTTTCTCTTTTGTCAAGGGTGATCTCGACCTTTCACCTAAACCGAGGACATTGTCCTCCCGTCCTAGTGTCCTCGCCCATCGCATCCCAGAGAGTGCGCGCGGCACACTTTGAATGTGGTACGAGCCTTGCGGGTGTGCCTGTCTGCTGCTTCTATTCGAAAGTCTACTCTCTGTTTGACTGTCTCTGGTCAGATACAGGGTCAAGCGGCTTCGTCTGCCACCTTTTTCTAGGTGGATCGGACAAACCGGCTTTCAAGCCTATGCTCTCATGGGGCGGGCGCCTCCCTTCCCGGTTACGGCGCATTCCACCAGGGCACTTGGTGCTTCCTGGGTTTTCCGACATCAAGCGTCAGTTGCACAAGTGTGCAAGGCGGCGACCTGGTCGTCTGTTCATACCTTTTCTATGTTTTATAGGGTTGATGTGGCTGCATCTCCGGATGCTTCCTTCGGCCGCAAGGTGTTGCAGGCCGCTGTTTAAAGTGGCAACTCCTCCGTTGAGGAGCTCTGCCTTGTTTGGAGTGAAGTTTTTTGGTTTTTCCATTTATACTGCTCCCATCCCTCTTGACACTGCTTTGGGACATCCCACGTGTAAAGTGTAAGAGACGCCGTGTCGGTCCATGGATGATAAGAGAAAATAGGATTTTTGTACTCACCGTAAAATCCATTTCTCTGACATCCATGGACCGACACGGCACCCACCCTTCTTTTAAGTTTGTGCTGCTTTGTTACGAACTGAGGCCTGCTAGCTGCAGGTGTGAGGGTAATGTCCAAGGGGACCGCCCCCCTGGGCGGGGCTGTTCAGCTCTGGTTTGTTCTGGAATGTTTTAACATTTAACATTCTGCCTAGGTCTTCTCCTGCAAGCAGGGACATATACCCACGTGTAAAGTGTAAGAGACGCCGTGTCGGTCCATGGATGTCAGAAAAATGGATTTTACGGTGAGTACAAAAATCCTATTTTTTGCATTTAAGTATCAGCCAACTGCAATGACCTAATTTTGTTTTAAATTGATTGATTCAATAGGTTCTCAATGATTTGTTTTTTTTTTGTGTGTGTGTGTGTTCCAAACCCTAGATAAGAAGTGGAGAAAGGACAAATTTGAACAATGCATTTGCTGCACATAGTAAGGCCCCTTTCACATGAGAAAATCCGATCAGGTCCGCCTGTCTGTCTTTCAGGCATACCCGATCAGACCCTCCATTCTCCTCCTATGGAGTGGCAGATGTAAACGAAAGGGGATCCATTCCCCTCCACCTGATCGGATCAGAGGGAAGTTTGTGTAAACGGACAGCCGGTCTGTTTACATCTGACTGCCCATAGAGCAGAGCGGGTTGTGTCTGTGTCAACTCTGCATAAACTGGGTGGACACAGACCTGTCATCCACACACTCTGCTCTGCTCAGCAGAGGGTCAGTGGACAGATCCCCTGCAGAGGAAGCTGGAGTTAAACGGCCCTAGAGAATTGAAACAAAGGATCTGATCACTAATAGGCAACAACTAAATTTTATTTTTCCAATTTTTATAAATAGGTGTTAATACATTTATTACTGAAATGTCACTACTAACTGTGCATCATCATGCTGGACAGTAGAATTTGTCATTGCGAAATATCTGCATAAAGACTGAGCTCTGCATCAGATTGTTACCTGAAAGAAAAAATACAGGTTGGCAGCCTTTATTTTTAATGAAGGACAATGTCTGTAGGGATGACTCCTCCCACTACGTCATGGTGTGGTTGTGAAGGAGGCTGTTCATTATTTGTTCTGAGCACTTATTCTATAAAGGCAGCTGTCAGGAGAAAATAAGATTTGCGGTGGACTTTGGGTCCATGTCACTAATTGAATCTGGCACTGTATTCCTCAGAGAGCCCTTCCTTCGCCTTCTCCCTCACTAATGCAGACCTCTGCGGTTAATTCACTAAGTGAGTAGCCTTTATTAAATTGAGCCGACCAGGAAAACACATTCTTCTTTCCTCATTGTTGCAGTCCTTGAAGGTTAGCCAGAGGTTATAGTGATTACTATGAAAAATCTATAAATAGCTGGAAATAAGGATCATAACGTTACAAGTGATGAACACTCCAGCCTGCTGATATTTTTAAGGACCTGTCATATGACCAAATAACGTATGCAATAAATGCAGCATTCATGTGGTTTGGTGTGTTTTCTGTTTGGCTGCTTTTTACTGCTTGTTCTTGTTTTGTCAGAAAAAAAAAATGCTGCCGAACTTTATAATCAATGCACCTGCACTTACAGTTTTGTCTTGGTCCCCCTGAGAAGTCCCTCAAATACCTGTTGATCTAGCCAGTGAAGTGCACCTTAATGTAGCTTCCTGTGATGGTGTGGAGATGATGCTGAACTCCTCTTGAATTCAGAGTTGCCACTCTTCTATAGGCTTTTCCTGCTTGCACTACGGTGGGATGCGAAGATGTTGCAGAGGGCATGGCTATTGGCATTATTTACTTGTCATTCACAAGCTTGTAGCAGATCAATCAGCACCTGGCCACACCCAGCCCTGCCCACTGATTTACCGTGGGGGAAAAAATATTTGATCCCCTGCTGATTTTGTACGTTTGCCCACTGACAAAGAAATTATCAATCTATAATTTTAATGGTAGGTTTATTTAACAGTGAGAGATAGAATAACAACAAAAAAAACCAGAAAAACGCATTTCGAAAAAGTTATAAATTGATTTGCATTTTAATGAGTGAGTAAAGTACCGTATTTTTCGCACCATAAGACGCACCCCCCCCAAAATGGGGGGAAATGTCCCTGCGTCCTATGGAGCGAATACTGACCAGGCACTAAAGAACCCCCCCTTCACCGCCGCCGCGTCAGAATCCCAGCGCTCGGCTTCTCTGTGAAGGAGAGAGCACAGGATGTGAGGCGCATCCTGGCAGGGGCATACCAAGGGGGAGCGGGGGGAGACATTTTGCCCCGGGTTTCAAAACATGGGGGGTGTCAGCAGCATTGCTATGGGGGTGTCACCATCCCAAAAGCAGTGAGAGCCCTTGCTGGCTTTTTTTTCAGCCGGACCCCCCCCGGCACCGTAGTCTGGTCCAGTCTGAGTTCCTGCTCCTTCCCCCAGCATCTGCTGCTGTAAACTATGTCCCCAGTCCTCATTTCTAGCTGCTTCCTGGGTACATCTGAGGCTGAGAGCCAGCCAGAGGGGCTTGTGGATTGTAATGGCAGTGTCCTCCGCTGCCTGAGGTGAGCTGTTGATAAGGGGGTGGGAGGTGTGAGCTGGCATGGTATCCACTGCCCAGTCACTTGAGCTGTTGTGATAGAAGAGGCTTAAGGGGTATTTGTGTCTGCCCTGCCACCCTGAGCTGATCTGGGAAGGGGGGGGGGGAGGTTGCTGTATCCACCACCACCACCAGATACAGTGGGTACGGAAAGTATTCAGACCCCCTTAAATTTTTCACTCTGTTATATTGCAGCCATTTTCTAAAATCATTTAAGTTCATTTTCTTTATCGTACACCACGGGACACAGAGCTAGTCATTACATAATGGGTTAAGGGTCACCAGCGGTGATTGGACACTGGCACAACCAATGGAAGACAGTTCCCCTCCATATAACCCCTCCCATCAGGGAAGTACCTCAGTTTTTTCGCCAGTGTCGAAAGGTGTTGGACGCGTTAGGAGGTGCTAAAGGAAAGCTCTACCAAAGAGACCCTCTGGGGGTAAAAGAGCTATGCTTTCGGATCCATCCAAGACGCCTACAAATGAGCTGAATCTGGATGGGATCCGGGCCTCATCCATGAGGCGTCGCCTGTAATGTCTCTCTTCGGAGGACTGGGCTCTAAGATCCAGCACTTTCGCTATTTCGCTATAAAGTCCTGGTAAGAGTCTTGTACAAGGCCCAGGGGAGAGGTATCCTTTAAATAGGAACCCATATCCCTGAAGGTTGGCACACATAGCCCACCGTGAAGGGTGAAGTTTGGTATCTGTCTGAAATCTTTCAGCAGAAAAACCTGCGGCGTGGATAAGGTGAGATTAGAAGGTCCATAACTAGGTTGGGACCTTTTTCAAAAAGTGGATGTCTTCTTTTTTTCCACCACTGGGGGGAGTAAAGAGCTGAATATACTCACCTCACTCTGTTCAGTGTCGGCTTCGGCGAAGTACACTGCTCGTCACCTCCGCTGCTGAGCTTGCTGGGGCACCCCGATCCTCCTTTCGGTGGCCGACCAGACACCTGCAGATGCAGGTAAGTGGGAACAAGGGCTGATGAGAGTCCTCTCTCACTATGGCCACCGCCATAGCGCTAAGGGCCGCGCGCGCGCGGGAGCGCGCTTTATCGGAGGGGGGGGCGAAGGCGTGCGCGGGCACGTGGCGCGCGCAGGCACAGAAACGGCGCCAAATTTAAAAGACTGTCAGTGTGAGAAGCACTGCAACAGCAAGCAAGCTCGTTAGTTCTCTTATTCCTGGAGAGAAACACAGCAGCTATACAGGGACGTAAGACTCCATGTGGTTGGATTGGGTACTTCCTAGAAGACATCCATGTTATGCATAGTTATGTGTTAAAAGTTGCATACTTAATGTATTTGCTAAACTGAACACGGTAGTATATGCATTTAGGTACCTTGTATTTTGTCTAAACGGTAAGCCTTCCAGGGGAAGTAATACGGACAAAAAGAGATAAGAAAGCACCACCGCCTGAGAGGAGGCTCTAACTGTGCTGACTCGGTACCTTTCTCTCCTGTGTTGCTAAATGCACCTGTTCAGGATGAGCCATTACCTCTGTCAGGTATGGCGGCTTCCCCAGTGGAGCCTGGGCCTGTATATGTCACTGAGGACACTTTATCAGCTGCCCTAAATAATCTGGAGGAAAAAATTGCTACCTTAATCGCTAAGTCCTCTAAAAAGGGACAATAAGCGAAGCAGGTCTCTTCCAGTATTGGACCTCCCTTCAGAAGTACCTGAGGGAGGAGGATGAGGAGGAGGAGGCTACATCAGCAGAGGATGAGGAGCCAGATTTTAAGGTCACAGGTACAATGCTATAGCAGTGCATTTAAGTTAACCTCTGCGGAGGTAACGGAATTACCTGTCTCCTCCCTAGGGTCATTAAGATCCCTGCAAGGTGCATGCTCCTTCCCGGTTCATCCGTTACTAGAGGATCTAATATACGCAAACTGGCAACATCCAGATAAGCGTTTCTCACCTCCAAAAAGGTTTAACATTCTTTATCCTATGGGGGAAATTTTTTTTTTTTAAAGAAATGGAGCCTGCCTGCGGTAGTTGCGGCTATTTCTTGTGTAAATAAAAATCTGACATGTCCGGTGGATAATGTACAAGGGTTTAAAAGATCCTTCTGAGAGGAAGTTGAAATCCTCCTTCCTTTTGGCCGGCTCAATTACCCAACCTGCAGTAGCAGCAGTCGGTATGGGTCAGGTCATCAGCCAACAGGTAAAGCAGGGGCTGAAGGAACTGCCTTCAGAGCAGGCTAGAAATTGGGAAAAATTTGCCTAAAGCCTTATGCTTCACAGTGGATGCCATGAGAGATTCTATCATACAGGCATCACGCCTTACACTCCAGCTGGTACAGATGCGCAGAGTACTTTGGCTTAAGCATTGGTCAGCGGAGACCCCATGCAAAAAGCTGTTGGCAAGTTCCCGTTCCATGGCGAACGCCTATTTTGGGGAAGATTTAGAAAAATATATACAGAAGATCAAGTGGTAAAACGACTTTTACCTGAGAGAAAGAAAAACAAGAGATCTTGTTTTAAACGCTCTCTCCCCAGCTCCCGGGAAATCTGACTCCAACCAGTGGCGGCGGCCTGTTTTAGCCGCCCACAAAGCCAAGGGGCAAGCTCAGAAGAACAAGAAGCCGTGGGGTGCAAGAGCTAATAAGCAAGCCCCCAAAGCCTCTCAGTGAAGGGGCGCCCCCGCTCGGCCGAGTGGGAGGAAGGCTTTGTCAGTTCTGAGCGACTTGGTGGTCAGAAATCCAGGACAATTGGGTAGTATCCACAATATCCTCAGGGTACAAACTGGAATTTCGAGAGATCCCACCTTCTCAATTCCGAGGTTCAAGACTCTCCAAGGATCCACAAAAAAGAGAATCCTTCTTCAAAGGTTTGAATCACTTAATGGCTCAAGGGGTAGTTACAGACGTACCCCAAAAAGAGCGAGGTGCAGGTTTTTACTCAAACCTCTTTGTGATTCCAAAGCCAAATGGAGATGTCAGACCCATCCTGGATCTAAAATCCCTAAATCGGTTCCTGAACGATCGCCATTTTCGAATGGAAACGATCCGATCCGTGGCCGCCACTTTAAAGGGCGGAAAATTCATGGCGCCCATAGATATCAAGGACACACATTTACACATACCCATCCTCCCCGCTCACCAAAGATTCCTAAGGTTTGCGGTAGAAGATCGCCACTTTCAATTTGTGGCTCTGCCGTTTGGTGTAGCCACCGCGCCCATAGTATTCACAAAGGTGCTAGCTCCTCTGTTAGCAAACCTAAGAACACGGGGCATTGCGGTAACAGCCTATCTGGACGATCTACTAGTAATAGATCAGTCAAAGGACGGATTGGGTCACGCTGTACACACTACAGTAGGATACCTGGAGCATTTAGGATGGATTATAAATTTACAAAAATCCTCTCTCCAGGCCCAAAGAAGGATAGGGTACTTGGGCATGATCATAGATACAGCCCAAAACGGGGTATACCTGCCAGAACCGAAGATACAGTCTCTGAAAGACCTGATCCACAAGGTCAAAGCAAACAAGAGGCCGTCTATTCGCCTTTGCATGAGACTATTGGGAAAGATGGTAGCCTCCTTTGAGGCGGTCCCTTACGCCCAGTTTCATTCGAGACTACTTCAAGGCAATATTTTAGCTTCCTGGAACAGGAAGAGCCAAGCTCTGGATATACCCATGCGCCTGTCCTCACAAGTACGCCACAGCTTCGATTGGTGGCTAGAAGCCAGGAATTTACGGAAGGGAAAGTCCTTCCTCCCAGTGGCCTGGAAGGTGGTATCTAGGGATACCAGCCTATCGGACTGGGGTGCAGTATTCAAGGAGGCTTCTACCCAGGGAACCTGGGCCAAGACTCAGGGGATCCTGCCCATCAATGTGCTAGAGATCCGGGTGGTATATCTAGCCCTCAAAACCTGGACATACAGGTTACAGGGCTACCCAGTTCGGGTTCAATCCGACAATGCTACTGCAGTAGCTTACATCAATCACCAAGGAGGCACCCGCAGTCGGGCAGCCCAAAGAGAGGTGAACCGGATCCTGGCATGGGCAGAAGAGCATGTACCTTGCCTTTCTGCAATCTTCATTCCAGGGATGGAAAATTGGCAAGCAGACTACCTGAGTCGTCAGCAGCTGCTACCAGGGAGTGGTCTCTTCACCCCGAGATCTTTCAGGCCATATGTCTGAGATGGGGAAACCCAGATGTAGACCTGCTAGCTGCCAGGTTCAACAAGAAATTGGACAACTTTGTGTCCAGAACGAGAGATCCTCTAGCCTACGGGACAGACGCTCTAATAATACAGACGCTCTAATAACTCCATGGAATCAGTTCTCACTGATCTAGGCATTCCCTCCGATCCCTCTTCTACAAAGACTGCTTCGCAGGATCAAGGAGGAGGGAATACCAGTAATCCTAGTGGCCCCAAACTGGCCCGGGAGGCCTTGGTACGCCGAGATTGTAAAAACGGCGATAGGAAGGCCCTGGAAGTTTCCACTCTGACACGACCTGCTGTCACAGGGTCCAGTATTCCACCCTTCCTTACAAAGGCTAAAGTTGACGGCCTGGCTGCTGAGACCCACATTTTTAAAAAGAGAGGGGTCTCTGGTCCGGCTCTTTCTACGCTCATTAATGCTAGAAAGCCAGCCTCCAGACTCATCTATCAGAGAGTCTGGAGAGCATACGTTTCCTGGTGTGAATCCAGATGTTGGAATCCTCAGAAGTATGAAATAAGTAGGATTCTTGCTTTTTGCCAGTTAGGAGTGGATATGAATTTAGCCCTTAGCACCATCAAAGGGCAAATATCGGCTCTATCAGTCTTCTTTCAGAGACCATTGGCATCTCACTCCCTAGTTCGGACATTCATTAAGGGGGTACTGAGGATAAATCCTCCAGTTAGGACTCCCTTGTGTCCATGGGATTTGAATTTGGTATTGTCAGTGTTGCAAAAGCAACCTTTTGAACCTATTCGCCATATTCCTTTAATTATATTAAGTAGGAAGTTGGCCTTTCTGATTGCTATAGCTTCTGCTAGGAGAGTATCAGAGCTAGCAGCTCTTTCTTGTAAAGAGCCTTATCTAATTTGTCACAAGGACAAAATCGTACTACGACCCCATCCGGCTTTTCTACCTAAGGTGGTGTCGGCTTTTCACTTGAATCAAGACATTGTTCTGCCTTCCTTTTTTCCAAACCCGGGGACGGCGGGGGAAAAATTATTACACTCTCTAGATCTAGTGAGAGCGGTAAAGGTGTATCTGCAAGCAACCGCTCAGATACGTAAAACAGATGTTTTGTTTATTTTACCAGAAGGGCCAAGCGGTATCAAAATCCACCATTTCCAGGTGGATTAGACAAATAATTATTCAAGCTTATGGTTTAAAGAACAGGACTCCTCCTTTTCCTGTTAAGGCGCACTCTACCAGGGCGATAGGTGCTTCATGGGCAGTGCACCACCAGGCTTCGATGGCTCAGATCTGTAAAGCTGCAACTTGGTCTTCAGTCCATACATTTTCCAAATTCTATCAAAGAGATGTGAAAGGACATGAGGATTCCGCCTTTGGGCGAAGTGTGCTGCAGGCAGCAGTATAGGGCTTCTGGTCCGCAAGCGGCCTGTTTTGATCTGTGTCTCCCCCCCCTTCATATGAGCATTGCTCTGGGACGTCCCATTATATAATGACTAGCTCTGTGTCCCGTGGTGTACGATAAAGAAAATAGGATTTTTATAACAGCTTACCTGTAAAATCCTTTTCTTGGAGTACACCACGGGACACAGAGGTCCCCCCCTTCTTATGGGAACCTTACTGCTTTGCTACAAAACTGAGGTACTTCCCTGATGGGAGGGGTTATATGGAGGGGAACTGTCTTCCATTGGTTGTGCCAGTGTCCAATCACCGCTGGTGACCCTTAACCCATTATGTAATGACTAGCTCTGTGTCCCGTGGTGTACTCCAAGAAAAGGATTTTACAGGTAAGCTGTTATAAAAATCCTATTTTTTTTCCTCATTAATATACACACAGCACCCCATAGTGACAGAAAACCACAGAATTGTTGCCATTTTTGCAGATTTATTAAAAAAGAAAAACTGAAATATCACATGGTCCTAAGTATTCAGACCCTTTGCTGTGACACTCATATGTTTAACTCAGGTGCTGTCCATTTCTTCTGATCATCCTTGAGATGGTTCTACACCTTCATTTGAGTCCAGCTGTGTTTGATTATACTGATTGGACTTGATTAGGAAAGCCACACACCTGTCTATATAAGACCTTACAGCTCACAGTGCATGTCAGAGCAAATGAGAATTGTGACGTCAAAGGAACTGCCTGAAGAGCTCAGAGACAGAATTGTGGCAAGGCAAAGATCTGGCCAAGGTTACAAAAAAGATTCTGCTGCACTTAAGGTTCCTAAGAGCACAGTGGCCTCCATAATCCTTAAATGGAAGACGTTTGGGACGACCAGAACCCTTCCTAGAGCTGGTCATCCGGCCAAACTGAGCTATCGGGGGAGAAGAGCCTTGGTGAGAGAGGTAAAGAAGAACCCAAAGATCACTGTGGCTGAGCTCCAGAGATGCAGTCGGGAGATGAGAGAAAGTTGTAGAAAGTCAACCATCACTGCAGCCCTCCACCAGTCAGGGCTTTATGGCAGAGTGGCCCGACGGAAGCCTCTCCTCAGTGCAAGACACATGAAAGCCCGCATGGAGTTTGCTACAAAACACCTGAAGGACTCCAAGATGGTGAGAAATAAGATTCTCTGGTCTGATGAGACCAAGATAGAACTTTTTGGCCTTAATTTTAAGCGGTATGTGTGCAGAAAACCAGGCACTGCTCATCAGCTGTCCAATACAGTCCCAACAGTGAAGCATGGTGGTGGCAGCATCATGCTGTGGGGGTGTTTTTCAGCTGCAGGGACAGGACGACTGGTTGTATTAGAGGGAAAGATGAATGCGGCCAAGTACAGGTATATCCTGGGCCGAAGGTTTACCTTCCAACAAGACAATGACCCTAAGCACACAGCTAACATAACGAACTCCGTGACTGTTCTTGAATGGCCCAGACAGAGCCCTGACTTAAACCCAATTGAGAATCTCTGGACAGACCTAAAAATGGCTGTCCACCAACATTTACCATCCAAACTGACAGAACTGGAGAGGCTCTGCAAGGAGGAATGGCAGAGGATCCCCAAATCCAGGTGTGAAAAACCAAAAAGACTCATGGCTGTATTAGATCAAAAGGGTGCTTCTACTAAATACTGAGCAAAGGGTCTGAATACTTAGGACCATGTGATATTTCAGTTTTTCTTTTTTAATAAATCTGCAAAAATTTTAACAATTCTGTGTTTTTCTGTCAATATGGGGTGCTGTGTGTACATTAATGAAGAAAAAAAATGAACTTTAAATGATTTTAGCAAATGGCTGCAATATAACAAAGAGTGAAAAATTTAAGGGGGTCTGAATACTTTCCGTACTCACTGTAGCTGAGCTGATTTGATAGGGGGGTGGTATTGCGGTGTGTCCACCACCCACCTATAGTAGTAGTATAATATAAAATATTTAATATTTTAGTACACCATTTGGTTCAGAATATTTTTTTCCCTTGTTTTCCTCCTCTAAAACCTAGGTGCGTCTTATGGAGCGAAAAATACGGTATTTGATCCCCTATCAATCAGCAAGATTTCTGTCTCCTAGGTGTCTTCTATACAGGTACCGAGGGAGCCTTAAAGGGAGCGCTCCTAATCTCAGCTTGTTATCTGTATAGAAGACACCTGTCCACGCAATCATTCAATCAGATTCCAATCTCTCCATCATGGCCAAGACCAAAGAGCTGTCCAAAGATGTCAAGGACAAGGTTGTAGACCTACACAAGGCTGGAATAGGCTACAAGATCATCGCCAAACAGCTTGGTGAGAGGGTGACAACAGTTGGTGTGATTATTCGCAAATGGAAGAGACACAAGATTACTGTCAATCTCCCTCGGTCTGGGGCTCCATGCAAGATCTCACCTCGTGGAGTTCCAATGATCATGAGAACGGTGAGGAATCAGCCCAGAACTACATGGGGGAATCTTGTCAATGATCTCAAGATAGCTGGGACCACAGTCAGCAAGAAAACAATTGATAACACACTACGTCGTGAAGGACTGAAATCCTGCAGCGCCCGCAAGGTTCCCATGTTTAAGAAAGCACATGTACAGCCCGTCTGAAGTTTGCTAATGAACATCTGAATGATTCAGAGGAGAACTTGGTGAAAGTGTTGTGGTCAGATGAGACCAAAATTAAGCTTTTTGGCATCAACTCAACTCTCCGTGTTTGGAGGAGGAGGAATGCTGCCTATGACCCCCAAGAACACCATCCCCCACCGTCAAACATGGAGGTAGAAACATTATGCTTTGGGGGGTGTATTTCTGCTAGGGGGACAAGACAACGCCACCACATCAAAGGGACGATGGACGGGGCCATGTACTGTCAAATCTGCGGTGAGAACCTCCTTCCCTCAGCCAGGGCATTGAAAATGGGTTGTGGATGGGTATTGCAGCATGACAATGACCCAAAATACATGGCCAAGGCAACAAAGGAGTGGCTCAAGAAAAAGCACATTAAGGTTCTGGAGTGGCCTAGCCAGTCTCCAGACCTTAATCCCATAGAAAATATGTGGAGGGAGCTGAAGGTTTGAGTTACCAAATGTCAGCCTCAAACCTTAATGACTTGGAGAGGATTTTCAAAGAATAGTGGGACAAAATCCCTCCTGAGATGTGCGCAAATCTGGTGGCCAAATACAAGAAACGTCTGACCTCTGTGATTGCCAACAAGGGTTTTGCCACCAAGTACTAAGTCATGTTTTGCGAAGGGGTCAAATACTTATTTCACTCATTAAAATGCAAATCTATTTTTTTACTTTTTTTTAAATGCGTTTTTTGGGATTTTTTTGTTGTACTGTTTCTCACTGGTAAACTAATATAATAATAATAAAATTATAGACTGATCATTTCTTTGTCAGTGGGCAAACGTACAAAATCAGCAGGGGATCAAATACTTTTTTCCCTCGCGGTATGTATTGGAAGTACTGACTCTGTTGCTGAAACCCTCCCACTGTGAGCTGCAGTGTCTTAGAGCAAGGGTCTCAAACTGGCGGCCCTCCAGCTGTTGCGAAACTACAAGTCCCATCATGCCTCTCCCTGTGGGAGTCATGCTTGTAACTATCAGCCTTGCAATGCCTCATGGGACTTGTAGTGGGAAAGCATGTGAGACCTAAATGGAGGATTTGGCTTGGTCAGGAAAGGTAAAACATGTTTTTTGTTTACTTTATGAGGCTTGTTCCTGGATTTGGCACTTGTTTAGACAGGAGCCTTTACTTGTACCTATTTTCAAAATTTCTACAGATGCATCCAAGTTAGGGATCACACTAAGATTTTCCCTCTTCGTGCCAAAGAAAATTGCTGTGTTGCAGTAATCACGCACACGTAATGGCAGAAATAACAGGATTTGAGCCAAGGATAGACATGTGGAGAGCTTTGTAAAAGAGGGCTGTATTCAGTAATATTTAAAACAAAAAAAAAAAAGACAAAAGTTTTTCTCAGTCACCAATCAACCATTTCAACCCTTTTAAGTTTAAATGTGACTTGTGAAAAAGGATGTGAAAAAGGAAGTTACAGGTCAGAGTTCCTGGAAATACAATCCTCTCTGCTTCCTGATCACCTTACCCTGTATGTATAATGTTTGCTCGTACCTGCAGAGGGTAAGGCTCCTTTCATTCTTAACGGGTCCGCCTGTCTGTTTTTCAGGTGGACCTGATCAGAACCTCCATTCTCCCCTATGGAGCATCGGGTGTAAACAGACATGTGTCCGTTTACACCCGCCTACATCCGATCCGCTAAAAACAGACGAATGGGGATCCTCTTCCCCTTTCCGACAACATCGGATTGGATGGCAGTTGGGTGTAAACAGATGAGGGGAGCGGGCTGTGTCTACTTTGTATAAGTGTAGCGGACAAGGATCTGTCATCCGCCTACTCAACGAGCATCAGCAGACAGATTCCCTGCTGAGCAAGCGGATCGCAGCCTGAGTCTGCCCCATGTTAAAGGGGCCTTACCGAAAAATTCAGATTAAGGGAGTGAATTTGCTGAGTTTATTATAGTTCGTGTTGGCACGATGGCATTAGTAGCTCACTGTGTGCATTTACCTTTTGCCTAGAATTGCTTATTAGTTATTCTTTATCCATATCCTTTGTTGTATGTAGTCAGTTGAGACTGAGCTGGTAATTGTAATATGTCTTGTGTGTTTGATTACAGTGGCTGGAAAATTGCAAGAAAACATTCCGTTCTGGAGATGGCAGTCATGTTCCCAATACAGAAACCCAGGTAAGCTGGCCTAGTTATCTTCAAACTGAGCTAGTAGGAATTGTGGTAAATTTGGATGTGCAGGGTGTGGACAGAATAAACTCCTTTCCCTGGAGGTATAAAAAGCATTAATTAGAATAATAGGTTTTGTTATATTCCTTCACACACGTAGCAATAACTAGGTGTATTGTGTATTCTGGACCCTCCATAGCCGGTGTGCATGATTAAAGAACCCTAAAACCTTCAGCATTAGGTAGATAACAGATTGCCTGTAGGTGCACATACAAACAAACATGTCATACTTACCTGCTCTGTGCAATGGTTTTGCAAAACGCTTGCTGTGGGGGCACCTAAGGCAGGCTTGAACCTGAGCCGCTGCTCTGCGTGTCCATTCAGACACAGAGCCAGGGCTCAGCCCCACCCCCTCTCTCTTCCTATTGGCTCACTGGCTATGATTGACTGGCTGGCTGTCTCAGCCAATGAGAAGGAAGAGTCCGCAGAGAGCCGAGGCTCTTGTGCACATCGCTGGATCGCACTTGGGGGGCTGCTGCACACAGAAGGTTTTTCATTTTCATGCATAGAATGCATGAAGGTAAAAAAAACCTTGAGCCTTTAGAAGCACTTTAATCTTGCTGATGTGTGCCATCTTCAAGAAGACATAGCAGAAGACTAACTGCAGAGAATGGTGCTGTTTTTCCTATACAGATAATACCCTTTGAAGATTTATTTTGCTTTTCGGTCAATTTTTTTGGGCATTCTTGCAAAGTAATGCCACACCCCTCAAAAATTAGACTGGACTTATTGCAAAGATCCCATACTGTCCTTTCTCTTGTTGACATTACCAATCTAGACTGTTATATACATAGTGGAGTAATCTGTCCCTTCCCACCGAATAAATATTTAGAGTGAGTGAAACGCTTAAGCTGGGCAGATGTTCAGTTCTCTCACCCAATATCCAGAAAACATGGTAGGTTAATTGGCTCCTTCTGAAATTAGGTTTAGTTTCTGTAAAGCACCACGGAACATGTTGATGCTGTAGAAATAAAGTAAATCTAAGAGGGGTTTGGTTACTGTATTTATGATTTGAATTAGAATTTCACCATATAAGAATTTTATAACTATTTTTATTTTATTTTTTTATTTAAACCTTCTTGGCTGAACCCTTTGCATGCAAAAAGTAAATATTATTAATAGGTTGTATTTTCCTTTGGGAAATAGCATCTTGGCAATCGGTTATGTTCAGCCACTGTGGGATGCTGTCAATAGTGTTTACAGGGCTTGTAAAGTAGTCTCTCAGAAAATAATTTGGGCTTGATTTTAGCACATGCCTCCTTTAGTCTCTTACTGCCGGTATAATACTACTTAGGCGATCTCACTTTTAGAGAGAAGCTGTTAGGACATTACTGTCTGTTTGCCCGAAGTTCTCAGAGTATAACTAACTTTCCGTCTTTTTCTTTCTTTTGTGTTTTTGTGACCTGCTCTCCTTCTTGCTTAGCAAATGGAAGTTCTAGCAGTAAGTGATGGTTCTCCATTTATCCAATATTTAACATGTCAGATCAAAGCCTGACTTTCACCTGTCTTGTCCATTTGTTGAGCTAGCAACATCTTGCCATTGTAAGATTACAGTGTGCGCTGGGTCTGCATAGTCTTTGTCCATATACTGTTGACTGCTCATTAAAATCTCCTTGCTCATATGTAGTTTCTGAGATTTGTCTTACCATTCTGGTTATTATCATCTTGTTACAATAAATGTGTTGGGATATACTGAAAATGAAGAGAACCTCCCTTTTATTAAAGGGCAGTATCCCCAAGTAGTATTCTGACAGCCTTTCTTCTTCTGCCATAACACCTTTCTCACTTGTAGGGCTTGAATGCTACCTACCAATAGTACAAAAACAGAAAAGTAGAAATACTGCCTAGTAAACAAAAAACGTCATATTAAGCCAAAACTAAAATATGCATTCGCATGACCTTGACGTGCAAATACATGGTATGAAATTTTTTGCTGCTGAGATGTGCCCCCCGAAATATGCACCTGAATTGGCAAACCCAACCAACACAGTTGTTGGTGCATAACTAATAAACTGACCCAGAGCAGAACCTGTAGGAGAAAGGAAGGGAAATGCAGCATGTAAAATACGTATAGAACAAGTCACCACAAAAACAAAACAGATAAGTTTAGAATTTTAAGTAATGCATAAAAAAATGGAATGACACAGACAAAAAGTATTGAACGCGTAAAGAAAGGGAAGTGCAAAAAGGCATGGAAAGCCAAGACACCAGCTGAAATCTATCAGTAGAAAGTAATCCTGCCCCTTGTCGGCACAAATTAATATCAGCTGGTTCAGTCTCAACTGATGGCCTATAAAAAGAACCCTCTCATGATGGGTAAAAGCAAAGAGCTCCCTCAAGACCTTTGCAACTTTATTGTTGCAAAGCATACTGATGACATTGGTTACAGAACTTCTGAATGTTCCAGTGAGCAATGTTGGGACATAACCTGGAAGTGGAAAGAACATCATTTCACCATAAACCGGCCATGACCAGGTGCTCCTCGCAAGATTTCTGACAGAGCAGTGAAAATAATTATCACAAGAGTTGTCCAAGAGCCAAGGACCACTTGTGGAGAGCTTCAGAAAGACCTGGAAGTAGCAGGTACAATTGTTTCAAAGAAAACAATGAGTAATGCACTCAACCGCCATGGCCTGTATGCACCACGCAAGATTCCATTGCTGAAGAGAAAGTACGTTCAAGCTCATTTAAAGTTTTCTGCACAACATTAAGACAGGCCTGTGAAATACTGGGAGAATATAGTATGGTCAGGTGAGACCAAAATGAAACTCTTAGGACAAGGATATGCAATTAGCGGACCTCCAGCTGTTGCAGAACTACAAGTCCCATGAGGCATAGAAAGACTATGACAGCCACAAGCATGACACCCAGAGGCAGGGGCATGCTGGGACTTGTAGTTTTGCAACAGCTGGAGGTCCGCTAATTGCATATCCCTGTCTTAGGAACTTAGGATGCTATAATACACACTATGTTTGGAGGTTAAATGGCACAAAAACCCCAATACCAACAGTGAAGTTTGGAGGCGGGTACATCATGGTGTGGGGCTGTTTTTCAGCATACAGTACTGGCAAACTTAATGTCATTGAAGGAAGGATGAATGGAAAATTGAACCAAGACATTCTTGATAAAAATCTGCTGCCATCTACCAGGATGATGAAGATGAAATGAGGGTGGACATTTCAGCAGGACAATGATCCCAAAGCCAAGGAAACTCAAATGGTTTTAAAGAGAGAAAAGTTCATAGAAGAGGCCCACGTAACCTTCAAGGTTTAACGACTGTGTGGAAGAATGGGCCAAAATCACACCTCAGCAATGTGACTAGTTTCTCCATACAGGAGATGTCTTGAAGCTGTCATTACCAATAAAAGATTTTGTACGAAGTAATAAATACATTTCAGTTAGCGTGTTCAATACTTTTTCCCTGTGTCATTCCAATTTATTACACACAACTTAATTTGTGAACTTTTTTGTTTTGGTTTCTTTGTATGGTATGGATTGCATTGGTTGTTACCGACATGTGGTGAAAATGTAATGTCAGCAGCACCTTTTAGAAATATATTTACCTAGAAAAATGGTGACGTGTTCAATACTTATTTTACCCACTGTATGTAAACTTTGGCTTCAACAGAATCCCTGCCAAATAAATATCTCTAGTTTATTTGGCAGATCATATATTTTCTATGCACATAGCTTTGTCTAGCAGGTAAAGGGCACACGCACAGCCTACTCACATTGGATGGCAAGCAAGGGATGCCATGCTTTCTAAACATTTTTTGCATGATATATTTTTTAATTCTACTGTGTCTAACTGACTGTTTAGAAATATACACAGACTATAAAACATTGTGTTTAAAACCTATCCTCAAGTCACACCAACAGTACACAGATCAGTTGCCATACTAATTGGCTTCCTGTTTGAATATCCTTAAAATATGAACAGTTTGTGAGACTCGAGGACCAGTTTGGGAAACACTGTTACAAATAGTAGGGTTTTTACACAAAAACAGTTATTCATTTTCTCAAAATTTTCTGTTGGGTTTTGTTAAAGGAACTATTTAGATGCAATAGTGCTTCTTGAAGTAACTCTTTAATCTGCAACATATTAATAAAATGTTAGTTCAAACAGCCATCAACACATGCAGCTGTCCTTTCGGCTCTTTTTTTTTTATGTTTATGTCACACTAGCAATCCTATTGCTGACGACAGCTCACCAGGAACAGAATTGCTAAATCCCAACTGACCTTGTCCTATGGTTTTGCTAGCTTGCTTCCAAAACTAGCAAGGTAACGCCCTGCTGCTGCAGCCTCACAGTCAATAGAAATCTCGCCTTTGTTGGCTGCACTGCACTATACTGCAGTATTTTGATTAAAAAGTAAAATAGCAGTTACATGTTGGTGATTCTGTGGGCAATGTCATTCCAGTGGTAGAATTCCCAGGTTGACATCTGTTGCTTTTGCTTACCCAACCTAAAAATGAAACATTTTTATTGTTCCTCAATGCCAGTAATGGCCACCACTCTGGTGTAGTAAGTTCCTAGAAGGTTTAATTGCAAAGAAAAGTTAAAAATGAATACTTACAAAGTACCACAAAGGACATTGTAAGCCTGTGGTGGAGGCATAGTCCTAAAAAGGTGCAGCTAGATGGATGAGTGATGAGCTGCTACAGGCACAGAGTCCGGATCTCTGTGCCACTAGCTGTTAATGGGGAAATGGCTCTGACAGCCCAGTAAGCATGTGTAGTGCCACGGCTTCCTCGTTCCCGGTGTCGATGTCCAACGGATGGTAATGTCCACCTGGAGACTAGGGTCACAGGATGCGTTTCGAGGGACTTTCACTTTCCTCAGCCCATCTAGCTGCACCCTTTTAGGACTGTGTCTCCACCACAGGCTTACTCTCCTGTGGACTCCCATATATACATATGTGGTTTTTATGCTTTGTGAGTTTTCATTTTTAACTTTTCTTTGTAAATAAACCTTCTTGGAACCTACTACGCCAGAGTAGGTCTCCCTCCCTTCCTCTCCCTTTGCTATTCTTTACCCTCCAGCTCTGTCGCTTGGAAAAGAAGAGTGAGCTCTCAGCCCTTTAAAACGTTATAAATTCTGACTAGAACAATGCATTGTGACACCTGGCTGCTTTTCCATACACCTGCACCTCACACAGTTTCACCATTCACAGTCTGGCCACAGTGTTTTTTTTTTAGCATTTATATAGGGGGTGCTCCTTTTTCCCCCACGTAAACCAAAATCTGTAACCTGCAGCTAGCACCAAGCTTCTCTCTTGGTGCAGAGAGTGAAGTACAATGTTGGAAAGCATTAGTGTGGCAAAAAAAAAAAATATTTGAAAAAGTTTAAGCAAAACTGTACAGTATTGTATAAAATAAAAAAGCCTTTTTTTTTCCCCACACATTTTTTCCACTTATAAAATTAATTGTGAGCAGAGGTTTTATTAAAGCAGTGTACCAAATAAAAGCATTATATGCCCTTTAAAAATTTTGGTAAGCAAATTAGGCATAGTTATTGGCAAGTTAACGGTTGCATAATAAAGCTTCTAAATTTTGTCTGGGAGCCAAGGCTTTAATTGGCTGCTTACGAAATGGGTTTAAACTTAAGTATATACCGTATATACTCGATTATAAGCTGAGTTTTTCAGCCCTTTTTTTAGGGCTGAAAATACCCCCCTCGGCTTATACTCGAGTCAGTGTTTTTTTGTACCTGAATTCTTGATAGGCGTCCATTTTTTTAAAAGTCGCGGCTTCCTCCTGGCGTTCCGTGATAGGCATTTGACACTGTTTAATGCCTATCATGGAGGTCCTCTCATCCTCGGACAGTTTCCCAGCAGACACTGTGTTCAGTGTTCCGCCAATCACGGAGGTCCTCTTGTCCGAGGATAAAAAAATGTCTGTGATTTGCGGAACACTGAACACAGTGTCTGCTGGGAAACTGAGTTTGAGGATGAGAGGACCTCCGTGATAGGTGGAACACAGTGTCAAATGCCTATCACGGAACGCCAGGAGGAAGCCACGACTGAGGTATGGCACAGTGAGGTTGCAATGGGCACAGTGAGGTATGGCACAGAGAGAGGTATGGCACAGTAAGGTTGCAATGGGCACAGTGAGGTTGCAATGGGCACAGTGATGTATGGCACAGTGAGACTGCAATGGGCACAGTGAGGTATGGCACAGTTGAGACTGCAATGGGCACAGTGAGTGAGGCGTGCAAATGGGAATTGTTGACCCTCTTTTCCGCTTACAGTAGCTGCTGCATTCTCACCCTTGGCTTATACTCGAGTCAATACGTTTTCCCAGTTTTTTGTGGTAAAATTAGGTCCTCGACTTATACTCGGGTCGGCTTATACTCGAGTATATACGGTATATATTTTTTATGACACAGTCGCTGCAAAATAGAGCATTCAAGGAGCCCAGCAACTGGTTCAAGTATACAGAGAAACCTAGGAAAAGTCTCTAATATTAGTAGTGGGTAGCCAGTGATCTATATACTGTATTGGTTTCCCTTCTACTTGTGTAGTAGGTACAGTACTACATGCACATACTGCTAGAATCAGTATGATATAACTTAGGCCTAGTTCTCTTTTTTTTGTTGGCTTGCTTATTAGTCTTCCTCATGAAATGAATCTAACCGGCTGCTGGTTTCTAAGTAGCACGTCTGATTCCCTCGGCGAGGCCCTTTCCATGTGTTTTTTTATTTTATTTAACACAGTTCTTGACCCTTTGTAATCATTAGATGCCTGCCCTTTTCTTCCTTGCATTAACCAGTAACAACATTTGATTATAGTCTGTTATGTAGGTCTAGTACACCAAAGTCACGTCTTGCAATTTCTCCATGTTGTCTAGGAGCTTGAGATGTGCCGAAGGCTTTACAAACTGCACTTCCAGCTGCTGCTGCTCTTCCAGGCCTACTGCAAGCTCATCAATCAAGTGGACACTATTAAGAAAGAGACTGAGGTATGGTGGCCAAAAGATGTGTGCATTGGCTCAAATATATAGATTGGTGGTTTCAAAAAATGCTGTGGTCACTATTATATCAAAGCCTTAAACATAGGTTGCCTGTGCTGCCACCTTATTTTCTTAAAGCTAATTTGTCAGCCCCAAGGAGGCAGCCATTCTATGGAGTTAAAACTATTTACTCATAGGTGCGCTGTGCTTACCTGACACACCATCGTCCTGGCTGCAGGAAGTTCAGTCTGTGAAAGACTTGGTAATCCATGATGAAAGGGGACAGTAGAAAAGGCAATTTCAATAGAGCATTGAGGGGTTAGAATAGCTGTGTGTTTTTTAGTGTTGTCCGTGTCCCCAAAACCGAGTTTTATCATTTTTTCTTTGTTCTAATGAGCATTGCCACCAAGAATTTTATGGTTGTTACTAGAATAGGAGTCGAGAGGAAGTCTTTCCACTGGTGGCACCTATTTTGGTGACAGCTGTCTAAGGCCAACCATTGAAACTACTGAACTGGCTGAGATTCGAACCCTGAATGGGCAGGCTGAATGTACCATGTTTATTGATTGATCAACTTGGGTACAACAGGCCTGCTGGATTTTACATGCCATTATCGCTAGATAAGCCAATCAGGATTCACTGCAAAGAGCTGTCAATCTAACACTGCAAGCTTGCTTAGGTAACAGTCATCTTCTATCTATAGGAACCTTTAAAGAGGACCTATAATCCAAAAATAAAGAATATGTAAACCCAACATTTCATATTCCTGATATGTGCCTGCTGTACCATGTACTTGTATGAGAAAGTCTCCTGTTCTCTCTGCATTGCTTCCTTTGTGTCAAATCCCTGGTGATCCTGCCCGTCCCTCTAACTGATTTACATTTAGGGTCCATGGACACTTTTTTGCATTGCAGTAATCCTCGGTTTAAGACAGGATACTACAACACACATATAGTAGTGTATTATGGTCCCATTCACAAGGGTTCATTGCACCACTGATACAGTAGTGAGCAATATACCCACACTGCAGTGTGCCACAGTGTACCGCATATGTGCTGCGTCAGAAAAATTGATGCATGTATTTTTTGGCTGTTTGGTGGGGTTCTTTATATCTCAGTCCTGTTGATATCCAGTTGCCTCTTTGCAGCCTCTTCCTGTCTACATCATGTACTCCAGCAATGGGTGTATGGCATTTCTCATTGTAAGTTTCCTGATAACAGCAGACAATCCCTATATAAGTGTGTGTTTAAATGGCCACTTGTGTTCTCTATAGGAGCACTTTTTGGGGAGGGGGGGGCAGGGACAGAGCATTATTACCCTATGACAGGATGTCCCTGAACAAGACATGGCAGGATCACCAGGAATTATGTTCATGAAAGCTTCAGTTTTTAAAATATTAAAAATGGCTGTTGAAATGGCAGTTAACTGTCAAAGTTTGTATGGTGGTTTACATCTACTTTAATACATTTCACAGGTCATAAACATGTCAGAGGAGCTGTGTCAGCTGGAGGCATGTCTGAAAGAAGCAGAAGCCAGCACTGACATTGGCATTGAGGACTGTGATTTCTCAGATTTTTACCAAGCGAGCGCCGAGGCTGCTGTCCACTCTCTCATTGAGGCCCTTAGAGGAAAGGAATTTGTGTCAGCCATTGCACAAGTCAAGGCATTCAGGTATGGTAAAAAAAAAATTGCTTCATTACTATTATATCTGACAAAGAGTGTGTGGCTTAATAGAAGGTCCTTCTGTAAAGTTATTTTTCATGGGCATTTGGATGTGTTTTGGATTTAAACAATGTAATTGAAGTGAAAATACATTAGTAGCGATGATGGCAATTTTTGTTCTGCTCTTCCTAACTTATTCCTTGTCACCCTGACCAAGCTGGAGGTTGTTGGTAGACGTCTTGTAAACCCGCACAAAAATGTAATGGATAGAAATCATAGATGTGATAGAGCAATAAATTATTGCGTGTATTTATAAACCAAACCACTACCAAGGGATGAAATTCATAAGCATGGAATTAGTGTTAATGCTGTTGCGATTGTAAATTGTGGTAGTTGCACGCTGTTATAGTAATGGTATTAGGAATAAAATAATAAGTAAAACTTGCTTATGACACTAATTCAACTTAAAGGGGTTGTAAAGCTTCGCATTTTTTCACCTTAATGCATCCTATGCATTAAGGTGAAAAAACATCTGATGCTTACAAGCCCCCCCGTTTTTTTTACCTGAGCCCTCGAAAGTCCCGCGTCGTTAACGCGCTGGCTACCTACCCCTGTCTTCAGGCTGTTCTCTGCTCTTCATTGGAGATTGATAGCAGCGCAGCCATTGGCTCCAGCTGCTGTCAATCTAAACAATGATGCAGGGGGGCGGGGCCGAGTGATACACTTGGCGGCTATAGCCGCCGACTGTATCAAGGGAGCGCGCCTGCAAACTAGTCCCCTTGGGAGAGCGCTTCCCAGAATGGAGGTTATCTGATGCGGGGAGGAGCCGAGACAGCCGCCGAGGGACCCCTGAAGACCGGGATCAGGGCCACTCTGTGCAAAACGAGCAGCACAGTGGAGGTAAGTATGACATGTTTGTTATTTAAAAAAAATAACCTTTACAACCCCTTTAAGTGATAATTGACCTTGTGATTATCTTTAGAATATCTTTAAAAAATATACTGCAGCTGCCACTAATGTGCTCCCACAAAAAAACAATAATAACTGATATAGGTGTAGCAGTGCTGTATAACTAAACAATAATGTGATAAGAAAATATGAAACAGTAGCAATTGGCAGTGATAAAAAAATAACATCAAAAAGTCAAAAAATATGAAACAAATATATTCCACGTGGTGCATAAAAAATTGCTTGAGTGATGAATCTTCAAACAAACTTCAAGGAAAAGTGATCCCACCACCACATAGATTGCTCACTCACCTTCTTTAGGTGACCCTGCAAGCGTATATTCCCTCCAGGGAATTACCAGAAGAACCACAACTGCAGGTAAGTACTCCTTCCACAATAAAGCTTCAAACTTTAGATCCACAGTGACTGAAGATTGTTGCATGAGTTAGATTTACCAAAGCATACCATCCATATCATGACAGGGAGTTGAAAGATCACACAACCATGGACCGAGGGGTGATTCCCAAACACAAATAGAAAGGACCATCTTGTTTCCCACACGTTGTCAATATCTTTTCTGGAGATGTTCTTCCTTTTTGGGCACTCTTTCACATTTTGGAGTTGTCGAGAATTTCTCTGTAGAGATGGAATTCTTCTGCTGTATCCTGCATATCCTATGCTGTGTGGGAAACAAGATGGTCCTCTCTTTTTTCAGCCACTGCGTTTCTTGAAAGGGTCGGAGACTTTTTTAAACGCAAAAAAGTGCTTTTTGTTTGGTTCAATGGACAAGCTGCAGAAAAGCATGAAGAACCTTTTTTGCAGCGTTTTGCATTTTTTTTTATCTGCCCAACAACAAATTCCAAAAAATAATGCAAATCGCTGTAGAAACAGATCAAAGGTATCTTCAAAAGATACCCATATGGTAATACTGAAGATGCAGTTTTTTACTATTTAAAAAATATTTTGGCTGGAGTTACAATTTTGAGTACCAAGTCACTTTCTCTGACATATTGATGTCTAGTTAAAATGTGTACTGGAAATAAAAACAGTTTTTGTTTTGAAGAGATGAAACACTGTGGTGTTTCCAGAGTGCTTGTTCCTGTGCCATCATAATTTTTTTTTTTTTCTATTGCTTTCTAGGACTATCTGGCCCAATGATATCTTTGGCAGCTCAGAAGACAATCCGATCCAAACTCTGCTGCATATATATTTCCGTCATCAAACTCTGGGCCAGACTGGCAGCTTTGCCATTGTTGGCTCCAAGCAGGACATGTCCAAAGCCAGTTCTAAACTGATGGAGCTAAATGTAGAAATCCGAATGTCACTACGTATGGTGCAGTCCTACCAACTCCTATCTAAAGGCAAGCCTGTCACCGGTATGGTGAGCACTGACATTTGAGCACCAGCTACTAAGAAAGCCTCGAAAATGAAAGCACTGGACGTCTAAAGATAATATGAAGCACCTTTTGATATTTACTGTATGTCTTTGAGTTTCATCCTTTTCATGACTGTTCTGAACTCTAGCAAGTGGGACTTTCAGAATCCCCCTTCCCTATTCCCCCAAACCTAGCAGCGGAATGTGATGGATGCTCTGGTTCTGTAAAATTTATGTGACAGTAGAAGCTATTTTATCCCGTTCTGTTACATATAGAATGTACCATCCACAAGCAAAAGGGCTAACATGATGTATATAAATAAGCAGTGGCAATACGGAGACTGGATCCATGGGGAAAGACGGTGGACTTCTGGTCGCAGTCACTTGAGTCTGAAGCCTGCTAAATATGTACAGTGTCAAGACTGTCCCATGTGACTTTGGCAGATGACTTATAAAGACTGTGGAAACCATTGAGCTCGTTATTTATGTTTGATACGTTTGTCCTTTATTTTCTCCTTTTGCTTTTTTGTTGCCCTGCCTAAGCAGATGGGTAACAGACGGGAACTTTTTGGTTGTGTTTTTGGTATGAATGTGTGTACATAGTCTCCACGCATGCCTCAAAGAGTTCTGCAACATTATTTTTGGATAAATTTTTATTTTATTAGATCTAACAACCCATAGCTTGTAAATGGTAGTACATTTAATTATTTTAAACCGAGCTTTCCTCGATATTTCTAAAGAAAAAAAAAAAAAACAGAAGAAAAAAAAACAAAACTTAATTTTATTAGATGCTGCTCAGTTCTCTGACCAGTGCTTATGGTATAAATACTGATAACTAACCAAAAAGTAGCTGCCTGCAGAGACTTTAATAATGTATATTTAGATATATGCTGCCCAACAGCAGCTCTCACTAGATAACTTATTTTATTCTGTATATATTCTAGGATCTGGGGATAAAACCAGTATTTTTCTTGTATATGTGTGCAATGCACTGTTCTAGAATGACCAGTGTACATAGCTTCTGTTAACCCTTTCAGCAGTGGTGTTGAAAGGACACCTTCATTGGTGGACATGTTGAAGTAGAATTTGTATTCTATGATATAGAACAGGGGTGGTCAAATGACAAAGTATTGACGATTCCTTATTTTGTTTTTTGTTTTTTTCATAACTTATTCATTATTGAGGGAATTGTTGAAGAATAAAACAAGAAAAGCTACCAAAAAAACAAATAAATACAACATTGGCAATACCAGCTCATTGTAAAAAGGAGGAAAAAAAAGCAGCACAAAAAATAAACCATTTCTGTATACACCACAAGCATTATTATTTTTGTAAAATATATGAATGTAGTTGCAGGGTACTTGTGACGAAAAGGAATATTCCGCTTTTTATACGTTTTATCCACTGTGATTATAAAAGATAAGATTATATTTCTTTGCACAAAGATATGTAGCCTTTCATATAAAGGTCATATTTAGTGTTGCCTTTTGCTGGGGCCAGTGGACCCCCTCGAAAGCCTGAATTCTGCTGTTAAATATGTGCTAACTGTAACACTCGGAACTGGTAGACTGCAGTAGAGAGGTCACCATGGCTTGAAGAGGTTAAAGGTTAGACACAGAGCACTGTCAATGATGGCAAGACATGATCCTGTAAGCAAAAACTTTATTGTCCCCTTACAGAGCCACAGGAACCCAGGGGGACAACTGTCTCCTCTAAGTAAACGTCACATTGAGCAGTCACTGTATTTCCTCCCCCTGGAGAATATTGCACGGGGCATGTGGTATTGTAAATGGCATTCTTAGTATAACAATTGCTTACTGGGGAGAGCTAGTTTTATTTCGCAGTGCAATACATTTTTACTTGCATCATCTTAACAGTTTTTCTTTTTGGTTAACAATAAAAAACATTGCATATGTTACATTGTTTTTCCTTTTCTGCCTAAACAGTTATGGTCAAAGTTGGCCTCATGCATCCCTCACCTTTTTGTTTCCAATGTACCCTTTCCACAGTTTTCTGCCTACACTTCAAGAAGGGGGTTTTATTGTTTCACATTAATTTCTGTGAAAAAATCTGGGCCAGCTGTTATATTTATTTATTAAAATACAGCCGTATGAGCAGAAATAAAACCTGCAGGGTAAAATGAATTCAGTCAGTAAAGCTGAAATGCTCTTTACCTGTGTGCTTTTTGTTTTAATACACATTGGGTTTTATTTACTAAAGGCAAATCCACTTTGCTCTACAAGTGCACTTAGAAGTGCAGTGGCTGTAGATCTGAGGGGGACATGCGAGGAAAATAAAAAACAGCAATTTTGCTTGCACATGATACAATCAGCAGAGCTTCCCCTCATTTCAGATCTTCCCCTCAGATCTGCAGCGACTGCACTTCCAAGTGCACTTGTAGTGCAAAGTGGATTTGCCTTTCGTAAATCAACCCCACTATCAGAATTTTTGGGGCCCTTTTAGTCGGTCATGGTATGTTAAAGTGGATGTAAACCCTCTATTCACCCAGTGAAGTGAACAGCCTCAGATGATACACAGGGATGAAACCAATCTCCCTACATAGGTTTTACATTTATATCTGCTGTCTTCACATTTATATACTGTTTAGAAAGTTGAGATTGTTAAACAGGAAGAGAAAATTTCCTAACACAGAGTGTGATGTCTGGGCATACAGCCAAGATAGCGAACATTGCTGATTGGAGGAAAGGCACGCACCCCCTCTCATCATAGGCAGAGATTCTCAGATGTGTTTTGTAATAGGACCTGCTCCCTGCTAATCTATTTTAGCAACCTTATCTGACAGAAGATTCAGGCTGCTTTTGTCTAAAGTGTCGGAGAATTTGTCAGTAGTTTTTAGGCTGATAACAGAGGAACTGTTCAGGAGAGAGCTAATGGACTTAGCTCATTGAAGAGAGATCACAAAATACTGCAGATATATGTGCCCAGCTCAAATTTCATAAATTGGGTTTATATCCACTTTAAAGGTATCCAGTACATTTGAATGGCCCGCCTAATGCACCAAACAGGTGTGTGCCATCTCTGGCAAATGCACATCTGTTGGCAAGGTGGGTTGGGATGACAACACATCACACCACACAAGTGCATTAGTATTTTCCAATAATTTTGTTTGCACCTAGGGTCCTTTCACACAGCTGTCCTCCTGTCTGTTTAGCAGGGTATCTGTGATGAACAGATCCCCTGCTAAATCTAAGCAGGATGGATGTCAATCTTGTGACATCTGAGGTTTTTTTGCTGTATTTTGCCAATGGACCTTTTACATACCTGTATTGGATCTATGACCTCCAGATGAAAATGAACTTCCATCCATTTACAATAAACTATTTCTGATCTGTCATGTTAAAGCACTTTTTCTTTTTTTTTTGCGGACCTGGACAGACACCAAGGTGAGGCCATGTAAAACTTAAACACATCCACCTGCCCATAGACTTGCATGGAGCTTCCCATTCAGGCCCACCTGAAAAGCTTGACAATGAACTGATCCTAACAGCTGTGTGAAAGGACTCTAAACAAAACCTTTGTAACACTGTGCTGCTTCTGTTTAGTCGTTCCACATTTAGGGTCCTTTCACACGGGCTGTCCGATCAGGTCCGCCTGTCAGTTTTTAAGGTGTACCTGATTGGACTTGGCAGTCTCCTCTATAGAGTGGCGGATGTCAGCGAACACATGTCCCCTGACATCCGCCACTATCCAATCCTGCTTGCAAAAACTAGGCTGATGGTGGTCCCATTTTCCATCTGTCTGGTGGATCGGATCAGATGCAAACACAGGCTGTCATGTACCTGGCAGGAGTCTGATATGACGAGGTCGGCCTCCCTTGTATCTCCTACCCAAGCCCCACTGAAGGTGGAACAGATGGTGGCTAGGGTCAGGAGGAACACGAGTGCCTGGGAATGTTGCTTGTAGAACCTGCAGTGGAAGTAGTAGGCTCGGTGGTACCAGCAGGACAGCAGGTGAAGAGCTGGGTTGGAACTCAGATCAGCGGATCTAAAGAGGAACTCCAACCAACTTGCAAGTTCAGGCTTGGTGGCTTGTCAGTACTTCTTATGGTCAGGAGACAGGAGAGCACTGGACACAGGAGAGCTGAGAAGATAGCCAGCGCAGGTTTCCAGAGGCAGTGTCAGAGCTGGGCAGACGATGAAAGCGGAGTCGTGGAGATAGCCGGGTTCGGTAACAGCCGGGCTGCAGAGTACAAGGCATAAGCAGGAGGAAGGTCAGGTGCAGGCCGGAGTCAGGTACCAGTAATCAAGTAAATCAGAAGCAGAGTCAGAGGAAGCCGGGATCAGTAACCGGTATCAAGCGGGTAATAAGCAGGGTTCAAAGGATCAGGACACAGCTGAAGACCATTCAGCACTTGTAGAGAGTCAGAGCACCCTTTAAATAGGCCGTCTGGCGCCAACTGGCGTTAGGGACACGCTCCTGCGCGTGCACACCGTTAGTTGTGCATGCGCATTGGCCGTCTGGAAGTCTTGTTGTCCGAGAACGCGCGTATGCGCCAGACGTGAATCAGCAGTTCTCTTACACAGGCAGTCAGTTTCCATCTGATTTTCCCATAGAGGAGAGCGGGACCAGGGCCGCTGATAGAAATCATGGGGCCCCGTACAGCCTACCTGGCGGGGCCCCCTTCAGCTCCACCCATGGTCGCTCCTTCAGCCCTGGCCCCGCCCCCTGGCCCAGCGACTTGACAGCGGGACATGCCAATGCCATAATGTACTGCAGAGACTGTACCACCCATGCTGCCAATGCCATAATGTACTGCAGACAGTGCCACCCATGCCATGCTGCATGGGTGGCACTGTCAGCAGCACATCATGGCATTGGCGGCATGGGTGGCACTGTCTACAGCACATTACGGCATGGGTGGCACTGTCTGCAGCACATTATGGCATTGGCGGCATGGGTGGCACTGTCTGCAGCACATTACAGCATTGGCAGCATGGGTGGCACTGTCTCTGCAGGCAGCACATGCGTTATGGGCCGTAATGCATGTGCTACCTGCAGACAATGCCGTAATGTGCTGCAGACAATGCCACCCATAACTCAATGCCATAACGCATGTACTACCTGCTGACAGTGCCACCCATGCCGCCAATGGCATAATGCCATTGGCAGCATGGGTGGCACTGTCTCTGCAGGCAGAATATGCTTTATGGCATTAGCGTCATGGGTGGCACTGTCTGCAGCACATTACGGCATTGGCGGCACTGTCTCTGCAGCCAGCACATGCGTTATGGGCAGACAGAGCCACCCATGCCGATGCCAATCATGCCATAATGTATACATGCTGCTGCAGTAGTAGTAGGAGATCTTGAAGCCGCCCCCCAAGCACACACCTGTGTAATTTTTTAGCTGCCTGGGCCCAAGGAGTCACTTCTTCCCTGATGGCTGCTGCTGCCTGGACTTGAGGGTTAGATCATAGATGGGATGCCTCTGCCGATATCCTCTGCTGCCGCTGCTCGCCTGAGTAGCCTTACTGCTACTTCTCACGCGAAGAGACTCAGAGACAGGAAGGAATCACTCCGCGCGCCAGGAGGACTGCACTACACAGACGACGTGCTGGCCGGGACTTGAGCCAGCACGAGGAGCGGACGCGGAAGAGGTATTCTTCCGCGCCCAAAATAGTCCCTTCCCTGCCGCCACCTAATACTCCAATTAGCGATTAGAAACAAAAAAAAAAAAAACATAAAACCTACGGGGGGGGGGGGGGTCCGGTCCGATCGACATTAAGGGACATGGCTGAAGTTTTTTTTTTTTTACATTCAATTATCTATCTGATCGGTTGCCGGGCCCCCCCGCTGGCCAGGCCCAGTACAACAGGGTCAGTTGTACTGGCCTATCAGCGGCACTGAGCAGGACTGTGTCCGTCTCTGCTCTGCACAGTGGAGCGGACAGGACCTGTCATCTGCCTGCATAGCGGAGCAATCCCCTGCTAAGCAAGTGGAATCTGCTACACGGAGGCGTCCCTGTGAAAGTGGCCTTAGTAATGACTGTGCAGCTTGATTATCCTTTGTCACTGCATACACACTGCTGTCATTGGGGAAACTCATTGCAGGTACTACTACATATGGACATAGCTTGTACCTTTGCTGGTTATATTCTTTTGTTCAGTGTGTAGTTCTCCTTTAGGCTGGGTTCACACTATTGCGAATTGAATGCGGCTTACACCGCATCCAATTCGCAGAACATTTGAAAACATGTTATTTTCAATGGGTATGTTTCACATATGTGCGTGTGTGTGTTTTCTAGGCAGTGCGGTGCGAATTGCAGGCACATAATCTTCAACGGGCATGCATCTGATTCGCAGATGTGTTCTCTTCTGAACAGAAATTCTCTCCCCCTCCTCCTACACCTCTCCCTGGTCAGCTGGTCCGCAGCTACAATGTAGAGGAACCGCTGAATGAATAATTTTTATCTTCACAAGGAAACCGGAGCTGCAATTTGCACCAGACTAGTGTGAATCCAGCCTCAAAGGGCATGTCCAGAAAACCTTTTTGTTGGTTAGAGTGAAAGCAGTATTGGAATTTGTTAACTTTTTACTGCTTTCCCCTCACAGCAGAGGCAAAAATCTGTAAAAGGGACACAGACACCATTTTAACTACCCCCAAACATACATATATATATATATATATATATATATTATTATTTTTTTAATTGCTTAGAACCCCCAAACATTATATATATATTTTTTTCTAACACCCTACAGAAAAAAATGGTGATCATTGCAATACTTTCTGTCACACCGTGTTTGCGCAGCGGTCTTGCAAGCGCACTTTTTTGGGAAAAAATACTCTAGTCTTATTTTTGAATAAAAAAAAAAAAGTAAAGTTAGCCCAATTTTTTTTTTGTATATTGTGAAAGATAATGTTATGCCAAGTAAATTGATACCCAACATGTCACGCTTCAAAATTGGGCCCGCTCATGGGAATGGCAACAAACTTTTACCCTTAAAAAATCCCCATAGGCGATGTTTAAAAATTTCTACAGGTTACCAGTTTTGAGTTAGAGGAGGTCTAGGGCTAGAATTATTGCTCTCGCTCTAATAATCGCGGCAATACCTCATGTGTGGTTTAAACATCGTTTTCATATGCGGGCACTACTCACGTATGCGTTCGCCTCTGCGCGCGAGCTCGTCAGGATGCTATAAAAAATATAATTTTTTTTATTTTGACACTGTCTTTTAAAAAAATTTTTAAAATTTGGGTCACTTTTATTCCTATTACAAGGAATGTAAACATCCCTTGTAATAGGAAAAAAAAAGCATGACAGGACCTCTTAAATATGAGATCTTGGGTCAAAAAGACCTCAGATCTCATATTTACACAAAAATGCAATAAAATAAAAAGTCACTTGAAAAAAAAAAAAATTCTCTTAAGAGCTATGGACAGAAGTGACGTTTGACGTTGCTGGCGGGAGAGGCGTTTTGCGTGAAGTGGTTAAGCGCACGACAATGGTAATAATACATAAAACATCAGTAGCAGTAAAACAAAACAAGAAAGCAACTACAAAATTCTGATGAGGTGGTATTGAGTCCAGTAGCTCTGAACAAAATAAATAGAGAATACAGAAACATGCTGGGGATGTCTTAACCACTTAAGCCCCGTACCATTTGGCTGCCAAAGACCGGAGCACTTTTTGCGATTCGGCACTGCGTCGCTTTAACTGACAATTGCGCGGTCGTGCGACAAGGCTCCCAAACAAAATTGACGTCCTTTTTTTCCCACAAATATAGATTTCTTTTGGTGGTACTTGATCAACTCTGCGTTTTTTTTATTTTTTGCGCTATAAACAAAAAAAGAGCGACAATTTTGAAAAAAAATCCAATTTTTTTACTTTTTGCTATAATAAATATCCCCAAAAAAATCTATAAAAAAACATTTTTTTTCCACAGTTTAGGCCGATACGTATTCTTCTACATATTTTTGGTTAAAAAAAAAATCGTAATAAGCGTATATTGATTGGTTTGCGCAAAAGTTATAGCGTCTACAAAATAGGGGTAGTTTAATTGCATTTTTATTGTTAATTAATTTTTTTCTTGTTATGGCAGCGATCTGCGATTTTTATTGTGACTGCGGACACTTTTGGGACCATTCACATTTATACAGCGATCAGTGCTATAAATATGCACTGATTACTGTATAAATGTGACTGGCAGTGAAGGGGTTACCACTAGGGGGCGAGGAAGGGGTTAAGTGTGTCCTAGGGAGTGATTCTAACTGTTAGGGGGCGTGGCTACGAGTGACACGTCACTGATCACTGCTCCCGATGAGAGGGGACAGACGATCAGTGACAGTGTCACTAGGCAGAACGGGGAGAGGCTTGTTTACATTAACCTCTCCCCGTTCTGCAGCTCTGTGACCCGGTCGTAGGACACCGGCGGACATAGAGTCCGTGGGTCCCGCGATCACGGCGGGAATTTCAAAGTGATGTAAATATACGTTACTTTGCCCAGCCGTGCCATTCTGCCGACGTAAATGTACAGGAGCCGGTCGGGAACCGGTAAAGTATAGGGGAACAATGGTACATATATGGTATGGTTGTGGACAGGTGAGGGATTTTTGGAGTAGAATATTTGAAATATATCAAAAAGTGTCAGGAATACAACATATGGAGAGACAGATAAGTGAGGAAGGGTTTATGAAAAATCGAATGCCAAAAATATGGCAGCAATGGGATGAATTTCGCTCCTCGGTGAAGCTAATAAAGTACCCATAGAGGGGAACAAAAAGAAAATATTATTTTTTATTAAATTATGCCTTTTTTCTTTTTTTTTGTCTGAATGGTGACAGGAATGAATGAGTAATATTTTTATTTAAAGGGTTCCTAACAATCTGATAAGGGAAAGAATGAAGAAGAATGTGAGGGATATTAGTCCCTAAAATATGGTCCCATGTCAGCTGAATAGGATAATTGTATAAATATTGAGGAAATTGTTGTATCTGTATTGTGTACTATGTTCATAAAACGAATAAAAAGATATTGAAAACAGTTAGGGTTGCATATACAGTACTTAGTGATACCCACAGAAGATTTCCCATTTACTTGGCGGCACAGTGTAGTGGATAAGCACTTTCGCCTAGCAGTAAAAAGGGTCGCTGGTTCGAATCCCAACCACGGCACTACCGGCCTGGAGTTTGCATGTTCTCCCTGTGCCTGCGTGGGTTTCCTCCGGGTACTCCGGTTTCCTCCCACACTCCAAAGACATGCTGGTAGGTTAATTGAATCCTGTCTAAATTGTCCCTAGTATGAATGTGAGTTAAGGACCTTAGAGTGTAAGCTCCTTGGGGGTAGGGGACTGATGTAAATTGACGGCACTATATAAGTAACTAATAAATACTTCCTTGAACTCTGACACATATTCCCTGTAAGGCACCACTGTGTCACACATTTCAAAACCTGCCTTCTGGATTAGAGGAAGAACCCCTGAGGTGGAGCGTCTTACTACTTCTGTCAGATGGATGTGTATGGCTCCAATCCCCTCCAGCCCTCCCATGTGATCGGAGCAGTACACAGCCCAAGCAACCCTCCTACCCATGACAGTGTGCATGGATTTTTCTCCCCCATTGCAGCTGTCAAATTTTAAATTGGAGGGGCTGTGCAGGGCTCTTCCCCACACAGCCGCATCTAGGGTTGCCACCTGTCCAGGATTCACAGTTCAGGTTTGGAATCATGCGTCCGGGTTTCAGACTGCCTGGAACCCGGACACATTATTTAGACTTGACTATGGCTTCCCAGCAGGGTTTCTGGCTGCAGTTGTCTAAGCTGAGAGTGGCTCTTACACTCTCTTTCACACTGCCCAAAGCCAGCACTAACAAACCCACCCCCCCCCCCCCAAACACACACACATACGGGAGAGAAGAGAGGGCTCGATCTGCACCTCTTCCCCCCACCCCTTCCCCTCTGTGTCTGCCCACACTCCAATCCCTGTGCCTTAGAAAAATAAAGTTGGGGCTGGAAATTTGATGTCCAACAGCCTCAGATACATCTGGATGAGAGGTACTGACTGCCATGGGTCGAGTGAGCTCACCATCCATCCCTCTCTGTGACTAAAGTCTCCCCCCTTCCCTCTCCTGCCTCTGAGTGAGTACACAAAGGTAAATCAGGCTTCTGAGAGCACCCCTTACATCAGATTTCCCCTTTACACCAGAGGCCACAGTGTTCCCCCTTACATCAGAGTCCTCTCCGTACATCAGAGTTCTCAGTGTTCCCACCTAAATCAGGTTTCAAAGAGCATCCCTTATGTCAGAGGCCCCAGAGTTCTCCCTTACATCAGAGTCTGCCCCTTACAGTGAAAGGGAACTCTGTGTGTTCAGATGTAAAAGGGGAACTCTGTGGATTCAGATGTAAAAGTGGAACTCTGTGGACTCTGATGTACAGGGGGACTCTTGTTATTAACTTCATATGATTAGAAATTTTATTCAATAGCAAAATATATGTATAGTTTATTCTATAAAAAAGAAATTGTCGTGCGTCGTTAAAGTATTCGGGTTTGACTTGAAGAAAAGGTGGCAACCCTAGCCGCATCATCCATTCAGAGATCTACAAGTCAGGTTGCATGCAGGCCCATCATTCCCAACAGAATGGGAATGTGGTTATCAGCACTTGTAGTCTATAGTGCTGATAGGAGTGTACAGGACACGACCTGTGATCCACTGAGTGCAGATGAACTTGCCCTAACCAGCTACACCTCTGCTATTTTGCTGCTCAGTATTTCAAATAGGGATTCATGGCCTCTCTAGTACACTAGGAAAGTTGCAATTGTTATTTGCACCCACTTCCGGGAGTCTGCAGGTAGTGCGTCACTAACCCCACCATGCCGTTGTGTTCCGGGAAACACACAGCTCCCAGAACACAGCGGGAGTGAGCATGGCGCAGCGCAACTCGCGCATGCGCTGTAGGGAACCGGGCAGTGAAACCGCAATGCTTCACTTCCTGGTTCCCTCACCGAGGATGGCAGTGGGGGCAGCAGAGTGACGAGCGGTTGCCTGTCTTCTGCTGCGGACGTCGCTGGACTCCAGGACAGGTAATTGTCCTAATCTTAAAAGTCAGCATCTGCAGTATTTGTAGCTGCTGGCTTTTAATATTTTTTGGACGGCGGAGCTCCGCTTTAAGGCTACTTTCACAGTGCTCAGTTGTAAAAAAAAACACGGGAGCTTTTTGATGCAGCTTACAGCTGTTTCAATGGGGATGTTTTTCTTTTTACTAAACTAAAAATGCAGCTAGCAGGATTTTACAAAACACAGCAGATCTGCAGCTGATCAGTGTTAAGAGTTCCACAGGCTCTCATGGTCATGCATTTTTTTTTTTTTATCAATTATAACACAAAATTGGAAGAAACCAGATCAGTGTGAAAGCAGCCTAAGAGATGCAGTGGCTGTGTGTGCTGTATAAACTAGGTATCCTCCACTACATACATATACAGCCAGGGCGCAGGGTGGCAATTGCCTCCCAGGACACCCTAACTTATGTTCAAAATGGCCGGCAGCCGCTGCCCGCTACCATTTTCTTTTTTATTCTGGTCTAGGAAGTCGGGCCGGAGGCATGGCCATGGCGGCCGACCACTAGCTGTTGCATTCCGGGAATTGTAGTCCGCACTCAAGCTTCTGGTGGGTGGAAAACACAGCAGTGCACAGGAAACTACAACTCCCTGGGACCAGATTCTTGGAAGCAGGCAGAGGCAGGGCGTGCCAGGGAGTCGGGATGCAGGGCTGGGTGCTGGCTGCAACTTGACCCCAGGATCAGGAGCGTTACACCCCCCCCCAGGAAACCGTGGCAGGCAAGGACCTGCTGAGGTGAGAGACCCTGACATCCCTAGCTGACCCCCCCCCCCATACAACCTGCCCCAGTGATCAGGCTGCATTGATGAGCACTGGAGTTGGCTGCACTGGTGAGGCTGCATTGAAAAACCAGGTGGGCCATGGATGGTGAGCTGATTAGGCGGTTCAATGCGCCACTTGACTGGACATGCCCCCCAGTCCTCCCCTGTATACAGCACTGTGTTCCAGCAGTGCGATGGAACGTCCCTTCCCACACCTGTATCTTACTAGTAAGTGCAGCTTGGCAGGAAGTAATGGCCGTCATGACCTTCGGGATACCAGCTGTCTCCTCTAGGAGGCCATGTTAGAGTAGCACGTGGGAATAACAGCCACTGGAGTCACAGGACTAGATATGCTGTCAACGCCCAGAGGAAAGCAGAGTTTCTTATGCTTCTGCCAATGGCCCGAAGTCCTGAGACATGCAGAGCCTAAAAGCATTGTCCAGGAGTGTAAAAAGGTCACATATAGTAGGAAAAAAAAAACCCAGGAAAGGTCTCCAGCAGAGCTCAGAGAAACAAGTCATCTTAGGCTGGGTTCACACTGATACGACACGACATTCATCCTACTTTGCTCTGCGACATCAGTCCTACATTCATGAACAGGATACTACTTTGATCCGACTTTGTGATAGTCTGACTTGTCCTTTGACCAATCAAAACAATCCCAGAGTGAGAAATTCCTTTTACTGCTGCTGTAATCACCATGTCGGATGGTTAGGACAAGGATCCTACTTTGATCCGACTTCAATGATATTCAATGGGCTGAAGTAGGATCAAAGTCGGACCAAAGTAGTACAGGGAGCATTTTCAAAGTCAGACCAGTTAAGACGGCTCTCATAGGGAAACATTGATTTTCACACATCATGCGACATGAGCTCCTAATGTCGGAGCGTTTGTCGGACCAGTGTGAACCAGGCCTGAGTCAGCCATCTTGGACACACCTCCTCCCTTCCCACACCTGGAACAAAATAGATTGAGTGGCGCTTAGCCTTTCACATAGCTTTGTATGAACGAATTCAACGCTTCCTCTGATTGTGCGATTTGGGATGTCATCAGACCGCCTCTCCAATGATTTATACTAGGGTTGTATCGATACTGGCATCGGTGCTGATACTAGGATTTTCCACAAGTATCGGTACACGTGAAAGTACACTGATACGGTTGTAGACAGCTTGGAAGCTGAACGCCTCCTCCTCCCCTCCTGCAGCGGGGATCGGAGTAGTTGCAGGGTTGCTTCCTGCTGGCGGCACTTTCGGGCCCTGCACTCTACGATGGCCCTGGCAGCGCGGCTGTCCTCTGGGTTTCTCCATCTGTGGCTTCCCTCTCCTGGCCCAAACATGATTTTCTCCACTGTACCACACTGGACTTGTTCTGCTACGATGAGCCTTCTCTTCCGCTGTGTGTGTGTGTGTATTTATTTGATAATAAAATGGGTTTATGGTTACTACACGTGTACAATACAGGGGTGGGAGACAGATCTCTGCCCAAGTGACACCTGTACTGTGCCCTCCCTGTGTTGCATCCTCCTCCCTCCACCAACTGTGACCTCTGTCCCCATGTCTCCCACTGGCCCTCCCATCCCCAACCTCTTCCCCCTCAGCAATCACAGCCTTTTCCATCCCAACTCTGCCACCCCCACACCACTTTTTTTTTAGGCAATTGGGATCGGCGAGTACTTGCATCCCTAATTTATACTTCACTAAACGCTGGGGATCAGCTTTAATGTGGCTCCCAGTTCAGTTTCTGATGGTTTGGCTCCATAGATACTGCACAGGAAGCTGTGCAATATTGTAGGAGTAGCAAGTTCACAGCCATTACTAACTATACACACACACAGTTTTTCCAAACTTTCTAAATAGGCTAGTTTACTGTCCCTCAGACTTTAGGGGGACAGAGGGAATAGAAAGTGTCCCTGCCTCAGTGGAGGTAAACAATGCCTTAAGCTTGGTGATCAGTGGGAGTAAAACCATAGATGGCACCTGTGGTGAGGAGGCATAGTGCCCCATGATTGGCATCAGTTGGAGGCATAGTGCCCCATCATTGGTGTCGGTGACAGGAATTATATCCCACTGTTGGTGTCTCGTGGGAATAAGTGTACCCAAAGGGCCAAACCACAAGCAAAAGGCTGCAGTATGAAGTTGCTATATAGAATTTAAACTGTGAATTTTTCTATTTTGTAGGCTACAGGCTTCATTAATGGGAACTTAAATTTTTGGGGCTCCTTTTACACCTTCAGTGGGTCGTTTTGAATGGGCTGACAGCAAACTAGACATGCCCCTGTTGTAATTTGCTGTAACACAATATGTTGCCTTAGTAAATTAGGGTGCTGCAGTACTGTGCCTTACTACAACAGTAGTCTGAAGCTGCTTTTATTAGATTTACAAAATTAAACCAAAATTTAAAGATGGGATCTGAGGAACTAGGAAAAGCTCTGACATGCCCCAACTTGAGTGGTTTTCGGGTAGTTTTCACTCAAAAGGTGAACCTGTCATGCAACAAATGTGGCTCTTACTGCCAACCTGAAAATTCTGGTTGGCCGCCTGTTATGACCCTCTGGTTTCAGTACTCCACATGCAGACAAGGAGTTCTGAAATAACCAATTTTCAGATTTGCCTGTGTTGGCACCCAACTAGGACTTGTATTAAAGCAAAGGGTCAGCATGATGGTCAAGCAACTAGGATTTTCAGAATGCCAGGTTATATTAACAGGCTAGCAATGCCTTTCACTCACCTTATACTAACCAATATTGGCCAACTCTAGTTTTATTTATTTTTTATTTCTAAATGTGGATAACCCTCTGTCAGCATTGTGATAACGTCCATGTGATAACCAACTTTAGACAGCAGGCAAAAATCTAACAGCATTACGTGCAATAACCTAGGAGTAGCAGAATGGGGAAATGTTTAGAAGCAATATCCCTATCTGAGTTTGAACCACTGCCTTGCTTTGCAGATGGTATAGGGGAATTCAAAGTCACACCATTAGAAAAGTGAAGCATCTACAGCAAAACGGTTTACATTTTTAGATAAGTTGGAATGTGTTTAAACCAGGTCACTTCACTTGGATAGTTTCTGAAAATTGAGGGAAAATGGTCTAGAGAACAGCTGTCCCAATTGAAAGACTTCCATTCTCCTACAACTGTAAAAAAAACGATAGTGTCGCTACTGTCTACCAGGGATGAGCCGAACACCCCCCTGTTCGGTTCGCACCAGAACCTGCGAACAGACAAAATGTTCCTGTAAACTTTAGAACCCTATTAAATACAATGGACTCGAACGTTCGAAATCTAAAGTGTTAATTATAAAGGCTAATATGCAAGTTATTGTCCTAAAAAGTGTTTGGGGACCTGGGTCCTGCCCCAGGTGACATGTATCAATGCAAAAAGAAGTTTTAAAAAACGGCAGTTTTTTCGGGAGCAGTGATTTTAATAATGCTTAAAATGAAAAAATAAAAGTGAAATATTCCTTTAAATTTCGTACCTGGGGGGTGTGTATGATATGCATGTGAAGTGGCGCATGTTTCCCGTGCTTAGAACTGTCCCTGCAAAAAATGTCATTTTTGAAAGAAAAAAAAATGCATTTAAAACTGACTCGCGGCTATTAATGAATTGTCGGCTCCCGGCAATACATACAAAAGTCATTGAGGAAAAAAAAAAAAAAAAAAAAAAAAAAAGCGTGGGGGTTCCCCAGAATTCAATTACCAGGCCCTTCAGATCTGGCAAGGATTTTAAGGGGAACTCCACCCCAAGTTTAAAAAAAAAATGGCGTGGAGTCCCCCTAAAAATCCATACCAGACCCCTTATCCGAGCACGCAACCTGGCCGGCCGCAGGGGAAAAGGGGGGGACGAGAGAGCGGCCCCCCCTCCCTCCTGAACCGTACCAAGCCACATGCCCTCAACATGGGGAGGATGTCCCCATGTTGATGGGGACAAGGGCCTCATCCCCACAACCCTTGCCCGGTGGTTGTGGGGGTCTGCGGGCGGGGGGCTTATCGGAATCTGGAAGACCCCTTTAACAAAGGGGACCCCCAGATCCCGCCCCCCCCCCCCTATGTGAATTGGTAACGGGTACATTGTACCCCTACCATTTCACGAAGAAAGCGTAAAAAAAATGTTTAAAAAAAAACAAACACCTTGAAAAAGTCCTTTATTTAAAAAAATAAATAAATAAACATTCCAGCGGTGAAATCCAGTGTCCCGCGGTGATCCCGATGTCCAGCGCTGTCCTTCATTGGTTGTGCCTGAGCGGACCTGATGGGGAACTCCCTCTCAGTATTTTAAATGTATAGACCCGCCCCTTCTAATGTTCCCCATCAGGTCCGCTCAGCGGACGAGATGCAGAACATGAGAAGGGGCGGGTCTATACATGTATTACCAAAGTGAGAGCAGTTCCCCATCAGGTCCGCCCCCTCGGTATGTCAGACCCGCCTACGTCATTGGCTTGAGCGGGGAACTTCCTTCACTATGTAAATTTAAATTTACATAGTGAAGAAAGTTCCCCGCTCAAGCCAATGACGTAGGCGGGTCCGACATACCGAGGGGGCGGACCTGATGGGGAACTGCTCTCACTTTGGTAATACATGTATAGACCCGCCCCTTCTCATGTTCCGCATCTGGTCCGCTGAGCGGACCTGATGGGGAACTTTAGAAGGGGCGGGTCTATACATTTAAAATACTGAGAGGGAGTTCCCCATCAGGTCCGCTCAGGCACAACCAATGACGGACAGCGCTGGACATCGGGATCGCCGCGGGACACTGGATTTCACCGCTGGAATGGGTTTTTTTTTTTTTTTTTTAATAAAGGACTTTTTCAACGTGTTTGTGTGTTTTTTTAAAAATTTTTTTACGCTTTCTTCGTGAAATGGTAGGGGTACAATGTACCCCTTACCAATTCACATGGGGGGGGCCGGGATCTGGGGGTCCTCTTTGTTAAAGGGGTCTTCCAGATTCCGATAAGCCCCCCGCCCGCAGACCCCCACAACCACCGGGCAAGGGTTGTGGGGATGAGGCCCTTGTCCCCATCAACATGGGGACATCCTCCCCATGTTGAGGGCATGTGGCTTGGTACGGTTCAGGAGGGAGGGGAGGCCGCTCTCTCGTCCCCCCCTTTTCCCCTGCGGCCGGCCAGGTTGCATGCTCGGATAAGGGGTCTGGTATGGATTTTTAGGGGGACTCCACGCCATTTTTTTTTTTATTTGGGGTGGAGTTCCCCTTAAAATCCATGCCAGATCTGAAGGGCCTGGAATGGATATTTGGGGGAACCCCACGTCAATTTTTTTTTTATTTGCGGCGGGGTTCCCCTTAATATCCATTCCAGACCTGAAGGGCCTGGTAATTGAATTCTGGGGAACCCCCACGCTTTTTTTTTTTTTTTTTATCAATGACTTTTGTATGTATTGCCGGGAGCCGACAATTCATTAATAGCCGCGAGTCAGTTTTAAATGCATTTTTTTCTTTCAAAAATGACACTTTTTGCAGGGACAGTTCTAAGCACGGGAAACATGCGCCACTTTACATGCATATCATACACACCCCCCAGGTACGAAATTTAAAGGAATATTTCACTTTTATTTTTTCATTTTAAGCATTATTAAAATCACTGCTCCCGAAAAAACGGCCGTTTTTAAAACTTCTTTTTGCATTGATACATGTCCCCTGGGGCAGGACCCGGGTCCCCAAACACTTTTTAGGACGATAACTTGCATATAAGCCTTTATAATTAGCACTTTAGATTTCTCCCATAGATTTTTCGAATTTGCCGCGAACACCCCAATTTGTTCGCTGTTCGGCGAACGGGCGAACAGGCTATGTTCCAGTCGAACATGAGTTCGACTCGAACTCGAAGCTCATCCCTACTGTCTACCATTGATGTCACCCACAGCTGAGCACATATGGATTGAATCCCCCAAGCAGAAAGCAATAAAAACCTGACCAGGTCTGACCCTTCACTTCATCCAAAACGGAACAGTTTTCACCAGCGTTTAGTTTAAAGATCAACTCCTCAAATTACTATTCAAGAAGCAGATTCAATGCACAAAAATTCACCTGAAATACTTTTCTTTATAACCTGTTGATTTTATTCATTATACAGATGGAAGTGCTTTGACAGTTTTTATTATAATAATCTGAATTTAGCTACTCCAAAAAAAAAAAAATGCACTCTTCCAGCCAAAGAAAGAACAGGTCAGTAGGAATATACACAAGACCGATTAAATTATATACTTGAAACTGAAGGTGCTATCACACGAGAGCCTCTTGCCCTTGCATCTCCCACACAAGTCTTGGCGATGGGGCCTCTTCGGGTCTACATGACGCTGCTTCACGGGACACACACATCGAGTTTGTTTGCAGCTCTGTAAAAGGATATAGTGGGCAATTATCAGTGTTCAAATTCTCTCCATAATACATAGCAGCCATTGTTGTCCTGAGGCAGTCAATTCACAATCACCTTTTATGTAGGCAGTTCTGCTGCTTAAGCACTCCTGGCACACAACCTCTTGTGTCACCTATACTATATATTAAGGTGGTTCTAAAAAGGCACAAAGTTTCATGCATTCTATGCATGAAGGAAAAAACCTTGTGTGCAGCAGCTCCCCCTAATCCTTACCTGAGCCCCCTGCAACCCAGAATTGTTCACGATTGCTCTGGCTGTATGGGGACTCTCCACTGGCTCCCACTGCTGTCAATCACAGCCAATGAGGAGAGGGAGACAGGGCTGAGCCACAGCTCTATGTGTCTTATGGACGCATAGAACAGTGGCCCAGGAGCGAGCATGCAGCAGTGCCCCCGGCTTTCTCTGGTTGCACTGCTTGAGAGGGAGGAGCCAGGAGCATCAGTGGGGGACTTGAAAAGGAGATGATCGGAGCTGCTGTGTAAAACCACTGCACAGAGCAGGCAAGTAATTTTTCTTCAACAAAGCTTTATTACTTTAAAGCGGAGTTCCACCCTAAAAACAAACTTTTCATCAGCAGCTTCCCTTTAATCTAAATAAAAACAATTTGTTAAAAAAAAAAATCTTGCCTGTAAATAGCTGTTACTAGGCAGATTTCCTAATCTGCCTAGTCCGCAGTGGATGTACTTCTGTTCCTAACCCCCAATGGCCTCCTGGGAAATTACACTAATTTCCCCAGGAGTCTCTGGGCATTACTGTGCCGAAAAATCTACGTTGTCATAACGGGGCGGGACGTTCCTCTGTCGCCGCCCGTTGTCATGGCAACAATCCAAATCAACGGCGCTACGAGCGCCATTATACTGCGCATGCTCGAGAGGTACATGCTGGTTACCCAGCTTGCACCTCTATCGGGAAAACAAGGAAGACACATGAACATGCCCACAACCATCATGGAAACGGCCACAAGATCGCTGAGAAGATATCAGGTAAGTGTTTTCACGGATTTATGTACCGATCGTAATTTATTAATATGTGTTAAAGAATATTTAATGTAATCGATTATAGATTGGCAAAAAAAATTATGCCCGGAACCCCGCTTTAAGAATTGGTATACTTACTTATAAAGGTTTGCCTTTGGGTTTAATACCACTTTAACTCCCAAAAATACAATTAGGTTGTATTTTCCTTTATAGATAAAATATGCACATCAGGGGGCTTGGTCCATCAGAAGCTAATTAGATGGAAGAGAATTTATATTCCAGGCAAAGATAAAAAAATAAAAATAAAAAAAACTTACTTGACACATAATGTCTTCCACTCGATATGGATTAAATGATTTCTGACATGTCCTGCAGAATTGTTTGAAGTACACCTGCAAAAATCAAGCAGTAGTCAATGAATCAATGGCTTATGCCAAATCAAAGCACAACAGACTAAATGCACCTACCTTATTGGTGCTCTGAACACACCAAACATAGGCACTTTCCCAGCGAATGTTGCAGTCTTTACAGTGGTAGTAGCCATACTTCTGTTCCAGGAACTAAAGTTAAGATGAAAAACGATTTAAAAAAAAAAAATAAAAATAAAAAAAAAATGCTTTTAATAAGCAGATCTGGAACAAAAACCTACAGACCTCCAACTTTTCAGAAGCTTCCAAGACCAGCATGCCTTTAGAAGCAGTTGACCAGGAATGGTTTGACATTTTGGTAGGGTCTTGAAAGCTCATCAGTTACATTTTAAAAGGTTTTACAGTTGCTACAAAAGCAGCTTTGGAATTTTATGTAGGCCTGGTACTTTATATCCCCCCCCCCCCCCCCACTTTTGGCTTCCAAGAATTCTGCACCAGTCAAGGTCAAATTAAAAGGCATTTCATGCAATAGTGAATCAAATAAGAATGATACAAAAGTGATGCAGATCTGAAATTACAACATTGATGCCAATTTAGAAGTTCCAGTAAAACCAAGTTCACTCACATTTTCAGTTAGTAACATAGGAATTGTCATGACCTTTCTATCTCCTAAGAAGACAAGAATAGATGATTAGAGATTGACAAAAATCCTTGTGTAGCGGCCTCACCCCATCTCCTTTGTCTAGGGGTATGTCACACGACAGGGTGAGATGCGCTACGGCCCATGTCCTCCCCATAGCTGTGGGTGAGTTGAAGGCCAGTATCGGATATTTCCTCGGGCCTATGTGCTTTTGTCTAGAATCAAGTCCCGCTGTGTCAACACTTCCCTTTGCTCCTATCAACCAGAGTTCCACACACCGATCACAGTCCAACTCTTGTTTTATTGTATATCTCACAATAAACAGTGCTTCAGTAGCCAACTGGTTGCGACTTGATAACATTTTGATACGGGGAATGAGCAGGTCGAGGCACTATCCTGGTTATTAGCTAAACCACTGCGATCTCGCCAGCGGTTACTATCGCATTAGCTAGAAAGGACTTAGAACTTGAGAGTCTCTACCATCGACTCAAGAGAACATAGATAGGAGTACCTTCGCTGCGTTGTGGCCCCCATCAGGGGAAGATGTCCCTCCAAGGGAGTTACCAGAGGCCCATCCGTCACTGGGTTGATGCTGCTCCAGACTCTCCGAATGGGTAACCTCCCCGGCCTCCTCACCTCAGACATGGGCCCCATCCACCTCAGGGACCCTCGGACGTCTCCACCCTCGCGGGATCCAGTCGAAGTCACTGGACCCCAGGCCTCCTAGTTTAGTACCTCACCCCAGGCTGAAGGTGCCTGGGATGGACTCCGACTCCATTCTGGTCAGGCCTAGGGCGCCTGGGCCGGAGTCCGGAACCACCCGCACCCAGGCCTAAGGTGCCTGGGCGCGTGAAGAAGATCCTCCTGAAGACCTTGTGGCTAGGGCGTCTCCCCCTTTTATCTCTTCCCATCGACACCACGGCAAGTTCCCCCGCCCTCGCCGTACTATCTCCGGAAAGGGACAAAAAGGGTAGCACTGTAATGGCAAATCTACCTTGAGCCTCCAGGTACCCTCGCCACCCAGAGGCCAAGGAGATTATTACACCATCCAATCCTCCACGAACACAAGTGGTCCACTATTCCCATACTTACACACCTGAGTGTCCCACCTAAATTTAGAGACCCCGCTACACTTGCATTATGGTGGGTTTACCTGGCAGTTTGTGTCCAAGACATGAGTACTAGAGCAAGTACCCATCAAAGCTCATCCCTTTATTGCAGGACAGGTTCAGAGATTAGGTCGATTCACTGGAGGTACTTCTGACATTAAGCTGCCACCAGAGGCAATTAAAGGATAAGGGTGACCAACCACTCCTTTCCTCCCATCAAGGCATTTTGAAGTCTCCAACTCCTCCGAACAGCCAGCCCACTGCTTGCATCAAGACTGACAGCTTTTGAGAGCAGTACTGAGGCTGGGTGCCATGAGGTTTTCAAGACACCATGTACAGCAACTTGCTGGCCCCTCCCACCAGCCCTGATCTGCCTGCATTGCATAGAAAAGAAAGAAACCCAGGGATGACACCACTAGGTCTAAGGTATGTCAAAATTAATAGTTTTATTTTAAAACTGACTCCAGGAAACCCAACAATTCACCCTTGTATTGGGACTGCACCCACACAGCAAGGATTAACTGCTTGTTTAGATCTGGGGGGTTTGGAAAAGCAAATTTACTTAGCTGATCTGTCACTCCTGGAGCTGCAAGTTGTCTCCCATGCTGTGGCAGTTTAGTGGTTGTAAAGGCACAGGGTTCATAGAATGCATTAAGGTAACAAATTTGTGGGCGGTAACAAATTTGTGGGCGGTAACAAATTTGTGGGCGGTAACAAATTTGTGGGCGGTAACAAATTTGTGGGCGGTAACAAATTTGTGGGCGGTAACAAATTTGTGGGCGGTAACAGCCACCCCCCCCCCCCCCCCCCCCCAAGACATACCTTAACCCCCTCTCAATCCAGCAATGTCCACGAGAGCCCTGCCTCTCTGGGGACTTGCACTCCTGATTGTGATTGACAGCAGCAGGAGCCAAAAGCCAACCAGTGAGCCAATCAGGAGACTGAGGGGGCAGGGCCATGCCTCAGCTCCATGTGTAAATCTACACAGCTGCAGCTCGGAAAAATGCCTGCTTGGGTGCCTCCACAGCAAGCTGCTTGCTGTGGGGGCACCCGACCAGGTAGAAGGGAGCCAGGAGTGCCGGCATGGGACCTGAGAAGGGGAGGATCCGGGCTGCTCTGTACAAACATCACTGCACAGAGCAGGCAAGTAGGATATATAGATAGCTTCTTTTCTTTTTATATATAAACGAGGCTTTACTATCGCTTTAAGGTTCTCGTCATAAAAACCAATGTAGGGACCACATTCCTGCACTGGATTGAGGGCACCAAGGAACAGTCCACTGCTAGTGCATGGGGGAGCCCTATCTGCCAAGTGATTAGAGCATCAAGTACATCTTCTGCCCCCCCGCAAATGAACTATCAGCTAACCCTTGCAATGCAGACCCAGCCCCATTGCAAGGCAGAATTTAGGTTTCCTGGAGTGGGGACTTCCTGATCAGTGTCGGTTCACACCAGAGCAATGAGACATCGCATGTGATTCACACTGCTGTGCAGATCACATGCGATGCAAACTCAGCCACACAGATTGTATGGCTGAATTTGCATAGCATTCGGACCAAAATGGAACAGGGCCCTTTTTTTGTCAACACCAGAATCGTGTTCACACCCATGCAATCCAATTCCTGTCCGAATTGATAGTTTCCACTGCAATATGCAAATCTGGAGGTGTCATTAACTTTGTATTGACACTCCCAGCAGTTCACATAGGGCAGTGTGCAATGCCTGCAAGTCAGGTGCAATGTGGGAACCCACACTGAATGCGTAGGGTTTGCCGCAGTGCACCAGTGTGAACCCAGTCTCTATTTCAAATGTCTTTAGCAGGTTGGTGAGGAGAGAAGGCAAGATACAAGCTTTAAACCTCATTTGCAGCTAGCGTTGCCACCTCATCCCTTTAAACCTGAACACATATTACACAGGTTCTGTGGCTGATTAAGGCCCCTTTCACACTGGGGCGGTTTGCAGGCGCTATTTTGCTAAAATTAGCGCCTGCAAACCAAGCCTAAACAGCGGCTCCTTTCTCTCCAATGTGAAAGCCCCGAGGGCTTTCACACTGGAGCGGTGCGCTAACAGGACTTAAAAAAAGTCCTGCTAGCCGCATCTTTGGAGCGGTGAGAGGAGCGGTGTGTTTACCGCTCCTCCACCGCTCCTTCCCATTGAAATGAATGGGATACTGCGGTAATACCGCCCGCAAACCGCGGCTGTAGCCGTGGTTTGCGGGTGGTATTAACCCTTTTTCGGCCGCTAGCAGGGGTTAAAACCGCACCGCTAGCAGCCGAATACCTCTGCAATCCCGACGGTATAGCTCCGCTATACCGCCACCCGCCGCCCCAGTGTGAAACCGGCCTTAAGGTGGTAATGAAACTCACTTGGTGCCTTATCTGTCTTTAATTAGCCTCAGAACCTGTGAAATTCATATGTGTTCGGGTTTAAAGGGATGAGGTGGCAACTCTATTTGCAGCATATAGTAAGAGTTAGGCATTAAAAAGTTTTGCCTTTAGTTGTACTTTAGTTTGACAAAGGAGAGGGATTAGAACACCTGTCAGTTTTTATTGCGGTCTGTGCCTCCATTAAGGAGAGTCAGTAATTGTCCTTTTTATCATTGAAAGTGAAACAGAAAATCCCAAAATTTGGGTTGTCCCCAGAAAAGTAAGAGAAATCCTCAAATGGGGGACACTAGTTCTGGTGACCTGGGGGACCCCAAGGATTTCCCTAATTTGCAGGGATTTCCTCACTTCCTGTTTAGCTATGGGACAGGAAGTGAATAGAAATCTCTGCAATGGGACATAGAGGCAGGAAAAAAAAAAAAAAAAAAGTGGACAGCGGTTATATTCCTCCCTTGCTCTATCCAAAATGAGATTATGCCTATAGTTGTACTTTAATGTCAGAGTGTCAATACAAAGTAATAGAGAAAGTCATGCAAATTACCTTCCCATTTTTAATGCACACACACGCCTGATGCCTTATTACAGAGACAGATTACTTGCCTGGAATCTCAGTCTTGTCTGCCCAGGAGATGGAGTAGTCTGCTGGCCCTCAGTTTTGTCCTCTGAAGCCTCTTCTTTGGTCCCACTATCTATATTGCTGACCTCTTTGTTTTCAATCTCAGTGGCTTCTTGCTTGGTCACCTCATCTTCAGCTTTATTTTCTGATTCTTCTTCCACCTCCTGGAATGTGGCAAGTCTTCCAGCAGCCACAGGTGAATACACAGCAATCGTTCTGGGGAAGCGCACAGTCTTGGTTGGAGATGCAGGACTTCCTTGAACTTCAGGGCTTGGCTGAGGCGGTCCCACAGTTCCACTTCCACTTCTCCTCCTGAGAAGAGTTCTTGGACCCAATGAGCACTGAACAGATGCATCCTGTCTGGGGTTCACTTGAATCCCCACATCTCTGGTGTTTGCCTTCCTCAGCCTTGGGGTGAGGTTGGGGTTCACCTGAGACAAAATTGCCTTTAACTGGGCCCTTTGATAGTTGTCAAAATACTCCCCGGAGTCCCCATAATTGGTCATGTAGTTCTTTTGCCTCCAGTTCATGCCTTTAGTTTTAGGATTGATATACCTGTAGGAATAAGGGTTATACCCTGAATACATGTAGTTATCCATTGCCTCCTCTGCGAAGCTAGCCATAATGACTGGCCAGCAGCTCTTCCCAGGTGCTTGCTTAAATAGAGTCTTCCCTCATCAACAAACAGCCTGTGTAGAGGATGTGTTTCCTTTGTCAGGTTACACCCTATTCTACCTTGGAAAATAGACAGTGTTCCTTTTATTTTTTAGAAATTCATTATGTTTTCTATTTTATTTAATAGAATTACTATGGTAAAGTTTTGAATTCTGGGAATCTTTCCATCTAGTCAGTGATTATCTATTGAGTGAATAAAAAACCCAAAAGGTTAACGCTGCGCTTGAAATAAATGTGAAGCACTACAAGTGAATGAAGTAAATAAGGAGCTGCCAGCACCAAAAGTCTTAAATACAAAATGATTATCTATTGAGACCTGATTCACACTTGTGCAGGTTGCAGTTTACATAATGCAGGTGCATTTTGCGTTTTTTTCAATACACATCTTTAAACCATTGAAGTCTATGGAACCAAAAACCAGAAAAAAAAAACCCTGGCCCTTTCCATAAAATGCACAGATGTGAACTACATCCATAGGAAACCATGTTAAATGGACTGTAGTGTGCAAAACTGAAAACGCACTAAAAAATGCATAGGTGTGAACCAGGCCTAAGATTGTTTTATTGCATTGACGTTTATATGTTTACTTAACACTGCAATTATTTATGATTATACTGACAAATGTGTGACCATACATTTAAAAAAGACGCTTTGGCATCTTTAATAAATAGTTTAATAAAAAGAGCAACCATGCCACCTTACCCTAAGGCCACTTTCACACTGAGGCGCTTTCACGTTAAAAAAAGCGCCTAAAAACCTATTTCCATTAAAATCAATGAATCCTTTCACATTGGGGCAGTGTGCTGAAAAACACCCTCTTCATTGAAATGAATTGAAAGCGCTTCAAAAGCGCTCAGTGTTTTACTGGCAGTTTTTCAAGCGCCTCAGTGTGAAAGTGGCCTTAATTGTATCATGTTTTTGTAGACCCTGAGGAAAAATGACTTATTGCTGATCATGACTAATTAATCCTCTCTGGATTACCTAAAACAGGATTTTTTTTTTGTGTGTGATGTATGTGTGTTAGAGACATGTGACAGTGGGCCCTGCATTGGATCATAGTAGTGTTCCGTTCACACCTAGGCTATTTGAAACTGTTCACACCTACACACTAGGCTCCATTCACACCTAGGCGATTAGAATCAAGGGCGGAATCACAGCGATTCCAAAACTGTGGCAAATCGTGGGGACGCGGTTTGCGATGCCATTAATTTCCTAATGGCACCCCAAACGCAATGCAATTTTTTTCACGATTGTCGAGTGACAAAAACGCGCTACAATTGTAGCAAAAATCGCAATGTCAAATACTCCTGGCTCTGTGCCAAGACTTGGTACATGAGCTTCTTTGGAGCGTTTTTTGGAGTGGAGGGAGGCCCATTCAAAAGCGCTCCAGTAAAAAACACAAAAAAACAACGCTCAGGTGTGAACGGAGCCTTAAGGTTGTAGGAGCCAGGAGCGCCGGTGGGGACCCCAGAAGAGGAGATTCGGTGCCACTCTGTGCAATATCATTTCCAAAGAGCAAGTAAGTATAACGTGTTTTTTTTTTGTTTTTTTTGGGGTTTTAAATGAATTTACAATCAATTATCAGTTCAGTTCAGTTTACATCAGTTTGCACTTTAGTTCAGTTTACATTAGGTCTACATCTGTTTTTTTATTATTGTTTATTTAGATCTGTATAAAAAGAAAAGGGTGCAGCCTTAAGCCTCATACACACGATCGGATTTCCGCAGACAAAGCGTAGGACTTTTGTCCAAAGGGCGTTGGCATGAACTTGTCTTGCCTACAAACAGCAAAGAATTTTCAGCCAACAAACACAAAACTATGTGGTTTTTCAGCTCTTTAGCGCCACCCCTTGGGCAACTTCTGCTAATGTTGTGTTATGGTGAGCATTGCTTCTGAGCATGCGTGTTTGTACTTTGGATTTTTTTTCGATGGACTTCTGTACACACGATCAAATAATCCGACAACACACATTTGTTGTCGGAAAATTTTAAAGCATGCTATCCCACATTTGTTGGCGGAAATTCCGACAACAATTGTCCGATGGAGCATACAAACGGTCGGATTTTCCGACAACAGCCTGTCATCACACTTTTCTCATCGGAAAATCCGATCGTGTGTATGGGCCTTTATCCTGTTTATAAAAACAGACCTGAATGGAAATGGTAGGCGGATGTGAACAGATGATCATCTATTTGCATCCGCCTGCTCACAGACATGCACTATAGTTTAATCTGGATCCGCCGGAAAAACTGCCAGACGGATCCAGACTGAACGCTCATGTGAAAGGTCCTCTTTTTTTTTCAGCCAGGATCAGAGTATTTTTTTAATAAAAAACGCTTTATGGCAAGGTTAGATGGGCATTTTTGGGAATTGTTGTGAGATTTCCCTGATGGTAGTTTCTTGCCAGCTACCCTGGCAGATGAGTAAACTACACTCTATGACATTATGAGGGCATTTCCGTTGACTCCTGTGCTGGGATGGTGCAGAGATAATCAGCACAGTGTGGATTTTTCAGGGTAAATCTACACAAGTACTTCAGTTGCTAATAATGGTAATCAGTCACAAGACAGATGGAACTTCTGGCTTCCTATGGAGTAAGCTACATAAGTATAGCATGTAGAAATGTGATTAACCTTGTATGACAGCGCAATGTTACTGATTAGGACTACATGCTACCTGTAGACATTCATTTCATCTATTTAGTAATTATCTACTACTCCTAGGGGTCTATTTATCAATAATCCTGACTGTTTATCCTGCTTGTGTAATCAATAACAGTATAAATCTGATACATTCTAAGGCCTTGTACATATGGGCTTCATCTTGTATAACAGCAATGTGTACAGCAAGCTTTTATGAAGCATTTGCAAAGCTTTCAGTAAGCTTTAGGCTGAGTTCACACCTGCGATGAATGCGGCTCGCAGCAGAGGGCGTCACTGTTCTCCGTTTCAGGGATGGATCAGAGCTAAATGTTTGCTGGAAATTCTGCCCTGAAACGTAGAGCCAAAGATGCACAGCTTTCCTTTGCAAGCCACCCTGGAGCCGCAATGGAGATATGTGAACCGGCTCCATTGAGAGTCGGTCACAATCTCCTGTCATGCGAATTGGATGTGGGGGAATCCGCATCCAATTTGCATAAGTGTGAACCCTTAAGCAGTATTGTTGAAGCCTTTAAAGCAAACCAGTTCCTGTTTGGGGAGGTAGAACATAGATCTCAATGGGAATGCCAACTGTCAATATACACAGCTGGTAGTAGGCTTTCCTTAAGCCTCAGCTCCACTTACAGCCCTTTTCACACGGGCGTATCCGCTAAGCAGAATCTGCTTGCTCAGCAGGGGACCTCTCCGCTGATGCCCTCTGAGCAGGCAGGTTCGTGTCCGTTCTGCAAAGTCCCACTCTCCTCTATGGGGCAATCGGATGGAAACAGACTGCCTGTCCGTTTCCATCCAATGCCATCCGATCTGATCCGCCATACGGATGGGAAATAGGACCACCATCTGTCTTTTTTTGGTGGACAGGACTGGAAATGTGTCCACTGACATCTGCTGCACCATAGAAGAGACCAGAGGGTCTTAAAAATTGACAGGTGGACCTGATTGGACAGCCCATGTGTGAAAGGGGCCTAAAGCTTGTTGAGAGCTTGCTGAAGCCTGCTACCAGCTTTAAGCCCCATACACACTATTACCATATATACTCGAGTATAAGCCGAGTTTTTCATCACATTTTTTTTGTGCTGAAAATGCCCCCCTCGGCTTATACTCGAGTCACCTTTTTGCGCCTGATCTCCTGAACTTGATACTCATGTAGCCTCACTCTTTCTCTGCAAGTGTGCAAAGTTTGTTGTCCAGGGGACCTACGGCCGGGGAGCCCCCGATTTTTCAAAGCTAGGCACCCCTTCCATAGACTCCCATGTTAAACGGTCATTTCTCCGGTGACTTTGGGGACCCGGTACCGGCCGGTCGTAGATCCCCTGGACCCGAAACTTACCACACATGTAGCCCTATTTCTTCTCTGTAAGTGTGCAGAGGTTTTTGTCTGGGGGGACCTACGGCTGGGGAGCACCCATTTTTCAAAGCCGGGCGCCCCTTCCATAGACTCCCATGTTAAACGTCAGTCTAGTCATGGACACAGTGAGGCATGCACATGGACACAGTGAGGCACAGTGAGGCATGCAGATGGACACCCTAGGCTTATACTCGAGTCAATACGTTTTCCCATTTTTTTTGTGGTAAAATTAGGTGCCTCGGCTTATATTCGGGTCGGCTTATAATCAAGTATATACAGATCTTCTGCAGATTTTTGTCTTCAGATTTACCAAAACCATATAGTTGCAAGGGATAATGGGGGGGGGGGGGGGGTGCTGTGCTGTTCCCAGTAATAGAATCATGTTAAATAAAAATATAAATAAACTGATATCACAAAAATGCCAGAGTGCAAAAATTGCTAAACGCATGAGCATAAAATCCAAGAGTGCATAAATTCAAAAATATGTAGATATAAACCAATTAAAAGTGATATCAAAGTGCAACGTGCATATAAAAATCGAAATCTTGAGTATGCATTGATGTCCATAGAGGACTGTGCAAAAGGGCAAAGGAAATGTGCAAAATCAAACATATATTCCTGTGCAAAGTGCAAAAAGCTAAGTGCAAATGTGCAAAGCAAGCTGAAGTATAAGTTTGTCCAATCTGCAATGGATAATGCAGAGTCCAATCAAGTCCCACTCCCACAGAATATGTGCAAAATCAGACTGTGAGCATAGCAGTAATATATTCTTTCTTCAGTGTGCAAATATTTCCATGTGCAAAAAGTGCTGGAGAGATGAATCTCTTCTTCGTGCAAGATACACACTAGTGGGAGTGGCCTCACTTCACTATCTTTCACATTACTTCATTATCACATAATTTAATTTATCCAACAGTCGATTCCATTTGTGATTCTATAACAATATAATTGTAGCGGGCATTTAAATTTGGGGGGGAACATCTGGGTTATTCAACCCAGATGTACTAATTGTTAGGGAGTTTGAGAATCCCTTTTGTGGTTCTTGGAGGACTCTGGTGGTGCAAGGTTCCCTGCGGCCTGCAGGTGGCATTGTCGCCCTGGGCCGGAGTTGAACACTCACCGCAAGACTGTACCTTTTTGTTCTTTCCTGGCACCGATACAGCGGGGCGGGGAACCCGCTGTGACGCAAAGGGAGAGGAGATAAAAGGAATGGACGCCCTGACCTTGGGGTTCAGAGTTGGAGGACGCAGCCGCACCCAGGCACCTTCAGCCTGGGTGCTGGCGTTCCGGAGTTACGGGCCCAGGTGCCCTTCACCTGGCCAGAGCGAGGGATGGAGTCCATCCCACCCCCCCTTAGCCTGGGGTGAGGTACTATGACCAAGGCCTGGGGCCCAGTAACTTCGACTGGGTTCCGCGAGGGTGGAGGAGTCCGAGGGGCCCTAAGGTGTTGGGACCCGTATCTGAGGTGAGGAGGCCGGGGAGTGTAACCCTTCCGAATAGCCCGGTACAGCCCGGTGACGGCGGGGCCTCTGGTAACTCTCTTGGAGGGAAGTCTTCTCCCTGACAGGGGCTGCAACGTAGCGAAGGTAACTCCAGTTCCTGTTCATTAGAGTAGCTGGAAGAGACTCTGAAGCCAAAAAGTATGTTTTACAGCTACTGTGCTTAGCAACCATTGGTGAAACCTCAATGGTTTAGTTTTCTTTGAGGATTGTGCCTTGACCTACTCCCCACCAATACTGAACTGTTCTATGGGTCTCAAACTGTCTGCACGCAAAGGACTATTTGCTTGCCGTAATGGAATAAATAAGTGTTGGACCTTTTCAGTGTGTGGTACTCCAATTACTGGGAGCAAAGGGGGGTTATCAGCAGAACAGACTTGGCTCTGAGCGTATACACAGCTCCGCATTAAAGACAACATAGTGTTACTTTATATATATATATAGTGAGGCCCTGCTAAATTGTTTTGTATGCCTCCTTGGGTAGGTTTAAAATAAATAAATTACAATATTTTTTAATCTAGAAAACCTACGGGTGGTCCTCGGGTCGTACCCTTTCCCCCAAAGGACCCCCCCCCCATCTCCCCTCTCCAACAACCCCCTTCTTTTTTCCCCCAGCTTCACTAGGGGGTGACTCCTTGTTAGCTGGGTGGAGGTGGGGCTCTTCCTCGTGGGGGACCCAAAAGGCATGTGGAGACACCCCGGAATCGTCAGGACTTGGTGCACTTTTAGATGAGAAGCAATTCGGTCGGCCATGAAATACAACTTTCTCGTCAAGGAACTGGTAAACACACTCAATCTCACACTAATGAAATATATTAAAATAATTATGTATTTACTGTAAATATAATTTCTTTCTTTTTCCACATAGAACATATTCCCCTGAAGAAGACCGTTAACCATGAATTTTGGGCGAACGCGTAAGTATTTTATGTGGAATTTCATATGAATTCACTGTTGTTTTAATTTTGAGTCTATGTGTTAATGTTCCTTTATTGATGAGTTATGTTATTGATGTCACGGACAGAAATTGCTTTTTATGACTCCCATGTAATTATGCCCCATTCCCCCTTGTTTTGATACTGTGATACGTGAAATAAATATATTTTTACAGAAACCATCTGTTACTTGTTTCATACACTACCCCGCTGCTTAAAAACCCCTTGAGGGATCTTCTATCTAAAAAAAGTGGGAGTGGCCTCTTACCTTGCGGTAATGAGACAACCGCATGTGTATATTGTGACAGCAGGAAGGTAAAGTCACCTGGTTGCATCCAGGGGGGTAGATATATTTCTCCCAGATTCAGGCTTTATGCCGACTTATACAACTAGGGAGTTGATGAAGCCCAGCTGAGGCTAGTGGGCTCATGGATGACTCATACCTCTAGAGAGAGGGCTGGGCGTCGTGCAGGCAGGGAGTTGATGAGACCAGCTGAAGCTTGTCAGCTCATTTAAGGCCTTTATAAAAACTCCCAGCTTCATTAGATGTTAGCTCATGCCTGGACCCAGACCTGTGTGGACTGTCTAGGGAGAGTGAACCCCTGTGCGGTGAGGCAAAGCCTGTGTGGCTATTTGTTTGGACTTTTACTAAACCAGGGACTTAGGGACTAGGACAGCACCAGGCTGATCCCAGTTGTTAGTTTAGGAAACCTGCATGTTTAGTCAGAGGTCAAACTGACCAGGATTTATTTTGTTTATGTTTCTTTTTGGCTTTGCTGTGTTTTTGTCACTGTACATAGAGAAATAAACCGCACCTTTTGATTTTGAAAACCACAACCTCCGTCTGCTGGCCCTGTTTTTGTGTGGGGAGCCCAACCAGGGGGTCACACACACCCGCTACCGAGTTAACCCCCTCACAGTTGGTGGAGAACCAGTGGCAGTTTTTTTAAGCCAGCATGGAGGAGATACTGAAACAGCTGGCTCTAGCAAATGCCAATCAACAGCAGACAAATGCAGGTTTGCAAAGGAGCCTTGCAGCCCAGCAGCAAGCTCATCAACAAGCCCAGCAGCAATCTGAGGCCCGCTTCATAGACCTGTTACAGAAGCAAGAGCAGAGACTACAACAAATGGAAGCAGTAATGCAGCAACGTCCGCAGACCAGTGAGGAAAGCCGTCCCACTAATACCGCGTCCTTTGGGGTGAGTCGTTTATTGACAAAAATGACTGGAGAGGATGATCCAGAGGTATTTTTGACCACAATTGAAAGGACTGCTGAAAGAGAAAAGTGGCCTGAGGAGCAGTGGGCTGGACTGGTGGCTCCTCTGTTAACTGGTGAATCGCAGAAGGCTTACTATGACCTAGAGCCTGACCAAGCAAAAGACTATGTGATGCTAAAAGCTGAAATATTGGCAAGGCTGGGTGTCACCCTGGCTGTCCGGGCTCAGCGTGTGCATAACTGGACTTTCCAGCTTGGAAAACCCCCCAGGTCTCAAATGTATGATCTCATTCACCTGAGCAGGAAGTGGCTACAGCCAGAGACTTTGTCCGCACCGGAGATTGTGGAACGTGTTGTGATGGATCGTTTCTTGAGAGCTCTTCCTACCGCCATTCAAAAGTGGGTAAGCCATGGAGACCCAGAAACGGCCGGTAAACTTGTGGATCGTGTAGAGAGATACTTGGCTACAGAGAACCTGACGGCCTCTTCCAGAGACTCTCGGACTTTCCACCCTAAGACCAGACCATCCCCAGGGGCGGATAAGAGGATTCCAAGGGGTGAGGGTGGAGAGAGTGAGAGGGTGGGAGCTCTACCCAAAGTTTGGCGAGAACAGCCTGGGAAGTCAGGGGCTCAAGAGGCAGCCAAATGGATTGTTTGCTACCGCTGCCGGCAAGCGGGACATATTGCAGCAAATTGCCCGGTTGTGGAGGAACCCATGCAATGTGACTTTCTGATGGACAGACGTCAGTCGCTGTGTGCGACAGTCGCATGCACTGCCATTCGGGGAACTGAGAAACATTTATGCAAAATGTGTATTAATGGTAGAAATGTTGTGGTATTACTGGATTCAGGTAGCCTTGTGACCCTGATAAAGGCTGAATTAGTTAAAACAGAGGTCTCTGGGAATAGCAAGGTAGCTGTTATTTGTGTGCATGGGGACACCCGAGAGTATCCAGTGACTACAGTGTGTTTCGAGACCCCCAAAGGTACCCTCTCTCATCCAGTGGGGTTAGTATCTCAATTACCGCATGATGCCATTGTGGGAAGGGATTTTCCGAAGTTCTGGGAACTGTGGGATGATCCTGAGCCCCCCACTGGTGCCCCTATGTACCAGGAATGTGATAGCCAGAACTCCTCTGAGAGTGGTGAGGACTCTCCAGAATTTCCCTTGTCAGTATTGGCAGGGGAGACTCAAGAAACTGGAGAGGAGCCCACCTCCTCAGACGAAAACCTACCGTCTGTGGAGTTTTCTGATCTGGAGGTTCACAGGGAAAATTTTGCCACAGAACAGTTAAAAGACCCCGCCCTAATAAAGGCACGGGAAAACGTAGTGGAAATAGATGGCGAGTTAGTGAACCCAGATAATACCTGCACTTACCCATACTTCAGCGTAGAGAAGGACCTACTGTATCGGGTGGCAAAAAGGGCAGAAGAAACCGTTGAGCAGCTTGTGGTGCCCAAACCTTACAGGAAGTTGGTGTTGGAGTTGGCCCATGGGCACATTCTTGGAGGTCATCTGGGGACAGAGAAAACCCGAGAGAGGGTATTACAGAGATTCTATTGGCCTGGGGTGAAGGACATAGAAAATTATTGTTCCTCCTGCCCTGTGTGTCAGAGGTCGGCCCCGATGCCACATTTCCGTAGCCCGCTGGTCCCTCTACCCATCATTGAGGTCCCGTTTGAGAGAATCGCAATGGATTTGGTAGGTCCTATAATCAAGTCCGCTAGGGGGCACCAGTACATATTGGTTATAATGGACTATGCCACCCGTTATCCAGAAGCGATCCCTCTCAGAAATACCTCGGCCAAAACCATAGCCAAAGAGCTATCTCTTGTTTTTAGCCGGGTGGGTATTTGTAAAGAACTGCTTACGGACCAAGGTACACCCTTTATGTCCCGGGTTATGAAAGAGCTGTGTAAATTGTTCAAAGTGACGCAATTGCGTACATCTGTGTATCACCCCCAAACCGATGGGCTGGTTGAAAGATTCAACAAAACCCTAAAACAAATGTTGAAGAAAGTGGTGGATAGAGATGGAATGGATTGGGACTGTCTACTTCCTTATTTGATGTTTGCTATTAGGGAGGTGCCCCATTCCTCTACGGGATTCTCCCCCTTTGAGTTACTGTATGGGAGACACCCAAGAGGGCTGTTGGATATTGCCAAGGAAACTTGGGAAAGTGAGAGTTCTCCCCACAAGAGTGTGATTGAGCATGTCGCCCTGATGCAAGATCGAATTGCACAGGTAATGCCCATCGTGAAGGAACATTTGGCCCAAGCGCAGTTGGCACAGCAGAGAGTGTACAACCGTGGAGCAAAGACCCGTACCTTTTCCCCGGGGGATAGGATATTGGTACTTGTCCCTACGGTTGAAAGTAAATTCCTTGCCAAATGGCAAGGCCCCTACGAGATAATGGAAAAAGTGAGCGAAGTGAATTACAAGGTCAGACAACCAGGAAGGCGAAAGCCCGAACAGATATATCACGTTAATCTGTTGAAAGCCTGGAGGGATAGAGAGTCCCTAGTCGCAGAAACTTGGTCACCAGCTCAAACTGGTTGCGTGATTCCGGAGGTTGGAATAGCAGCCACCTTGTCACAACCCCAACAACAGGAGGTTAAGGAGTTTGTGCTTCGCAACAAGGAGGTGTTCTCTGAGCTGCCGGGACAAACATCTGGGGTAGAGCATGATATTATTACCCCGCCCGGTGAAAGGGTGAAGTTAAAACCCTATCGGATCCCAGAGGCCCGACGGGAGGCAATACGGGAGGAAGTACAGAAAATGCTGAACTTAGGGGTGATAGAGGAGTCCCAAAGTGATTGGTCTAGTCCCATTGTGTTGGTGCCTAAACCGGATGGGAGCTGGCGATTTTGTAACGATTTTCGTCAGTTGAACAAAGTTACAAAATTTGACACCTACCCCATGCCACGTATAGATGAGTTGATCGACCGGCTGGGAACAGCCCGATACATGACGACTCTTGACCTCACAAAAGGGTATTGGCAAATTCCCCTGGCCAAGTCGGCCAAAGAGAAAACCGCATTTGTAACCCCAGACGGGGCGTTCCAATATAAGAGAATGCCGTTCGGGTTACAGAATGCGCCGGCCACATTCCAGCGGAAAATGGACCAGATACTGAGGCCCCATCGGAAGTATGCTGCGGCTTACCTGGATGACGTAATTGTCCATAGCACAGATTGGGCCTCACATCTGCCAAAAGTGCAAGCAGTCCTAGACTCTATCCGGGAAGCAGGGTTTACGGCTAACCCCAAGAAGTGTACCATTGGGCAGGAGGAGGCCAAATATCTTGGGTACACCATTGGCAGGGGAGTGATAAAACCCCAACTCAACAAAGTCGAGGCCATCCAGAGTTGGCCACGTCCCAACAGCAAGAAGCAGGTACGGGCCTTTCTGGGAATCGCGGGTTATTATCGGCGCTTCATTCCCCACTTTGCTTCTAAGGCTGTGCCCCTAACCAACCTGACGAAAGGGAAAGGGTCGGTCATGATTAAATGGACCCCCGAGGCTGAGGCAGCATTCCAATTCTTGAAACAAGCCTTATGTAGCCAGCCAGTGTTGTACTCACCCGACTTCTCTAAAGACTTTGTCGTACAAAGTGATGCGTCAGATGTGGGGTTAGGAGCAGTATTGTCCCAGGTCTGGAACGGGGAAGAGCACCCAGTCATTTACCTCAGCAGGAAGTTGAAGTCCCATGAGGTAAATTACGCCACGGTTGAAAAGGAGTGTTTAGCGGTGAAGTGGGCTCTAGATTCCCTTCGGTACTATCTGCTAGGTAGGCACTTTGACATGGTTACGGATCACGCTCCGTTAAAGTGGATGGCTCAAAACAAGGAGACAAATAGAAGAGTGAATAGGTGGTTCCTGGCCCTACAGGAATTCAACTTCACAGTAAAGCATCGCCCTGGCGTTCAAATGGGGAATGTGGATGCTTTGTCTCGAGTACATGAATGCCTGATTGCTGGTGTTCCAACCCCAAGGTTAAAACAAGAGGGGGGGGTATGTGACAGCATGAAGGTAAAGTCACCTGGTTGCATCCAGGGGGGTAGATATATTTCTCCCAGATTCAGGCTTTATGCCGACTTATACAACTAGGGAGTTGATGAAGCCCAGCTGAGGCTAGTGGGCTCATGGATGACTCATACCTCTAGAGAGAGGGCTGGGCGTCGTGCAGGCAGGGAGTTGATGAGACCAGCTGAAGCTTGTCAGCTCATTTAAGGCCTTTATAAAAACTCCCAGCTTCATTAGATGTTAGCTCATGCCTGGACCCAGACCTGTGTGGACTGTCTAGGGAGAGTGAACCCCTGTGCGGTGAGGCAAAGCCTGTGTGGCTATTTGTTTGGACTTTTACTAAACCAGGGACTTAGGGACTAGGACAGCACCAGGCTGATCCCAGTTGTTAGTTTAGGAAACCTGCATGTTTAGTCAGAGGTCAAACTGACCAGGATTTATTTTGTTTATGTTTCTTTTTGGCTTTGCTGTGTTTTTGTCACTGTACATAGAGAAATAAACCGCACCTTTTGATTTTGAAAACCACAACCTCCGTCTGCTGGCCCTGTTTTTGTGTGGGGAGCCCAACCAGGGGGTCACACACACCCGCTACCGAGTTAACCCCCTCACAATATATATATATATATATATATATATATATATATATATATATATACTAGGGGTGGCTGCTCCTCCCTTGTGATCCTGGACCAGGTGTGGGTCTTGGGCTTTTTTCTTTGTCTCTCAGTGGAAGCAAGGATTAAAAAGAAATGGGGTTCCAGATAGTGTAGTATGTTTAAAACCAATGCGGTATTTATTATAACAACAGTCAAGGGTACTCACATAACATATACAAAAGTCAACACTTATCTCCTACGAGCAGCGATCTCGTCAGCCTACGTCTATCTGCGTGCCTTTGTGTCTCTACGCGTGGCGTCACTACCATGTGACTTCATCAGGGGCCAGACATCTTTAAACAGCTCTGATCCTCTGATCTATGCAGTTGATGTGAGTATCTATAGGGATGTCCATCTTGTCCTTTTCACCCACTATTTATTCCTACTATTCAGTTACAATATTATACCATATGGCTATGTCTCTTTATAGATCACCATTGCATTCGCCCCTGAAGAGTTGGTATACCCCAACGAAATGCCTTGGGCTTACATAGATGCATGATGTCCATACAGATGATTTTATGTCTTTTACATTGTTTTACTCCAAGATTTTCCAATACCATCCAGCCCCTTCAGTGGTTCATGTTGTGCAGGACTTGTCTTTACTCCATAATATGCCAAGCACCATGGCGTCAATATGTATATGTGGTTTTTAGCATGCTCTGCGTTTATGCGATTTGTGTATGCATTTTTATGTAATTCGATATGCTGTACATGATCTTACAAGGTATATTAAAATGCTTTTTGCTAAGACTGCTTTTTGGTATACATCTCTCATTCAAAGTCCCCAACAAACTCCCCTCTTTTTTGTCAGAACCCATATAAGCAATACTGTGTTTTACATCCCACATGCTTACTCTGCAATAGTGATTGGCCTCATTTAAAGCCCCCCTGACCAAACTCTCTCCTTTTCTGTTTGTTTACCTCAGGGGTAGGCAACCTTTTGAGCAAAGTGTGCTGAAAAATGTTTTCAAAGAAATTGAGCGTGCCGATTTTATAACAAAAATCAATCACGAAAAGGATTTTTTATAAAGTAAATGCTGTAAACTACTTTAGTTGTGAGATATTAACATCCTGCACTCTCACGCCTCAGATCAGCCCCAATTCCTGCAACTCCACACCTGTACCACCCTGTTCATCTGCCCCACCAATGTACTTCCTTTCTTATCTGCCACACCACAGTAACCCCCTGTACATCTGCCCCACCACTGTACCACCCTGCTCTTCTGCCCCACCAATGTAACCCCCTGCTCATCTGCCCCACCACTGTAACCCCCTGTTTATCTGCCCCACCAATGTTCCCCCTTTCTCATCTTCCCCACCACTGTACCTCCATGCACATCTGCTCCACCACTGAACCATCTTCTCATCTGTCCTAACACTGAACTTATCTGCTCATCTGCCCCGCCACTGTGACCCCCTTTCTCATCTGCCCCACGACTTTACCTCCTGCACATCTGTCTGACCTCTGTTCCCCTCTGCTCTTCTGCCCCACCACTGTAACCCCCTGCACTAGTAAGTGATGCAAAGGTTCAGGAATAATTTCAACAAAGTTCCCAGAAGCTCAACAGTAATTCCACAAACTGTCACCTGATTGGGGTTTTCTCAATCACAGTGAAATCCCTTCTTTCTGAGATTAGTAGTGGCAACCAAGCGAGTCATCTTCCTCAAGATGGTGGGCGTGGCTAGCAGGACTGTGATTGGCTTTAGCAGTGGCCAAGACAGTCCTCCTCCTCATGATAAGAGGGACTGCCCTCCCTAGCAGAACTGCACCCAATCTCTTCCCCATCACAAAAGCTGACGATCGCAGCTACAGCAAAGTTAGAGAATCAAACAATGTTTCCCAACTTTTACAATGAGTGGGGGCACAGTGCCTCCCCCTCAGTGCAGGTGCGGCGTGGGGAACTCTCAAATTCGAATGCATTAGTGTCTCACTGACACTTCCCTGAGCTGCTCTTCTGATGGGGAGGGAGTCGAGTGCCGGCAAAAGAGGCTTCGGGTGCCTGGGGTTGCCTACCCCTGGTTTACACTGTGTAGTGACCGATTTTTGCCAGATTATACCATACCTGTACACTTTCAAATTGAGGCAGATAGCCACTTGGTGCCCAAGCAGAAGATCCAGGAGTGTGAAAAAAATTGTGGCGCACCTATGTGCTAGCTTTGACACTATTCTCCCATGTCTGATTGATACACATATTAACTGACAAAAGCCATTGGATGTTTTCTGAAACGATACACTGATAATAAAATGATTTGATTGGTATTAATAATTATCACTGCATCCATGGGCATTTTTGGTGACATTGTAATCCACAGGATGATTTTTGTAGTTTAGTAACAACTGTGGATGAGCTCTAGTGGCAAGTATGAATATGCCACTATCATGCTAAGAGAACAAACAATGACACAGAGTCTTTGTAACATGTAACAATACTTGCAGGCATTTATGAACAGAGTCACATGCTTCAACCAGTCACCTGCGCATACAATATATCTAGTCCCATTCATTTAATAATGCTTGGAATTCTGGGTAATAAGTGATGTGTGCAGCGACGTACTGGAAGTAGGATGCTGGAACACAGTTTCAAGTTGCTTTCTATTTATACACAGCAGTCTTACATAACTGCAACATGACATTTATCTTATTCAGCACTGACATTGTTAAATCAATTGGTTTTAGCTAAATCACCATTGATACTGTGTTTTGTTCATCAATTTAAACATACTGACATACACTGAACAATTTAAATTAATTTGGCTATACATTGTGCATACATGCTAACTGCCCGTATTTGAGGTACAGCACCAGCTTTTAAAGACCAAGTCCAACTAAGGATGATATTTAATTTTAAGAAGGATATTGGTGGAGTTCAAGGTGGCAAGATCTGGGTGAAATGAATGAGATGATAGACTTTCAGCTTACTTTTATGTTCCCAATCCAATATTCCTTTGCTGTAAAAATCAGGTGCCGACCACTTTGACAAGTGTTCTCTGCTCTGCAGCAGACCAGATGCTGGTGAAATCCGAAGAAGTGTGGATGTATGTTGGGACCCAAACTTTATAGCTGAAGATCTCTGGATTGGAGCAATTAGCCAGGTTTAACATTTAAAAACACTCTTCTATTTTTTCAGGACACCATGAAATTTAGCAAATGTAACCTCTACCTGTGCCTTTTCATTCTCTGTGCATTGAGGCCCATGGTCAGTGTGAATATTGCATTGCTTACATCCTTGAGCTTGTCTACACAGTACAGTGTCTGAAGGCATAAGTTTAAACCGATTGAGGCATAATGAATCTCTCTAGAAGTACATTCAGATTCCACAACTGGCAGCTTGGACTTGCATGAGATAGTGTGTGGGGAAAGGTTTGATTCAACTTCCTCAGTGCCTTCCTTCTTACAGCAATTTGTGATCTGTTTCTCTTATGATTAGTGATGTGCAGTATTAAAATTATAGCTGTTTGTCTTTAGTGCCAGAATCCATAAACTATGTGGAGCAGATGCACCTGATGACGTCAGATGTGACAAAACACGTAGAGCAGAGTGACGTTGTAACATCATCACTTAAGCCAGAAGTGCATCACCGTGTCCCTGGGACCGTGATTTTGATACGGTGCTGGTATTACAGATCCTATGTGAGTGTTCTTAATCTATTTTAATAAAAATTTGTTTTGCGGATTTACACTAATGGGTTTCTGGCCCCTTTTTTTCCTCCATTGTGTTTGCAGTATATTTACTGAACTGGATGCAAGCCAATGAGAAACAAAGGACATTTGAGCTGCTGAGCCTCTTTTATTATAACAAATGCCTCTTTGACCGCTGTTATTGACTGCTGTTATTTAGAGGGTCATGGCTTTCTGGGAAGCCAGCATTCTTCTCACTGAGGTGATGTGGTGTGGTGTTGCTAATACACTGGATGTCCTTATCTCACAAGAATTATCCTTATTTCACAAGGATTTTTTTCTGGAGGACTTAAATGGACTTATATCATTCACAATTTTTCTGCACAGATATTGATTTTCCTTTATATATGTATGTGCATGTTTTAGAATACTGAATTGAATATGCATTTTAATTAGGCACTTTTATTTATTAGTGCTACACTCTTGGTCTGTATGTGGAGTAGATACCTTCCCTGTTATCAGTCCTGACCTGCAGACAAGTGTCTCTGTATGTTGCACTGTTGATCATTATACAGACCACAAACAAGCTGAATATAACTACCAGCGCCTGGGTCTAAGTTTCCTTTGAAAGAAAATGCAAAAGTTAAAGTAGAACTATAGGCAAAACTTTTTCTTTTCATTTTGGATTGAGTAAGGGAGGGTTATAATCCCTGTAAGGTTTGTTTTTGCCCACTTTGTCCCACTGGGGAGATTTGCCTTCCCATCCTGTCCCATAGCCACAACAGGAAGTGAGAGCAAATCCCTGCAAATTAAGGAAATTCCTTGGGGACCCTCAGGTCACCAGAACTAGTGTCCCCATTGGAAGATTTCCCATCTATTACTTTTCTGGGGACAACCCAAAATGTGGGATTTTCTTTAGCTTTCAACGATAATGGTAAACAGGACAAATAGAGAAGGTGAATCTCCCTAACGAATGCACACACAGCAATAAAAACTGAGAGATGTTCTAATCCCTCTCCCCTCTATCCAAAAGGAAAAAAAAAAAAAAAGTTTTGCCATTAGTTATACTTTAAGTTTGCAAAGTTGCTTCCTGTGCCTAGACATATGAAAATAGGTATCGTGTTTTAAAAATGTATTTTTTTTCCTTTAGGCAACCCTATTGATTCAGAAATGTACAACTTACTATACATTAGACCGTCTCCAGGTCTGTATATGTGCAAATATGAAACGCAACAAAGGTCTCTTACAACTATGCCCACAATTTACTTGTGAGATGAAATGCATTATGACCATATATACTGGATATAGTATATTGTGCGTTCACACTCCCATTCAAGAGACCCAGAGAACAAAAACCAAATTCTGCCGACTAAGCATTGTAATGTAAACATATCTGATACATATATACAGATTTACATTGAATTAATAAAGTCCTGGTGTGGGCTCGTTTGGAAGAGAATTTTGCTCTTCACTGTTGACTGTTCCATAAGATATTTCATTGATCTCTTCCTCTTTCAGTTTTTTATATGAGATATCTGTGTCTTCATCTTCAGATGGCTCAGGTTTATGGAGAACTTCCTTCCTATAGAGTTTGTAGACCAAGACATAAATACCCGCTTCTGCAGCTTGGAATAGAGCGTACAGTAATGGGAACATGTACATACTGCCTATTAGATGAGCAGGGAAGGCCAGCTTTAGGAGGGCTGTGCACAGCTGGACATTCTGACAGCCGGTCTCCAGAGACACAGTTCTCCTACAGTTGGGAGGCAGATTGAATAAAGTGGCTAAGCCATATCCCATGGCATAGCCTATCAAAGGCATAATCACTGCCACGATATACACAGCAGGTGGAATTGTAGCCAGTAGTTCCGGGCCCAACATGGCTCCAGTGAGGATGAACAGGAGGAGCAGAGTAACCAGCAGAGACCACAGAGAAACCTAAATAAAAAAAGAAATAACAGAGCTGTTGCTGCAATTGATTAACTTATAGCAATGTAGTAACTAACCCAAGCAGCTATATGTGAAGTTGTACCACTCCTTTGCTATCAATCAAAAGTTTACCACTCTATCAACAATATGGCAGAAGTGTAGGACTGCACTTGGTTTTTACATGGAACCTTTTAAGACACTCAAACCACCTAAATACGCTGAGCTTTTCATATATCCTAAAGTGGTTCTAATACCATCTCTGCATTAAGGTAAACCACTTTCCAATGTCTATGCCCCCCCCCCCCAAACACTTACCTGACACCACTCTTGATCCAGCGCTGTCCCCACCGGGAGCCCCGCTCTGCTCTCCTCTTGTATTCACTGGCTTTACTGAGAGCATTGACTCCCACTGCTGTCAGTAAAATCCTGTGAGGGGGTGGGGCCAAGCTGCGCTGTGCGTGCTTATGGACGCATGCAGCCCAGCTTGGAAGAGCTCCCACATGAGTGCCTGCATAGCAAGCGGCTTACTATGGGGGCACTCGGAGAAGAGGAGGAGTGGACAGTGCCGACGGGGAACCCCAGAAGAGTAGGTTCAGGGCTGCTCTGTGCAATACCATTGCACAGAGCGTGTAAGTAGAACATGTTTGTTATTTCAAGATCTCTGGAACTACTGATTGTTTTTCTTGTAGTTTTCACTGTAGGTAAGCTCTGATAATTCATTTTTTAAACATATGTTCAGTTTAGATTTCCTAGGCCTTACTAGACGCTCAAGGTAAACCTCTGCAGGGCCGATCCTGGGTGGGTAGGGCAGGTTTGCTGCAGAGGGTGGGTGCTGATGTGCCAGAGTGCTCCCCTCCGTTCTCCTCTTCAGGGCCGTCTTTAGCGTGAGGCAGAGCAATTGCAGCCGATCCCCGCCCCCTTCTTGCTCTCTGATTATTACAAGCGGCCACACTGAGTCTGTGACAAGGGAGAGCGTCTTGCTGTGCTTCCTTCTCTGTCAGAGCGGCTGTGACAGGGAGTGTGGGCAGCAGAGCGGCAAAGGGGGGTACTGAATTTGTGAAGAGGTGAGAGCTCTAAAGTGTGTGTGTGTGTGTGTGGGGAGTAAATTTGTGAAAAAAGGTGACAGTTGTATAGGGAAGCATGTTTTGTAAGTTGTGGGGGAAAAGTTGAGTGTTCACATAGGGTACAGGGGTGAGCTGTGGACACAGCGGTACAGTTGTGAGCTGTAGAAGGGGGGTACAGAGGAGAGCTGTGGAAGGGGGGTACAGAGGAGAGCTGTGAACGCGGCGTACAGGGGAGAGCTGTGGACGCTGCACACAGGGGCGAGCTGTGGACGTGGCGTACATAGGTAAGCTGTGGAAGGGGGGTACAGAGGAGAGTTGTGGACGCGGCATACAGGGGTGAGCTGTGAAAGGGGTGTACAGGGGTGAGCTGTGGAAGGGGGGTACAGAGGAGAGCTGTGGATGCGGCGTACAGGGGTGAGCTGTGAAAGGGGTGTACAGGGGTGAGCTGTGGAAGAGGTGTACAGAGGAAAGCTGTGGAATTGGGTACAGAGGAGAGCTGTGGATGCGGCGTACAGGGGTGAGCTGTGAAAGGGGTGTACAGGGGTGAGCTGTGGAAGAGGTGTACAGAGGAAAGCTGTGGAATTGGGTACAGAGGAGAGCTGTGGATGCGGCATACAGGGGTGAGCTATGAAAAGGGGGTACGGAGGAGAGCTGTGGAAGGGGGTACAGAGGAGAGTTGTTGACGCAGTGTACAGGGGTGAGCTGTGAAAGGGGGGTACATAGGAGAGCTGTGAAAGGGGGTACAGAGGAGAGCTGTGGAAGGGGGGTACAGAGGAGAGCTGTGGACGCAGCGTACTGGGGAGAGCTGTGGACGCGGCGTACTGGGGAGAGCTGTGGACGTGGCGTACTGGGGAGAGCTGTGGACGCGGCGTACTGGGGAGAGCTGTGGACGCGGCGTACTGGGGAGAGCTGTAGACGCGGCGTACTGGGGAGAGCTGTAGACGCGGCGTACTGGGGAGAGCTGTGGATGTGGCATACAGGGGAGAGCTGTGGACGTGGCGTACATGGGTGAGCTGTAGACGTGGCGTACAGGGCTGTGGAAGGTAGATACAGAGGAGAGCTGTAGAAGGGGGTACAGAGGAGAGCTGTGAACGTATTATATAGGGGTGAGCTGTGGAAGGGGGGTACAAAGAAGAGCTGTGGATGCAGTGTACAGGGGTGAGCTATGGAAGGGGGGTACAGAGGAGAGCTTTGGATGCGGCGTACAGGGGTGAGCTGTGGAGGGGGTGTACAGAGGAAAGCTGTGGAAGGGGGTACAGAGGAGAGCTGTGGATGTGGCGTACCGGGGTCAGCTTTGAACCAAACTGATAAGAGGCATGGAGGAGCTCAGCTATGAGGAAAGATTAGAGGAACTGAATTTATTCACTCTTGAGAAGAGGAGATTAAGATGGGGGATATGATCAACATGTACAAATATATAAGAGGCCCATATAGTGAACTTGGTGTTGAGTTATTCACTCTACGGTCAACACAAAAGACAAGGGGGCACTCTTTACGTCTAGAGGAAAAGAGATTTCATCTCCAAATACGGAAAGGTTTCTTCACAGTAAGAGCTGTGAAAATATGGAATAGACTCCCAGCAGAGGTGGTTCTGGCCAGCTCAGTAGATTGCTTTAAGAAAGGCCTGAATTATTTCCTAAATGTACATAACTATATATAATATAATTGGGTACTGACATTTATAGGTAAAGTTGATCCGGGGAAAATCCGATTGCCTCTCGGGGGATCAGGAAGGAATTTTTTCCCCTGCTGTAGCAAATTGGATCATGCTCTTCTGGGGTTTTTCGCCTTCCTCTGGATCAACTGCGGGTATAGAATTGGGTATATGGGATTGTATGATATATATATTTTTTTTTTCTATGGTTGAACTGGATGGACATGTGTCTTTTTTCAACGTGACTAACTATGTAACTATGTGAAAGGGGGGTACAAAGGAGAGCTGTGGTAGGGGGTACAGAGGAGAGCTTTGGACGGGGTGTACAGAGATGAGCTGTGTCTGTAGGACTACCAAAAAGTACAGCGCATGATCTGAGTGCAGCAGGACCAAGCTGCTGCCAGGGTACAGACCTGCTGTGCTGCTTACTAGAGTTGCCACGGGTAAGCCAGGGAGAGCGGACAACTAATCAGAGGAGTCACTGCTGCTGCTGCATCACTGGGTCTGGTGAGAGGGCATTGTGACTGCTATTTGTTACCACCCCTAGAGACTAAACCATAAAGAACTACCTTTCAGCTACCCTATAGTTCTATAGCTACTGCCTGCAGGCCTATTGACTGCTTTAAAGTTTGCCAACTGTTACTGGGCTCAGGACTAAAGACTGCTTCTAACAGTTTCTGTCCTGAGGCCTTGTCCCTTTATTTAGTTAAAGAGGTACCTTTTAAGAGATTTTGTACCCCAGTCAATCCCTTAGGCTATGTAGCGGGCATTTAAATTTGGGGGGGGAGCATCTGGGTTATTCAACCCGGATGCACTAATTGTTAGGGAGTCTGAGAACCTCTTTTGTGGTTCTTGGAGGACTCTGGTGATGTAAGGTTTCCTGCGGCCTACAGGTGGTGTTGTTGCCCTGGACCGGAGGTGAACTCACATCGCAAGACTGTGCCTTTTTGTCCTCCCCTGGAGCTGGTACAGCTGGGCGGGGAACCCGCTGTGACGCAAAGGGAGAGGGGATAAAAGGGGCGGACGCCTTTACCATGAGGTTGTTGTGGTCCGAGGGTTCAGAGTTCGGAGTTGGAGGACGCGGCCGCACCCAGGCACCTTCAGCCTGGGTGCTGGCGTACCGGAGTTCCGGGCCCAGGTGCCCTTAACCTGGCCGGAGCGAGAGATGGAGTCCATCCCAGGCACCTTAAGCCTGGGGTGAGGTACTATGGCCAAGGCCTGGGGCCTAGTAACTTCGACTGGGTTCCGCGAGGGTGAAGGAGTCCGAGGGGCCCTAAGGTGTTGGGACCCGTATCTGAGGTGAGGAGGCCGGGGAGTGTAACCCTTCCGAATAGCCCGGTACAGCATTAATCCGGTGACGGCGGGGCCTCTGGTAACTCCCTTGGAGGGATGTCTTCCCCCTGACAGGGGCTGCAGCGTAGTGAAGGTAACTCCAGTTCCTGTTCCTTAGAGTTGCTGGAAGAGACTCTGAAGCCAAAAAGTAAGTTTTACAGCCACTGTGCTTAGCAACCGTTGGTGAAACATCAACGGTTTAGTTTCTTTGAGGATTGTGCCTTGACCTACTCCCCACCAATACTGAACTGTTCTATGGGTCTCAAACTGTCTGCTCGCAAAGGACTATTTGTTTGCCGTTATGGAATAAATAAGTGTTGGACCTTTTCAGTGTGTGGTACTCCAATTACTGGGAGCAAAGGGGGATATCAGCAGAACAGACTTGGCTCTGAGCGTATACACAGCCCAAAGGTAATCTGGTGCTGGCCTTCACCTCTACATGCTGTAATCTAGAGGACATGGGCCTTGGCGCACCTCGCTCTCCCCTTCAAGGTACCCCTAGACCGGAGCCAGAGTAACCGCTAAAGAAGAAGAGAGAGGGTGAGGCCGCTACACTACTTTCACACTGAGGCAGTTTTCAGGCATTTTAGTGCTAAAAATAGCGCCTGTACAGCGCCTGAAAACTGCCTCCCATGCCACCCCAGTGTAAAAGCTTGAGTGCTTTCACACTGGGGCAGTGCGCTTGCGGGACGGAAAAAAATGTCCTGCAAGCAGCATCTTTGGGGCGGTTTGGGAGCGCTATATACAGTGCTCCCGAATCACCCCTGCCCATTGGAATGATTGGGCAGCGCTTCAGAAAACGCCATAACACGGGCGCTTTTAACCTTTTCATCAGCCACTAGCGGGGGTTAAAAGCGCCCCGCTAACAGCCGAAAAGCGCCTCTAAAACTACGGTAAAGCGCCGCTAAAATGAACGCGCATTACCGCCAACCCGGCCGTGGTTGCAGTGTGAAAGCAGCCGTATGCCGCGTACACACGACCGTTTTTTATGACGAGAAAAATGCAATTTTTTATTTGGTCATTAAAAACGATCCTGTGTGGGCTCCAGAGCTTTTTTCGCAACGTGAAAAATGGCCATTAAAAATTTTTTCTCGTCATTTTTCACGTCGTCGTTTTTCTCGTCGTGAAAAACGACCGTGTGTAGGCTTTAACGACGTGAAAAAAATGCGCATGCTCAGAAGAAAGTTATGAGACGGGAGCGCCCGTTCTGGTAAAACTAGCGTTCATGATGGAGAGGCTGAAAAGCGAGAATCGTCTCTCACCAAACTTTACTAACACGAGGATCAGCAAAAGCAGCCCAGAGGGTGGCGCCAATCCGAATGGAACTTCCCCTTTATAGTGCCGTCGTACGTTTCGTACGTCACCGGGCTTTGTTCGAGCATTTTATTCACGATCGTGTGTAGACAAGGCAGGCTTGAGAAGAATCCCGTCGAGAAAAACTTTGTTTTTTCAATGACATTAAAAACGGTTGTGTGTACACGGCATAAGAATGCACTCTAGACTATTGTAGTATTTTTCTCATCTATACTGCATTTACCGTTTATTAATATTGTTTATTGTTGTTTTGCTAACTCACCTTTATATTCTAGTTAGTGGTATAAAACCTAATATTGGCCAATTTGCCAAAGTTATTACTCTAGCACAGGGGTCTCCAAACTTTTCAATACGGGGGCCACATTGTAGATTTTACAAGTATTCGGGGGCCGAAAAAAATCAGTTATGTACAAATGAATGAATCGTCATTCCCATCATCAGTGTCCCCAGCAGAGTTTTCCCCATTATCAGTGTCCCCAGCAGAGTTTTCCCCATTATCAGTGTCCCCGGCAGAGTTTTCGCCATCGGTGTCCCCAGCAGAGTTTTCCCCATCGGTGTCCCCAGCAGAATTTTCCCCATCGGTGTCCCCAGCAGAATTTTCCCCATCAGTGTCCCCAGCAGAATTTTCCCCCCCCATCGGTGTCCCCAGCAGAATTTTCCCCATCGGTGTCCCCAGCAAATTTTTCCTTATCGGTGTCCCCAGCAAAGTTTTTCCCATCGGTGTCCCCAGGGTTCAGGGGTGAGCTATGTACAGGGTTCAGGGGTGAGCTATGTACAGAGTGCAGGGTTAAGGGGTGCGCTACATGCAGAGGGTGAGGTGGGTGCAGAGGGTGAGGTGGGTGCAGGGTGCGGAGGGTGAGGTGGTGCAGGGTGCAGAGGGTGAGGTTGGTGCAGGGTGCAGAGGGTGGATGCAGGGTGCAGAGGGTGAGGTGGGCGCAGGGTGCAGAGGGAGGGTGCAGTAGCAGAGGGTGAGGTAGAGGGAGGGTGCAGAGGGTGGGTACAGGGTGCAGAGGGTGAGGTGGGCGCAGGGTGCAGAGGGAGGGTGGGTGCAGAGGGTGAGGTGGGTACAGGGTGCAGAGGGTGAGGTGGGCGAAGGGAGCAGAGGGAGTGTGCAGGGTGCAGAGGGAGGGTGCAGAGGGTGAGGTGGGTGCAGGGTGCAGAGGGAGGGTGCAGAGGGTGAGGTGGGCGCAGGGTGCAGAGGGAGGGTGCAGAAGGTGTGTGCAGGGTGCAGAGGGTGAGGTGGGTACAGGGTGCAGAGGGTGGGTGCAGGGTGCAGAGGGTGAGGTGGGTACAGGGTGCAGAGGGTGAGGTGGGCGCAGGGTGCAGAGGGTGAGGTGGGCGCAGGGTGCAGAGGGTGGGAGCAGGGTGCAGAGGGAGAGGTGGGTACAGGGTGCAGAGGGTGAGGTGGGAGCAGGGTGCAGAGGGAGGGTGCAAAGGGTGGGTGCAGAGGGTGAGGTGGGTACAGGGTGCAGAGGGTGAGGTGGGCACAGGGTGCAGAGGGAGGGTGCAGGGTGCAGAGGGTGAGATGGGTGCAGCGTGCACGGCTCCCCCCAGCCCCCATTCCAGTACAGTCAGAGCTCCACACTCCGCTCCACTCCAAGGCAAGATTCTCCTCCCACAAAGCTTCCCCCCCCCCCCATTCCAGCCAAAGTTTTCCTTATTTTACTCACAGCATTTTGTCCTCCGATCTCCGTGCAGCAGTTCCACAGGCAGCTTCCTGTTTGCAGATTCCCCGCCCCCTTCCTCCTCTGCTCTGACTCCGAGGGCTCTCATAGAGCGTGTGTACACAAGGATGATCAGAGCGGCTGCGGGGAGAGGAGCGCAGCAGAGCTTGTGTATTTCCAAGTGACAGTAGCACGCAGCCAGCATGCGACCAGCACCGGAGGTGGCCGAACTCCAGCGGTCAGCACGGGGCGGGCAGCGCAGGGCCAAAGACGGCAATGTGGCAGAGCCTGGGAAAGCTGCGGGCCGGACAAATCAAACCCGCGGGCCGGATGTGGCCCGCGGGCCGGGGTTTGGAGACCCCTGCTCTAGCAGATTGTGTCATAATTTACCTGCTGTGTGCTTATTTATGTTCAAGTTGCCATTCGTTCCAAGCCATATCAATAGATTAAGCCTAGGTTCACACTGTAGCGATGCATGAACCAGCGCGATTCCAGCGCCGGTTGCCGCATTGCATCTCTTCCGCAGGCAGTTCACACTGCCCTCTGTGAACCCCTGTGGGTGTCAATACAATATTAATGACACCCCCAGATCGGTTCACAGATCGCAGTGCGAACTGTGAATTCAGACAGGAATCAGATCGCTTGGGTGAGAACACCCAAGCGTTCCGATTCCAGTGCGAGAAAAAAATGTCCCTGCACCTTTTTTTATGTGCATCCAACAACTGTAGGGCTGAACTAGCACTGGACAGACATCGCATGTGATCTTTACTGATCTGCACCTGGGCTCAGAGTATTTACCACTAAATGGGGGTGTGTCTATTTACTAGTAGTAATTCACTGCCAGGTAAAAAGAATTTTAAACTTGTCTTTACTTTAAGGTGACTAGATTTTTTAAATGAAATCCGGGGAATTTTTTTTTTTACTAGTAATGGCGGCGATCAGCGACTCATAGCGGGACTGCGATATTGCGGTGGACAAATCGGACACTAATGACACTTTGTGAGAACCAGTGACACTAATACAGTGATCATTGCTAAAAATATGCACTGTCACTGTACTGACACTGGCTGGGAAGGGGATAACATCTAGGGCAATCAAAGGGTTAAATGTGTGCCTAACAAGTGTTTTTTCACTGTGGGGAGGTGCTTTTACTAAGGAAAGGCATAGATCCCTGTACCTGCTTTGCAGGAACACAGGATCAATGTCTTCCATACTGACAGAACGGCAATCTGACTTGTTTACATAGGCAGACCACAGTTCTGTCTTTGAACATAATGATCAGCGGGTACCAGTGGACATCGAGTCCGCCCAAGCCGCTGATTGGCTCCCATACCCAGAAATGCAGGATTACGTATATACGTGATCCTGCGCAGCTCGGCCGTCCTGTAGTAGTTAATCTGCTATCAGGCGATCAGCAACTGGTTAGCATCTTCAGCATTATGATAACTCATAGGCAGCAGGCACTCTATCATGGCTCTGGCTGGCTCTGTCACAGTGTGTCACTTAACATGGCTGCTAGGTGCTGATACATATGACCAATAAGTTAACATGTCTGCTGGGGGCTGATTTTGGTATGTGACACACTGTGACAGAGCCTGCCAGAGCCATGATAGAGTGCCTGCTGCCTGTGAGTTATGATACCATCCATGATGCCAGAGAGACAAACACAGTGCAATGTAGTCTATTCACAGACACCCCCAAAGCACTCCTGTGTTGAAGCCTTGAAGGCGCTGGCAGCCCCACGATCGGATCAACTTCCCCTCTGTTCCTGCTGCTCGACACCGTCAGCTGCCCGCCTCACAGCCTCTCAAGTCTCACTCTCTGGGCCCCGGCTACTACTGGGTGGGGAGCGGAGGAAGATCACTTTGTCAGGGAAGGCAAGGAGATAAAACAGGCAGGCGGCTGGACGGGACTTGAGCCAAGGCAGAAGAACATGTGAGCGGAGCTAAATGGGCATGCACCTGAAACTGAAGAAATATTCCCTCCACTCTGACCAGCATATGATCATCAGAAAGGGGCACAGATAATGGAAAAAATATACCCCCCCTAAGCTAGTAGGTGCGATGGAGCAGGGGGTGTAATTCAGAATATATTTTTTTTTACTCTGCACTGACTGTCTTTGAATTTGCCTCAGCCCCTGTTCATATCCAATCCGGGGACAAAACCGGGGACAGACTTGATCCGGGGACAGTGTCCTCAATCCGGGGACTGTCCTCTGAAACCGGGGATGTCTGGTCACCCTACTTTACTTGTGCCTGTAGGGATTTTTATTCAACCCGGTGTGTCAGAGGTGCTGTGGTTGTTCTTGGAGTCGAGGAGGAGAACAGAGAAAATTACCAAGCGGGAGTTGTGCCAAACTAGCTTTTGCTTACCAGCGTGCACACTCCGCAATATGTAGACAAACAATACATGCAGTTTGCACCCTGGAGTCTACAGCGGCCTGCCCAATCAGCAGCAGCCCGATGGTAGATGGACAGCGCAAACCGCCAATGAGAGCGGTGGCCTGGCTCAGATACCAGGGTGGCTGCAGCCAGTGTTGTGGGAGCTGAGGGCGGCTCATTGCTAATAACAAGTTGGTGTCTCCTCACCTCCCCAGTCTATGGTGTGCAGGCAGTGAGGAAATGATGTGCTGTAACCTTCAGCAACCAATCAGTGATCTGTAATGATGTGCTGTAATCAGGGCCGCCAACAGGTATTTTGGGGCCCCTTACACAGCTTCAGGCATGGGCCCCCTGGAGCAGAGGAGAACCGGGGGGGGGGGTGCTGCCGCCGCGAATTGAGAAGCGGGGGGGGGGGGGGGCTGACGCGAATTGAGAAGCGGGGGGGCCCCTTGAAAAAAAATTATTTCAAAAAAATAATAAAAAGAAAAAATAATAATTTTTATTTTAAAAAAAAGTGAGGTTGCCATCCGGGGCCCTGGGGACCTCCGGGCCCCTTACAAAAAATAAAAATAACATAAATAAATAAAAAAATAAAAATGTATTAAAAAAAAATAATCATAAAAAAAAGGGGGTTGACATTCGGGGCCCTGGGGACCTCTGGGCCCCTTACAAAAAAAAGGGGGGGCATCCGGGCCCCTTACAGGTGTACTGCCTGTACCCCCCTGATGGCGGCCCTGGCTGTAATCTCTAGCACCCAATAAGTATGTGGTAATTATGCAAAGTAACCAATAGCAACCAATCAATGAGTAGTAATAATGTGCAGTAACCTCTAGCAACCAATCAGTGAACAGGAGAGACCAGCTGTAATCTCTAGCAATCAATCAGTGAGCAATAATGATGTGCAGTAAGTTCTTGCAACTGTAGCGATACCCCCAGTTAAGAGGGCTGCCTTGTTTGTTTTGGGTCCTGTAATGCACCGCTGTAAACCCCTGGCAATCGGCTCTAACCTCTCGTGGCACAGTTAGTAAAGGGGATGATAGAATTGCAATCACTCTAATATTCTATATGACACAATCCTCTTTATGGTATAGCACAGTAAATGACACTGACAACCAATATACTTAACTCTATTATTTTTACTGTTGGTAAAAGTTAAAATGATAAAACAGTATGCAATGTCACATGCAGAGCCCTGCAATATGGGTATACTTATTAAAACATCAAACGTTCAGCAATATGATAGACAGTTTAACAGACCCCGCTGCAGCTATCCTCCCTCGTGAGCAAAATGGCGCCCAGCAATGTCCTATACTACCCAGTCAGGCCTGACTATGATTTGGGTATAGTTCTGTGGAAGAAATCTTCGCTAGCAAAACACGGTGGTGCACTTTCAAGAACAATTGTAATCCAACAAAGAAATGATGATCGGTAACTTTGCAACAGCCAGGGAGACTAATAACTCAGTTCAGCAGATAGTCTCCCCAGAGTGTAACTGCAATCACTGTGATGGCCCTGGATAAAGTTAATGGGCCTAAAGATACTGTAATGTAGCTCTGAGCAGGTGCTCTCTCATCCGACCGGACCAGTCCTTGTCCGCTACTCCCGTTACTGCGACTCGCTTCCAGGGCCACCAACAGGGGGGTACAGGCAGTACACCTGTAAGGGGCCCGGAGGTCCCCAGGGCCCCGAATGTCAACCCCCCTTTTTTTTTATATAAAAAAAAAATGTATAATTATTTTTTTTATACATTTTTTTTATTTAATTTTTTTTATTATTTATTTATGTTATTTTTTTTTGTAAGGGGCCCAGAGGTCCCCAGGGCCCCGGATGGCAACCTCCCTTTTTTTTTAAATAAAAATTATTATCATTTTTATATTTTTATAATTTATTTTTAATTTTTTTGTAAGGGGCCCAGAGGCCCGGAGGTCCACAGGGCCCCGGATGGCAACCTCCCCTTTTTTTTATAAATTATTATTTTTTCTTTTTATTATTATTATTATTTTTTAATTATTTTCCTTTTTTTTTGTTCTTTTGTTTTTTTTTGTGTTCGTCAGCACCCAAAGCCCCCCCGACCTCAACAATTCGCGGCGGCAGCACCCCCCCGCTTCTCAATTCGTGGCACCCCCAATTTGCAGCGGCAGCACCCCCCCCCCGGTTCTCCTCTGCTCCAGGGGGCCCATGCCTGAAGCTGTGTAAGGGGCCCCAAAACTCCTGATGGCGGCCCTGCTCGCTTCACAGTGTCCACGACACCCGGGTCTTCAGTCCTCCTGATGGCAGCACTTGGCAACAGGATCAGACGCTCCGCAGGCTCCTCGGTGGAGCGGAAGGCTCTTTGGAAAGACACAAGGCCCAGGCTTCAGGCCTTGTGCGCACAGCAGGTCAGCACAGGGATCCTCTTGCTGGGAGGGCGGTGTCCAAAGAGAAAGAACCAGGCCCCGCCTCTCCCTTATAAAGTCCACCCCAGCAGTCCTTGCGCGGGGAAATGCACCCTGGGTGCCCTAAAGCGTGCTGGGAACTGTAGTCTCTTTAGGAAAAAAACGATACCCCGCTACACAACCAATCAGTGAGTGGTAATGACATGGTGCAACCAGAGTCCGTGAGCAGTAATGAAAAGCAGTAACTTCTAGCAGCCGATCAGTGAGCGATAATAATCTGCAGTAACCTCAAGCAACCAATCAGTGATTGATAATGATGTGCGGTAACCTCTAGCAACCAATCGGTGAGCCTGGACTAATTAGTGAGTGTGGACCAGTTCTTTATGTTTAAATTATTACAGTCTAGGTGTTTATTTGTTTTTTTTTGGGGATGTTGGAGTGGAGAGCGAAATTGCATGGGGGTAGGAGGGCCCAAGAAAATGTTTGCCCATGGTCCAATCAATATTAAAGACGGCCCTGCTCCTCTCCTTGTGTATGTCACACACGCCGCACGGAGCTTTCACCTGAAATGCCCGGCCGCACTGTGACAAAGTCCCGCCTGCTAGATCGGCCTCCTGTAATAGACAGAACACTGATCCAATGCAGTGAAATTGAATCAGTGTGATGTGTATCATAGGAGCCACGTGCTGGTCTAGGAGGCAGGACTTTGTTACAGCGGTCGCCCGGGCCATTCAAATCCAAACTCCATGACAGCAGGAGATCACCGCTTTGTGTGATCCAGAGTACTGGTAGGCTGAAATTGGTGAGCACGGCTGGGCTGCATTTGGTGTGCTCCATTTGGTGGGCACTGATGGACTGCATTCGGTGGGCACTGCTGGGCTGTATTTGGTGGGCTTTGGTAGGCTGCAATTGGTGAGCACTGATAAGGCTGCATTTGGTGGGCACTGATTAGCTGCATTTGGTGGGCACTGATAAGGCTGCAATTGATGGGCACTGATAAGACTGCAATTGAAGGGCACTGGTAGGCTGCATTTGGTGGGCACTGGTAGGCTGCATTTGGTGGGCACCGATAAGGCTGCATTTGGTAGGCTGCATTTGGTGGGCACTTTTAAGGCTGCATTTGATTGCCACTGGTAGGCTGCATTTGATGGGCACAGGTAGGCTGCATTTGATGGGCAATGGTAGGCTGCATTTAATGGGCACTGGTAGGCTGCATTTGGTGGGGACTGATAAGGCTGCATTTGGTGGGTACTGATAAGGCTGCATTTGGTGGGTACTGATAAGGCTGCATTTGGTGGGCACTGGTAGTCTGCATTTGGTGGACACTGATAAGGCTGCATTTGGTGGGCGCTGGCAGGCTGCATTTGGTGGGCACTGGCAGGCTGCATTTGGTGGGCACTGGCAGGCTGCATTTGGTGGGCACTGGCGGGCTGCATTTGGTGGGCACTGGTAGGCTGCATTTGGTGGGCACTGCTAAGCAGCATTTGATAGGCACTGATAATGCTGCATTGATGCATTGATCTCTTGTATCACTTCCGCAGTCTATGACCATCTCTTGTATCATATCTGCAGTCTCTGACCATCTACTGTAGTATATCTGCAGTCTCTGATTATCTTCTGTAGTATGTCTGCAGTATGTCTGGGGGCTCTTTCTAACAGACTCTCTAACAGTGGCCCTCTCTGTGTTCATTAGAAAGACACCGCTCCAGGTCCATTAGAGTACTCTGCTTCTGTTCCTGTATTTTGTTTATTGTTAAGAGATTATGGGAGGATCCCAGGGTAACAAAGACTCATCCCAGGGTAACAAAGACTCATCAGAGAGCATCTCTGTGTTTGAGTCATTGCCATAGAAACATTTGTAAAGGGGAGGAGTTAGTAAGATAACCACGCCCACGTGGGGGTGCCAGAAATATTTCTGCACCCAGGCGTCTGTGACCCTAGGATCGGCCCTGAACTTCCGCATACATTGATGAATCATTTGTTTATCCAACTGGTGTGCTCTGATATGATTTTAATATGCACATACACACACAATCATCTTAAATGGTAAAAGTTGTCACTTTCACGTGATCATTTGTGTACATGGGTACCTATGTAACTCCATACAAGAGAGGAAAGTGTTTGTTTCTCTTTGCATAGGTAAAATGTCCTTGGATAGTTATATAATCACTACAAGGCCTTCCACTTGTAGGCAGGGCCTAATTTAGTATATTCCCATCGGCAATAAGTTTAAAAGGCTTAAAATAAAACCTGTGTGGCTCACGGCCAAAGTTAAAAAAGCTATAAATAATAAGAGGAGTGCTTTTAAAAAATATAAAAATGAAAGAACACTATCATCGTTTAAATCAGGGGTCTCAAACCTGTGGCCCTCCAGCTGTTGCAGAACTACAAGTCCCATCATGCCTCTGCCTATGGGAGTCATGCTTGTAACTGTTTAGCCTTGCAATGCCTCATGGGAATTGTAGTTCTGCAACAGCTGGAGGGCCACCAGTTTGAGACCCCTGGTTTAAATGTTACTAAGAATATAACAGAATATGTAAAAAGGAAATCAAGAATGCAAAAATTCAAAATGAACGAGAGATTGCAAAATATAGTAGGACAAACCCCAAAAATCCTTAAATTATATTAATAGTAAAATGGTCAGGTTTGAGTATGTAGACACTTTAAAAAATAATCTGGAGTGGGTGACTGGGGGCAAATTTATAGAATACTTTCTTCAGCTCTGTGTATACAAAGGAGCATGGGGGGAACTCATGTCCATAATGGGTACAGTATTGATAAAGCACCAGGACCAGATTGCATCCACCCACGGATCCTAAAAGAATTGAGCCTTGTAATTTTCAAAGCCATTGTTAATGACTGGATTAGTACCACTGGATTGGCGTAGGGCCAATGTGGTGCCTATATTTAAAAAGGGATCAAAGTCTTTACCAAGTAACTATAAACCTGTTAGTTTAACTTCTATAGTCGGGAAGATACTGGAGAGTTTAATAAAAGACCACATACAGTGCCCTGAAAAAGTATTCATACCCCCTTGAGATTTTCCAGATTTTGTCATGTTACAACCAAAAGCGTAAATGTATTTTATTGGGATTTTATGTGATAGACCAACACAAAGTGCCACATAATTGTGAAGTTGAAGGAAAATGATAAATGGTTTTCCAATTTTTTTTTTTTATAAATATGTGAAAAGTGTGGCGTGCATTTGTATTCAGCCCCCTTTACTCTGATACCCCTAACTAAAATCTAGTTGAACCAATTGCCTTCAGAAGTCACTTAATTAGTAAATAGAGTCCACCTGTGTGTAATTTAATCTCAGTATAAATACACCTGTTCTGTGAAGCCCGCAGAGGTTTGTTAGAGAACATTAGTGAGCAAACAGCATCATGAAGGCCAAAGAACACACCAGACAGACAGGTCAGGGATAAAGTTGTGGAGAAGTTTGAAGCAGGGTTAGGTGATAAAAAAATATTCCAAGCATTGAACATCTCACGGAGCACTGTTTAATGCATCATCTGAAAATGGAAAGAGTATGGCACAACTGCAAACCTACCAAGGCATGGCTGTCCACCTAAACTGACAGGCCGGGCAAGGAGAGCATTAATCAGAGAAGCAGCAAAGAGGCCCAAGTTAACTCTGGAGGAGCTGCAGAGATCCACAGCTCAGGTTTGAGAATCTCTCCACAGGACAACTATTAGTCGTGCACTCCACAAATCTGGCCTTTATGGAAGAGTAACAAAAAGAAAGTTATTTTCAAAGAAAGCCATAAGAAGCCATGTGGAGGAAACAGCAAACAGTTGGAAGAAGGTGCTCTGGTCAGATGAGAATAAAATGTAACTTTTTGGCCTAAAAGCAAAATGCTATGTGTGTGCACATCACCCTGAACACACCATCCCCACCATGAAACATGGTGGTGGCAGCATCATGTTGTGGGGATGCTTTTCTTCAGCAGGAACAGGGAAGCTGGTCAGAGTTAATGGGAAGATGGATGGAGCCAAAAACAGGGCAATCTGATGGCGCGTACACACGACCGTTTTTCATGACGTGAAAAATGACATTTTTTTATTTGGTCATTAAAAACGGTCGTGTGTACGCGGCATTAGAAGGAAACCTATTAGAGTCTGCAAAAGACTTAAGTCTGGGGCAAAGGTTCACCTTCCAGCATGACAACAACCATAAACATACAGTCGGAGCTACAATGGAATGGTTTAGATCAGGCATGTCCAAAATCCGGCCTGCGGGCCAATTGCGGCCTCCCGTTAGGGGTTTACAACCACTTTAAGTACAATCTCAGTATTGACCAGATTACCAGAAGACTGCTTCAGCTAGAAGGGGTAGCGTTCCTTGATGGAATATATTCAGGATAATTCGGCAGTTTGCATTGGCTCTACGTCTTTGTACCAACTATGTGCGTATAAGCAATGGCCAAGCAGCCTGCTCTGAGCTATGCCTTCACAGAAGCCTTCCCCAATTCTAAGTACTGTCTCTCACACGTGGGTTCCTGTCCCTGATGTGGGTCTCTTACTGTATTTAAAAGGTTTTCTCACTCAAGATCACCGCCAAAGTCTCTTGAGAGTTCAGTGTCCAAAAAAACAACTTTTCTATCTCAAGGCACTGTACGGCATTACTAAGGGACCAATTCCCCTACGTGACTTCCCTTCCCATGCAATAACAGCAGCATAGTCCTATACATGTGGGAAAGCTAACTGTACCTGCCTAGTGCCTACATGCGGTTTGGTGAGTGTGTCGAGGAGAAGACTGCAACAGACTTCAGCTGGCCAATCAAGAGTTTTCAGGTGGGGAACAGGTGATAAAATAGATGTTGGAGGGCACAGTGAGCAGGCGGCTCAGTGAGCAGTTACCATTTTCTCTTGTGCTTAGGACTGTTTCAACTGACATAAAGGCCTTTCTTTTGTCGTTGGGGGGCCTTAAGGCACCATGCAAGTGCCAGCTAACCCATGGGTGTTTTGTGAGATCCAACACCTCTTCTAAAGGAAGGGACAGATGATACTTAGATGACAGCAAAAATAGACATTTCAGCTTTTCCTGTTCCACTGCAAAATAATGGAGAATTGTTCCACTGCAAAATAATGCCCAATTTTGCAGCACTTGTGTCGCCCCTTGTCTGCATAATGTCATAAGCCTTGGTTTTTTACCAAAAAAGAAACAGGAAGTGGGCTGTATAAGGTATTTACTAACAGCAAAAAAATTTACTCTCCAAAATTAAAACAACAATGGCACAGGATTTAATAGATGGAAAAATGAAAAAATGACTAAAGTTCTGCTTCAAGTTGCTCATTATAAAAAAGCCCACGTAAGTGAATGGAGTTCATGGTGTACTAATCAAAAAGAAAGAGGGGGATCCTAAGAGGGAGATGAGGGCTTGCATTTAATTGCAGCCAGGAACTAAAAGCCAGCTCATAACACATGCTATAAGTTAGTGTAGTATGTGCAGTGTTGGTCATCTCACTTTAAAAAAGCAATTAGTTACAGTTACAAATTACTTCTCCCAAAAAGTAATTGCGTTAGTAACTCAGTTACTACATAGAAAAGTAACTGACTTTTTTTTTGAGGGCACATAGCACATCGGGGCACATAGCACATCAGGGCACATAGCACATCAGGGCATGGGGCACATCAGGGCATGGGGCACATAGCACATCAGGGCATGGGGCACATAGCACATCAGGGCACACAGCACATCAGGGCACATAGTACATCAGGGCACATGATAGCACATAGCACATCAGGGCATGGGGCACAGTGCACATAGCACACGAGGGCACATCAGGACATGTGGCACATAGCACATCAGGGCGGGGCACATAACACATCAGGGCAGGGCACATAGCACATTGTTTACCAGCCATGCAGAGTAGTGCAGGAAGCGTGTGTAATAAGTTCTCTCTCATGTTCTCATGTCACGGTGTCTTGTCGACCTAGTTCCCCTATTGATATGGTTCAGAGCGCGTCTGCTGTTCGTCAGCTGTAGACGCGCTCGCTCCCGACAATACACGCCGCACAGAAAGTGGTGGGGGCAGAGACTGGGACACGCCGCTCTCTAGGGCGGCATTAAACAAGTTGATGGCCAGATGACACGCCGCTCTGTATTTTTAAAAATGTTCATGAGCGGGCTCAAGGGGCGGGGGCGGACACTGTTACACGCCGCTCTATAGGGCGAGTGTTGTACATATAATTGCCGTCTAACATTGCAGGGAGTGCACACTCACTCATCCGCCCCTTGCTGTACAGAGCAGCGTGTCACCCGGCCATCAACTTTTTTAATGCTGCCCTATAGAGTGGCGTGTCCCAGTCTCCGCCCCCGCCGCTTTCTTGTCGAGCTGGTTCCCCTAGCATCGGGAGCGAGCGCGTCTACAGCTGCCGAACAGCTGTTCACGTTTAGAGAATTCCGTCGCCTCGGATTGCGCCTGCGCAGTCGAGCTCGGAACCATATCGATAGGCGGAACCAGCTCGGCAGAACAACAGCACTGACCGCAGTCACGCTACTCCCTGGCGGCCCCTCCTCTCTTCTCGTCCATCCCAGATGATGTCACAAGCAAATGGGAATGGACGAGAAGAGAGGAGGGGCCGCGGGGAAGAGCGTGACTGCCGTCAGTGCGGTGACATGAGAGAGACCTGGTCATAAGTGATGAGCCGAACACCCCCGGGTTCGGTTCGCACCAGAACCCGCGAACGGACCGAAAGTTCGCACGAACTTTAGAACCCTATTAAATAAAATGGATGCGAACGTTCGAAATCTAAAGTGCTATTTATAACGACTAATATGCATGTTATTGTCCTAAAAAGGGTTTGGGAACCCGAGTTCTGCACCAGGGGACATGTATCAATCCAAAAAAAAGTTTTAAAAACGGCCGTTTTTCGGGAGCAGTCATTTTAATGATGCATAAAGTGAAAAAAAAAAAGTCAAATATTCCTTTAAATATCGTACCTGGGGGGTGTCTAAAATATGCCTGTGAAGTGCCACGTGTTTCCTGTGTTTAGAACTGTCCCTGCACAAAATTACATTTCTAAAGGAAAAAAAGCCATTTAAAACTGCTTGCGGCTTTAATGTAATGTCTGGTCCCGGTAATATGGATGAAAATCTTTGAGAAAAATGGCATAGCTACCCCATCACAGCACCCCCCCCTACCCCAGCCCATTACCAGTCCCTTTGGGTCTTGTATGGATATTTAGGGGAACCCCACACACAAAATAAAAAAGGCCCTATATACTCTGAACAGCCGTATACAGGCGGTGCATACAAGACAGGGACTGTAGGTTTGTTCTTATGTAGAATCTGTTTGTAATTTTGAACAGGTACATTGTTTAAGTGTAACTCCAGCCAAAAAATCTATTTTTAAGCTTTTTGGAAAACATAGGGAAGGGTTATCACCCCTGTAACATTTGTTTTGCTGTCTGTGCAGTGTGCACCTGTTCAGAACAGTTCACCTCACTTTCCGTCCTAATGACAAATGTTTTTTGAAAATTTGGGGTTTTTATTGAAACAAGAATTGGTGATAAAGCATCAGTGGAGAGGAGACACTTTTTTTCCCATATTAACTCTTACATGAGAGAATTTGCCTTCCTAGGGGTAGATTTCCTCTCACTTCCTGTTGTATCCTTCCGTTTGCAAGGAGGAGTCGTTTGTAAGTTGGATGTTTGAAAGTAGGGGCCTGCCGTATATACTCAGCTGAAATTTGCCCCTTACATGTTGGTGTTGCCACAACACTGTGAGCCCTCTTGGTGGGCGCATGAATGGGCCCTGCTGTGAATTATTAGATCAAGAATTGTAATTGCATGCCCCTGTTGAACAGGGGCTGAAAAATTGGGCCTTTGGTGGTGGTGGTGGTGGTGGTGTTGACACAACACTGTAAGGCCTCACAGTTAGTCTTGGTGGGCGCAGGAATGGGCCCTGCTGTGAATTATTAGATCAAGAATTGTAATTACATGCCCCTGTTAAACAGGGGCATAAAAATTGGGCCTTAGGCACTGGTGCCACAACACTGCAACCCCTCACAGATACTGTACTTGGAGCACAGCAATGAGCCCTGTTGCAAAGTATTGCATCAAAAATTTTAATTACACGCCCCTGTTAAACAGGGGCTAAAAAATTGGGCCTTAGCCACTGGTGCTGGTGCCACGACACTGCAACCACTCCCAGATACTCTAGTTGGAGTGCAGGAATGAGCCCTGCTGCAAAGCATTGCATAAAAAATTGTAATAACACGCCCCTGTTAAACAGGGGCTGAAAAATTGGGCCTTAGCCACTGGTGGCGGCACCCAGAAACAAAAATGTTTTTCCAAGCTATCATCATCAATCGGATCATTGAGGAGGAGGAGGATAGTCAGTCAACATAACAGGACAGTCTCTCAACATCAGCATCAGTCTTGAAGGGATGTGACATTTGAAAATAAATTAGTCTGTTATATCAGCTTCAGGTGTTTGGTAGCTGGTGGTGATCCAAGACTGGTTCATCTTTATGAAGGTCAGTCGATTAACAGAGTCGGTGGACAGGCGCACCCTGTGATCCGTGACAAATCCTCCAGCAGCACTGAATGTGCGTTCTGAAAGAACGCTGGATGCAGGACAGGCCAGTAGCTCAATTGCATACTGTGCAAGCTCTGGCCAGTGATCCATCCACAAGACCCAGTAAGCCAGAGGATTTTCGGTGGGGAAGGTGTCCAAGTCTGACCTTGCCCCTAGGTATTAATGCACCATGTATATCAGACGCTGGCGATGGTTGCTGGAACCGATCATACCTTGGGGCTGCGGACTAAAGAATTGTCTGAACGCATCGGTCAGACGGCCACCTTCCCCACCGCTCCTTCTTTGACTGACCGAAGCCTCAGCAACTCGTTGTCCAGGACCAGGAGTTTGTAACCTCCCAGTCTCTGGGAACGCGTTGCACAGACCTTTCTGCAAGGCCTCCCGGAGTTGTCTCATCCTCTGCTCCCTCTGCGACGGTAAGATAAGGTCCGCAACCTTACCCTTGTACCGTGGATCAAGGAGAGTGGCCAGCCAGTAATGGTCCCTCTCCTTGATCCGAAGAATACGAGGATCCTTCCGCAGACTTTGCAGGATCAGGGAGGCCATGCAGCGTAGGTTAGCTGAGGCATTCGGTCCGGAGTCCTCTGGGTCACTAAGGACGACATGATCCGCAGCCACCTCCTCCCAGCCACGTACAAGTCCACTGGTTTCTTGGGACTGTAAATCATCCCTAAAAGACTGCTGCTGATGATGCTGAGTGCCAGGCTCCACCTCCATGCTGACACAATCCTCCTCCTCCTCCTCCTCCTCTTCTTCCTGTGCGATGGGTGGGACAGAAGGAACACTGTCTGGGTAAAGGGGGCCTTGAGAGGCAAGGAAGTCCTCCTCTTCCTGCCTCTGTTCTGCCTCAAGTGCCCTGTCCATTATTCCACGCAGCGTATGTTCCAACAGGTGGACAAGAGGTACAGTGTCACTGATGCATGCACTGTCACTGCTCACCATCCTCGTGGCCTCCTCAAATGGTGCCAGGACAGTGCATGCATCCCTGATCATGCCCCACTGGCATGGTGAAAAAAACCCGAGCTCCCCTGACCCTGTCCTGGTGCCGTAGTCGCACAGGTACTCATTGATGGCCCTCTGCTGCGTGTGCAGCCGCTGCAGCATGGCCAACGTTGAGTTCCACCTGGTGGGCATGTCACATATAAGGCGGTTCTTGGGCAGGTTCAACTCCTTTTGCAGCTCAGCCAGGCGAGCACTGGCATTATAAGATCTGCGGAAATGCACACAGATTTTCCTGGCCTGCCTCAGGACATCCTGTAAGCCCGGGTACCTGCCCAAGAACCGCTGCACCACCAGGTTAAGGACGTGAGCCACACAGGGCACATGGGTCAGTTGTCCCTGTCAGAGAGCGGAGAGGAGGTTGGTGCCATTGTCGCAAACTACCATTCCTGGCTTAAGCTGGCGTGGCGTCAACCACTTCTCGGCCTGCCCCTGCAGAGCAGACAGAACCTCTGCCCCAGTGTGGCTCCTGTCCCCAAACACACCAGCGCAAGCACGGCATGGCATATTTTTGCCTGCGTACTTGCGTAGCCCCTTTAACGCCTACGGAGCATCGCTGGTTCCGAGGACAATGCACAGGAAGAGGCCACGGAGGAAGAAGAAGAGGAGGGGGTGGAGGACAGAGGTGTGTCACAACCAGTAGTAGCATTTTGGAGGCGTGGCGGTGGAACAACCTCCAACACTACTGCACCTTGTCCTGCATCCTTCCCAGCTGCCAAAAGAGTGACCCAATGGGCCGTGAAAGAAAGGTAACGTCCCTGTCCATGCCTGCTGGACCATGAGTCAGCGGTAATATGCACCTTACCGCTGACCGCCCTGTCCAGAGAGAGCCAAGACATTGCCTTCCACATGCCGGTAGAGAGCCGGAATCGCCTTCTGTGAGAAAAAGTGGCGTTTTGGAAACTGCCACTGAGGAACCGCACATTGCACAAACTCACGGAAGGGGGCCGAGTCTACCAACTGAAAAGGCAGCAGTTGAAGCGCTAGCAATTTAGCCAAGCTAGCATTCAACCGCTGGGCATGTGGATGGCTGGGAGTGAATTTCTTTCGACGGTCCAGCAGCTGGGGCAGGGAAATTTGCCTGCTAGAATCGGACGTCGGTGTACTGCTAGCAGAGTGCCCGCAAGTACTTGGCTGTGACACACCTAATTCTACACCTTCATTCCTCTCAGAGCAGGTTTCAGAGAGGACTGAAGGTATAGTGGGGTTGGAGATCCCAGCTGATGCGGTGCAAGAAGAGGTCCGCTTTGTTCTTTGGTGTGGGTCTTTAAGGTAGGCTTGCCAACGAGCTGCATGGCAGGTCAACATATGTCTGATCAAGCATGTGGTGCCCAAGCGGGTGATGTTTTGGCCACGCGATATACGCTTGAGACATATGTTGCAAACAGCAGCTGTGCGATCTGATGCACTCGACTCAAAAAAGGCCCACACCAAAGAACTTTTTGAATAACGGGCAGAGGCAGCGCCCTGCACAGGCGGAGCTCTGCGGTGTGATTCCGCCGGTGTGCTGCCCTTACGCTGGCCCCCCGAGGGCATCCTGCCTCGTTGGAGATGTGCCTCCTCCTCCTCCTCTCTCCTATTAGGCACCCACGTGGAGTCAGTGACCTCATTATCCCCTCCCTCCTCATCACTGGAGCCAATCTGGCAGTATGCTGCAGCTGCTGGAACATGACTGCCAGATTGGTGTCCTTCTTGAGCATCCCCTCTCTCTGCTCTCATGCTACTGCCTTCCTCTAGCTGGGTATTATCATCAGACCCTTCGAAACGCTGGGCATCCTCCTGGAGCATGTACCCAACACTGTGCTCAAACAGTTCGGGGGACTCCTCAGGAGGACATGGTTGGTCTAGGGAAGGAGTGACTGATGATGACATTGATACCAGGGAAGAGGACGCTTTGGCAGCTGCTTTGCCAGTACCCTGAGCCTGGGTGAGAGAGGATGAGGAGGGCTTAGTCATCCACTCTACCAAGTCTTCGGCATGATGCGGCTCAACACGTCCAGCTGCCGAAAAGAAGGACAAGCGTGTCCCATGGCCACGTGCTGATGGCGATGCACCGCGTCCACGACCAGCACTGTTGTCTCTAGACACAGAGCCTGCTTGCCCTCTTTTATTGGCTCCTGACTGTCTGCCTCTCCTTGTTTGCCTTCCAGACATTCTAATGGCCTGCAGGGAAATGGGAAAACCAGCAATACAGGCTAAGTTCAGGTGTAATATGGTCAGGAGGCACACTCCGCCCGCTGTAAGTGCCGCAAAATCCTGTTGGTGTAACACACCAGGAAAAAGCAGCAATACAGGCTAAGTTCAGGTGTAATATGGTCAGGAGGCACACTCCGCCCGCTGTAAGTGCCGCAAAATCCTGTTGGTGTAACACACAAGGAAAAAGCAGCAATACAGGCTAAGTTCAGGTATAATATGGTCAGGAGGCACACTCCGCCCGCTGTAAGTGCCGCAAAATCCTGTTGGTGTAACACACCAGGAAAAAGCAGCAATACAGGCTAAGTTAAGGTGTAATATGGTCAGGAGGCACACTCCGCCCGCTGTAAGTGCCGCAAAATCCTGTTGGTGTAACACACCAGGAAAAAGCAGCAATACAGGCTAAGTTCAGGTGTAATATGTTCAGGAGGCACACTCCGCCCGCTGTAAGTGCCGCAAAATCCTCTTGGTGTAACACACCAGGAAAAAGCAGCAATACAGGCTAAGTTAAGGTGTAATATGGTCAGGAGGCACACTCCGCCCGCTGTAAGTGCCGCAAAATCCTGTTGGTGTAACACACCAGGAAAAAGCAGCAATACAGGCTAAGTTCAGGTGTAATATGTTCAGGAGGCACACTCCGCCCGCTGTAAGTGCCGCAAAATCCTCTTGGTGTAACACACCAGGAAAAAGCAGCAATACAGGCTAAGTTCAGGTGTAATATGTTCAGGAGGCACACTCCGCCCGCTGTAAGTGCCGCAAAATCCTCTTGGTGTAACACACCAGGAAAAAGCAGCAATACAGGCTAAGTTCAGGTGTAATATGGTCAGGAGGCACACTCCGCCCGCTGTAAGTGCCGCAAAATCCTGTTGGTGTAACACACCAGGAAAAAGCAGCAATACAGGCTAAGTTCAGGTGTTATATGGTCAGGAGGCACACTCCGCCCGCTGTAAGTGCCGCAAAATCCTGTTGGTGTAACACACCAGGAAAAAGCAGCAATACAGGCTAAGTTAAGGTGTAATATGGTCAGGAGGCACACTCCGCCCGCTGTAAGTGCCGCAAAATGCTGTTGGTGTAACACACCAGGAAAAAGCAGCAATACAGGCTAAGTTCAGGTGTAATATGGTCAGGAGGCACACTCCGCCCGCTGTAAGTGCCGCAAAATCCTGTTGGTGTAACACACCAGGAAAAAACAGCAATACAGGCTAAGTTCAGGTGTAATATGGTCAGGAGGCACACTCCGCCCGCTGTAAGTGCCGCAAAATCCTGTTGGTGTAACACACCAGGAAAAAGCAGCAATACAGGCTAAGTTCAGGTGTAATATGGTCAGGAGGCACACTCCGCCCGCTGTAAGTGCCGCAAAATCCTGTTGGTGTAACACACCAGGAAAAAGCAGCAATACAGGCTAAGTTAAGGTGTAATATGGTCAGGAGGCACACTCCGCCCGCTGTAAGTGCTGCAAAATCCTGTTGGTGTAACACACCAGGAAAAAGCAGCAATACAGGCTAAGTTAAGGTGTAATATGGTCAGGAGGCACACTCCGCCCGCTGTAAGTGCCCCAAAATCCTGTTGGTGTAACACACCAGGAAAAAGCAGCAATACAGGCTGAGTTCAGGTGTAATATGATCAGGAGGCACACTCCGCCCGCTGTAAGTGCCGCAAAATCCTGTTGGTGTAACACACCAGGAAAAAGCAGCAATACGGGCTAACTTCAGGTGTATAATGTGCAGGAGGCTTGGCAACAATGACACTGACACTGTTCCCTGCCTATCCTTCTCTCTCCCTGCACACAAGGTTTATCAAAGTATATGACACTGACACTCTCCCTGCCTATCCTTCTCTCTCCCTGCACACAAGGTTTAGCAAAGAATATGACACTGACACTGTCCCCTGCCTATCCTTCTCTCTCCCTGCACACAAGGTTTATCAAAGTATATGACACTGACACTCTCCCTGCCTATCCTTCTCTCTCCCTACACACAAAGTTTAGCAAAGAATATGACACTGACACTCTCCCTGCCTATCCTTCTCTGTCCCTACACACAAGGTTTAGCAAAGAATGGATTTGACACTGTCCCTGCCTATCCTTCACTTTCCCTGCTCTGGAACACACTACACGAGGCCGCAGCGCTGGCGGCCTTTTATAGTATGGAGCGTGTACTAAACCCCCTCAGCTATAATTGGCCACAGGCATCCTGCCTGTGGCCAATCATTGCTCTCCTCGCTGCCGGCGCTGTGATTGGCCAAGCATGCAGGGTCACAGTGCATGCTTGGCCAATCACAGCGCCGGGATTACACTGCGATGGCGCAGTGTATTGTGGGCCATTCGTGTCACTCGAATTTGGCGCGAACGGCCCAAATCGTTCGTTGTTCGCCGAACGCGCGAACAGCCGATGTTCGAGTCGAACCTATGTTCGACTCGAACACCGAGCTCATCCCTACCGGTCATAGAGGAGAAGAGGAATGACACTACTGCCATCTAGTGGCGGTAGATGTAATTGGGGGAACACCGCCCAAGTAATGGTAACTGCGTTACCATGAGGGGAAGAGTAATCAGTTAGATTACTCATTATCCTCTGCGTTACGTAACTCCGTTTATTCTAACTCAGTTACTTATATCACTGGTTATGTGTGTCTCCTAATGAAAGAATGCTCTATGATATAAACATTAGAGCTCATAACACCAGGAACCAAAGAGGATTGACAAAACCTAAAATTGATTCTACCATTCATGGGTTACAGTGCCCTATACAGGGATCAGAAATTGTATTTTGAGTAAATTGCCATTTGCTGTTCGGATATTTATAGCTGCACTGTATAATGTGCATGCTAAATCATTACTCATACATGTGTCTCTTTAAAGTGGTTGTAAACCCTTTTAAAAATTTTTTTTTTTAAACTCCCTGTAAGAGAAAGGCATAATGAGCTAATATGACTAGGATAATAGCTCATTATACATCACTTACCTTAGGTCGGGGCCCCCGAAGCCGTCCTCGTCTCCCTCTTCAGCCGCAGCCATCTCTGCAGCGATAGCCGGAAGGTTACTTCCGGGTATCGCCGCTCCAGCCAATCACAGCGCCGCTCCGGCGCTGTGATTGGCCGGAGCGGCGGAGACGTCACTCTGCGCATGCGCACGGGAGCCTTCACATTCGGCTATGCCCAGCGATTGCTGGGAAGTAGCCAAATTTGTGAATGGGATTAACCCCATGAATGCACCGTTGTCTACGGCGCGCATGCGCCGTAGACAGCGGCACCTGTCATTTAACTAAATATCTCCTAAACCGTGTAGGTTTAGGAGATATTTCTTGCACCTACAGGTAAGCCTTAATCTAGGTTTACCTGTAGGTGCAAGTTGAAAAAGTGGGTTTACAACCACTTTAATGTCTGGAATCTATAAATCAGAGGGCTTTTGTGTTCTTTATTGACAGGGAGGGGATCTGCTGTACTCCACTAAACAAAAGCACATTCCTCCGGCTAGATATAAATGGAGATTGATGGACCATCAGCCTGTGGAACAAAGAATGACTCTGCAGAGATAATTTTTCAAACAGGAAGATTTGGGAAAAAACTGTTTGCTACGTCCTGAATGATGATCACAGGCAATAAAATGAAGAATTTCAGCATGCGACTGGGATCCAAAAAGCTTGATAGGGTTTGATGGGTAAGACATGTTTAACCAAATCTAAATTCTAGCTTTCCAACATTGCTTGTAGCATTACTTATTGGATAGGAACTCCTATGTCAATAAAACAGGTTCCTGATTTTTATCTGAACGAGTCCGACCTTAATGGTACTACAGATGCCTTAAAGCTAACTTTATTGTTTGGTTATGGACACGCACGGCTTAGTGTTTATTTGTTTTATATGCCCCAACTTTGTCTCTTTATGGGTGACAATGTGTGTGGACAGTTCGCCTGAGGTTTGCCACGTATCGCATAGCGTGCCTTTTATTTATAATTTTTTTTTATTCTGTATTGTCTGTCTTTTTCTGTTGGTAAATATGAAAAATCAATAAAACTGTCAGTTTTCAAAAAACAAAATGCTCTTCTATGCTCAAATGTGGACAAGTAATGGAGGAAGTTGCTCTCTACTACAGGTATCTTGAATCCACAAAAGTAGCATCGGTCATCGGTAGGGTTGCCACCTTTTCTTTAAGTCAAACCTGAACACTTTGCTATAAAATAACATTTTTAATCATATGAAGTTAATAACAAGAGTCCCCTTTTTACATCTGAATCCACAGAGTTCCCCTTTTACACCTGTACTCCCAGAGTTCCCTTTCACTGTAAGGGGGGACTCTGAAGACTCTGATATAAGAGAGAACTCTGGGGCCTCTAACATAAGGGGTGCTCTGGGAACCCTGATTTAGGGGGAACACTGAGAATTCTGATGTACGGAGAAGACTCTGATGTAAGGGGGAACACTGAGAACTGTGGTGTACGGAGAGGACTCTGATGTAAGGGGGAACACTGTGGCCTCTGGTGTAAAGGGGAACTGGGATGTACGGGTGCTCTGAGAACTTAAGCCTGATTTACCTTACTGTACTTACTCAGAGGCAGGCGAGAGAAGGGGGAGACTTCAGTCACAGACAGGGATGGATGGTACGCTCACTCACCCTTTGGCAGTCAGCATCTCTCATCCAGATGTATCTGAGGCTGCTGGACTTCAAATTTCCGGCCCCAACTTTCCTTTTCTGAGGCACAGCGCCAGGGATTGGAGTGTGGGCAGACACAGAGGTGTAGGGGTGTTTGGGGTGAGGGGGTTTGTTAGTGCTGGCTTTGGGCAGCATGAAAGAGAGTATACCAGACACTCACAGCTTAGACAACTGCAGCCAGCAACTCTGCTGGGAAGCCGTAGTCCAGTCTAAATAATGTGTCCGGGTTTCAGGCAATCTGAAACCCGGACGCATGATTCCAAACCCGAACTAGATCGCTCCCTAGTGTTAACCCTTTCCCTGCCAGTGACATTTACACATTAATTAGTGCATTTTTATAGCACTAATCGCTGTAAAAATGTCAATGGTCCAAAAAATGTGTCAAAAGTGTCCAATCTGTCCACCATAATGTCGCAGTCCCGATAAAAATCGCAGATCACCGCCATTACTAGTAAAAAAAATTATAATAATAAAAATGCCATAAATCTTTCCCCTATTTTGTAGACACTATAACTTTTGTGCAAACCAATCAATATATGCTTATTGCATTTTTTTTAACCAAAAATATGTAGAAGAATACATATCGGCCTAAACTGAGGAAAAAAAATATTTTTTAATAAAAAATTGGAGATATGTATTATAGAAAAAAGTACAAAATACAGTAAAACCTTGGTTTGAGAGTAACTTGGTTTGAGAGCATTTTGCAAGACAAGCAAAATGTTTAAATACATTTTGACTTGATATACAAGCGATGTCTTGATATACAAGTAGCATCATGTCACAACTGAGTATAAAAGAGAAGAGAGGCGCCTCTCTTCTGTGTAGCAATATGGTTACATTTAATGAAGGTACAACATTTAGAAACTCACATGATTGATGATTAAAACTGGCACATCTAAGTATGCAGGAATCTGAGGTAAAGACGTCCACATAGACCATCCCCCGCACCGCCATTGACGTGGAGGCGGACATTTGTAGATGGACATTTTATGGTTACACAACCTGGTCACATTGCTATAATCTTTTTATATGGACTATAAACTGAAGGACTTATGAATAAATGGTTGTGGAACGAATCATTTGAGTTTCCATTATTTCTTATGGGGAAATTCGATTTGATATACAAGTGCTTTGGATTACAAGCATGCTTCCGGAACAAATTATGCTCACAATCCAAGGTTTTACTGTATTGTGTTTTTTTTCTAAATTGTTGGTCTTTTTTTGTTTATAGCACAAAAAATAAAAACCGCAGAGATAATCAAATACCACCAAAAGAAAGCTCTATTTGTGGGGAAAAAAAGTATGTCAATTTTGTTCGGGTACAACATCGCACGACCACGCAATTGTCAGTTATAGTGACGCAGTTCCGTATTGCAAAAAATGGTCTGGTCATTGAGCAGCCAAATCTTCCGGGGCTGAAGTGGTTAAATGCGTTTTCTAGTGTAGCGGGGTCCTCAAGTTAAGGGAAGTGTTTGAGAGGTAGTTTACTCAAACACACTAATTTGTCAGGGTTTTTGCAACCATTTTATCCACAGGGAGAGTATCGGTGTACAGTTCCCTGTGGCCTACAGGTGGCGCTGCCATAGTAGGCTAGGGTTGAACCGCTGATACAGTGCTGTGCCTTGTGTGTCCCCTCTCAGCAGCCATACGGTGCGTGTGGGCTACCTGCTGGGCATGCTGGGAGAGGATATAAAAGGGGCAGACGCTGCCTGTTTGGTTTTTTTTTTGGTTCGGTCGTCTGGAGTCCTAATCCCAGGGAGTGTTCCTGTCCGCCCTGGGCACCTTAGGCCCAGGACGGGTGTTCCTGTTCCATCCTGGGCACCTTTAGCCCAGGGTGAGGTACTACCATGCTGTTCCTGTCTGCTCTGGGTATGTAAGCCCAGGGATCGCAGTGGAGGCCTGGGGCCCAGCACCTTCAGCTGGGGTCCGCCAGGGATCGAGGAATCTCAGGGTGCCGCCTTGCGAGGGGACCCGTATCTAGGATGAGGAGGCCGGGAAGGAACTCTCCAAAGACCCAGTGCAGTGTCATGGTGACGGTAGGGTCCCGGTAACTCTCCGGAGGGATGTCTTCTCCTAAAAAAGGGCCATAGCTAAAGAAGGGGATCAGTTTCACCAGGTCTGTGGCAGAGACCAACTTCACAGTCTGTGGCAGAGACTGTGCGCCTAGTTGAACTTACTTGAGAATCTGAGCAAATATCTGTAACGTTTGTGCCTGGACCTCCTCCACACCTTGTACTGTTCTGTTTCTTGCTCCAACCTTTTTCCTATCAGAGACTGTGTTATTGGTTAAGAGAAAATAAACTCTGAGTTGGAGTTTCATCTGGTGTGGACATTCATTTTACTGGGAAGTCAAGGACTTGTCTCTACTTTAACATAGAGGTGAGAATCAGGCTCTGGAGGTTTTCATGTTCTGACCGTGGAAGACCCAACAACAACACCGCTCAACCTCCTCGCACAGGAGGGTACGGGCTGTTAGTGCGGTGTGCCGCTCTCTTCCTGTGAGGAGCCAAAGTTAATGCAGGTAAAGAAAGGGGTCTGTGCGCTATACGTGGGGGCTCAAGCCTGGGATTTCTACGGACGAAAAAGTGTGAAAAGTGTTGGAAACAACGCCAGAGTTTGAACTTTATTTCCCTGTGAAGTTCCGTGGAGGTCGGCCATATTGAGAGAAAAGTGTCTGCGCCATGAGGAGAACCCATGCTGCATAGTTCGTGGGCGTGTCTACAGAGAAAAGGCCCGCGAACATTGTAGAGAGATGGGAGGAGCCATGCCATGTGAGGAGTTGCACGTGGTGGCTTTGGCGCCAAAGGGACAGTGCGACATGGATAAGCAAGCGGGTAACATGGCGTCTGATGCCTCATGGGTTCCGGCTACTTCTACCATGAATGTGACCTTGTTTGCTGCTTCTGTGACTGACACAGGGATTCGGCTGAAGCCTCGGGGTCGCTTCGCTCTTATGTCTGCAAAGAGATGGAGGCCCTTGGAGTGGATTGTCCCGGATTCCAGGGACTGGTGGTGCATCTTAGGCCATTTGGAAGATGTGAACAGTGCAAGGAGTTCCTGTTCGAGGTAGAGCTGCCTACTGAAAAACCTTGGGCCTTTCGTTTGAGCTGCCTTATGGGCGCCACCACTTTAGAAGAAGAAACCAGAGCTTCTGCGGCCACCCCTATGCGCACTGTCGGGACTTCGGAGGAAGTCGTAATTGTGAATGTTCCGGTGATTGAGGAACCAGAGTTGGAGAGACCGGAGGATGTTGCTTCGGTGGCCACTGGATCCTCGCTTCCGCCGCCCAAGAGGAAGATTGTCTTCGTAAAGGCTTCCTGCGGCCATGGTGGAGCTACACCCCAGTGCTTGCTCGGATCAGACGCTTCTATTAGAAAAAGTTCCGGACGTCTTGCTTCAGCTACAAGCCAAGGTAATCCGGGGAAAGGGGCCTTGGACAAGGTCCGAAGTGTCGGGGATCCCAGGGCTATTGAACTTGTTTGAGGCGGCGACTCGTCGTCTACCTGGATTTACCTGCCGGCGGAGGAATGTGATACCTCCGACCTGGAGTCAGTCTCCGATGCGGGAGATGATGTGGCCATCGATGAGGTATTTGAAAAGAAGGGTTGGAATAATGTACCCCTGTCCTCGTCCCGTAGGAAAAGGGACTCGCCCATGCTCACTGGGGATACTACACCCCAAGTGGAGGCCCCGGAGCCTGAGGAGGGATTTATCTCACCGTCTGCCCTTCCACCCCTTGTGACATCTGCACCTGCTAGTGTGGTATCAAGAGTGTCATTGCGGGCCCCTTTGTCTGGCCCAGAGGCAGCGAAAGTGCCTCGACATCCGGATGCCATCGTTCTGCCAGGTGTGGGAGATCGAGCAACCATGCCACCATTGTTCCGGCTGCAGCGGTTGTTCAACCAGAGAGTGGCCAGTAAATACGGATGGGAATATCCATACCTGCCCAAGGAACTTTTGTTTAAAGTGGAAGTTTATAGATGTCGGTGGTACGCAGACTTTGTCTGTACTCATTTGAAGGTACCCGAGACCCGTAGGTACTACTCTTGTTCCATCGCTGCTACTAAGCGGTTCAAAGACTGCAAAGAATTCTGGATGCTAGGTAGACACATACACGCGGACAGAGTGGTCATTTGCCGAAAAGATAAAGACAATGTCGAATATCACATAGACACCTTTGACAAACATTGGAAACCACTTGTGTTGCCAGATCCGCAGTACTACCTCTAGAGACTGGACTCTTTTTGTTTGCCTTGTGTTCATTCCAGAGTGTACTCTCCTGGAGCTTAAAAACGTTGCCATCACCAAAAGAGGTAGTCTACTTTGCTACAAGCGGGAGCAGTTTTTTTTTTCTTTTGCTCACAGCACCTGAAAGACATTGACTTTTGGGGTAGAATAGTTCAGAGCAGGGCCAAAGAAGAAGGAAGATTTACCCCTCAGGAAAAAAAAGGTTTTTTTTGGGGGACGGGTGTCTTGACGGTGGCACTTCCACTAGGTGGCGGTGTTGTATGTTTTTTTGCACTACACAGTCTTGCAATGTGTTTACTTTTTAGAAGGAAGGGATTTTTCCCTAGGGGAAAGTCTTTTCATTCTAAATGTTCATAAGTTAGAGTGTAAATATGGGTTTCTGTGTATTTCCTTCTCTACAGGTGGACGCCGAGCAAGTCATAGAGAAAGGGTGGCTTACCTATTGTAGTCAGGAGGGAAAAATAGGATTTTTATAACAGCTTACCTGTAAAATCCTTTTCTTGGAGTACATCACGGGACACAGAGCTTAGTAATTACTATGTGGGTTATATCTCACCTTCAGGTGCTGGACACTGATGTAATCAATTAGACAGGAAGTTCCCTCCCTATATAACCCCTCCCATACTGGGAGTACCTCAGTTTTGTAGCAAAGCAATAGGTGTCCCAATATCCCCAAACAAGAGGGGCGGGAGCTCTGTGTCCCGTGATGTACTCCAAGAAAAGTAGTTTACAGGTAAGCTGTTATAAAAATCCTATTTTCTTTATCGTACATCACGGGACACAGAGCTTAGTAATTACTATGTGGGACGTTCCAAAGCAATGCCTACTGAGGGGAGGGAGACACAACTAACTCAGACCGCCATCAGACGTGAGGACCTATACCGCTGCCTGCAGCATACTGCGCCAAAGAGGGGCATCCTCTTGCCGCTTTACATTCACCTGATAGAATTAGTGAACGTATGCACCGGCGACCAAGTTGCGGCCTTGCAATCTTAGTCATAAAGGCTTGGTAATGCACCGCGCATAAAGCGCTTACTATCCTGTTAGGGTGCACTCTAAAAGAAACAGGAGAATCCCCTCTTTAACCATAAGCCTGAATAATAATCTGATGAATCAACATTGAAAACAGTTGATTTAGATGCTGCCTGCCCTTTCCTGGGGCCTCCTGGTAGCACCCCAACATCAGGTTTCCGTATCTGAGCAGCTGCTTCGGATAGGCCTTGACTGCTCTCATACCAATGACAGAGTGTAACCATTTTAATAGCCGATTTGGACGCTACCTGCCTATTTCTAGGGTCTTCTGGCAGCACAATCAAAACGTCAGTTTCCTATATCTGAAACCTTCAGATAGTTTTATAACTGCTCTCCTCTATATTGAGAGAAAGCAATAACCTTTCCTTCCGCAGAACAAGGCTCTGGAAAAAAGGAAGGCAAGAATATCTTGATTCAAATGAAAACCAGATCCTTCTAGGAAATAAGGCCGGGTGAAGATTTACCATCACCCTATCGTTAAGAAAATTAAGTATGGCTCTATACAAAGAAAGTTGCCGATACTGAAACTCTCTTGCGGAGGCTACCGCAACCAAGAACACCAATTCCCCTTTTAGAAGGATGAAGGGATATATGGTGCATCGGCCCAAGGTGCTGACCTTGTAAGCCAACCAAATTAGACTCAATCCTCCAAGCACAAGGGCACTCTTAACTGGCGGACTTATACATGTTACCCCTTGTATAAAGGCCTGGATCAAAGCAAGCGGCCTTTGAAGATACTGACAAGGCCGAATCGGATCCTTGATGGAACTTAAGGCTAGCTCCATCTCCTTTCCTAATGTAGGAAGGTAAGAACTTTACCTATGTCATACTTCCAAGGATCCACCCCTTGGTTTCACACCAGGAACATGGGTCTTCCAGATCCTTTGATACATGGTCCTGGAGGCCAGCTCTCCTGTATGAATCAAGGTAATTTGCCGCTGATTCTGAAAACTCCGATCCTCAAGAATGCGGGCTATAACAGCCAGACCATCAATTCCCATGTTTGCAAGATGGGATGGAATACCCCCTGAGAAGTAGGTCTGGCCAAGTGGTAAGGGACCCTGGGTACTCTACTACCACCCTTACGATTCATGCACAGTAAGGTTGTCTGGGTCATGCCGGAGCCATTAGGCCGGCTTCCGTTCCCCTCAGATGTTGCATAGAAGCCACGATAGTCACGGCACTGGGGGGAGAGAATGCATAAACCAGTGACAACTGGTCCCATGAGATCACCAACGCATCTGTCCCACATGCGAGTGGATCCTTTGTTCTTGACACAAAGCTGTCCAACTTCTTGTTGAACCTGGACGCCAATAAATTTTATGTCCGGGGTAAAAGAAAAGTCGGGGTGTAGAGGTCATTCTCCCGAGAACAATTGTTGACGGCTCCAGAGAACCGCCTGCCAATTCTCCATTTCATGTAATGAAGTTTGTCGATAGGCAAGGCACAAGCTCCTCTGCCACAACATGGTTCACTTCCCTCTGGCTGCGTGACTTCTAGTGCCTTCTTGGTATATAAAGTAAATTATTGGTGTGGCATTGTCGGATTGTAGTCTGCCATCCGTAGCTCTAGAATGTTGACGGATAAGGCTCACTTGGATCTTGACCACTTCCCCTGGGCACTGGTCTCTTCCAGGCCTGGCCTCCATCCCTAGAGGCCAGCCTTCGTAGCCGCCACCTCCCAGGTAACCGGCATGAAGGATCTTCCTTTCTGCCAATCTTTTGGTTAAGTACCACCAACGCAGACTCCAGCGTATCCCTGGGACCAGACTCTTTGGATAATGCTAGGTTAGGATCTACTTGTTCCAGGCTGCCAGAATAATGTTTATAGCAGTTTTGAAAGAAACTGAGCATAGGGTACCGCTTTGAAAGAAGCCACCATCTTTCCTAGCACCTTAAGCAAAAGGCAAACGTAAGGAACTCTTCCTTGCCTTGACCACATTAGACCAGCTTTCTTTTAGCGCTGCCTTTGTCTGAGGCAGAAACCTCTCCTTTTTGGGCTGTGTCCCAAAATTTCCAGGCTTCTTACCAAACGCAAGAAGGTACTTTTAGACTGGGATCCTAACCCATGAGTTCCAGATACTTGACCATGCTGGACACACTTAGGTCCAGCCATGCTACTGACTGATTCATCAGCAGCAGATTGCCTCGGTATGCCATTACTGCTATACCCTGGGCCTTTAGACCTGCTAGAGGTGGGCCCTAGCACCCTGTAAACCCGGGCACGGTGGCTAACCCAAAGGGCAAGACCACCAACTAGAAGAGGTGCTTCTCTCCTGCGAAACGCAGACAACCTCTGCAGTCCCATGTAAATAAACATATATGCAAATGGCTCCCCATATGTGTATGTGGCAAGTGTTAAGCCATATGCCTCTATGGAAGCGAGCGTTCATTGAGGCATGAATTCATACAAATATGTTTTAGGCACAACATAAAAAAGTGTGCACTGTATACCACGCATACATATAGCACGTGTGCTATGGAACGGCCATCTTGCAAGCAAGCATGCGTTTGAGAACGTGTTATGCCACATGTACCCATGCAGACACATATTCCTATGTGAACACAAGGAATCCTGTATAATTAAGCGAACAAATTATCATGCCTCATTATGCAACCATGCAAAATCTAGGCGTACATGCAACTTTAGGCGATCATGTATCCTTATGCGATTCAGCATCTTTTATGCGATCAAACATCTTATGCACCTTAAGCACTACTGTGCGGACATGTACCCTTGTGTGACCAAGGATTCTTGTGTGATCAAGCACTCCTGTGCGATCCAGCATGTTTATGCAATCAAGCATTTTTATGCGACTTTAGGCATTTCTGTGAAAACAAGCCTCTCTGTGTGACTAAGTATCCTTGGGTAATCAAGGACTCGTGTGATCAGGCAACCTTGTGTGATCCAGTATTTTTATGCAATCAAGCATTTTAATGCAATTTTAGGCATTTCTGTGCAAACAAGCCTCTCTGTGCGATTTAAGCACTTTAATATGATTAAGCATCCTCATGCGACTATGCAAAAAACATGTAATCCATACAAACAGAAACATGTATCTTTACTTGTCTTTTTACCCCACATGCATTTTGTGTATTCCAAACTCATGTATTTTATGCCAACCTGTGGACTGGTAAAGAGGAAGTTATCCTCTGTAGACGTGCGTTTCCGCAATCATGCAATATAGCTGTTGTGCGTTAGCAACGTGTACCAGCAACAGTGCATCCCAGCAGTTGTGCGTTTGGCTAGCCTGAAGCCAGCACCAGGATGAGGATCCTGTGGAGGTTTTTCTAGCAACCTATACTCCTTGACTAGTGTTTCTAGGAGGAGAAAAAAACTGCTTATGCGGGTGCCCAACCAGCAGAATAAACTGTTGCAGTAATGGATGGAGTTAGGAAGGTACAAGCAACCTATGGGATTTTTTTTTTTTTTTAAAACCCCAAGGCGGAAAAAGAGGCTTTAGCCGACTAGGCTAATTATATGCAGTATGAATCTCTGAAAAAGACTGCAGCTGCAACTTCAGAGCTCATGAGGCTTCTGATACCTCTGCCTCGTTAGCCTGCACCTGTTCCCTGTCCTCTGACGGTGAACTTTCAACCTCAGGACTTTTAATCAATTTTTTTGAGGATTTAGAGCAGGGAAAGGGGCACACCCCAGTTTCTGCTTTCTGTGAGAGCCGGTTCACACCAGGGCGACTCAGGATCCGACTTCAGGTCGCCCTGAGACGCCCCAAGTCGCTCCAAGTCGCGCTGTAATGTTAGTCTATGGAGCCGTCTTTATGCACACTACTGAAGTTGCTCCGACTTCAGAAAAGGTTCCTGTACTACTTCAAGGCGTCTTCTAGGCGACATGTACCCATTGAAAAAAGTGGTAATCAATAAAAAGCCGCCCTAATGATTACCCCCACCACGCTAATTAACAGAAGATGATAGTGCATAAATTTTAACAGCAGCCACTTTAAATATAAACCTGTAAATAAATAATAGTAAACACACTAAAAAATAGAGTGACAAACTATGAGTGGCGCTAAGTAAAGTAATAAATATAGCAATCCTATTGATATATATACTGTGATTCAAAATAAATTGTGAAATTTTCTTAAATCCTAAGAAAAAAGCATAAAGTAAAACCACAAAAACCGTGTATAGAGTGATATGGTGATCAACAAAATAAAGTCCATATAGGATGTGTAGTAATAGTGTTCAAAAATAGATTGAGTTCCTCTTCTCTTCCACCGCACCACAGTGTTCAAGTGAGAAAAACCCCCTTCAGATGAAACACTCACCGCAATGTAATGCCTCACACTCTCGTGTTTTGGCAAATACGCAAATAGCACCTCTCAGGTAGGTGGATTGGTTCAGCATCCAATAAAGTGATCTTCTATGTCACACGGCACTCATCACACGCTTTAACATGTTTTCAATAGCCTGATCCCATGAATAAGTCTCAATGACGAAACATGTCGGGGCGTGGCTACACGGCAGGCTATTGAAAACTTGTTAAAGCGTGTGATGAGTGCCGTGTGACATATACTCTATTTTAGCCACCTTTGGAAACGGCGACCACGAGCGGAGAGGACAGGTAGAGAGTGTACACTGTGCTGTTCTGTGCCCTGTGCTGATCTTGGGTTCGCCGTGACCAGTGTTCGTTGGTGGAGACAGTTTGAAATTGTTGCAGTGTGATTTTGCTTACTCTGATTGGTTACCATGTGAGTGCAATATTTGAAGGATTTGTAGTACATAAATAAAACTGAATTTTGCAGTATTACACTATTTTTTGCACTTTTTATTTTCACATTTATATGGAGCTAATTTGAAGATCACTTTATTGGATGCTGAACCAATCCACCTACCTGAGAGGTGCTATTTGCGTATTTGCCAAAACACGAGAGTGTGAGGCATTACATTGCGGTGAGTGTTTCATCTGAAGGGGGTTTTTCTCACTTGAACACTGTGGTGCGGTGGAAGAGAAGAGGAACTCAATCTATTTTTGGACACTATTACTAAACATCCTATATGGACTTTATTTTGTTGATCACCATATCACTCTATACACGGTTTTTGTGGTTTTACTTTATGCTTTTTTTCTTAGGATTTAAGAAAATTTCACAATTTATTTTGAATCACAGTATATATATCAATAGGATTGCTATATTTATTACTTTACTTAGCGCCACTCATAGTTTGTCACTCTATTTTTTAGTGTGTTTACTGTTATTTATTGACATGTACCCATTGATTTCAATGGAAGTTGTCTCCAAAGTCGGATCAGTGTCTAACTGAAGCAACTTTACAGGAAGAGAAAATTGTTTTCTAAGAGCCGGTTCACACCAGGGCGGCGCGACGCGGCACGACTTGTGGGGGCGACCTCGGCGGCGCGATCTCAAGACGACTTGAGACGCCCGCCGAGGCGATTTGCATAAGACTTCTGTATAGAAGTCAATGCAGGTTGCCTTGGGTCGCCCCCAAAAGTAGTACAGGAACCTTTTTCTAAGTCGGAGCGACCTGAGTCGCTCTTACTTAGAACGGTTCCATTGAAAAGCATGGGACGCTACTCGTCAGGCGACTGAGTCGCCTGAAGAGTCGCCCTGGTGTGAACCGGGTCTCAGGCAAACCCCTCCCTCCCACAGAGCTGATTATTGTTTGATCGGCCACTGGCAAAGTCGCCTGTCCTGGAGGAAACTTGAAGTTGCCTCGGAGTTGCCTGGAGTTGCCTTGGAGTTGCCTTGAAGTTGCCTTGTAAAGTCGTGCTGGAAGTCGTGTTGCCCCAGTGTGAACCGGCTCTGAGGATGCAGCAATATAGCAATTAACCTCTTATAGACCAACAACGTCAGCCTTTTGCTTCTTAGGATTTTTAGTCCCAGAGCCCTTAGAAGGCATAGTCCCAAGCTCAAAGCCGAGGTACTGGCAGCCAAATTGCACCTATTACTGAGCTATAGTTCAGCGTACAAGCTGCTATATGAGCTAGTCAGGTGTCTAAACTAATGTGCCTTGGGGATGCCTGTATCACCGCCTGTTGTATGCCAAATACATTCATACTGTCACCAAATCAGCCCCTGTGTCTGTCCTCTTACCAGTGTGTCTCACAGAGACTGTTCTTTCAAGGTAGAGGACGCCCGCACATGCGCAGAAGCGCCCTGGGACACACGGAGCGTCAGCACGCCAAGCCCCACCCCCCTCTGTGACTTGTTCATATCTTGGAAACCTCTATCGCGTGCGTGTGCACGCCGCGCTTCCTCATGGAGAGGAAATGGGGAGAGGAGGAGGGAGGCCGCAAACTGCTCCAGCCCGTCATGGCTGAGCGGCGGCTATAAAGGGATATCCGCAGCGCAGCACCAGGATGCAAACTCAGGTCTCCCCCTCAGGTATGACATGGCAACATTTAACAGATGGCCCCTGGAGCTGTACTTACAAAAGGGAGCTCCTCCATCTGTCCAGGCATTACTCTTGAAACAAGGTATAACCCAGTTTAGACATCTCATAGAGGTCTCGCCCTTTAGTGCCCAAAAAAGGGTACTACCATAATGTCCAAAACTAGAAACCATATGAAATCATTTCAGGTTTTACAAGATTAGGCACCAGGATATAGCGGGAGTAATACCACATAGGTAAATTACAGGCAAAAAACACATTAGTTTGAAGTTTCCCTGCTGAACCAAGTCCATCAGGGACCTTCACTTACATTTTCCCCACCGCAGGACCCTGTTCGGAACAGATAGCCCAAACTTCGCCCCTCTCGGCGGGCAATATCAGCCGACCTTCAGGGACCGGGGTCCTACTGAAAGGAACACCACTCCCCTGGATCTGTATAGCACCCTGCCAGAAACATCTTGGTTTTGGGTATGACCAGAGTACTGGATCCAAGGGTCCAGCCCTCCTAAGAGAGGCATTACAGGCCAAAACCTCGTGCTTCAGATACGAGGCCCCAGGTACCATCCGTTTGGCTATGAAGCACTTTGGATGGATCTGGTCTTTTATGGAGGCTATTTAAATCCAGCATGGATCCCTCCAGTGGAGCTCCTCAGAGCACATCTTCACTCATGACCAACACCTTAGACACTGATGAAAAAACTGAGGTACTCCCAGTATGGGAGGGGTTATATAGGGAGGGAACTTCCTGTCTAATTGATTACATCAGTGTCCAGCACCTGAAGGTGAGATATAACCCACATAGTAATTACTAAGCTCTGTGTCCCGTGATGTACGATAAAGAAAATTATATAAAAAAAAGAAATACTCCCCCCCCCACTAGTGGACACTGGTCCCCAGTGTCTGGATCAAACCTATGCCTCTCAATCCTCAACAGAGTCAACATAGACCTACTCCAGAAACTATCTAAAAAAACAAAAAATGCAATTTGGAAAAACATTAGTTTGTGCCGGAACCTGAACATGGGGAAAAGGGAGTTAAATGCAGAGATGAATGAAGAGCAGAGAAACATATGTGTACAACACTTTCTCAATGTCACAATAAACCACATTTGTTTTTGTTTTTTTATATATTTTTCCCTCCCGACTACAATAGCTAAGCCACCCTTTCTCAATGACTTGCTCGGCATCCACCTGTAGAGAAGGAAATACACAGAAACCCATATTTACACTCTAACTTATGAACATTTAGAATGAAAAGACCTTCCCCTAGGGAAAAATCCCTTCCTTCTAAAAAGTAAATTGCAAGACTGTGTAGTGCAAAAAAACATACAACACCGCCACCTAGTGGAAGTGTCACCGTAAAGTCACCCGTCCCCAAAAAAAACCTTTTTCCCCGAGGGGTAAATCTTCCTTCTTCTTCTTTGGCCCTGCTCTGAACTATTCTACCCCAAAAGTCAATGTCTTTCAGGTGCTGTGAGCAAAGGAAAAAAAACGAAACTGCTCCCGCTTGTAGCAAAGTAGACTACCTCTTTTGGTGATGGCAAAGTTTTTAAGCTCCAGGAGAGTACACTCCGGAATGAACACAAGGCAAACAAAAAGAGTCCAGTCTCTAGAGGTAGTACTGCGGATCTGGCAACACAAGTGGTTTCCAATGTTTGTCAAAGGTGTCTATGTGGTATTCGACATTGTCTTTATCTTTGACCATTCTGTCCGCGTGTATGTGTCTACCTAGCATCCAGGATTCTTTGCAGTCTTTGAACCGCTTAGTAGCAGCGATGGAACAAGAGTAGTACCTACGGGTTTCGGGTACCTTCAAATGAGTCCAGACAAAGTCCGCGTACCACCGACATCTATAAACTTTCACTTTAAACAAAAGTTCCTTGGGCAGGTACGGATATTCCCACCCATATTCACTGGCCACTCTCTGGTTGAACAACCGCTGCAGCCGGAACAATGGTGGCATGGTTGCTCGATCTCCCACACCTGGCTGAGCGATGGCATCCGGGTGTCGAGGCACTTTCACTGCCTTTGGGCCAGGCACAGGGGCCCGCAATGACACTCTTGATACCACACTAGCAGGTGCAGATGTAACAAGGGGTGGAAGGGCAGACAGTGAGATAAATCCCTCCTCAGGCTCCGGGGCCTCCACTTGGGGTGTAGTATCCCCAGTGAGCATAGGCGAGTGCCTTTTCCTACGGGACGAGGACAGGGGTACATTATCCCAACCCTTCTTTTCAAATACCTCATCGATGGCCGCATCATCTCCCGCATCGGAGACTGACTCCAGGTCGGAGGTATCACATTCCTCCGCCGGCAGGTAACTCCGGGTAGACGACAAGTCGCTGCCTCGAACAAGTTCAATAGCCCTGGGATCCCCAACACTTCGGACCTTGTCCAAGGCCCCTTTCCCCGGCTTACCTCGGCTTGTAGCTGAAGCAGGACGTCCGAAACTTTTTCTAATGGAAGCATCCGATCTGAGCAAGCGCTGGGGTGTAGCTCCACCATGGCCGCAGGAAGCCTTTACGAAGCCAATCTTCCTCTTGGGAGGCGGAAGCGAGGATCCATTGGCCACCGAAGCAACATCCTCCGGTCTCTCCAACTCCGGTTCCTCAATCACCGGAACATTCACAGTTACGACTTCCTCCGAAGTCCCAAAAGTGCGCGTAGGGGGTGGCCGCAGAAGCTCTGGTTTCTTCTTCTTCTAAAGTGGTGGCGCCCGTAAGGCAGTTCACGAAAGGCCAGAGGTTTTTCAGTAGGCTGCTCTACCTCGAACAGGAATTCCTTGCACCATTCACATCTTCCAAACGACCTAAGATGCACCACCAGTCCCTGGCATCCGGGACAAACCACTCCAAGGGCCTCTGTCTCTTTGCAGACATAAAGAGCGAAGCGACCCAGAGGCTTCAGCCGAATCCCCGTGTCAGTCACAGAAGCAGCAAGTCACAGAAACAGAAGCAGCAAACAAGGTCACATTCATGGTAGAAGTAGCCGGAACCCATGAGGCATCAGACTCCATGTTACCCGCTTGCAGATCCATGTCGCACTGACCCTTTGGCGCCAAAGCCACCATGTGCAACTCCTCACATGGCATGGCTTCCTCATATCTCTCTGCAATGTTCGTGGGCCTTTTCTCTGTAGACACGCCCATGAACTACGCAGCATGGGTTCTCCTAATGGCGCAGACACTTTTCTCTCAATTATGGCCGACCTCCATGGAACTTCACAGGGAAATAAAGTTCAAACTCTGGGGGGGGGGGGTGTCCAACACTTTTCACACCTTTTCTGCCATATAAATCCCGCACTCGAGCCCCCACGTTTAGCGCACAGACCCCTTTCTTTACCTGCATTAACATTGGCTCCTTGCAGGAAGAGAGAGGCACACCGCACTAACAGCCTGTACCCTCCTGTGCGAGGAGGTTGAGCGGTGTTGTTGTTGGGTCTTCCACGGTCAGAACATGAAAACCTCCAGAGCCTGATTCTCACCTCTATGTTAAAGTAGAGACAAGTCCTTGACTTCCCAGTAAAATGAATGTCCACACCACATGAAACTCCAACTCAGAGTTTATTTTCTCTTAACCAATAACACAGTCTCTGATAGGAAAAAGGTTGGAGCAAGAAACAGAACAGTACAAGGTGTGGAGGAGGTCCAGGCACAAACGTTACAGATATTTGTTTAGATTCTCAAGTAAGTTCAACTAGGCGCACAGTCTCTGCCACAGACTGTGAAGTTGGTCTCTACCACAGACTGTGAAGTTGGTCTCTGCCACAGACCTGGTGAAACTGATCCCCTTCTTTAGCTATGGCCCTTTTTTAGGAGAAGACATCCCTCCGGAGAGTTACCGGGACCCTACCGTCACCATGACACTACACTGGGTCTTCGGAGAGTTCCTTCCCGGCCTCCTCATCCTAGATACGGGTCCCCTCGCAAGGCGGCACCCTGAGATACCTCGATCCCTGGCGGACCCCAGCCGAAGGTGCTGGGCCCCAGGCCTCCACTGTGATCCCTGGGCTTACATACCCAGAGCGGACAGGAACAGCTTGGTAGTACCTCACCCTGGGCTAAAGGTGCCCAGGATGGAACAGGAACACCCGCCGTGGGCCTAAGGTGCCCAGGGCGGACAGGAACACTCCCTGGGAGTAGGACTCCCAACCAGGTCACGCATCAGACGTCACTTCCCGTCCCGCTGGCTCGCCGCTTGCAGAGGTGGAACGCACGCCAGTACTCACCTCATTGGGACGTCCATCCACACGATCATGCTTTACAGCCTCAGTGCCGGGTTTGGGGCACTCATACAGTAAGCGGCATGTTTTATTTATTTCACTTTATTGTGATCAACATTTAAGTCGTTTAGGCAGGCTGGTGTTTGTTGCTTTATTTTCCACTAGGTGTTTTTCCTATGTCATTATATATTACATAGTTACTAGGTGTTCTCAATCCTTTTACCATATACATAGCGCCCCCACCTTCCTTCCTTCAGGTAAAGAAAGGGGTCTGTGCGCTAACCGAGTAAAAATTGAAAATCCTTTGATTTCTTCTACAACATTTTGCAGGCAGTAATTTTTGTTTCTTAGATACAACTGACATCAGATACTCATGGTTGTACTGATTACAAGGATAAGAAATATATAAATAAACCCCAACCATAATTACTAAATCAAATTCCATCCCTAACTTTGAAATTAACCCTTACCTTAGCCCTTATAAACAATAATTAAAACTAACCCTATCCCCCTTTGGATTTAAATGTCAGTATATTGTCCCACAATGTCTGGAACAGAGTATTCCATTGGTATGTTCCTTTGCTCTTGTAGCGGGGTCTTTAAATCTAGTTGGGGTACACCTGGGGGTAGTGTGACCCAGGTGTGTAATTGTGAAGGTTCTGGACCCCTTTTTGTAATTCGTGGAGGATTGGGTGGTGTATTATTCTCCTTGGCCTGTGGGTGGCGGGGTACCTACAGGCTCAAGGTAGAATCACTGCCGCAGTGCTACCCTTTTTGTCCCTTTCCGGAGATGGTACGGCTGGTGCGGGGAACCCGCCGTGGTGTTGAAGGGAGGAGATAAAAGGGGGAGACACCCTTGCCACGAGGTCTTCGAGGATTTTCTCTTCACGCATCCAGGCACCTTAGGCCTGGGTGCGGGCGGTTCAAGGTTCCGGCCCAGGCGCCCTAGGCCTGACCGGAATGAAGTTGGGGTCCATCCCAGGCACCTTCAGCCTGGGGTGAGGTACTATATCGTAGGCCTGGGGCCCAGTAACTTCGACTGGGTCCCGCGAGGGCGAAGTGATCCGAGGGTGCCGCCTTGCGAGGGGACCCGCATCTGAGGTGAGGAGGCCGGGGAGGTCACCCGCCCGGAGATTCCGGAGCAGCATCAACCCGGTGACGGATGGGCCTCCGGTAACTCTCTTAGAGGGACATCTTCCCCTGATAGGGGCCGCAACGCAGCGAAGGTACTCCCATCTATGTTCTATGGAGTTGCTGGTAGAGACTCACAAGTTCTATGTTCTGTGCTAAGCAAAGCTGCTATAACCCCTGGTGAAACCACAGGGGTTTAGATTGAAATCAGGATAGTGCTTCGGCCTGCTCATCCCACCGTTTGCGTTATGTTATGGGTCGCAACTAATCGGCTGTGAAAGAACTGTTTGTTGTGGAAGTATAATAAACAAGTGTTGGACCCTGCATCGGTGTATGGACTCTGGTTAATGGGAGCAAGAGAGGTTTCAGCATAGCAGGACTGAGCTTCAAAACTAACACACATTGGCCCGAGGAAGATACTGGTGCTGGCCTTCACCTCACCCACAGCTATGGGGAGGACATGGGCCGTAGCGCATCTCACCCTGTCATGTGACATACCCCTAGAAAAAGGAGATGGGGTGAGGCCGCTACACGTGGGGGCTCGTGAGTCCGGGATAAAATGTGTGTTGACTTTGAAATTTGAAATGGCTGTGTCTGGACTTTGCTGCCCGGAGGAGGTCCGAGCAGGTCGGCCATGTGATTGGCCAAAGTGCGTCCCTGTGCTCGAAGTCGTGGAAATGACCCCAAGACGGGAAAGGCCCATGCAGAAAGAGCGGGAAGAGGGAAAAGCCCAGGCGTGTGAAGTACTACATGTGGTGGTGTTTGCTGCACTGCGCCATGAGGCAGCCCATGACTGCGCAATTCGTGGGCGGGGACTGTGGGAAGCCCGCGAAAACGTGCAAGTTGTGGGAGGAGTCTGGCCATATGTGGATATACACGTGGAGACTCCGGCGCGTGGTCAGCGCGTGATGGAGCAGCAGGTGGTCGGGATGGCCTCAAGCTCCCCGTGGATGCCGGTATCATACCCCACGAAGATGACTGCTTTTGCTGCTCCCCTTACAGACACGGGGATAAGACTCAGGCCCCAAGGACAGTTGGCTTTGTACTCATGCAGAGACACGGAGGCCCTCGGTGTGATCTGTCCCGGATGCTCGGGACTGGTGGTCCAACTAAAGCCATTTGGGCGTTGTGAAGCGTGTAAAGAATTTCTGTTTGAGGTTGAATCATCCACAGCAAGGCCCCGGGCCCTTCGCCTCAATTGCCTCACAGGTACCGCCACTCCGGAAGGGGAGATCCAGGCCTTTGCGGAGGTCCCCGTACGCGCTGACCAGGGCGACGGGACTGCCCAACCAGAGACTGAGAGAGAAAAATTTGAGGATGCTGCTTCGGTCACCACAGATTCCCTGCTGCCACCTCCGAAGAGGAAGATAGGCCTGGTGCAGGCCTCCTGTGGTCGTGGTCGAGCTTCACCCCGCCGCTTGCCGGACCTGGATGGATCCGGTTGGAAGAGTTCTGGACATCCCAGTGCTGAAAAAGGTCCAGGTGAGCCAGGGGCTGGGACTGTGGTGGTGGTTGGAGGTGTCGGGGGTCCACTGGAGGTGGAGCCCGCAAGGGAGGGTAGTTCTCCGTCTACTAAAGACTACCTTCCCGCCGAGATGTATGACACCTCCGACCTGGAATCGTTGTCGGACTGTGGGGATGACGGGGAAATAGATGAACTGTTTCACCGGAAGGGCTGGGACAAACGCCCGCTACCTGTGCTATGCAAACCGCAGGATTCCCCTATGTCTATAGAAGACAGCACGCCCCGTGCGCAGGCCCCGGAGCTCAGGAGGAAGTTTAGTCCTCCGACTGACTTTCCACATTCCACAACATCACCTGCTTTGGTTGTGGGGTTACAGCGCGCGTCATTGCGTGCGTCAAAGGCAAAGCCACCCGAGGTAGTGAAGGTACCTCGGCACCCGGAGGCCATCGTGCAGCCGGGAGAAGGTGAGCGGGATGTCATGCCTCCTTTGGCCAGATTGCAACGACTTTTCTCCCAGAGAGTCGCCCGTGAGTACGGATGGGAGTATCCCTACTTGCCTCGGGACTTACTTTATGAAGTGGAGGTCCAGCGACAGAGATGGTACGACAAATTTGTCTGGGAAAAGCTCAAAGTGCCTCAGGTCCGGCGATACCTGTCCTGTTCGCCGCCTGTGTCCAAGAAATTCAAGGACTGCAGAGCGGATTGGAAGTTGGGGCGCCATATTCATGCTGATAAAGTGCTTATCTGCAGAAAGGAGGGAGAGGATGTTGAATATTCAGTCGAAGTGTTTGATAAGCATCTGAAGCCGTTGTTCTTACTAGGCTTGTGCACAACGGAAAAATTTGTTCCGTTTCGGTTCGTTTCTTTCCGGTCCTGTTGATTCGTAATCATTCGTAATTTTGCTAGACGGGATTTTTCGTGTTCGGACTCATTCGTATTTTTGCAAGCGACATTTTTCGTTGAATTTTTTGTTGCTTTATAATTCGTACTTTCGGTAGAGTACGTTGTTTTTCGTTGATTCTGGACACAACTCCTACTTTCGTAACTTTTTTTGGGTTCGTTGATTCGTAATTTTCCGTGTCTCTCTCACAATGACGCTGCCTATTATGCCTAATGTGCTTCGAATGGATTTGTACTTTTCTAAATACATAGCGGTTATTTGTAACGATTCGAAATCTCGTATTTTACTTTCGTTTTTTACATGCGGCTATAGGCTCCGCCCCTGTACACCATTTTGAGAGGGTTCAGCACGGTGAGGGAGAAGCAGAGAGCAGAGCAGAGTGAGTGTTATTGTGCTTCGAATGGATTCGAAATCTCGTATTTTACTTTTGTTTTTTCATGCGGCTATAACCTCCGCCCCCTGTACACCATTTTGAGAGGGAGTTCAGCATGGTGAGGGAGAAGCAGAGAGCAGAGTGAGTGTTATTGTGCTTCGAATGGATTCGTACATTCGTAACTTTTTTCATAACGAATTATGCCGAAGACCTTCGGGCATTCGCTATTTTGCGGTATAATTTATTTCGGATTCGGTCTTATTCGTAATTGCTCTGTTCGGAAATTCGAATGCTTCCGAATGTCCGAAAGTTGCTAAATTCGGACGAATTTCGATTCGTTACGAAACGAATTGCACAAGCCTAGTTCTTACCTGATCCGAGGTTTTACTTGTGAGGAGAGACTCATGAGTATGTTTTCAGCTACAAATTTTCCTGGAAGAGCCTTTGCTAGAACGTCCGAACAATACCCTGTTTTTTATTTGGTTTTTTTTTTTCCCACTCTGTTTTTCTATGAATCAAGGACAGACTTTGGGGTAGAATTAGTGTAGGGACGCATGAAGAATGAAGGAGCACCAAGTGTCATCACCGCAGCGCTGTCACCAGGTGGCAGTGTTGTGCAACGTTTGTTTCTCTGCACACTTTTACACCACACTAGTTGGAGCAAATGGGTCCTTCGGCTGATGGATCCATTCATTCCAAATTTTCACATGATGTTAGGATGTTGTCTGTTTTTTTTTTGTTTCCCTTCTGCAGGAGATTCGTCGGTCAAGACTACTGAGTATGGGGTGGTTCTTAGACAGTGACGGGAGGGATTGTATATGTGTACATGATAGATGTTTTATATAAAAGTTTATTGTTTTATAGTTCCCTTTCCCCTTGAGCAGGCCTTGGCACACACGGGATTCAAAATTTTTAGGGATAGCCTCTGAGGCTCGCTCCATGTCATCACTCCTTGGGAGACATGGGGTTGCACCAGACGCTGGGGACCAGCGTCAAATCACAGGGGGGAGTATGTAGCAGGGTCTTTAAATCTAGTTGGGGTACACCTGGGGGTAGTGTGACCCAGGTGTGTAATTGTGAAGGTTCTGGACCCCTTTTTGTAATTCGTGGAGGATTGGGTGGTGTATTATTCTCCTTGGCCTGTGGGTGGCGGGGTACCTACAGGCTCAAGGTAGAATCACTGCCGCCTTTTTGTCCCTTTCCAGAGATGGTACGGCTGGGGCGGGGAACCCGCCGTGGTGTTGAAGGGAGGAGATAAAAGGGGGAGACGCCCTCGCCACGAGGTATTCAAGGATTTTCTCTTCACGCATCCAGGCACCTTAGGCCTGGGTGCGGGCGGTTCAAGGTTCCGGCCCAGGCGCCCTAGGCCTGACCGGAATGAAGTTGGGGTCCATCCCAGGCACCTACAGCCTGGGGTGAGGTACTATATCGTAGGCCTGGGGCCCAGTAACTTCGACTGGGTCCCGCAAGGGCGAAGTGATCCGAGGGTGCCGCCTTGCGAGGGGACCCGCATCTGAGGTGAGGAGACCGGGGAGGTCACCCGCCCGGAGATTCCGAAAAAAGCATCAACCCGGTGACGGATGGGCCTCCGGTAACTCTCTAAGAGGGACATCTTCCCCTGATAGGGGCCGCAACGCAGTGAAGGTACTCCCATCTATGTTCTATGGAGTTGCTGGTAGAGACTCACAAGTTCTATGTTCTGTGCTAAGCAAAGCTGCTATAACCCCTGGTGAAACCACAGGGGTTTAGATTGAAATCAGGATAGTGCCTCGGCCTGCTCATCCCACCGTTTGCGTTATGTTATGGGTCGCAACTAATCGGCTGTGAAAGAACTGTTTGTTGTGGAAGTATAATAAACAAGTGTTGGACCCTGCATCGGTGTATGGACTCTGGTTAATGGGAGCAAGGGAGGTTTCAGCATAGCAGGACTGAGCTTCATAACTAACACACATTGGCCCGAGGAAGATACTGGTGCTGGCCTTCACCTCACCCACAGCTATGGGGAGGACATGGGCCGTAGCGCATCTCACCCTGTCATGTGACATACCCCTAGAAAAAGGAGATGGGGTGAGGCCGCTACACTCTCTTTCAGGGAGATTACCCTTTAGGACAAAACAGTGATTTATGCCCTGAGTTATTATGTTATCTCTGTCAAAGATATCTATCACCAACAGCCATTATGATTGGCTCTTGCAATCAGGGCCGCCATCAGGAATTTTGGGGCCCCTTACACAGCTTCAGGCATGGGCCCCCTGGAGCAGAGGAGAACCGGGGGGGGTGCTGCCACCGTGAATTGAGAAGCGGGGGGTGCCACGAATTGAGAAGTGGGGGGTGCTGCCGCCGTGAATTGTTGAGGTCGGGGGGGCTTTGGGTACTGACAAACACAAAAAAAACTAAAGAACAAAAAAAAAGGGGGGTTGCCATCCGGGGCCCTGGGGACCTCTGGGCCCTTTACAAAAAAATAATAATAAAAATAATAATAATTTTTATTAAAAAAAAAAGGGGAGGTTGCCATCCAAGGCCCTGGGGACCTCCGGACCTCTGGGCCCCTTACAAAAAAAATAAATTATAAAAAAAAAAAAAAAAAAAATAATAATCATTTTTATTTTTTTTAAAAAAGGGAGGTTGCCATCTGGGGACCTCCCGGGCCTCTGGGGACCTCTGGGTCCCTTACAAAAAAAAATAACATAAATAAATAAATAAAAAATTAATAAAAAAAAATAATTATAAAAAAAAAGGGGGGTTGACATTCGGGGCCCTGGGGAACTCCGGGCCCCTGGGGACCTCTGGGCCCCTTACAAAAAATAAATAAATAATAAAAAAAAAACAGGTGTACTGTCTCTCCCCCCCTGATGGCGGCCCTGCTTGCAATATCTACTGGACTGCTAATAAGACTTTTAATAACAAGCACAGGAAGCAAGTGCAGTAACATTGATACTGAAGCAATGAGAGGCAGTTAGATTGCTCAAATGTAAGATGAACTCTACTGAATTTGTCGAAATTAGAGGGCAATGGATGGCCCTGCAACCACCAACTGGCTCAGCAAAAGTTGATTTCGCCCTCGTTCACACTGAACATGGCTTTGAAATGGTGCTTCATGGCTTTGAAATTCATCTGAACCCACGCGATTTCAAAGCCGCATTTCAGTCCGACTTCGGGGGCGACTTGAAAGACATCTGTGTGGGTTTATTCACAGATGTCTATTGAAATTGCCCCCCAAAGTCACCAAAAGTAGTACAGGAACTACTTCTGGAAATCGTGCGGCGCCCCAAAGTCGGCGTCGCCCTGATTGGGACGCTTCTATTGCCGGCAATAGGATCCAATTATACATGCGATTTGACCTGTCAAATCGCACCGATGTGAACGGGGGCTAAGCCAGGCAGGAAAATTATTGGCTGATTATCCTATCAGATGCAGTCACTGTTAGTCAGTGCAACTGCACTCAGGTAGCCACATATGCTTCAGCCACCCAAATATAACAGTCAATAGGGGAGACTCCTCCATCCACATTGTAATGGGGAATCATGTAGATTTATAGTCTCTGGTCATTAAAGTGACTCAGTTGTGCTCTGAAAAAATGTAACAAAAAAGTGCCTGTAAAAGAACACAATTAAGGCTTCTTGCACACTAGTGTTTTTATAAGCTCAAAAAACTTTTGATAAAAATTATAGATGAAAAATGCTGATAATAGCATTTTTGTGCCAGCTTGTAGTAGTGTTTTAGTAGCTTTTAGAAGCTTTTAGGAGCATTAGCATTTTTACAGTACATTAAGAAAAAAAAAAAGGAGCGTTTTAGTAGCATTTAGAAGTTTTTAGGAGCTTTTAGGAGCATTCAGCGTTTATTTTCTGCTGGAAAAACACTACAAAAAACCCTACAAAAACAATGGTTTTCTGCTCATAGACGCTGAAGTTCAAAAATGCTAATGGTCCAAAGTAGTGTGCATGGACACATAGGATAACACCTAGCTTCTTGGAGCAGAAAAAATGCTAATAACAGCTTCAAGGAGCTTAAAAAAAAACAAACGTCTGTGTGCATGGAGCCAAAAGAGTATGTACACCCAATATTTCATATTCCTGATATGTGAGATGCATGAAAAACTATCCTGTTTTCTCTGTATTGCTTCCTTTGTTTGAAACCCCTGGTGTTTCTGACAGTCCCTCTGCTTTCTTAATAATAACTGACCACACTAAGCAGGAGAACACACCACGGTCAGTTCCCTAGCTATGCTGGAAACTCAGCCTGCTCCCCTCCAATGATCAGACTTGTCCTGACACACCCTCCCTGCACAGCCATTCACTTGCAAGTTCAGTGTACTGTTGCTTCTCCTCCCCCAGCTCTTATGCGGCTGAGAACAGAGGGAATGTGATCAGTATTTATAATGTTTTTTTATATCTATACAAAAATGTTTTGTCTTTAATTTCTATTTTAAATTGAATAGGTTGTTTTACAAAGTGATTGTTTACAATCACTTCAATACCTGTCCCACTGCCCACGCCACCAATCCTCTCTCTACCACTGCATCTGACACTTTCTGGTGTATTGGATGCCTGGTCCAATGTTGATCGCTGTGGTTCCATCCACTGGTCCCTGTGTCACTATTGGGTGTTATAATGATGTAGGAGCTGGTAGAAAGAACCACAGATCACAGAAGGGACACGGGCACCTTACACACCCAAAAGTGTGGGGTGCAGAACATTCTTCAGCAGTGTTTGGCTGTGCAGGCAATAGGACAGGTAACTGCGTTCCCGTACATGGACTAACTTTAAAGGGCTTACAGAGTATCTGCAAAATAGTAATTACAAAATGCTGCGAAGAAGGAGATAAAGGGAGAGAAATGCTGTTTTAATTGTTCCTATTTATAAAGGTTTTAGAAATGCTATCTTCAACCACTTCAGCCCCGGAGGATTTGGCTGCCAAATGACCAGGCCACCCTTTGCGATTTGGCACTGTGTCGCTTTAACTGACAATTGCGCGGTCGTGCGACGTGGCTCCCAAACAAAATTGACGTCCTATTTTTCCCCACAAATAGAGCTTCTTTTTGGTGGTATTTGATCACCTCTGCGTTTTTTATTTTTTTCGCTATAAACAAACAAAGCGTCAATCTTGGAAAAAAATGCAATATTTTTTACTTTTTGCTATAATAAATATCCCCCAAAAATATATAAAAAAAAAATGTTTTCCTCAGTTTAGGCCGATACGTATTCTTCTACATATTTTTGGTAAACAAAATCGCAATAAGCGTTTATTGATTGGTTTGCGCAAAAGTTATAAGGGGATAGTTTTATGGCATTTTTATTAATAATTTTGTTTTACTAGTAATGTCGGCGATCAGCGATTTTTATCGTGACTGCGACATTATGGCGGACACATCGGACACTTTTGACGCTATTTTGGGACCATTCACATTTATACAGCGATCAGTGCTATGAAAATGCACCGATTACTGTATAAATGCAACTGGCATGGGAAGGGGTTAACCACTAGGGGGCTAGGAAGGGGTTAGGTGTGTCCTAGGGAGTGATTCTAACTGTGTGGGGGCGGGGCTTACTGTGGCACGACACTGATCGCTGCTCCCGATGAGTGTCCTGTCACTAGGCAGAATGGGGAGATGCCTTGTTTACACTGGCCTCTCCTCATTCTGCAGCTCTGTGACCCGATCGCAGGACACCAGCGCACATCGAGGCCGCGGGTCCTGTGGGCACGGTAACGGAGCTCGCGGCAGGGGCGCGCGCACGCCCGCACGGCGCAAAGTTCAAAGTAACGTATATATAAATCACTTTGCCCAGCCGTGCCATTCTGCCGACGTATATGTGCAGGACACGGTCGGCAAGCGGTTAAGACCTACTCTAGTCCCTCAGTGTGGTTCTCACAGGTTTTTCCAAGGTGCACTACAGGTGTTTTTTAAAGCTTGCATGTTCATTCCATGATTTCCAAATGGGTTTAATGTTCCCAGGCAGATTCTGTTTCTTGGTGCACACTCTAGGTTGTGACAGTATTATATGTCAAAAGCATGGTGGTATTGAGTACTGACTCCTCTGTGTGCATGGGGCTCCCTGTGCTGTGTGGGCACCAAAGAAGTTTCACAGTCTGCTATGACTATGAAGCTCAGTGCTGACCACGTGTACTGTAATGCTGACCATGCATAGTGTGCTGTTGACTATGTACAGCAGGGATATGCAATTAGTAGACATGGGAGCCGTCTAAAAATTTGTTTCGTTCCGTTCCGTTCCGTTTCGTATTAAAAAAAAATCATAATTCGTAATTCGTGTACGGAATTCAATTCAGATTCGTACGAAATACGAATTTTTTACGACACGTATAACGAACGATTCGACCGGAACGAACGAATGATTCGACCGGAAATGTACTTCCCCCACCCAATTCCAGCAGCAATCTTTTCTCTCTATAATGTCGAATCTTTTCTCTCTATAATGTCGAATCGGAACGAACGAATGATTCGACCGGAAATGTACTTCTCCCACCCAATTCCAGCAGCAATCTTTTCTCTCTATAATGTCGAATCTTTTCTCTCTATAATGTCGAATCTTTTCTCTCTATAATGTCGAATCTTTTCTCTCTATGTCAAATCTTTTCTCTCTATGTAGAATAATCTTGGACTAATAGAGTTAAGGTTAGTCACATTCGACCAAAAAATATTAACCTATCGCTGTCGAATTTTCATGTCTTATTTGGTAGTTTGGATTCGGATAATTTGGATACGAAATTTCGTACAAATTTTTCGAAATTTCGTATTTCATACAGAATTCGTATTCGAAAAAATTCGTAATTCGGATTCGTACAAATGTCCGAATTTCGAAAAATTTGTACGAATTTTCGATTCGTACGAAACTAATCGCACATGTCTAGCAATTAGCGGACCTCCAGCTGTTGCCAAACTTCAAGTCCCATCATACCTTTGCCTCTGGGTGCCATACTTGTGGCTGTCAGAGTCTTGATATGCCTCATGGGACTTGTAGTTTGGCAACAGCTGGAGGTCCGTTAATTGCATATCCCTGATGGTACAGTGTCATAATTCTGCCAGTGCTTAGGTAGCTTTTCAATAATACAGTAAAAGGTCTTTTGCAACAAAAAAAAAATCAGAACCCTTTCCTCGCATTTTCTCCCTGACAAAAACATTTTCGTTTCTGTCCCTTATGCTGTATGATTGTTAATTTGTAGGAGAATTTTTTGCTTGACCTTAAATCTCCCAACATTGTTGGAATAAAAAAATCAAACCATGCAAACATATCGGAAACATCCAGTTTAGACATGTGCAGAACGAAAACATTTGTTTCGTTTTCATTCACCATTTACATAAATTAGTTCAGTTAAATTTGTTTAATTCTTTTTCGGAATTCGTTTTGTTTATTCGTTTTTGAAGCGATTCAAAACGTTTTCGAATCAATTTAGAATAGTTTTTGAATTCGAATAGTTTTCGAATTCGAATAGTTTTCCAATTTCCAAAAATAATAAAATAGAATAGAAAACAAAGGAATAGAATAGAAAAAAAATTATATTCTATTCCTTTATTTTCTATTTTATTATATTCTCTTTGGAAATTGGAAAACTATTTGAATTCGAAAAGTTTTCGATCTTAAAAACTAGTCAAATTCGAAAAGTTTTGGAATTTGAAAACAATTTGAATTCGAAAAGTATTCGAAAGCTATTCAAATTCGAATTTCGTATATAGTTTCGAATTTTAATTCAGAACGAAACGAGCCGCACATGTCTATCCAGTTGTTCTTCATGTGCAGTTATTGAATTTTTAAGTTAGGTTCTGTGATTTGGAAGCCTACCTTCAGTACAACATCGGCAATCCTATTGTACCGATAACGTATAAAAACTCCTAGACCAATAGGCAGAAGAGTGCTACAGAGGGTCAGGCTCATGGCTCCAAATGGAAGAAATTGGACCAGTGTTGTGTTAATCCAGTGCCTGCTGTAGATCCACAGGCACAGAGGCATTAATATCAAAGCCAGAATTGTAGAAGACGTTGTCATGATGATGCTGTAAAAGAGACAAAAACAACAACATTCTGTTACACAGAGAATATATTACTGGGCACTATTTTGTTAATTTATAAATATACATTTATATTACTATAATATATAGGTTAGACCAGCTTTTTTGGGGTGCCTTGAGGGTTTCCTCAGGGGTGCTTTGGCAAAATGCCTAAAAATTCCATAAAATATTGAATACATGCCAGCGTGTGGATGAAGCCTGCCTTTTAGTTACATAAAGCCACAGGTTTTCATTGTGCACCATTACAACCTTCTAGCTGTCGGCATCCTAATGACCAATGGCATCATCAGTTGATATGGAGGATGTCAGTCGCCTGCTTAGCATCCTTGTTTGTCCCTCCCCTGCCCCTCTCTACCAGTGTTGGGGACACATTAGCTGAGTGATTGAGAAAAATTGAGGGAGAAGAGAAACATTGGAATACTAGTCAGTACCAGTTTGCAACATTTTTTTTGCTTTGGAAAAATAAATCCCCTCTAAAGTTGGGTGTCCTACTTGTATGGATGTTGCTGCATTATGTAAAACTATTAGAATCGTTTTTACATTTTAGAATGAGGTGCCTCGAGACTGTTCATAATTTTTAAAGGGTGCCTTGAGATTGTCCATAATTCTTAAAGGGTGCCTTGAGATTGTCCATAATTCTTTAAGGGTGCCTTGACTGAAAAAAGGTGGAGAAACACTGGTTTAGACTATCTATGTGTAGCGGCCTCACCCCCTCTGATTTGTCTAGGGGTATTTTGCATGTGAGGGTGAGATGCGCTACGGCCCATGTCCTCCCCATGGCAGTGGGTGAGGTGAAGGCCAGTACCAGATATTTTCCTCGGGCCTGTGTGTTTCAGTTAAGGACCAAGTCTTACTGTGCTGACACTTCCCTTTGCTCCCATTAACCAGAGTACCACACACCGATAAAGGTCCAACTCTTGCTTTATTGTCACACTCACAATAAACAGTGCTTTAGCAGCCAACAGATTTAAGACCCAATAACAGTTCAATAGGGTGGGATGAGCAGGTCGAGGCACTATCCTGATTGTTAGCTAGACCACTGTGGTTTCACTAGCGGTTACTATAGCCATCGGCTAAGAGAGAACTTAGAACTTGTGAGTCTCTACCAGCAACTCAAGAGAATGTAGATAGGAGTACCTTCGCTGCGCTGTGGCCCCTGTCAGCGGAAGATGTCCCTCCAAGGGAGTTACCGGAGGCCCATCCGTCACCGGGTTGATGCTGCTCTGGACTCTCCGGACGGATGACCTCTCCAGCCTCCTCACCTCAGACAAGGGCCCCATCCACCTCAGGGACGCTTGGACTTCTCCACCCTCGCGGGACCCAGTCAAAGTCACCGGGCCCCAGGCCTCTGATTTAGTACCTTACCCCAGGCTGAAGGTGCCTGGGATGGACGCCAACTCTGCTCCGGCCAGGCCTAGGGCGCCTGGGCCAAAAAACTCCGGACCGCCCGCACCCAGGCCTAAGGTGCCTGGGCGCGTGATGAAGAAGATCCCAAAGACGAAGATCTCGTGGCAAGGGTGTCTCCCCCTTTTTATCTCCTCTCTTGACGTCACGGCAGGTTCCCTGCCCTCGCCGTACCATCTCCGGGAAGGGACAAAAATACAGCACTGTGGCAGCAAATCTACCTTGAGCCTGCGGGTACCCCGCCACCCACAGGCCAAGGAGAATAATACACCACCAAATCCTCCACGAATACAAATGGTCCAATTCCTCTCACAATTTACACACCTGGATCATACTACCACCCAGGTGTATCCCACCTAGATTTAGAGACCCCGCTACATATGTATATACAGCTAGGCCTATATTAAAACAATTGTACCTGTGCCAAACACTTCTACAGGTAGAAGGAAACATTTGATGGACATCAATGATGGGAATCCAGGAACGTGTGCAGTGAATTTTACGCAGTAGCGTTTTCCCTCCAGCTAAACTCTATGATTGACAAAATATGTCTGTACAAACTCACTTATAATTTTTCTTATGGCATCAGACATCAGGAGGCAGCCAAGTGTAGCACATCAATTCAAAAGGTCCAGAAATATCTTCCAGCTCAGATGTAATTTACAAAAGACAGTGAGCTATAGGCTAGCAATTGGCAGGCAACGTTAGGATTTCCTTTGAGCTGTATGTATATGCTGTAAGATATACAGTAGGTCCTGAGAAAAGCAAGAGCAAAACTATAGCCATGAATGAAGGAATAATATAAACTGAACAACTATTGATACAAAGATTGTTAGGGCGTTAGACTTACTTATTTGGGATATCATAATTTGCAATAATTTGAAGTAACACTATATGGCAGATCAGCCATTTACCGTAGTTTAAATTATACAGAGTGGGTTAAAAAAGCGTGTCACACACTTGTGTTGGAGATAATAAAGTATTCAGAGACATGTTGATGTGTAATGTTTACCGAGATTTCCTGAGAACTGATACCCAAAAGCAACTTGCAGAGATTGATCATGCTCTTTCTGCTCTCACAGATTACGGTAGGACTGCATGAGATAACTACACTTGACTACGCCTGACAGACAGGTTCTCTTTGTTGAATGACAGACCCAAACTGCTGGGATTTTTTTGTTGTGCGTTTTGAGCGATAAATGACATTTTTTCATCTCACGTATATTTTAACCTGAAACGTGTCCCGTGCTGGCAGACACAGATTAAAGTATAGCTGGCCCTACCATTTACTACACATACTTTTCCATAGTACCATACCTGGTTTTATCAATGGATAACGGGAACTCCAGTAATGACAGGTATAGAGTTCAACAACTTAGGAGCTCAGAAGGGGGCTTTGCAGTACAGTAAAACCTTGGATTGCGAGCAGAATAAGTTCCGGAAACATGCTTGTGATCTAAAGCACTTGTATATCAAAGCAAATTTCCCCATAAGAAATAATGGAAACTCAAATGAAAGTTTCCAGAGACCCACAACTGTTATTGCAATTCTTTTTTACATGGAGAATTGAGCCCCTGACAATAGCACCTATGTGAACAGAAGAAGCAACCGCACTCCGATGTGCGCATCACATACCCCACCTCTTCACCACCTTCTCTAATACATTTCATGTGTAATGGGCTTAATCATTAAGATGTTCTCTTTTATGGTTGAAATACATCTACGAAGGTAGAGTAGATGTGTGTGTGTGTGTGGGGGGGGGGGGGGTGTGATGCGTACTTATTGTAGTGCAGCGATTCTCCTGTAAATACTGCTTGAGGAAGCTAGAATAAGCCCCTTTTCCATGGGGGGGGGGGAGCAGGTGGGGCTTGAAAAGTAATTTCTTCTGTCTGTGATTATCTCCTTTAGCATACGTTACCTTGTTTGGTAAGGGTTGGACCCTAAACTTGTGTACTTATAATTTCCCCACATGGGCTTGAAAAAAAATGCAGGTCTAAACAAGTTTATTATTATACAGGATTTACATAGTGCTGACAGTTTATGCAGCGCTTTAAAACTTGAGGGTAGACAGTACAAATACAATACACTTTAATACATTAGGAATCAGAGGGCCCTGCTCTTTAGAGCTTACAATCTAAGAGGGAGGGTCAAGAGATACAAGAGGTAATAACTGTGAGGGATGAGCTGATGGAGAAAATAAATGTTCAGTTGCTAGGTGGGGGCCAGATAGGCTTCTCTGAAGAGATGAGTTTTCAGGGATCATCTGAAAATAGACAAAATAGGAGATAGTCGGACAGATTTGGGTAGAGCATTCCAGAGGCTGGGAGAGGCTCAGACGAAGTCCTGGAGGCGAGCATGGGATGAGGTGACAAGGGAGCTAGAGAGTGGAAGGTCTTGGGAGGTGCGAAGCGGATAATTTGGTTGGTAATTTGAGACCAGGTTAGAGATGTAGCTGGGGCCAGGTTGTGGATGTTTTTTTTTTTCGTTTATACACTTTTTTTATTGTTGTGGATGGCTTTTTAAGTTACTGTTAGCATCTTGAATTTAATTAGTTGGTTGAGTGGCAGCCAATGGAGGGATTGGCAGAGAGGGGTAGCAGACGCAGATCGGTTTCTAAGGTGGATGAGCCGGGCAGCAGCGTTCATGATGGACTGAAGGGGGTATAGCCTATTTAGAGCTAAGCCAATAAGGAGGAAGTTGCAGTAGTCGAGGCGAGAGATGACCAGGGAGTGGATTAGAAGCTTTGTGGTGACATTGGTTAGGAAGGGGCATATCTTGGAGATGTTGCAGGGGTTGAGGCGGCAAGCATTGGACAGCGATTGGGTGTGGGGCCAAAAGGAGAGTTCAGAGTCCAGGATTACACCTAGGACCTTGGTATGCAGGGACAGGTTGATAGTTGAGCCATTGATTTTGACAGAGAAATCAGGGAAAATTGCACGTGGGGGAGGAAATATCATGAGCTCGGTTTTGGATAGGTTGAGTTTGAGGACGTGATGTGACATCCAGGCTGATATATCTGTTAGTAAATTGGTGATGTGTGAGGAGACAGATGGAGTAAGTTGGGGGGTGCAGAGGTAGATTTGGGTGTCATCCGCGTAGAGATGATATTGAAAGCCATGGGAGCCAATAAACTGACCCAGGGAGGAGGTAGGTGTATATTGAGAAAAGGAGAGGTCCAAGAGCAGAACCTTGGGGGACCCTGACAGAGAAAGGAAGAGGAGAGGAGGAGGTAGAGTTGTAAGTGACACTGAAGGAGCGGTGGGATAGGTAGGATAAGAACCAGTGAAGAGGGGGTGGTCCACTGTATCAAAGGCTGCAGAGAGGTCCAGGAGTAGTACAGAATAGTGTCCGTTGGTTTTAGTTGTTAGTAGGTCGTTGGTGAGTTAAAGGAGAGCAGTTTCCGTGGAGTGTTGAGGGCGAAATCCGGACTGCAGGGGATCAAGAAGTTTGTTCATAGTGGGGCGTAGGTTGTTAAGATTGGTGGGGTCCAGTGAGGGCTTTTTAAGGATAAGGGTGAGTAGCGCATGTTTTAGAGAGTTGGGGAAGATGCCAGAAGAGAGGGAGAGATTAAAAATGTGAGTTAGAGAGTGTAGAATAGAGTCAGAGGGTGAGTGTAGCATTTGCAAGGAAGCAGGATCCAGGAAGCAGGTGATTAGGTGGACGTTAGAAAAAAGTTTAGCAACCTCGGTAATACTAGCAGGGTTAAATGAGGGAAGCAATGATTGTACCTGTGGACATGGGATGTTGAGTGGGGAAGGTTTCTGTGCATTGGAGATCTCCTCACGAATTGTATCAATCTTATTTTTGAAGTGATTTGGCGATCTCCTGGGCAGTGAGTGAGTTAGAGGGTGGAGGACAGAGTAGAGTGTTAAAGGTAGAGAAGAGTTGATAGGGACTGGATGATAATATGTTAATGAGCGTGATAAAATATGTCTGTTTGGCAGTGTGGAGGCAGGAATAGTATTTTAGGAGGGCAGATTTATATTGGTTGAAGTCTTCCTGGAGAAAATTGGGGAAGTAGGTATGGCACTATTCTATGTTATCTCATTGGGTTAATTCCCTTAATAAAGTGCAATTGATGTGCGAGCAAATAAATGCTAGTGCTTCGATAAATACTAGTGATATACCGTGAAAATTAACATATAAACATTAATGAATATATAAACATGTGTAATGATATGCAAAACTGTTATGGGTAAAAACATAAATTGATAAAAATCGTCAAGAAAAACAGTGCTGAAAAAAACAAAAAAATTATAATAATGATGGTAGTGAAACTTGAATCATTAAAAGTTCATCATAAGAGAATTATATGCCATAAAAATGAAAAATCAAAGTCTCTAGTGGTTGATGAAAGTTTGCGAAGCGTCCCCTGTGGAAAAAAACGTTGTTGTATCTTTGTAAGTGGTCACAGCAAACGTGGCTATCTGTGCTCTTATATAAGCTGCACTCACCACCAGATATTCCTTACCCACTAGGGGTATGAGACATGCACAGTGTCTGCCACTGTGGGGCACTCTGGCGGTTCGCCTATCCCTGTTGCGCTGGTGGTGAAACTCCAGTGGTAACCCGTATGAAGGGGGAAAAAGGGACCCCAATAGTGTATTACCGTTTAAACACAGTTTTATTGATTAAAAAGTGTGAAAAGGTACTCACATTTAGAACAAAGTAAAAGTGCATATAGTGCTGACAGCGGGAAGTGATGCCAGCCTGTGCTAACTCCGCCCTACCGGTTTTGTCGTGCTGACATCATCTGGAGCGTGCATAACCCTCGCCACACTTCCTATTTATAGCAGACCGCGATCACATGTATACGGCGGCCATTTTGGGTGAGATTTGCAGACTGAAGTCTGCGGATGGCTGAATTACAATGGCGGCCATTTTGGGTAAGATTTGCAGACCGAAGTCCGCAATCGCTGAATTACGGCGGCCCTGTTTGATGGGATTTTTGTAGACAGAAGCCTACATGGTAATTTAATTTGCCGCCGCCGCCATGCTTGGTGATATTTTGAGGACCGGAGTCCACATATCTGAAAAATTACGATGTCTCTCGAGGGAATACCCTGTATGTAAATACAGGAGAACATTCTCAATATATTTAGACAACCACACTGATTGCCTGTGTATCGCAGTGTGCTGCAAATATAGCAGATTTTAAAACCAACTTTAATAATTATTATTTGTATAAAAACTTTGAAATATGTAAAAACTTGTGAACTCCTAGACATCCGGTGACATTATAATACAAACTTTGAATGTAAGATAAAATTTTATGTAAGAGTATTAAGATATAAAAAGAGTATTACCGGTAATTTAAAATAAAATAATGTACTAATAGAATAATATAAATAATGCAAGAGGAGCGTGGAAAGAATTGTAATACTATTCAAAAAAGGGGGAAGATATAAATATTCCTATATTAAATTTACTGTTTGGAAACGGAGAGTGGATAGATACAAATTGCTGAATATATGTATTACTATATGTAATATATATATTTTATCATATTTTTGGAGGTATGAGATGTTAAAAATTATTACTATAAAAGTAGTTATAAAATTATTGCAAAAATATAATAAATATTAGATAATTAATGGTTTGGACATTCATTTAGAATCAACTCCTGATATAGAAACATATGTTTGGTCTGTTGCTTAAAGCTAAACTAAAAATTGGTTAAAAAACTATTTAAATCTAGATCTATATTCATTTAAATAGAGTTAAATTGTTTTTAACCAATTTTTACACTACCATCATTATTATTATTTTTGTTTTTTTCAGCACTGTTTTTCTTGACGATTTTTATCAATTTATGTTTTTACCCATAACAGTTTTGCATATCATTACACATGTTTATATAATAATTTTCACGGTATATCACTAGTATTTATCGAAGCACTAGCATTTATTTGCTCGCACATCAATTACACTTTATTAAGGGAATTAACCCAATGAGATAACATACTGTAGAATAGCACCATACCTACTTACCCAATTTTCTCAATCATTTACTACACTTAGGTGGCAGTAATCAGTAGAGGCAGCAGTTCTCTTGTTTTCTCCATAAGCACTTTCTTTCTGCCGGTACTTTCTTCATTGCGCGGATTCACATACACCTAAACTGAAGTCTTCCTGGGACTTAGTCTTCCGCCACAAGAGCGCGACTACATTTTCTGAGACTTTTTCTGGCGTCGTCTGTTTGCCAGCGTTGTAGCGGTCGGGGCCTGATTCTGTGTGTAGTGAGGGGGGCGAGCTTGTCTAGGGAGGATGACAGTAAGCTGTTGTAGACAAAGGTGGCTAGGTTGGGGCAGGACAGGGGTGAGATTTTGTCATAGAGATGGTCAGTAGCAGAGTAGAGAAGAGAAGGGTTGAGGTGGCAAAGGGTTTTGCTGGTAACTGTTAGACGGTTGGAGGGAGAGGAAGTCAAAGACCTGGAGAGAGTGAAACTAATAAAGTGGTGATCAGAGAGTGGGAGAGGATTGTTGAAGAGGTTGCACGCGGAGTGCACCGATAGCAGTAGACAAGGTCAAGGGTGTTGCCGATGGAGTGAGTAGGAGCCTGTATCCATTGCTTCAGGTCAAGAGATGAGGTTAGACTGAGAAGTTTAGAAGTAGTAGTAGTATTAACATGTCATGACACATTCGGCTCTATTCATAAAGCTTTAGGATTAGGATAAGCACCTTTTTATTTTAGCCATGTGCCTGTAATTTTTACATCTAATTAGACTCAACAGAAAAAAACTGTCTTTTTTTTTTAATTAGTAGCCTTATCATATTGTGTTAGCTTTATAAACTGATCCTATTGTATAGGTATTATGTCCTTGAAGAACCAGATTCATTTGACTTGAACTGTAAATTATAGGTGAAAAAAACAAAATGCAGCACAGGGACTTTTCTTTCAAAGTTTGATGTGTTTGGATCCCATCGAAAACAATATATTTTGTAAAAAACTTTGATCCTCCTTGGTTTTATGTAGTGATTCATTTTATGGCAAGGAAAACTTTGAGACCTTATGCACACTGGACGTTTTTGGACATTTTTACAGTTGCTGTTTTTGGCTTCAGAGGTTTTTTTTCTACATTCAATAAACTCTCCAGCATGTTATCATATGTGTCTATGCACACATAGGCTGTTATCAACTCTTTTTGGCTGGGGCGTTTTTTGGCTGTAAAAAAACAAACAAAAAACAAATAAATAAATGAATAAATGCTCTAATGTCAAACACCTAAAAATGCCCAAAAAAAAGGCAGATAAACGTTCAAAAACACGTCTCACCAGCGTTTTTTTATGTTTTTGATTCATTAAAAAATAAAAAAATAAAAGAAAAATGCTAAAAATCGCTAACGCTGAAAAACCCTAAAAAAATGATAAAAAACGCTAAAAAACGCTATTGCAAAAACATTGAAAAACTTTGAAAAACTCAATGCAAAGCTACTGGCGTTTTTATAACATTGATAAAATGTCCAGTGTGCATGAGGCCTTATACCATGACCTAAACATCCATTCTCACTGAATAAACTGTTAAAGTTCAGGTCTTGCTAAGAAATTAAGTATATAAAACAAATGGTATTTACTATTATGACAATTGCAATAAACAGTTATCCCCGGGACTATCTGTATATCATATCATCCCTTTAGTGCCCAGCGTTACTAAACTAAACTGACATCATATTTGTGAGCCCAAAAAAAAAGGGATTGTGGGATCGGTGGTTCCATCAGGTTCCCCTACATGACCATACATCGGGACCACATATCCCAGGGATCTTTGCTACCTTCTAAGAGATTGCTGGGAAGAGCTATAAAAGAAACCAGAGCCAGAGTGAGGTTGTGGCCTACCACGCGGGGTACGTCATCCTCACCCGACGGAGAAGGGGTCCACCGCTGCTTGTTGTTCATCATACGTCTGATCAGCATCAACTCTACAGTACAGCGACCCACGCTCCGTGCTTCGCATCGGGTGACCGTCCCAAGCGGGTCTGCAGCCAGGATGTCTACCTGGGAGTCGCTGTCCAGAAGGCGCTGAATCGGCCTGGTCGTTGGTGAGAGAGCAATAGCCTACCTTTGCAAACCTTTCCTTGGTTGTTTTACTGGGACACTGTGTACAGACAGCTTAACTTTTAGAACACTTCACTGCACTTCTATTTGAACACTGTACATAGGCATCTTTAACTGCATTCATCACACAATATAATGCCACTCTGTTACTACACCTTATTGGAAATAGTTAATGAGCTCTGACTGCCGGTGAAGACCATCAGATCTGCAATGGGGAAATTCCATCATTTCTGCTTAAAGGGTCCTATTACCATCTTTGTTTAGCTTCATCTCTCATTAGGATCATAATAAGTTGAACAGGCCGGCCTGGGTTTCTCTCTCTAGAAGTATTGTCAGAATTGATGCTTAAATTTGCTTATCCTTTTCAGGTTATGTCCAAGTGATATCTCATTGTGTGTGTATATATATATATATATATACATATATATATATATCTATATATACCGTATATACTTGAGTATAGGCCGACCCGAATATAAGCCGAGGCACCTAATTTTACCACAAAAAAATGGGAAAACGTATTGACTCGTGTATAAGCCTAGGGTGTCCATTTGCATGCCTCACTGTGCCTCACTGTGTCCATGTGTGCCTTACTGTGTCCATGCCTCACTGTGTCCATGCCTCACTGTGCCCATGCCTCACTGTGCCCATGCCTGACTGTGTCCATGCCTCGCTGTGCCCAATCTCCCTACCTGATCTCCTGCGCTGTGTGACTAGACTGACGTTTAACATGGGAGTCTATGGAAGGGGTGCCCGGATTTGAAAAATCGGTGCTCCCCGGCCATAGGTCCCCTGGACAACAAACTTTGCACACTTGTAGATGAAGAGTGGGGCTACATGTGGGCCAAGTTTGGGTGGGATCAGGCGCACAAAGATGAAGATGAACACAGACTCGAGTATAAGCCGAGGGGGGCATTTTCAGCACAAAAAAATGTGCTAAAAACTCGGCTTATACTCGAGTATATACGGTCGTTTGCCCCCCCCTAGAATCCTAAGATTAGACAGTGACACTTGCCCCCTGTGATAGCTGCTGCAGCAGCCGTAGACTTTTTTTTTCTAAGTCTGCTGCCTGCTGGCTGGGGCTGCTCTCCACCGCCCCGGGAGACACACATCAGGGGGGGGGGGGTGTCAGACGGCCCCCCCATCCTCCCCTGTATGAAACAGTGAGAGCTTGATAATGCAGCGATGTGATATGCTGACAGCTCAGGCGGACTGACCCATTGTCACACACTACTCTGCATCTCACTCTCTGTTAAATTCTAAGAGCTCAGCGAGTACAACTCCCCCCCCCTCTCCACAGGAATGGAAGAGTCTGCATGGGCTCTGCCTCCCCCCTCCCCTCTGTTTCTGTCTCCTGTCCATGCTCTGTGCAGCCCATCTGAAAGGAATGTGGGGGCGGGAACATTTAAACAAGTAGAAGACAGCTAAAGAGCTGCCGACTGATCTAGTGTGAGACTGAGCATCCTGGGAACATCAAGTGAGTTACAGTATCAGCACTGTCACTGTGTCCAGACTCTGCCCTCTCTCTCTCCCAAATCTTTCACTCCCCCTCTTTCCTCTGTTGTCCTCCAGCAGAGTCTTTCATTAACTCTATGCTGATAGTTTGCCCCCATCATGTTCCTTTAGCCAGGGTTTTCACTAGTGTGTGATCATAGACATTGCATGTGATTTGCCCTGCATTGCTGTGCAAATCACATGCGATGTCTGTGCGATGCAAATTCAACCAAACAAACTGTATGGCTGAAATCGCATTTGCACCAAAAGTGATTGGTGCAAGACCCTTTTTTTTTTTTGCTCCGCACTGGTATCGGAGTGGATGGGTGTTCACACCTATGCAATCCGATTCCTGCACTATTTCACAGTTCTCACTGCAATCTGCAAACCGATCTGGCGGGTCATTAATTTTACATTGACACCCATAACAGTTTGCAAAGGGCAGCGTAAACAACCGACAAGCAACATGCAATGCAGGAATCCACACTGGAATCGCGCTGATCATTGCATCGCATATATGTGAACCAGGACTCAAGTGGGATCACACTGATGCACTGTGGTTCAGTTGCAGTGCTGGTGTATATACAGTTTTCCTGCATTTACATCCATTTTCACTACAGTCCCACAGACTTCTATTAGATTTCACATTTTTGCAACATTTTCTGAAAGCGCACCAAATGTTCTCTATACTGCATCTTTGGTGTGCTTTCAGAAAACACAGTAAAATTACACAAGCTAATAGAAGTCTGTGGGACTGCAGCTAAAAATGGGGATAAAATGCAGAAAAACTGTCAATACCCCAGCACTGCGACAAACTTCACGACACCAGTGTGAACCCAAAAGCTTCAGGATGCTGTGTATTGTAAAGGCGTCCAGAGGTGCAGGGGGTTGTGTAATGTAAAGGCGTCCAGAGGTGCAGGGGGTTGTGTAATGTAAAGGCGTCCAGAGGTGCAGGGGGTTGTGTAATGTAAAGGAGTCCAGAGGTGCAGGAGGTTGTGTAATGTAAAGAAGTCCAAAGGCTTCAGGATGCTGTGTAATGTAAAGGGGTCCAGGAGGTGCAGGGTGCTGTGTAATGTAAAGGAGTCCAGAGGTGCAGGGTGCTGTGTAATATAAAGGAGTCCAGAGGTGCAGGGTGCTGTGTAATGTAAAGGAGTCCAGAGGTGCAGGGGGTTGTGTAATGTAAAGGGGTCCAGAGGTGCAGGGGGTTGTGTAATGTAAAAGGGTCCAGAGCTGTGGGGTGCTGTGTAACGTAAAGGGGTCCAGAGGTGCAGTTGTGGAGAGGGGGTACACAGTAGTGACAAAGAGATATTGAAAGATGCAGGGGGCACAATGGCTGTTTTTTACATTTTAACGTGGGGGGGCGCGCTTTTAACCCCCGCTAGTGGTCGAAGAAAGGGTTAAATGCGACTATCGCCGCTGCCGAATCGCCCCTCCCTGAAAAAATTTCAGCGGACGCCCATGTATACGGGGTATATATATATATATATATATATATATATATATAGTATCCTGTTGTTGCCAACTGTTCTGTTTTACTGGGGAAATCATTCTACTGAGCTGGTGCGGTTAGCCACGGCTCAGTTGAACCATTACCTCTTTGTACAACAACATCTTATCTGAAGTATTCCAGTAAACGTTAACAGAATATAAACGTATTGAATGTTGTCTTATTACTCAAAGGTGTTGCAATGTCTGAACCCAGAGTGTCAGGTGGGTTGGAATGTTCACAGAGTCATGGCGATGCAGATGAGCAGGTAAATCCAACCAGTCCCCAAGGGGGCCGTGCTACACTATGAAGCATTTTAAGTCCATAGACATAGCATCTATAACCTCTCCTGTTTGTTTAGACTTACATCAGTAATTTCACTGCTCCTATCCATGTGTAGCAGACCCCCAAAATTGGGGTCGCTATGCTTTAAATTTAAGGGCAGCTTGAGCAATAGTTTGGCTCAGGTTATTCTGATTCTACAGATTGGACTCTGCTCTGCTTTGGTGTTGCCTGAGCGTATAGTTCCCCTTGGCCTGTGGGTGGCGCTGTCGCTCAGGTCTCGGGTTGAACCACAGGTGACATTATAGCGTGATTGGGTGTCCTCTCTCGGCAGCCATACAGTGGGCGTGGTTTACCTGATGTGCATGCTGGGAGAGGGTACATAAGGGGCAGACGCCATGATTTGGGGAGATTGGCCGGGGGATTCCAAGGGGGAACCCCTGGTGGCGAGAGTCACGCTCGTTGGCTTGCTGGCCAGGGGTGCGTGAACTGGTCGAGAAGTCTCGGGCACCTTCAGCCCGAGGCTATAGTGTTCCAGGTAGGCCCAGTACCTTCAACTGGGTCTACAGCTCAACCACAGGAGTCCCAGAGAACCCGAGGGAGGGTGGCCCGCTCTGAAAGAGAGGAAACCAGGGGAGGATCCTGTCCGGAGGATCGGTGAAGGAAGTCACTGTCTCAGGAGAGGCCTGGTTACCTATCAGAGGGAAGGATTCCGTTAGTTGCACAGTAGCGCCTGTGATGTGCCCCATTGGCACCTATGGTCTCTAAAGGTTGCAGGCGTTAAAGAGTTCTAGATTCAGGAACTAAAGGATTCTTTGGCAGAGGATCTCCTAAACTTGTCTTTGAAGGGGACTAAATCTGAAGTAAATGTTCGTGCTCCACTCCGGCTGCTAGAACTGTGAGAGGGATCTATCCAGGTAAGAAGTTCCCACTCAGGCTTAAGTGGAGAATAGGGTAACTGGGTGCCGTGTGCCGGAACCTGTCTCCCTACCCAACTCTATCTCTGTTTCAACCTTTTCCCAATCTGTTTCAAGCAAGGAAAATAAACTCATCTGTTGAAGTTTGAACACCGTCTGGACATTGGCCTTCTTTTGGGAGAAAGAATAGACTTTTCCCTATGCTCTAGGGATGAGAACCAATGGAGGGAGGTAACTCGCTGCAGGACCCAACAATAGTATGAACACCGCTCAACCTCTTATACCAGGAGGATACGGGCATGTGGCATTGTGTGCCTTACCCTGCAAGTGAAGGTAAGCAGGAAAAAGGGTCCATGTACTACACGTGAGGGCTCGTCCGGGATGTTTTGCAGCTACCCCCTGGAAGTTGGACTATTTTTTTCCTGTGTATGTGGTTCTGTGAAAGTCGGCAATTAGGGAAAATTGAACTGCGTCACTTGGGAGGAAAATGGAGGCCAGGCCTGTACTGGACTTTTTCTAAACTGCGTAGTTTGTGGGCGTGCCTAAAAAATAGAAAAACTTGCGAGCTACGTGCAGAAAGAAGAAAAGGGGAGGAGCCCCCGCCACTTGTGTGTTGCACGTGGCGCATTGGCGCAAAAGGGACAGTACGAGCTGGATCATTGAAGGAGAAGCAATATGGCTGCTGCCCCATGGATTTCTGTTGCATCGGGACCTCGGATGTTCCCAACCATTTCAACCATGGACATTGCTCCCCTCACTGCCCCCCTGACGGATACAGGGATCCGGCTTAAGCCTAGGGGCTGCTTCCCTCTCTATGTCTGCTGAGATGCGGAGGCCCTGGGCATGCTCTGCCCCAGATGCCAAGGACTAGCGGTGCAGCTACGGCCTTTTGGAAGGTGTGCATCCTGTGGAGAGTTCCTCTTCGAGGTGGACCAGCCCACCGAGAAACCCTGGGTCTTCCGGGTCAACTGCCTTACAGGTACCGTCACTTCCGAGGAATAAACCTGTACTCCCACAGTTGAGCCCACGTGCACCGCATCGACTGCCACGGATGTGGCCAAGGGAGATGTCTCAGCTGTTGCAGAGCGGTCGGCGGATACCGTAGCGGATGCTGCCTCCGTCACCACCGGGACCTCCATTCCGCCCGCCAAGCGAAAGGTGGGCTATGTTAAGGCCTCCCGCGGCCGTGGTCGAAGCCTGCCCCAGCGCCTACCTGAACCGGATCTTCAAGCCGGAGGGACCTCCAGGAGATCCACGTCAGGGGACGGTAAGGAGGCTGGGGGAACTGTGACATTGAGTTTGCCGTCGAAGGGAGGGAAGCTCATACCCCATGCTCCTGGGGATGTGTGGACAGCCAACCCGTGGGAACTTTCTGTTTTTGGGGACAATGTGCCTGTGTCTACCAAGAATTACCTGCCGGCAGAGGAGTATGACACTTTCGATCTAGATTCATCATCCGATGTGGGGGATGACTATGCGATCGATGAGGTTTTTGTAAAAAAAGGTTGGGACAAAGTACCATTGACTTCACCTTGCAGCCTTAAAGGGGGATCACCAATGGACTCTGGGGAAACTACACCCCGAGTGGAAGCCCCTGTTTTGATGGAAGATGTTGTTCCCACACCCGCTCTGCCTGCACCTGCATTATCCGTGCCTGCTGCTACAAAGGGACGTCCACCGTAGCGGCCACCTTTGCCACAGCTGGAACCAGCCTCATTAGCAAGGTCCCCGGATGCTATCATTCTCCCTGGAGCAGGAGATCGGGCAACCCTGCCGCCCTTAGCCCGGTTGCAGCGGCCCCTAAATAGAAAGGTTGCCACGGAATACGGGTGGGAATACCCTTACGTTCCCAAAGAGCTTCTCTTTGAAATCGAGGCCTACCGGGAACGGTGGTATGCTGACTTCGTCTGGGACCATTTGGAAGTGCACAGAGGCCGCAGGTATTTAAAATGTTCTGTCACCATGGCAGATCGCTACAAAGGGTGCCGTAAAGAATGGACTTATGGTCGGCACATCCATGCGGATCGTGTGGGGATTTGCTGCAGAGAGAAAGAGGATACTGTGTATTCAATTGAGACACTAGATAAACAGTGGAAAACTCTTGTTCTCTCAGATCCTCAGTATTATCTGTGAAATGGAACTTGTGTGCTGTTCTTTTTATTCCGTTTCACAGGGACTGTCTGCCCTGAGCTCATAACTTTACCCGCTGCTCCAAGGGGGAACTCTACTCAACTGAGGCACCGGAGAACTGTTTTTTTTTCTCTCTCTCCTCAGCTCCACAAAGGAATGAAGTGTTTTTTTTCCTCTCTTTACTGAACAATAGGGTAGTTTAGTCAGGGCCCAAGTGAGCAACCAACGTGGTCAAGATGGAAGATTCGTGTGAAGTAAATTCATGCCCACGCACAATATTAGAGTGTATGGACTTGAGTTGCCACCAGGTGGTAGTGTTTTGCAGAAGTGTTTTACTGAAGCTAGGCTAGCAATTAAAAAAAAAAATCTAGAGGGTAATCATCTCTTTCCGGAGAGATGGTTTTCTTCTGCATATCTTAGATGTAGGATAGTTTACTGTGTGCTGTGTTTTTTTTATTTTCTCTCCCTCTGCAGGTGACCTGCTATCAACTCTACCGGAGAATGGGTGGGGTAGATATGTTAGGAGGGTGGGATTGTAACTTGTAATACTGTGTTTTTTTGTATGTATATTTTTACATGCTCTTTTTCTTTTCTCTTCCTCTGCTATTCCCAAATTGTTTGGTTCAGGCACCAGTCTAAAGTATTAATGCTGTACATAGTTGACCTATTCCAGCCACTGGGGACAGTGGCTTTTCAAGGGGGGGGGGTATGTGTAGCAGACCCCCAAAATTGGGGTCGCTATGCCTTAAATTTAAGGGCAGCCTGAGCCATAGTTTGGCTCAGGTTATTCTGATTCTTTAGATTGGACTCTGCTCTGCTGTGGTGTTGCCTTGGCGTATAGTTCCCCTTGGCCTGCGGGTGGCGCTGTCGCTCAGGTCTCGGTGACATTATAGCGTGATTGGGTGTCCTCTCTCGGCAGCCATACAGTGGGCGTGGTTTACCTGCTGTGCATGCTGGGAGAGGGTACATAAGGGGCAGACGCCATGATTTGGGGAGATTGGCCGGGGGATTCCAAGGGGGGACCCCTGGTGGCGAGAGTCACGCTCATTGGCCTGCTGACCAGGGGTGCGTGAAATGGTCGAGAAGTCTCGGGCACCTTCAGGCCGAGGCTATAGTGTTCCAGGTAGGCCCAGTACCTTCAACTGGGTCTACAGCTCAACCACAGGAATCCCAGGGAACCCAAGGGAGGGTGGCCCGCTCTGAAAGAGAGGAAACCAGGGGAGGACCTGTCCGGAGGATCGGTGAAGGAAGTCCTGTCTCAGGAGAGGCCTGGTTACCTATCAGAGGGAAGGATTCCGTGAGTTGCACAGTAGCTCTGTGATGTGCCCCATTGGCACCCATGGTCTCTAAAGGTTGCAGGCATTAAAGAGTTATAGATTCAGAAACTAAAGGATTCTGTAGCAGAGGATTTCCTGAACTTGTCTTTGAAGGGGACTAAATCTGAAGTAATTGTTTGTGCTCCACTCCGGCTGCTAGAACTGTGAGAGGGATCTAACCGGGTGAGCAATGCCCACTCAGGCTTGAATTGAGAATAGGGTAACTGGGTGCCGCGTGCCTGAACCTGTCTCCCTACCCAACTCTATCTCTGTTTCAACCTTTTCCCAATCTGTTTCAAGCAAGGAAAATAAACTCATCTGTTGAAGTTTAAACACCGTCTGGACATTGGCCTTCCTTTGGGAGAAAGAATAGACTTTTCCCTATACTCTAGGGACGAGAACCAATGGAGGGAGGTAACTTGCTGCAGGACCCAACAATAGTGAAGACATCTCAACCTCTTATACCAGGAGGATACGGGCATGTGGCACGGTGTGCCTTACCCTGCAGTGAAGGTAAGCAGGAAAAAGGGTTTGTGTGCTACACATGCAACTCCTATCAGTCTGCTGACCTTCCATATGCCTTTCCCAGCACTGTTATATTTTATAGCCAGCAGTTACATAGTTTCACTAAAAACAGGTCATTAATCACCCTAATATCTACATATTCAGTTGCATAAATCAAATCTCCTTAATAGATTAAATAACACAAACACATAACAGAACATCAATACATCACTAAGCATATTTAATCACGCTAAGAGCCAAGCACAGTAAATAAAAGCAAACATCCAGCTATTATAGTTTTTGACAGGATTGCTCTAGTGATAAAATGTAAAGTGCAGTTGGGTTGCGTTTGGTTCCAGCAGTGGCGGTCAGTCCATAGGTCCCCCCCCCCCCCCTCCCCAAGCAGTCAAAAAAATAAAAAATTTTTTAAACATGTCCCTTTAAGATTTTTTTTAAAAGGTCCTTATGTGCACTGTGTCCGGGCGCAGGGTGCCGGGCGCAGTGCAATATGGGAAACGCCACGTCTGTGCAATCACAAGATTGCAGACGAGGCGCTTCATTTGCAGGAAAAAACGCGCTCTGTGGCGCATTCGAGGCCGCCACAGCTTCTGGTACGACGGAGTGGCCGGGCGGGTGCACGCCTCATAGACTTTCACAGGCATGGACATGGGCGGTGCTTCCTTTTCTTCTAGTCCCCACGTCAGGACGTCAGAACGTCAAACGTGCCGCCTGAGAGGATCGGATCATCAAGAGGAGGTAGGAGCTCTCCATGCATTCCTCTTGACATGTGAAACCCCCGCTGATCAACACAGAATTTGAGTATTAACTCAAAACATCACGAGTTTGGCGGCAGCAGCGGCAACCCCCCCCCCCCCCCTGGTTATCAGTCTGACTCTTTTTTTTTTATATCACCCGGCCGGCGGGATCCCCCCGCTTATCAGTCCAATTTTTTTATATCGGCCGGCAGGAGCAGCGACACCCCCCCCCCCCGCCTATCAGAGTCCAATTTTTTTTATATCACCAGGCCGGCAGGAGCAGCAGTGCCCCCCTCCTCCCCCTCCCCCGCTTATCAGTCTTTTTTTTATATCAGCCGGCTGCCGGGAAAAACGCCCCCCCCCCTTAATAGTACAATTTATATCACACGATCGGCGGGAGCAGCGGCACCCCCCCCCCCACCGCTTATCAGTCTAACTTTTTTTTTATATCAGCCGGCCGCCGGGAAAAACGCCCCCCCCCTTAATAGTACAATTTATATCACACGATCGGCGGGAGCAGCGGCTCCACCACCACCCCCCCCCCCCCCCGCCCCGCTTATCAGTCTAACTTTTTTAATATCAGCCGGCAGCCGGGAAAAACGCCCCCCCCCCTTAATAGTATAATTTATATCACACAATCGACGGGAGCAGCGGCACCTGGCAAGCCCCGCCGCCCCCCTTATAATTTTTTTTATATTTTATGGTCGGCAGGAACAGTGCCTTCACACTTCATGGCAATTACTTCCAGCATGTGTACAGCAAACCTCTGAACATGACATGCCAAGGGAGAGCTCACACTAGTCTTCATAGAGCACATTAGGTGGTCAGCGGCAGCAGCAGACCCCTTCCCCCCCCCGCTTATAATTTATTATTAACATTAGGTGGTCGGCAGCAGCAGCGGATGACCCCCCCCCCCCCCCGCTTATAATTTTTTTTTAACATTAGCTGACCAGCGGCAGCAGCGGATCCCCCCCCCCTGCTTATCAATGTCCCTCAGTCTCAGTTCAAATGCTGGCAGGTGCCGCAGGTGGTTGGCTTTCCCTGGTTGCAGGCCTCAAAATAAAAAAAAATAAAAAAAGCGCTGTGACAGCATGTGGTGGCTATTTCTGAGTATTTCACTGTAAGTCAACTGATTCACCAGGTTTGTGGTCGGCGGCATACCATTTCAGCCATACTAACTGTATGGCTGAAATCGCATCGCACGGACATCGCATGTGATTTGCACTGCAGTGCGGTGCAAATCACATGCGATTTTTGCACCACGCAGCAGTTTGAACCGGCCCTGAGCCTAGGTTTCCACAAATCTGATGGCTAGCAATGTTAACTGTGAAGTTGGCCCATCAGAATGCAGTTCACATGCACAAAAACCCGCTTTTCATTTAGGCTCGTCGCGGTAAAAATCATGGCAAAAATCACGTGACTTTCAAGTCGCACAAGTGTGAAAGGAGCCTTAACGATTGGATTTTACTACCATGGGTACTTCTCGTGGTAGTAAAATCTGATTTTTATTCCTTCGCACGTGCTGTAAAGACTACAGACAAATCTGATGGCTAGCAATGTTAACTGTGAAGTTGGCCCATCAGAATGCAGTTCACATGCACAAAAATCCGCTTTTCATTTAGGCACCGTTTCCACTTGTGCAAATTGTCCTGCGACTTGGGACTGCAAAGTTGCATGATAAGTCGTACCCGATGATTTCCAATGAGAACCGTTCATATCTGTGCAACGTCAAGTTACAGCGACTTCAAAGTAGTCCCTGCACTACTTTTGTCCCACTTTGATGTGACTTGAGGTCCATAGACCTCCAGAACACATAGGAATTGCTTCAGATTTGTCTGTAGTCTTTACAGCACGTGCGCAGGAATAATGATCAGATTTTACTACCGCGAGAAGTACCCATGGTAGTAAAATCCAATCGTTAAGGCTCCTTTCACACTTGTGCGACTTGAAAGTCACGTGATTTTTGCCATGATTTTTGCCGCGACTTGAATCAATGTCTGTGTAATCTTGAGGTCTCTGCCTCAAGTCGCATCAAAGTTGGATGAAAGTAGTACAGGGACTACTTTGAAGTCGCACAGATATGAATTGAACTCGTTGGAAATCATGGGGTATGACTTGTCATGCAACTTTGCAGTCCCAAGTCGCAGGACAAGTCGCACAAGTTTGAAAGGGCCTCAGGTTGTCTGTAGCACCTTATCACTGCTGCTACCTGATCATTGCTTCAGTGTATTGTTTTACTGGTTGTGACTCACGATTCTTTCAGTGTACTGTGTTCTAACAACTCATGATTCTTTGACTCAGTAACTCAGTAATTCTTTAACTCGGTGTACTGTGTACTCCTGTCTCAAGAACTGGATACAAACTTCTGAGTGTCAGTGTGCTGTGAGCCGGTGTTCTGCCGAGCTGGTTCCGCCTATCGATATGGTTCCCTCATGACTGCACAGGTGCAATCCGAGGCAACGGAATTCTCCGAGTGTGAACAGCTGTTCGGCAGCTGTAGACGCGCTCCCTCCCGATGCTAGGGGAACCAGCTCGACAAGACACCACTCTATACAGCAAGGGGCGGATCAGTGAGTGTGCGCTCCCTGCAATGTTAGACGCCAAGGCTAGAGATTTACTGCAAACCCGCCCTTTTAGAAAAACCCGCCCTTGAGACATTGTCGCCCTATAGAGCGGCGTGTCACAGTCTCCGGCCCGCCCCTTTTGCCGCCCCTTGCGCCCGCTCATCAACATTTAAAAAAACACAGAGCGGCGCGTCACCCGCCCATTGACATGTTTAATCCCGCCCTATAGAGCGGCATGTCCCAGTCTCCGCCCCCACCCCTTGCTGCGTGGCGTGTATCCTCGGGAGCGAGCGCGTCTACAGCTGACGAACAGCTGTAGATGTTCGTAGATTTCCGTGTGTTCCGAGTGCGCATGCGCAGTCGAGCTCAGAAGCATATCGATAGGGGAACCAGCTCGACAAGACACCGGCTGATTGGTTGCACTTGCAGGGAGGGGCTGAGCTCTCACTCTAGGAACATATTACCAGGCCTGCTCTGCTATTCTATTGAGTGCATACTAGTGTGAACTGTTTCAAATGGATCAGTTCACTCAGATGAATCGATTCATCCAGTTCACTGAAAAGAATTGATTCAAAAGAACGATTCGTTCATGAACTGGACATAACTACAACAGACCCTTTACTGTTCACACAGCAGCTTTTGTGTCCTTTGCAGGAATTACAATTAGGGTTGCCACCTGTACGGGATTCACCCGGACAGTCCGGTTTTTGAGTCATCTGTCCGGTTTTCAGCACGCTAGAAACCCGGACACATTCAGACTGAATGGTGGCTCCCTCTTTGCAGGCTTTTGGGAGAGTGTTTATACTAGCCGGCACAGAACCTGCCCCTGTCACCTCACCTCCCCGCTCTCACTCTCTCTCTCGGTCACTGTATTCATTTCCAGGATTGAGGGGATGCTGCTGAGCATGGAATACCAGCAGATATGTGTGCGGGCTGCGGGGTATGTGTTCACCCCTGGTGAAGTGTCCTTTCTATCTCCGAGCACCATGCAATGTGAGTGTCAGAGGATAGGTTCCTTCCTGCAAAGTGAAGACAGCGGTGTAGCAGGTGAGCGGTGCAGCAGGTGAGCGGTGCAGGATTAGCCCAGGTGACATTGTACAGGCTCTTGCAGGTACAAGCTCCCCTCCTACATCACAGCTCAGAAAGAGGCAGTGGCAGTGCAGTGCACAGGAGGTGGGGGAGGTTACGATCTCTAGCAGCAGAGAACCAGTGGAGTCATCCTGCAGCAGTGGCACCGAGAAAGTCTGTGCAATTTACAACTGACACAGGGGTTGGGGGCATGGACACTTACTGTGTGCTTTATTGGTCATGAGTGAGATCTGCAGGACTTCCACACACAGCAAACCGAAACCCCATCCCCATCCCACCCCATCCCATCCAATCCTACCCCTCCCTATCCCATCCCAGCCCACCCCATCCTATCCCTCCCCATCCCATCCCTCCCCATCCCATCCTACCCCTCCCCACCCCACCCAATCCCATCCCATCCTACCCAACCCACCCCATCCCATCCCATCCTACCCAACCCACCCCATCCCATCCTACCCCACCCACCCCATCTCATCCCATCCCATCCTACCCAACCCACCCCATCCCATCCTACCCCTCCCCATCCTACCCAACCCACCCCATCCCATCCCATCCTACCCCACCCCATCCCATCCCATCCTACCCCACCCCTCTTATGAGAAGTGGGAGGGGCAAACGTGGAGGGGCGGGGCCTTGCGCCTCCCCATCCTAAAACTTCACCAGCCGCCACTGGGTTCCAGTATTGTACATTCCTGATTTTTTTTATGCGAACCAGTTAAGAACCTCAGCAATTCTTCCTCAGCACATAATAAAACCACATGTTAAAGAAGATGGTGTCCTCATTGCTGAGAAATACAGGGAAATACTTAACCATCATGCCATACCATCAGGGAGGGCTGTGATTGGCCCCAAATGTATTCTGCAGCACAACAATGACCCCAAACATATAGCCAATGTCATCAATAACTATCTTCAGCATAAAGAAGAATAAGGAGTCTTGGAAGTGATGGTTTGGCCCCCACAAAGCACTGGTCTCAATATCATGGAGTGTATCTGGGATTACCTGAAGAGACAGAGGGATACGAGGCAGCCTAAATCCACAGAAGAGCTGTGGTTAGTTCTCCAAGATGTTAAAACAACCCAGAGGCGTTGCTAGGGGGGTGCGGTCCGCACCCGGGTGACACCCGCTAGAGGGGTGACACCCTCCCGACGGGGAGAATTTATTTTTTATTTTTTTGCAGCTGACACCTTCGCTTCATTTACCAACTTCACCCCGCTGGGCTGGAACAACACTTCCAGCACCGCGGCCGCGCCTGGTGTGTGTGTCCTCCGGTTCCTTATTCTTCTTCCTCCTCCCTCCCTACCCTACAGAGCCATCGAGCGTCAGCCTGTCACATCATCACACTGCACTGTGATGATGTGACGTCACTAGTACTACACACACAACTTTCTCCGGCTGCACGTTGTGACGGTCGCTGCCCAGCCCTCCTCCTCTCCAGTCAAGACTCCAGAACAGGTGCGGGGGGGGGGTCTCCACCGACGGCCCGACTCCCGAGCACAAGATGAGGTGTGTGTGTGGGGAGCGGGGGGGGGGGGGCGGTTGCCATTGTAAGAGGCAGAGCTAGTGTGGGAGGAGGACTCAGTCTCTCTGGCGCCCTGACCTGTATTATATAATAATGAAGGGGGGGGGGGTGCAAGGTGGTCTGCTGCTGCTAGACACAGCTATAGATTATATAGATATATATATATTATGTAATATAGCTGGTCCATCCGCCCCTCCCCCCACCAGACCAGCTAACTCAACTACTGTGCCTATTATATGTAATATAATATATCTGTGTCCAGCATCACCCCCTCCCCCCCATTATCAGACAGACAACACTGACTATATAATTTATATTAGCTGACTGAGACACCCCCACCCTGAGCTGGTCTGATGATGATGGGGGGGGGTGATGCTGGACACAGATATATTATATTATATATAATAGGCACAGTAGTTAAGTTAGCTGGTCTGGTGGGGGGAGGGGCGGATGGACCAGCTATATTACATAATATATATCTATCTATATGTAGCGGGGTCCTCAAATTGATGGGATACACCTGGGCAATAGTGTGACCCAGGTGTATAATTGTGTTAGGATTCAGACCCCTTTTTGTTTCGTGGAGGATTGGAGGATGTAATATTCTCCTTTGCCTGTGGGTGGCGGGGTACCCACGGGCTTCAGGTAGAATCATCCCCTGCAGTGCTCCCTGTTTGGTCTCTTCCCGGAGATGGTATGGCTGGGGCGGGGAACCCGCCGGGCCGTTGAAGGGAGGAGATAAAAGGGGGAGACGCCCTGACCACGAGGTCGTCGTCTTGCGGAGAAGGAGGTCCTCGGAGGAGGAGGGTTGCGGTCTGCACCCAGGGCCCTTAGGCCTGGGTGCGGGAGATCCAGGAGTCTGGTCCAGGTGCCCATGGCCTGGTCCGGAGTCATGTTGGCGTCCATCCCAGGCACCTTTAGCCTGGGGTGAGGTACTATCGAGGAGGCCTGGGGCCCAGTACCTTCGACTGGGTCCCGCTAGGGTGGACTGTCCGAGGGTCCCTGAGCGGAGGGACTCGTACCTGAGGTGAGGAGGCCGGGGAGGTTACCCACTGGAGACCCGGAGCAGCACCAACCCGGTGACAGTGGGCCTCTGGGAACTCTCTTGGGAGGACACATCCCCCTGATAGGGGCCACAGCGTATCGAAGAGGGCTCCATTGCTGTTCATAGGGGTTGCTGGAAGAGACCCCATCCTTCCTGTTCTGTAACAGCCGGATTGGCTTAGGCGCCGCTGGTCATAGTACAGTGGCATAGAACTCAAACTTTAGGAAGTGCCTCGATCTGCTCGCCCCACCGTTGGCAAGGTTATAGGTCCCAACCAGTTTGCTGCAAAAGAACTGTTTATTGTGCTTTGCGTATTGGAGTGTCAAATAAACAAGTGTTGGACCTTTCTCCGGTGTGTGAACTCCAGTTACTGGAAGCAAAGGGGAGGCTGGTGAGCTTGCAATTACAGACTCAGTGCATTCACAGAACACACCGGCCCAAAGGAAACATCAGGAAGTGGCCTTCACCTCCCTACTACAATGGGGAGGACATGGGCCGTGGCGCATCTCACTCTCACAACCCAGGAACCCCTAGACATGAGTTGGTGTGTAACCGATAAAGATGGAGAGAGGGTGAGGCCGCTACACGTGGGGGCTCGTGAGTCCGGGATAGAGTGTGTTCTAAAGATGGACTTGAGAATGTCTACATTTGAACTTTGCTGCCCAGAGGAGTTCCGAGCAGATCGGCCAAATTACTGGCCAAAGTGCGTCCCTGCTCGGAGTTGTGGAAATGACCCTAACACGGGAAAGGCCCATGCGGAGGAGCGGAAAAAGGGAGAGGTCCAGCCGTGTGACGTACTGCACGTGGGGACTGTTAACGCACTGCGCCACGAGGCACCCCATGGCGACATCGTTCGTGGGCGGAGTCAAGAGGAAGCCCGCGAAAATGTACAGCTCATGGGAGGAGTCTGGCCAAGTGTGGGGATACACGTGGAGACTCCGGCGCGGGGTCAGTGCATGATGGAGCAGCAAACAGTCGGGATGACCTCAAGTGCCCCGTGGATTATGGTTCCTCACCCCACGAGAATGACTTCCTTTGCTGCCCCCATCACAGACACGGGGATAAGACTTAGGCCCCGAGGGCGGTTGGCTCTGTACACCTGCAGAGACACGGAGGCCCTCGGTGTGATCTGTCCCGGCTGCTCGGGACTGGTGGTCACCCTGAAGCCATTCGGGCGATGTGAGGAGTGCAGAGAATTCCTTTTTGAGGTCGAGTCGTCCACAGCAAGGCCTCGGGCCCTTCGCCTCAATCACCTCACGGGTACTGCTACTCCGGAAGGGGAGATCAAGGCCTTTGTCGAGGTTCCCGTGCGCGCTGACCAGGGCGATGGACTGCCCAACAGAGAAAAATCCGAAGATGCTGCTTCGGTCGCCACAAGTTCTCTGCTCCCACCACCGAAGAGGAAAGTTGGCCTAGTACAGGCATCCTATGGACGTGGTCGAGCTTCACCCCGCTGCTTGCCTGGCCTGGATGGCGCCGGTCGAGATGGAAGTCCCGGACATCCCAGTCTTCTACAAGGGTCAGGTGAGCCAGGGGCTGGGACTGTGGTGGTGGTTGGAGGTGTCGGGGGCCCATTGGAGGTGGAACCCCCCAGAGAAGATGATTCTGTGTCCACCGGTAGATATCTGCCTGCGGAGATGTATGACACCTCCGACCTAGAGTCGCTGTCTGATTGCGGAGATGATGGCGAGATAGACGAACTGTTCAGCCGCAAGGGCTGGGATAGAGTGCCACTTCTTGCTTCCCGTGCGGTACGGGATTCACCTATGTACACAGGAGATAGCACGCCTCGGGTGGAAGACCCGCAGCTTGCGAGGGAGCCTACCCCTCCACCTGTGTCCTCACCTACTGTTACCCCACCTACTTTGGTTGTGGGGATACCCCGCGCTTCTGTGAGAGCGCCGAAAGTCAGTTCCAGGGAGCTGGTAAAGGCACCTCGGCATCCAGAAGCTATTGTGCTGCCTGGAACTGGAGAGAAAGCCACTATGCCACCTTTGGCCCGCTTGCAGAGACTGTTTTGCCACAAAGTAGCTCGGGAATATGGGTGGGAGTACCCGTATCTACCCCGGGAATTGCTGTATGAGGTGGAAGTCTGGAGAACAAGATGGTATGACGAGTTTGTGTGGGACAAGTTGAAGGTGCCCCATGCTCGCAGGTACCTGGAATGTGTGCCGTCAGTGTCTAAGAGGTTTGAGGACTGCAAAGCTGAATGGAAATTGGGGCGCCATATCCATGCTGACAAGATAGTCATTTGCAGAAGAGAAGGAGAAGATGTCGAGTATTCGATAGAGGCATTTGACAAACACCTGAAACCCCTGTACCTGCCGGATCCAAAGTTTTACTTATAGGAGAAAAGAACTCCTATTTATTTCTTTTGTGCACTTGAACTTTCTGGAAGAGCCATTCCCAGACACGCAGGACTGTGCCCTGTTTTTGTTTTTGTTTGGGCTTTTCTTTTTCTCGTTGGAGACTTGGGGACTGTTGTGTTTTCGTGTTTCCCCTTTTCTTCATGTGCCAAAGGCAAGGACATTTGGGAATAGTGGCAGAGTAGGGAAAAGCTGGAAGAACGAAGATTCGTTGAGTGTCATGACCGCGGCGCTGTCACTAGGTGGCAGTGTTGCGCAACAAATGTTTGAAAATATTTCACCCACTCATCCCAAATGACACAAAATTATGTTAGGATGTTGTTTTTTCTTTCCCCTGCAGGAGAATCGTCAATCAAGACCATTGAGAGTGGGTGGCTCTTAGACAGTGTGGGAGAGGGGTTGTGATTATGCAGATGTTAAAAATGTTTTATGACATAAGTTGTTTTATATGTTCCCCATTCCCTGAGCAGGTCTTGGCACTTGGGAAAAATTTTTAGAGGAATTGCTTCAGGGGTTTCACTCCATGCCACCACTTTATGGGAGGTATGGGTGTGCACCTGACGCTGGGGACCAGCGTCAAATTACAGGGGGGAGTGTGTAGCGGGGTCCTCAAATTGATGGGATACACCTGGGCAATAGTGTGACCCAGGTGTATAATTGTGTTAGGATTCAGACCCCTTTTTGTTTCGTGGAGGATTGGAGGATGTAATATTCTCCTTTGCCTGTGGGTGGCGGGGTACCCACGGGCTTCAGGTAGAATCATCCCCTGCAGTGCTCCCTGTTTGGTCTCTTCTCGGAGATGGTATGGCTGGGGCGGGGAACCCGCCGGGCCGTTGAAGGGAGGAGATAAAAGGGGGAGACGCCCTGACCACGAGGTCGTCGTCTTGCGGAGAAGGAGGTCCTCGGAGGAGGAGGGTTGCGGTCTGCACCCAGGGCCCTTAGGCCTGGGTGCGGGAGATCCAGGAGTCTGGTCCAGGTGCCCATGGCCTGGTCCGGAGTCATGTTGGCGTCCATCCCAGGCACCTTTAGCCTGGGGTGAGGTACTATCGAGGAGGCCTGGGGCCCAGTACCTTCGACTGGGTCCCGCTAGGGTGGACTGTCCGAGGGTCCCTGAGCGGAGGGACTCGTACCTGAGGTGAGGAGGCCGGGGAGGTTACCCACTGGAGACCCGGAGCAGCACCAACCCGGTGACAGTGGGCCTCTGGGAACTCTCTTGGGAGGACACATCCCCCTGATAGGGGCCACAGCGTATCGAAGAGGGCTCCATTGCTGTTCATAGGGGTTGCTGGAAGAGACCCCATCCTTCCTGTTCTGTAACAGCCGGATTGGCTTAGGCGCCGCTGGTCATAGTACAGTGGCATAGAACTCAAACTTTAGGAAGTGCCTCGATCTGCTCGCCCCACCGTTGGCAAGGTTATAGGTCCCAACCAGTTTGCTGCAAAAGAACTGTTTATTGTGCTTTGCGTATTGGAGTGTCAAATAAACAAGTGTTGGACCTTTCTCCGGTGTGTGAACTCCAGTTACTGGAAGCAAAGGGGAGGCTGGTGAGCTTGCAATTACAGACTCAGTGCATTCACAGAACACACCGGCCCGAGGAAACATCAGGAAGTGGCCTTCACCTCCCTACTACAATGGGGAGGACATGGGCCGTGGCGCATCTCACTCTCACAACCCAGGAACCCCTAGACATGAGTTGGTGTGTAACCGATAAAGATGGAGAGAGGGTGAGGCCGCTACATATATAATCTATAGCTGTGTCTAGCAGCAACAGACCACCTTGCACCCCATGATGGAGTCCTAACCTAGCACCATACCACCCCAGCCTGCCTATGCCACTGCACCCTGCCCTATGCCATCGCAACCTGCCCTATGACACCGCAACCTCCCCTATGACACCCCAGCCTTCCCTATACCACCGCACCCTGCCCTATGACACCGCAACCTGCCCTATGACACCGCAACCTCCCCTATGCCATCACACTCTGCCCTATATAACCCCAACCTGCCCAATGCCACCCAGCCTGCCATATACCACCCCAACCTGCCCTATACCACCGCAAACTGCCCTATACCACCCCAACCTCCCCTATGCCACCGCACCCTGCCCTATGACACCGCAACCTGCCTTATGCCACCGCAACCTGCCCTATGCCACCGCAAACTGCTCTATACCACCCCAACCTGCCCTATGCCACCGCACCCTGCCCTATGCCACCCCAGCCTTCCCTATACCACCCCAACCTTCCCTCTGCCACCGCATCCTGCCCTATGCCACCCCAGCCTTCCCTATACCACCCCAACCTGCCCTATGCCACCGCAACCTGCTCTATGCCATTACACTATGCCCTATATAACCCTAACCTGCCCAATGCCACCCAGCCTGCCATATACCACCCCAAACCGGCCTTTACCACCCCAACCTCCCCTATGCCACCGCACCCTGCCCCATGACACCGCAACCTGCCTTATGCCACCGCAACCTCCCCTATGCCACCGCAACCTGCCCTATGCCACTGCAACCTGCCCTATACCACCCCAGTCTTCCCTATGCCACCGCAACCTGCCCTATGCCACCGTAACCTGCCCTATGCCACCGCAACCTGCCCTATGCCACCGCAAACTGCTCTATACCACCCCAACCTGCCCTATGCCACCCCAGCCTTCACTATACCACCCCAACCTGCCCTCTGCCACCGCACCCTGCCCTATGCCACCCCAGCCTTCCCTATACCACCGCACTCTGCCACCGCACTCTGCCCTATGCCACCCCAGCCTTCCCTATACCACCCCAACCTGCCCTATGCCACCGCAACCTGCTCTATGCCATCACACCCTGCCCTATATAACCCCAACCTGCCCAATGCCACCCAGCCTGTCATATACCACCCCAACCTGCCCTATACCACCACAAACTGCCCTATACCACCCCAACCTGCTCTATACCACCGCAAACTGCCCTATACCACCCCAACCTGCTCTATACCACCCCAGCCTTCCCTATACAACCCCAACCTGCCCTATGCCACCCCAGACTGCACTATACCACTGCAACCTGCCCTATATTACCCCAACCTGCCCTATATCGCCCCAGCCAGCCCAATACCACCCTATACTTTAATTTACAGGGGTCATTTGGGGGGGGGGTGCGCCTCGTGACTTTGCGCTGCCTGCAGGGCGCTGGGCAGGATAGACAGGAGGGGGGTGACACCATGTTTTGCTGCACCAGGTGACACCAACCCTAGTGACGCCACTGAAACAACCTACCTGCCAAGGTCCTTCAAAAACTGTGTGCAAGTGTACCTAGAAAAATTTATGCTGTTTTGAAGGCAAATGTTGATTTGATTTGGGTTTCTCTTCTGTTCATTTACTTTCCAATTTGTTAATTGATAAAACAAAACTATTAAAACTTCTCTTTCTGAAAGTATTCTTAATTAACAGCATTTTTTCGCACCTGACTAAAAACATTTGCATAGTACTGTAGAATTACACTAAGTAAGATGTTACATGTTACCTGTATTTAGGGTGTAACATGCTACTTTGGAGCAGTCCCCCGCACTCCCCTCGTGACACTGGGTGCAGGATCCTCTCCCCACACCCACTGTCATATTTTAGAAACAGTGCAGCTGTGCAGGGCTTTGCCTTCACAGCCACCAGAGATCTGTAAGTGAATAAACTAAAATTTCTGTCTGCCAGCGTGGCAGACGGCTTGTAGTTCTTAATAAACTACAAGAACACTGATGAGCTCCCTCGTAGTTCATTGATTCCTCCTGCACTTCAGTAACTGTTGTTACGGAGATAAAAAGTACAGGCAGACAGCTGTACCGAGTGTCTGAAGGAGCCTTGCACTGCACCTGCGATCATGGGTGTAATGCTTTGCAGGATGCAGTGTAAAAATAAATCCTGTATAATAATAATAATACAAAAAAAAGTAAATACACATTTTTTTACCTGCATGTATTACAATTTTTTTCTTTAATTACCTTGACATCTGCTTTCCTAAACTTTCCATCATTACTTGGTTTTAGTCTTTGTAATGAGACGCATAGGTCAATGATTGTGGTGGACATCCTTTTCTTTCAAGAGTTCTATGTTGCCCACTTGTATGTTGCGTTTGCTAGTTTGCCACTTGTCACAACCTTGAAGGTTGCAAAGGTACTCCTTCTTCCAATGATTCCAGAAGACCAGATTTGACTTCCCTATGTGATCTCCAACTTGAATCAATTCGCCGTGGTCAATCATTGGGTTCAATTTGTAGAGCAGGGCAGCAGGCTATCCTAAAGGCCTGTACACACGATCAGATTTTACGACAATAATTGTCTGATGTACATGTTATGTCGGATAAACCGACCGTGTGTATGCTCCATCAGACAATTGTTGGTGGAATTTACGACAACAAATGTTGGCTGTTCATGCTCACCACCTGTCTGACAATAAATGCGTTACGTCGGATTATCCGATCGTGTGTACACAAGTTTGATGGACTAAAATCCAAAGTACAAACAGGCATGCTCAGAACCAATGCTAAACATTAAGACAACATTAGCAGAAGTTGCCCAAAGGGTGGCGCTAAAGAGCAGAAAAAACACATATTTATGTTTTGTTGGCTGAAAATGTTGTGCCGTCTGTATGCATACCAAGTTCACGACCAACGCCCTTCGGACCAAAATCCACGATTTTAGCCAACGGATATCCGATTGTGTGTACGAGGCTTAAGAACGGTGGAGTTCCTTTAACATGCTATTAATCTCCTGTCATTACACTTCGTGTTGAACACATCAACTGATGATCTTTTCTGCTTGCAAAATTTCCTTGATGGTGGGAGGCCCTTTACAAATGTGCCATCCAAATTGATAAGCAACATGGATAGGTCATGCAATAGCTCATACAATAGAAGACCGCTTCAAAAAGCATTCAAAATGGTGAGAAATCCACCTTTTCTTTGATTTCACAGAGGTGTTGAGTATAACAGTATTAGCTCTGATTTCCTTATCGGACTCAGAATTAACCAACTCAAATGTAGAATCAGTGTGAATTATGATGGATTCATCGTTGTTGTGATACCATGGGAACCTGAGGAAGCCTCTGTTGTCTTCTCAAACAAAGAAACTATGGAATGTTTGCTGAATGTCAACCATAAAGCCGCGTACACACGACTGAGAATCTCGTCGTAAAAAACCCGTAGTTTTTCTCGACGAGATTCTTGTCAAGCTTGACGAGCTTCTTGTCAAGCTTTCCTTGCATACACACTGTCAATTCCAAATCTCGTCGTTGGAAAGCGCGGTCACGTACAGCACGTACGACGGCAGTATAAAGGGGAAGTTCGATATCAATGACGCCACCCCTTGGGCTGCTTTTGCTGATCTCGTGTTACCACGTGTTAGTAAAAGTTTGGGGAGAGACGATTCTCGCTTTTCAGTCTTTGTGCTTTCAGTTCGTTTTAGCGTGACCAATGTGCTATCTCCATTACGAACGCTAGTGTAGCGGGTATTTGAATTTAAGGGAAGCATCTGGGTGGTAGTGTAACCCAGATGCACTAATTGCTAGGGAATCCGAGACCCTTTTTTATGGTTCTTGGAGGACTCTGGTGGTGTGAGGTTCCCTGTGGCCTGCAGGTGGGATTGTCGCCCTGGCCGGAGTTGAACCCACACCGCAAGACTGTTTCCTTTTTGTCCTTTCCTGGCGCTGGTACAGCAGGGCGGGGAACCTGCTGTGACGTAAAAGGCGAGGGGATAAAAGGGGCGGACGCCCTGACCTTGGGGTTCAGAGTCGGAGGATGCAGCCGCACCCAGGCACCTTCAGCTTGGGTGCTGGCGTTCCGGAGTTCCGGGCCCAGGTGCCCTTGACCTGGCCGGAGCGAGAGATGGAGTCCATCTCAGGCACCTTTAGCCTTGGGTGAGGTACTATGGCGGATGCCTGGGGCTCAGTACCTTCGACTGGGTTCCACGAGGGTGGAGGAATCCGAGGGGGCCCTAACTCCTTGGGTGCCTGTGTCTGAGGTCGAGGAGACTGGTGAGCGGAACTTCTCTGGAGAGTCCGGCGCAGCATTGCTGGTGACAGAGAGGCCTCCGGTGACTCCCTTGGACGGATATCCTTCCCCTGACAGGGGCTGTGCTAGCGAAGGTAATTCATGTTCTACCTCATATAGTCAGTGGCAGTGACTATTCGCCATTGGTGACACCACAGTGGTTAGCGATACTTTAAAGGATTGTGCCTCGACCTACTCCCATTATTACTGAACTGTTGCAAAGGTCCCAACTTGACTGTGCTGTACGTTTATTCGCTGAGAAGAATAAAACTGTGTTGGACCTATTCAGTGTGTGGAACTCTGGTTACTAGGAGCAAAGGGGGAGTCAAGGACGGAGGAAAGGATTTGACTCTAGGACACCTACACAAAGCCCGATCTTTCTGGCCTTCACCTCTTCACTATGGAGGACATGGGCCGTGGTGTATCTCATCCATCCCCCCGGTACTGACACTCCTGGACAGAGACAGACAAGCCGAGAATGAGAAGAGGTGAGAGGGGTGAGGTCGCTACAAGTGGGGGCATCGTGTCCGGGATGTGTATGGTGTCTGAATTTAAACTTTGCTGCCCGGAGGAGTTCCGAGTAGGTCGGCCATATTGGCCAACGCGCCACGAGGCAAACCATAGCTGCGCAGTTCGTGGGCGGGGAGAAGGAAAAGCCCGCGAACAAGTGCAGAGTGTGGGAGGTCTGGCCATGTGGACGGACACACGTGGAGATTCCGGTGCGAGTGGGTCAGTTCACACTGGAGCAGCAAACAGGGAAGATGACTTCAAGTACCCCCTGGATTTCTGCTTCTTCCTTCACGGACATGACTTCTCTAGCTGCTCCAATCATGGACACAGGAATCAGACTAAGGCCCCGGGGGTGATTGGCTCTGTACACCTGCAGAGACATGGAGGCCCTCAGAGTGATCTGTCCCGGCTGTTCGGGACTGGTGGTTCAATTGAAGCCATTCGGGCGATGTGAGGTCTGTAAGGAGTTTCTCTTCGAGGTGGAACCATCCACAGAAAGGCCTCGCGCCTTCCACCTCAACTACCTCACAGGTACTGCCACTCCAGAGGAAGAGATCAATGCCATGGCGGGTATTCCTGCACGCGCTGACCAGGGTGAAGTGACTGCCCAAGCGGAGATTAAGAGAGAAAATTCCGAGGATGCTGCCTCGGTCACCAGCAGCTCCCTGCTCCGACCGCCGAAGAGGAGAGTCGGCCTGGTACAGGCCTCCTGTGGTCGTGGAAGAGCTTCGCCCCGTCGCTTGCCTGGCCTGGATGGATCCGGAGGGAAGAGCCCTGGACATCCCTGTTCTTCTGAAGGCCCAGGTGAGCCAGGGGTTGGGACTGTGTGTGTGGTTGGAGGTGTCGGCAGCCCACTGTCGGTGGAGGCCGTCAAGGGGGATGATTCCGTGACTGGGAATTATCTGCCCGCTGAGTGTTATGACACCTCCGACCTGGATTCATTTTCTGACAATGGCGATGATGAGGAGATAGACGAGATCTTCCACCAGAAGGGATGGGACAAGATGAAGTTACCCTTGTCCCATGTCAAAAGGGACCCACCTATGTCCATTGTGGATAGTACACCCCGGTGGAGGCCTCGGAGCCTAGGGAAGGTTCTGGTCCACTGTCTGCAATCCCTCTTCTGGATTCGACTTCCATTTCACCTGCTCCTGTTGCGGGAGTGCAACGCCAGTCACTGCGGGCCCCTATGCCCAAGTCTGCCGAGGTGGTGAACGCACCTCGCTATCCAAAAGCTATTGTTTTGCCTGGAGAAGGAGACCGTGTTACGATGCCACCTTTATCAAGGCTGCAGCGTCTCTTTGGACAGAAGGTTGCCCAAGAGTATGGGTGGGAGTACCCATACCTACCTCGAGAATTGCTATACGAGGTGGAAGTTTTTCGCCAGAGGTGGTACGATACTTTTGTTTGGGACAAACTCAAGGTACCTCAAGCACGCCGATACCTTTCATGTTCACCAACGGTTACTAAAAAGTTTCGGGACTGTAAGGCTAAGTGGATGTTGGGAAGGCATATCCATGCGGACAGAGTAGTAATTTGTCGCAAGGATGGAGGAAATGTTGAATATAACATGGAGGCTTTTGACAAGCATTTGAAGCCTGTGTTCCTGCCGCATCCAAAGTTTTATTTGTAGGAGAAAGAGACTCTTTTCTGTTTGTTGCTGCTGAGTTTTCCTGAAGCAAGTGCTGGAACACAGAGACTGTGCCCTCTATTTTTCTGGGTGTTTGTTCTTGGAAGAATGGGAACTGTTGCCGTTTGTTTCTTTTCTTCCCTCATCAAGAGAAATCAGTGACTTTGGGGTTTTTAGTCAGTGTAGGGCCACAGAGAAAAAAAAAGAGCAAGAGAGAAAAGTTCATCTGGATTTGATAAGTGTCTTTACCGCGGCATTACCACCAGGTGGCAGTGTTGCACAGCGATTGTTTGTTTTTTGTACATTATGCAACACTCATTGGAGTGAATGGGTTTCTTCTCGGATGGACCCATTCGTTCCAAGCAAACACATATATTATGTTAGGATGTGTGTTTCTTTTTTCTTTTCTTCCCTCTGCAGGAGACTCGTCTATCAAGGCTGCTGAGAATGGGGTGGTCCTTAGATAGCCTGCAGGGAGGGGGAGAAATGTGAATATGTGAGATATTTAAAGTATTTTATTACAAAAGTTTATGGTTTTATATTACTGTTTCCCTTTCCTGTTTTAGGTCCTGGCACAATTCCTGATTGAAATTGTTGAGTTTGGATTATGTGAATGTTGTCTCTGGGTTGAACTTATGTTGCCACTCTTTGGGAAACATGGGTTTGCACCAGACACTGGGGACCAGTGTCAAATCACCAGGGGGAGAGTGTAGCTGGTATTTGAATTTAAGGGAGGCATCTGGGTGGTAGTGTAACCCAGATGCACTGATTGCTAGGGAATCCGAGACCCTTTTTTATGGTTCTTGGAGGACTCTGGTGGTGTGAGGTTCCCTGTGGCCTGCAGGTGGCATTGTCGCCCTGGCCGGAGTTGAACCCACACCGCAAGACTGCTTCCTTTTTGTCCTTTCCTGGCGCTGGTACAGCGGGGCAGGGAACCTGCTGTGACGCAAAAGGCGAGGGGATAAAAGGGGCGGACGCCCTGACCTTGGGGTTCAGAGTCGGAGGACGCAGCCGCACCCAGGCACCTTCAGCTTGGGTGCTGGCGTTCCGGAGTTCCGGGCCCAGGTGCCCTTGACCTGGCCGGAGCGAGAGATGGAGTCCATCTCAGGCACCTTTAGCCTTGGGTGAGGTACTATGGCGGATGCCTGGGGCTCAGTACCTTCGACTGAGTTCCGCGAGGGTGGAGGAATCCGAGGGGGCCCTAACTCCTTGGGTGCCCGTGTCTGAGGTCGAGGAGACTGGTAAGCGGAACTTCTCTGGAGAGTCCGGCGCAGCATTGCTGGTGACAGAGAGGCCTCCGGTGACTCCCTTGGACGGATATCCTTCCCCTGACAGGGGCTGTGCTAGCGAAGGTAATTCATGTTCTACCTCATATAGTCAGTGGCAGTGACTATTCGCCATTGGTGACACCACAGTGGTTAGCGATACTTTAAAGGATTGTGCCTCGACCTACTCCCATTATTACTGAACTGTTGCAAAGGTCCCAACTTGACTGTGCTGTACGTTTATTCGCTGAGAAGAATAAAACTGTGTTGGACCTATTCAGTGTGTGGAACTCTGGTTACTAGGAGCAAAGGGGGAGTCAAGGACGGAGGAAAGGATTTGACTCTAGGACACCTACACAAAGCCCGATCTTTCTGGCCTTCACCTCTTCACTATGGAGGACATGGGCCGTGGTGTATCTCATCCCTCCCCCCGGTAGTGACACCCCTGAACAGAGACAGACAAGCCGAGAATGAGAAGGGGTGAGAGGGGTGAGGTCGCTACACTAGTTTTACCAGAAGGAGCACTCCCGTCTTATAGTTGATTCTGAGCATGCGCATTTTTTTAAGACGCGGAAAAGCATACACACAACCGGTTTTCTCGTCGGGAAACAGGCCGACGAGAATCTCGATGAGAAAAACGAGAATCCTGACGAGAAAATAGAGAGCAGGTTCTCTATTTTTCTCGTCAAGATTCCCGGCAGTTTTCTCGACGAGAAACCATACACATGAACGGTTTCTTGTCGTTTTTTGCCGAGAAAATCGGTCGTGTGTACGAGGCTTAACAGTGACTGGTTCTTGGTAGAGATGGATCAAAACTCCTATATCTTTTTTGTTCAGATTAGGCCTGAGAAGAACATTGTTGAGGGAAACACCTTCATATTGAGCACGTAAAGTGAAGACCACCCTGATCTCATCTGGCTTGCGAGGATGGTATATGCCAAAGCATGGAATGTACTGACATTCCTCTCTTTCCCTAAGGGGTGGTGCAGGCTGAGCATGATCTCTTACAAACACCTTCTGCATAAAGTGAACTCCGGTTTTTCCGCTGTAAAGAAGTAAATCATGCTTTTTCATGCTGACTATTATTTGTTATTGCCTTGTGTGAAGTATTGTTGCATGCCTTTACTGCAAGGTCTTTTATTGATGTAGCGGCCCCCTCTCTCTCCTCTCTCTATCAGCTCGTCTGTCTCTTGGCTAGGGGTACCTTAGAGGAGAGAGTGCGGGGTCACCACGCCAAGCCTTCACCGCAGATGTTTGTGTGGTGTAAGCAAAGTTCTTATGTTACCTTCGGGTCGGTATTCTGCACCTGGAGCATCCAAAGAGAGTTACCTTGAACAATGTCTGCCAGAAAACGAGCCCCACACCATTAAAGTCCAACACTCCTTTATTCTTCTCAATGCACAAGTGAACACAATCAGTTGGACTCCCTTAGAGAACAGAACAGACAAGGAGGTGTGGATGCGAGTAGGCCCAGACACAATGAACTCTCCACTTTCCTTCCTGAAAGTGGGTTGCGGTCTCCGAGCGAGGGGGGATTTCCTTCCAGGCGGTCTCCGATGGAAGGCTCACCTGTCACCGGCAATATGCTGCACCGGGTCTTCAAGCAAGTGTCTCCCACCGGTCCATTACGCCCTCCGGATTCGGGTACCCACTCCCGGGGTTCCCTAGGATCTCCTTCCCTCGCGGAACTCAGTGGTGGGCACTGAGCTCCAGACCTCCATCCGAGTACCTCACCCCAGGCTAAAGGTGCCTGGGATTGAACACGACCTCCGACCGTCCTCTAGGCATAGGCTCGCCTAGAGGACCGACACGAACCACCGCCCTCAGGCTGAAGGTGCCCGGGACTCGAACCCGTGACAAAGATGGCCGGCCCCTTTATACCCTCTCCCAGCAAGCACGGCAGGTTCCCCGCCCCACCATACCGCTGCCGAGGGAGGACAAAAAGGGAGCACAGCACACAGCAATGGTTCAACCCCAGCCCAAGGCGACAGCGCCAGCCGTGGGGCTGCAGGGAACTGCACATCACTGGTGTCTCTGGCAGTTCTAAACACACAGAAAAGTGTATACCCGCTACACTCTCCCCCTGGTAATTTGACACTGGTCCCCAGTGTCTGGAGTAAACTATGCCCTCAACGGCTGGCACAGCCCAGTCCAGAAACCAACTACAAATTGTACAAAATAAACTTTTGAAAACTTGGTCAACTGAAGCAATTGTGTCTGAGCCTTACATGAAAGGGAAGGGAAACAACAACATTTTAACCATAACTTTAGAATCACATTCACATTACACTTTTTCCCACCCATCCTGACTAAGACCCACCCCATACTCAGTGGTCTTGATGGGATGCTCTCCTGCAGAGGGAAGAAAAAAGAAAATCAACACACATAAACCTTGACACATGTATTCGTGTAAGAGGAAAGAAACTTCTTCGTAAAGAAATCCCTTTTCTCTAAAGAGTGAGTGTGTGAAAAGTGTTAACGATGCGCAACACTGCCACCTGGTGACAGCGTCGCGGTAACTGCACTCGTGGAACTTCTCTTCTTCTCTTGAGTCCTATCTACCCCAGAGTCCATGATCTCTTGTAGGAAATTGAAGAACAAAAACAGGAACAGTCCTTCATTCCTCTGGGCAACAGGGACAACAAGCCCCAGAAAGTTCAGCAGCATAAGAAACAAGAACGGAGTCTTTTTCCTCCCACAGATAGAAACGGGGATTGGGCAAAACAAGTGGTTTCAAGTGCTGATCAATGGTCTCCAGGTGGTACTCGACATCATCCCCTTCTTTGCGCCGGATCAGCACCTTGTCCGCGTGGATGTGCCATCCCAACATCCATTCTGCCTTGCAATCTTTAAAACGCTGAGAGGCCTTGGGGGAGCATGCCAGGTACCTGCGGGCGTGTGGAACCTGAAGGAGGGTCCACACAAAGTCATTGTACCAGCGCTCCCTGCACACTTCCACCTCGTACAACAACTCCTTGGACAAGTATGGGTACTCCCATCCAAACTCTGCAGCAACCTTCTGGCCAAATAGGCGTTGTAGTCTCGCCCTCGCCAGAGGTGGCATAGTGGCTCTGTCCCCTTCGCCAGGCAAAACTATTGAGTCCGGGTAACGAGGGACCTTGATTACATCTGATCTGGGCATAGGTGCCCGCAACAGCAGTCTCTTTTCCCCGGTCCCAGGTGTAGGGGTACCGGGAATGTAAGGGCAGGTTGAAGACGGGACCCCTCTTCAGGCGCTGGTGCCTCCACCCAGGGTGTACTATCCCCTGTAGACATGGGTGGGTCCCTGGTTCTGCGGGATGAGGCAAGAGGTACTTTGTCCCAGCCCTTTTCTGCAAACAGTTCATCAATAGCAACATCGTCTCCCACATCCAAGAGCGACTCCAGGTCAGAGGTGTCACACTCCTGCGCAGGCAGGTAGCCCGTAGTGGAGACTGAATTACCACCTCCTCCCACACACCAAATCTCTCCGCCTGGCTTACCTCTGCCTTTACTTGAGGCGGGACGTCCGGAACTCTTATCGGCGGATCCATCCGGGCCGGGCGTAGGCAGGCGAGATGGTCCACCGCAACCGCTGGACGGGGCTACCATGCCGGTCTTTCTCTTCGGCGGTGGACGCTGTGAGACAGTGGTGACCGAGTCAGCATCCTCGGATTTCTCCCGTTGAGTACTCGCGACCTCCTCCGCGTCGCTGCAGTGCGCGCAGGGATGGCTGTCAAAGCAGTGATTCCTCCTCTCTGAGTGGTGCTGCCCGCAACACGGCCGGGGTAAATGGTTCTCGGCTTCTCAACCGCTGGATCCACTTCAAATAGAAACTCCCCACAGGCCTTGCATCGCCCGAACGGCTTCAGTTGGCACACCAGTCCCGAACAGCCGGGACAAATCACACCCAGGGCCTCAATGTCCATGCACGAATACAGGGTGAATCGCCCCCTTGGCTTTAGCCGAATCCCTGTATCGGTCACCGGAGCAGCAGCAGTCAAAAACGTGGTAGAAGGATGAAGTGGAACCCACGTTGTTTGTCCGAACATGGTGACTTGCTGTTGGTCCATCGCGCACTGTAAAGTTTTGCACCAACGTCCCACGTGTAGTCCTTCACACGTATTGGACTCCTCCCCTTTGCTCCAGTTCGCAGGCTTTTCTTCTTTTTCTTTTCTGAGTCACGCCCACGAACCAAGCGGTGGGGGTGTGCCTGGTGGCGCAGTGCAAATAGAAACCCTCACGTGTACTACTTCACACGGCTGGGCTCCTCCCTTCTCTCGCTCTTCTGCGCGGGCCTTTCCCTTCACTGGGTCATGTCCACGACTTCGAGCAGGGATGCACTTTGGCCAATAACGTGACCCACCTACTCGGAACTCCTCCCGGCAGACACGTTCAACTCCGTAGTAGCACAAACACCAATCCCGGACCCGAGCCACCACGTGTAGCGGCCCCCTCTCTCTCCTCTCTCTATCAGCTCGTCTGTCTCTTGTCTAGGGGTACCTTAGAGGAGAGAGTGCGGGGTCACCACGCCAAGCCTTCACCGCAGATGTTTGTGTGGTGTAATCAAAGTTCTTATGTTACCTTCGGGTCGGTGTTCTGCACCTGGAGCCTCCAAAGAGAGTTACCTTGAACAATGTCTGCCAGAAAACGAGCCCCACACTATTAAAGTCCAACACTCCTTTATTCTTCTCAATGCACAAGTGAACACAATCAGTTGGACTCCCTTAAAGAACAGAACAGACAAGGAGGTGTGGATGCGAGTAGGCCCAGACACAATGAACTCTCCACTTTCCTTCCTGAAAGTGGGTTGCGGTCTCCGAGCGAGGGGGGATTTCCTTCCAGGCGGTCTCCGATGGAAGGCTCACCTGTCACCGGCAATATGCTGCACCGGGTCTTCAAGCAAGTGTCTCCCACCGGTCCATTACGCCCTCCGGATTCGGGTACCCACTCCCGGGGTTCCCTAGGATCTCCTTCCCTCGCGAAACTCAGTGGTGGGCACTGAGCTCCAGACCTCCATCCGAGTACCTCACCCCAGGCTAAAGGTGCCTGGGATGGAACACGACCTCCGAACGTCCTCTAGGCCTAGGCCCGCCTAGAAGACCAACACGAACCACCGCCCTCAGGCTAAAGGGGCCGGCCATCTTTGTCACGGGGTCGAGTCCTGGGCACCTTCAGCCTGAGGGCGGTGGCTCGTTTTCTGGCAGACATTGTTCAAGGTAACTCTCTTTGGAGGCTCCAGGTGCAGAACACCGACCCGAAGGTAACATAAGAACTTTGCTTACACCACACAAACATCTGCGGTGAAGGCTTGCGTGGTGACCCCGCACTCTCTCCTCTAAGGTACCCCTAGACAAGAGACAGACGAGCTGATAGAGAGAGGAGAGAGAGGGGGCCGCTACATTGACTTGTAGCGATGTGAGATTAGTCTGATAAAGCCTCACTGAAGAGGGTAGGATGTCCAAACAATTTTAAGTAATGCCCCTAATTGAAAGAACTATGACTTCTTTCTAAAGTGTTCCTACACTGCAAGGCTCCTAGCATTGAGAAGAAGCACAGTAATTATATGTGGAAACCTCTTGTCTACTATCTGATCCTGTGATCCTCTCTCTCTCTCTCTCTCTCTCTCTTTTAGCCACTAACCATAGCTCATGGCCATTAGGATGTAATGTAGGCTAACTAGTGACCCAGAAGCCTTAGCTTAAATCTCAGCTCATGCTTTCCAGCCCAAGTCCTGTGCAATGTTTGTAAAATATTGGACCCACTCCCCAAATTAACCTTCATTCTTTGTTTTCATCACAAGATCCCATAGTGACGATTAAATATGATATTTGTATGACAAAAATGATAAGAAGAGATGTTACCCATACCTCCCAACTGTCCCTGATTTTGAGGGACTGTCCCTGATTTGGAGCAATGTCCCTCTGTCCCTCTTTCCCCCTCATTTGTCCCTCATTTTGGTCTGATCTATATAGTTGTATATAAAATGCACTTTTTACCTTTCATCCAATTTCTAAATTGCTGCATTTGTACATTTTAAAAGCCAATATAAAGGAATAGTAGTGGTTAAAAAAAAACCCTTGTGGGTTTAATTAACCTTTTTTTTGGTTTATTCTCCTTTAAGGGGGTGTGACAGGAGGCGTGTCCTATGCCTGCATACGTTTGCTAGTAGGTGTCCCTCATTCCCATCTCAAAATATTGGGAGGTATGAGATTACTGAGTAATATCAATTTTGCTTTTAATGAATATAGTACAAATATGAATTTCTGATGGAAGGTGTTTTTCAGTACACACAAAACCTAAAAACAATAAGGTATGCATGCTGAAAATGAACCTGTTAAAATCCTGTTGTACTAACACCATAATTGTATGTACATCTTACTGATTTCCTGTGTAGTGTCATCTATGTTAGGCATCACTCTACTTTATATGTATAATGTCCTCTATGTTCGACCTCGCTCTTCACAATAGCACAATTTTGTGCTGATACAACTATGAATGAAAGAAATTAATCTAAAGACTACAAATGTGCAGCATATACAGTAAAAACAGCATGAAGATTGTGCTTTAATAAATTAATTTGCAGTTACTAAGAACTTCAGACCAAATCATTACAATGACAGTATCCAGTACAGCTGGTAAAATATTTTGTTCCAACCTACCTAATTATTACATAATTAATTAAATGATATCATACACATACATGAGAGCTTTATATGCTGCCTGCATATTACAATCTCACTGCGCAATTCACTAAATTGTGATTGGATAATGTCATTTCCAAGGTTTTTTTAATCCAAATCATAGGTGAAACATATCTTATGGCATTTTATATTGAATAATCTAATTATAACTGTATTGAAAGAAAATTTCACATGTGCTTTTTGTATGGAAACTATAATGATAAATGTAATGAATTCTACTATTTTGCTTCCAGCTTGTACTGTAGCCAAGGAAAGCAATGTAACATGGTACAGATTCCGGGTCTATGGCACATGATGTATCTCAGGAGGTACTTCCCTCTCTTAAGTCCTATTAACCAACAAGCTGCATTAATGAATGTTACTGCAACGCCTAGTAATGTGAATTACACATGTTGGTTTTATGTGGTGTTATTTACTGTGTATGGTACCCCAGCACACCTTGCTGACAGACAAACGTTGTAGTACACTGCTTTACAAAAACAATGCTTGTACCTTTATTGGTGCGTTAGCCAGCCTATTTTGCCTGCCCTAACACACTACACATTAATGCATCTGCGTTATTGTAGCGCAACAGTGTAAACCCAGCCGCTGATAAACTGCAGTTTATTGGCGTTTTGGCGTTTTTTAAAAAAGCCCATTAACTGCACTCTATGTTAGCCTATGTGTTCATGTACACATAACGTTTTTTAGCTTTAATGAGCAGTGGAGTTAATGGGCTTTTTTATGAACGCAAGAAATTTTCGTTCAAAGTGCCGTTTTTCAGCAGAAAAAACGCAAAACGCCTAAAAACGCTCATAAACGCTCATAAATGCTGGCCGCGAGCATTTTTTAGCATTTTTTTGGTCCATTGAAAAAAACATTTTTTTATTTTTTTTAAAAAAAACGAAAAAACGCTACACTGAAAAACGCTAATAAAAGCTATTAAAAAAACGCTGATAAAAGCTAGCTTTTTCTGCTGCTTTAAAAACGACCGTTTTTGAGCTTCTGTGTACATGGAGCCTAAATGTAACTTCAGTCATAACATTCCTTTTTTTTTTTTTTTCTCAAAAAGGATGTTTATTGACACAAGTAGTAATTACATGTTTACATTCCAATGCAAAAAGCAAACAGTCATTCCATTGAAACTTGGAACAGCAAAAAAAAATAATAAAAGTCACTCACATTCCAGAAACCAACATACAGTAAGTACTTGTCAAATAAGGTCTCAAAAAAAGCGTTCCACTAGTCAGAGTTAAATAATGGTCTGATAGTTATACCTTTATACCTCTCCCCCTTGCCCTCCTAACTCTCAACATTAAAGAAGCAGCCTGTCTATCACCAATTCAAGCAGGGATAACCCTGGGGTATTCAGCCAGGGAGCCCACAACAGTTCAAATGTCCCCTGGCGGCCCCTATGTCGGTAAATATATTTCTCCAAACGCAAAGTGGATCCCATTTGAGCTATCCATTCACTTAACCTAGGAGGTTCAATCACCTTCCAATGGTGGAGAATAAGTTTACGAGCCTGGAAAAGGGCTCTACCAATGGCTTTTTTCAGGTTATCCTCAAGCAAGTGGTAGATCATCCACAATTCCCAATATACCAACTTTAGGGTCTTGTGGAACCTCGACTAGGAATACCTCACTAAGGGTTTTAAGGACCCCCCTCCAATAAAGGTGTAACTTGGGGCATCGCCAGAGCAAGTGGATAAGGTCTCCGTGGTCTCTAGCACACCTGGGACAGTTATTATCCTCTCCAATGCCCATTCTGTATAGTCTAGCAGGTGTGAAGTGTACCCTCATTACGATGTACAATTGTGACAGGCGTTGTGCAGCGTTGAGTGAGCACCCTTAATTTGCTAGCAATGCCTCCTCCCATCGGTCCTCCTCAAATGCTCCCACGTCCCCCTCCCAGGAAGATATTACCTTTGCAAGAAAGCCCGGTAAAAAAGAGGAGAGCAACATGGCATACGATCTAGATATAAAACCCTTAAAGCAGGACACCTCCGTCATATAGTAAAAGATCGGGGCAGGGGACAAGATCCATGGGTTGTTTCCTGCCTGGGCCCTCACAGCGTGGCTCAACTGTAAATAATAGAAGTACATGGTCCTGGGCAGCCCAAAATTTCTCTGCAGCTCCGCAAATGACAGCAGAGAGCCATTAGAAAAAATGTGGACCAAATGAGTGACACCATACCTCCTCCAGCGCTCCGCACAAGTCAGAAGAAGCAATTCCCCATAATACTGATTATTCCAGATCGGGCTATGCCCTGTAAAGCCCTCAATATCCTGCAGTTTAACATTCCTTTTTTAGTTTATAGTCGATCAAACAAACACTGTCACTAACTCCAGATCTATTGTAACACAATAACAGCAGATTTTGTGTCATGATCAGTGCTAAATGCATGGCGACTCTTTTCAGAAGGTATAAAATGTATGTAAGCAATAAGGGGGTGATTTATTAAAGGGGCTAAGACTATTCACTTAGCAAAGTGGATCTTCATCTAGCTTAGCACTCAAGGTGAAGTTTATGCATGTCATTTTGTATTCCAAGTGAACATAATTTCACTATATTTACAGACCTACGTGAACATGCTTTGCTTCTTTTTTGTAAATCAACTTCATAGAGTGCTTCTGATGGTCAGGAACACTCATTACCAGCCCTTGAAAAGCCCTCAAGGTTTGGGAGAGAACTGGGCTGTGTATGGCCACCCTTATAAAAAAAATGCAGGGCTTGTTCCACCATCGTCAATGTGGTGTGTTGCTCAATGCAGTCAAATTGCAAGGTTAGACAAAAACATTATTTTTAATGGTGTCAGTTCACACTGATGCCCTGCATTGGTATGTGCCAAAAAATAGTAAAGATTTAATTTTGTGTTAAAGCGGTAGTAAAGTCCCCTTGGTGATTTTTACCTACAGGTAAGCCTATAATAAGGCTTACCTGTAGGTAAAATGCATATCTCCTAAACCTGCACCGTTTAGGAGATATTCATCCAGGATGCAGCTGGTGATGTCACTGGCACATGCGCTCTGAAGGTAAGGCATAACGTGCCAGACCTTCAGAGCCCCAGGCCGTAGCCGAGGGCTCCCTTGCCCATGCGTGGGAGTGACATCATGGCGGCTCCGGCCACTCACACAGCTGTAGTCCATGAACCCGGAAGGAAGATGGAAGCCCTCTCAGGGGTGACAGTGCACCGCTGGAGGGCTTCATTTTAAGCTAAGTATTTCATAATGTGCTAGTATGCAATGCATACTAGCACATTATGCTATTATTTTTCAGGGAAACGTTTTTTTGTTTTTTTTTATTGCAGCGGTTTACTACCGCTTTAAGTATTACAATGTGCACTACAGGAAGACCTCCAAACTGCAATCAGACAGCTAGTTTAGCTCCTGCTGTGGCAATAGGCACAATGTAACTCATTATAATGTCAGCCTGCTAACAATGTGCATGTTCCTATGTTTTCCTATGGGAAAAAGCCCTTAGTTTGGATGGAATTTCTGTCTTATTTGTATAGTATGTAAAATGTATTGGTGTGTGTGAATCAAAGTTAATTAAAACACTGCTATGACCTCAGCGTCTGCTTGGAAGTCAGTAAACGAATAAACTGAAAATGATTAGGTTAGGCGCACAAATGACAGCACTGAGTTTTGTGCTCAGGAGTTTATCAGTATAAGGTACGTGAGGCCTTAATGTTTTTCCATCTCCATCTCATAGCATTGCACTGAACAAAGCACATAAGACTGGCGAAAGATGCTTAATTTTTTTTTTTTTTTGATCAGCCAGAGGCCTGATTGAAAACAACAACCAGATTCCCCCATCCACACATGTAAGACCGACGGATAAATCCTCCCGCCATGCCATTGTATTAGCTGCAGACAGTTAATCAAGAAAAAATTTCAGTCCTGTTCGACAGAAATAGATTGTTAGATTGACTTCTGTCGAGTAGGAACGACCATAGATGGATTGAAATTCGGTGAGTCCCTGCCAAACCAGACAGCTTTCGATCCATCTATGGGTAGCTTATTTCTCCATGGAGTAGTACCTGAAGCTGAAGATAGAAACTGATTACTATGTACAGTTGCTCCTGATTTTGTCTGATCTGGTTGTAATAAAATTACCCCTATGTGTGACTCAGGGCTGTGATTGACAGCAGGAAACCATCCAATCAACATCTTGGCTTTGGCCTTTCATATATTGCCAAAGCTGTGTCCCATTGTAGTTTTTATCAGAGTCATTTCAGTCGTGACAATTTAAGTCTGTTGGAAAAACCCCCACAACTGGTCTTCAGTCATTTCCCCTTCCACATGTACATATGGTAAAAAGCAACATTGTAGAGTAGAGCCTATTATTGGGAGTATTGGCACACTTTGAGAACCCATTCACATTTATCATGCATTGTGCTACATTCTAATATGTTTTATAGGTGTACCATTTATCTCAGCATGTGCTTGCTGCAAACTGCGCCAAAGATTAAAACACTGTGATCCCAGGAAACCTGCTATGTGAGCCACTCAGGCCTTGGAGGGGTACAGGTCCTCTGTGTTCACTACTGTAAGTGCTGGCTTGAGAGGGAGCTTGTCCAAGCTCCTACAGTCACTGAGTGTAGAAGAAAATCTCCCCTTAGCCCCATATCAAAACGATCCCATAAATCTTAAGTGTATGGCAACCTCAGTCTGGGCTCCAAGCAGACCACGCCCCCAATGAATTTCGTGCCGCTCCTCAGGGCTTAATCATGGGGATTAAAAACACACCACACTAAATCACAAAGATCTGAGATTTTCTTAGTATTCTCCTAGGAGATCAGGTCATCTATGGGTACCCTGTGCTAAATGTTCTTATGGTGGTGTCCATCCACAAGATTTAAGGGATCTACATAAATCTGTGATGAAAGAAGGACCAAGCCATAGCTTGTTCTTCTTCTGAAAAGCTATCTGCCTGGCTGTAATGAAGTCCCTTCTAATTCAGTTATGGAACAAGTATGTAGATAAAGATTTCAGATTTTTCAAATGGACATTTATTATTATTATTATTATTCTTGACTGATAATTGCTCTTTGGAGGACACCAGTTGCAACCCTTGTATTCTATTCTAGACGCTCCGTTTTTGTTCTACAGGGACAATCAAACATAAATTAGACCCAAGTAATACATATTTAAGATGCATAGCATGCATTATTGTGTGCTATCGTGTACTTTTATTATACTTTAATGTAAGCTTTTGTAACACACATTGGTGCATTAAAAGCATGAAATAAGCACACAATAGTACATGCTCATACATGTAAAGGTCCCAGTGGCAGACTTATACATTTGGTAAAGTCGTAAAAGCTGGTACAAAACACTTTGTGTATGCTGTTAAAATGTAATGGCATAAAGTGACCCTTGGTATGTACAGTATGTATACATTCTAGGGCAAATGTCTGACAAATATACACAATTTGGTCATGGCAAATTAAACTACAGGTTATGTATTTAACCTGTGAAGACATTTTTTTTTTATATTTAAAAGGTTGCAGGAAGTATATACAGTATAGGTGTATGGTAATAACCCTTTCATAGTAGCTCTTAGGCTGCCAGAGCATGTTGGGACAAATGGCCCTACAACAGCTGGGGAGTCACAAGTTGATAAGTTGAAAATGAATGTGCTCCTGATTGAACGATGAACAAATAAATGAAAGAAAGGATGAATGAACAGGTACTGGCTGCCCCTGTACCCTTCCATCCTCCGCCCTGATATTTCTCAGTGTGGGGGTCATTTACCTGAGATTCATATCTCCATTCACCAGAAGTGACATGATGTTGGAAAGGTTTCCGCCAGGACAGCAGCCACACAGCAGTACAGCAATAGCAGCAACTTCATTGAGAGAAAAGATCAGAGCAAGTAGAAAAGCCACCAGTGGCATGAGAACAAACTGACAGATGAGTGCCAGTAGGGCTCCAATGGGTCTTCTGAGATGTTCCCCTATCTGGCTGACCTCCACTGTACAGCCTAGACCCAACATGGTGACACACAGAGCCACCCCAACAAACACACTCAGGAAATGGTTCAGTGGGCTATCCCAGAATGGAGTAGAAGTGGCTAATGGTTCGGGTAAAGCTTTCTGAAGCATCGCTGCCATGCTGTTGATTTCTGTCCTTTCATCTGCTGTAGTGTCAGTGGTGGCCATCTCCAGAGAAGAGCTTTCAAAGTTCCATAGGGAAGAGTTGAATAAATCCATTACAGTGATACTTGAGTTTTCCATTCTTGGAAGTGTGATCAGCCTTTTTCCCTTGTTTGTGAATGAACTGGGACCAGTGAAGAGGAGGGGTAGGAGGAGGCAGGCTGGCCCTATCTCATCCTCAAGCAGCAGCCAGACAATAATCTGACCAGGAACAAGCTCTCTCTCCTCTATCACATCTCATGCAGCCATCCACCTCACCCTCCTTACCACACCCCCGCCACAGCAACACAAGCACACTGACAGTTGATGGTTTATCCCCGTCAATGAGCTTCTCATCCTCTCTAGTAAATGATAGTTCAGATAGAATTATTTTAGATTGCAATCTCTCACAGGCGGCTTGGTTTAAATTGTATTGTAAATGTATTTTCTCCCTTTATTTTGTAAAACGCTACACCAACCGTTGGCACTATATAAATCCTGTATAATAATAATAATAATAATAATAATAATTGTACTCTTCCATTATTTCTCATTCAAAACAATAGATATAAACCCTTACCTAGAAAATTCTAGCTCACATTTATGCTGGATCTGATGTGCAGCATCTTTTCGAACAATAACTGACAAGTCCGCCATGGATTGAAGGCTTTTACAGATCATTTTGTATTGTATTTGAATATCTGGTATTGAAAGGCTCACTAAGCAGGGAATGCATAAACCCAACCAGGTGGGATCTGTCACTCATAAACCTATATTAAATATCAAACGCTTAGAAAACAATATCTTATCTGTGCAACTAGCAGTAAAAATATGTATCATCTTTTTGAAATTTATTTTATTTGTTGCTACAGTATATCAATCTATTGGGTTGTTTTTATGCAATATGAAAGCAAAATATAATGTAAATTAAATATATTACTACAATATATTATTATTATGAAATGTCAGCAGTGGCTTGCATGAACCCAGCATGGTGTCATCACAAAATTGGGACAATATTCAGGATATAACTGGGGGAGAAATGGAGTAAGGGGGTTATTTACAAAAGGCAAAGTGCACTTGAAATTGCACTGAAAGTGTACTTGGAAGTGCAGTCGCTGTAGATCCGAGGGGGACATGCAAGGAAAATAAAAAACAGCATTTTAGCTTGCACATGATTGGATAATAAAATCAGCAGAGCTTCCCCTCATTTCAGATCTACCACTCAGATTTACAGCGACTGCACTTCCAAGTGCACTTTCAGTGCAATTTCAAGTGCACTTGCACTTGTAGTTTGCACTTGTAGTGCAAAGTGGATTTGCCTTTCATAAATAACCCCCAATGTATTAATAAATGTCATTATCAGAGTAAAGCCAAGGCAGTGCTGCTCTTAGCCTGGTACACACTACAATTGCACGAAAAAAACCTGACAGCTCAGGTAAATGCCCTTTGCAGGTAGGGACAGTGGGCCCCTTTTGGTGTAGCAAAAATAGAGGTCTTTGGTGCTAGCTGTTCTCTCCTGTGGCTACTGCTGCCAGTACCACCTCTTCAGGCATTGCCAGCCCCCCTGGCTGCAGCTGCCTCCTTCACTAGCTCTCCTGGCTACTTCTCCACAGTCCTCCCAGACAGACTCTGCATCCATCCCAGACTGCTTGCACCCAGTTCCTTCAGGCATGCCTCTCAGCTTCCACCCGAACTCCACTCTGCCCCTGCTGGACTGACGCTGAGAATTTAATGGAGCCTGCCCCCTGCCAACCCTTCTGTTGGGGATTGGTTAGGGCCCTCAGAATACTCCAACTAGCTCCTTCTAGACCCCTCCTAACTGCTTCTGAAACCTTCTCCAAGTTTCCAGCAAGCAGGGAGGAGTTACCAGAGAAGCTGCTGCTGAGTCATCCAGCCTACCAGAGTCACTCACCCGACCCAGAAAAACACACAGGCTTGTGTCCTGGCCAAGCCTGAAAATTTACCTACACTAACACAAAACATCCTACTCTAGCAACACTAAGAGGTGCTACAGTCTTGATGTCCAGGCCCCAGAGGCGTATCTAGTGAAAATGGCGCCTATGGCAAGCACTGAAACTGCGCCCCTGTCAAAACATTTTAAGTGTACAGGGCCATGTTTTCACTGCATGAAAAGCACACAGATGTGCAGTACATGCACGGGCAGGCAGACCAATTCAAATCAATTGGGATGCAGCAGCTTCATGAGCACAGCCCCTGCTTTCACCTTGATATCTGTTTGAGTGCAGGAAAATGCCCCTGAGCACAGACAGTGTGCATTCAAAGACACGCACCAGCACCCAAATGGATGTCAAATTGGTAACAATAACCCTCCCTTACTCCATCCAACAACTCTAGTTCTACTTGAAGTATGAAGGAGACCTGTCCCTGCCCCTGCCCCAGGAAAGGTGCCCTCCATGACAGGTACCTGAGCAGAGTTTGGAGGTTTCAAAGAGCACAGTGTCAGTCTCCAGGTCCTGGATCTTGAAGCAAGTGAAGTCAATCCTGAACACATTCTCCTTAGGTCTGCACAGATAATCTGATGACAGAAGACAAGTGACGTTAATGACGCACAGGGGTTGATTTACTAAAGGAAAATCCACTTTGCACTTGGAAGTGCACATGGAAGTGCAGTCGCTGTAGATCGCTGTAAATCTGAGGGGAAGCTCTGAAATTAGGGGAAGCTCTGCTGATTTTATCATCCAATCATGTGCAAGCTAAAATGCTATTTTCCTTGCATGTCCCCTTCAGATCTACAGCATCTGCACTTCCATGTGCACTTTTAAGTGCAAAGTGGATTTTCCTCTAATAAATCAACCCCACAGCGTCTAGCACAGGCCGGTAACAGGTCTCCTGGCAGTAAGACCCCTTTCACACTCGGGCATTTTTTAAGGTGCTTTTGGGCTAAAAATAGCACCTGTAAAGCGCCTGAAATATGGCTCCCCTGCAGTGTCAGTGTGATGCGCTGGCAGGACGTTAAAAAATGTCCTGCAAGCAGCATCTTCGGAGCGGTGTGTACACCTCTTCCACCGCTCTTGCCCACTGAAATGAATGGGCAGCGCGGCCAACCTGCTGGCAAAGCGCCGCTGCAGCGGTGCTCTGCGGGTGGTTTTAACCCTTTTTCGGCCGCTAGCGGGGGTTAAAATCACCCCACCAGCGGCGTAATACCTCTGCAAAAATGACGGCCCGTGCCCCAGTGTGAAAGCAGCGTAACTCACTCTCTGTGACCCGGCTCAGGCCTAGGACATGCTTCCGGTCTCAGCTCCTTCAGGCCTAACAACTCCTGTTTGGTGACCTCAGCCTCTCCGCGGAGCTCCCCATCACCATCCTCCCTCTAATGCATGTGCCTTTATCCCAGTCAAAATGAACGGCCATCTGCAGGGTAGCAACAAGGCTGCCAGTTGGTCCCTCTGGAATCACTCCCATCCCTAGTGATCAACATTCTGTAGTATTCTGAGAGGAAGCAATTCCATAGAGGTAGGTGGGAGGTTCTCTGCCACTGAAGCGTTGTCACTAGCAACAGAGTCTCCCACCTGACATCAGCCTGAGAGGAAGGGGCTTCTCTGAAAAATGATATTGTGACAAAACAGAAATGCATTCATTCAGACTGGGAGGTAGAATGTGAGCTCTGATCCTATCTGCATACATGACTCTCTATCCCTCTCTGTCCTCCTCACTTCAGGACCTCCAGGATCCTGCTAGCTTCTTCCACCTGTAGGAAGCTGAGTTCCAGCTGGTCTATGCCCATGGCTCAGTCATATCTGTGGGGGGGGGATCTTTCTATGTAAACACTTTGATGCTCACCGATGCACAGAGCAGCCTCAGCCATGGAGTGGGAGCAATAAGCAGGCACATCTACAGGGATCCCGGGGATGCCAAGCTCCATATAAGCTGGGCAGTGTTATTGTGATTTGTCCCATCCTGCTCTGTGTGCTGGGATGCCAGACCCCGGATTTATTACCTCCCCTCCTCCGATCTCAGCCTTCCTGCAGTGCACACACAGCGCCTTCTATAACTTTTCTCCAGCAGCCCAGGACACTCTGCAGACTGACAGTCTCCACAGCCAATCTGTGTGGAGCTCGGCACATGCAGCCACGCCCCCCTCTGGCTGTTACTTCTCAGAAGCACAGCACTCGCATCTCAGCACCTGAGGACGGGAGCAGGGCAGAGAATCACTCCGCCAATGAGCCGGGACTATTTGAGTAGCGGGGCGGCATGATGTACATGCGCCCCGAAAATGAAGAAAAAGTCCCTCCTTTACGCTCACTTCCTGGGCCCCTATTTTGACCTGATGGGACCCAGGAAACTGTAATTGCTTCTCCCCATAAGCAAGTAGGAAGGGGAGAAGTTTAAAAAGCTCTAGTTTTAACTTCAGTGAAGAACTTTTATGCTGGATTCCCTGCTCACTAGCGCCCCCTTCATGTGTAGCGCCCATGGCACTTGCTATGGCTTGCCATACCCTAGATACGCCACTGCCAGGCCCTCAGTGAAGCACATGCTGAGGCAGGGGCGGATCCAGAGTCTAGTCTCGGGAGGGGCACTGCCAGAAAATAAGGTGTTGCTTACAGAACATATTTGTATTAACATATATTTATTACACATATCATACAGTCCTAACCTTGTTTAAAACAGTGACACTGTTTTAAAGTGTTACATGCACCCCCATGCCGGCATCCCATTTATTTGTATTCTGACACATGGCTTCACGGACACAGCCGCTATGTCCCAATATGACATGCTGGTGCGGGTCCCTGAACGCACCCTGCATGCATTCTGGGACCCACAAACGACATATTGGGACACAATAGCTGTGTGTGTAAGTAGAAATAAATGGGATGCCGGCACAGGGATATGTGCAACACTTTATTTATCCCCAAGCCAGTAAAAGACAGCCCGCATGTTAGACGCATGTTAGACTGTAATACGCAGCATGGATAGGATTAATGTACTCACTGACGCATTAGTGACTAAAGGTAATTAATTAACCCCTTTGTGCTGCATTAGTGGCAGTGTTTTTTTCAACCCCTTCATGCTGCAGCATACAAAGGGGTTAATCAACACTGATGGTGCCACTGCCACTAATGCAGCACTAAGGGGTTAATTATTACCATTGGTCACTAATGTGTCAGTGAGTACATTAGCCCCCTCCATGCTGTATATTACAGTTACCATTGCAACTGAATTAACCCGCTCCCCCCCCCTTCCCTCCCCTCCCCTCCAAGTGTTAACCACTTCAGCAGTTCACACAGCTAAGACAGCTAAGGCACTGTTGTCAGGGCCGCCATCAGGGGGGTACAGGCAGTACACCTGTAAGGGGCCCGGAGGTCCCCAGGGGCCAGATGGCAACCCCCCTTTTTTTTGTAAGGGGCCCAGAGGTCCCCAGGGCCCCGGATGGTAACCCCCCTTTTTTGTGTATTTTTTCTTTAAAAAAATAATATTTTTTTTGTTTTTTTTGTAAGGGGCCCAGAGGTCCCCAGAGGCCCGGAGGTCCCCAGGGCCCCGGCTGGTAACCCCCCTTTTCTATGTATTTTTTATACAAAAATATATATATATATATTTTTTTTTATTCATTTTTTTAATAAAAAAATTTTTTGTAAGGGCCCCGGGTGGTAACCCCCCTTTTTTATGTATTATTTATAAAAAAAAAAAGTATTTTATTTTTTTATTTTTTTTGTAAGCAGCCCAGAGGTCCCCAGGGTCCCGGATGGCAACCCCCCCCTTTTTTAAAAATAAAAATATATATTTTTTAATTTTTTTTTTTTTATAAATTATTATTAGTTTTTTGTAAGGGGCCCAGAGGCCGGAGGTCCCCAGGGCCCCGGATAGCAACCCCCCTTTTTTTTTTCTTTTTTTTGTTTGTCAGCACCCAAAGCCCCCCCGACCTCAACAATTTGCGGCGGCAGCACCCCTATGCTTCTCAATTCGTGGTAAGGGGCCCCAAAATTCCTGGTGGCGGCCCTGACTGTTGTTAAGGCAGGTAAGTGATCACTCACTTGCAGACAGGGCAGATGGGCTCTGGCTACATGTCGGCAGCATCTTGTCTTCAATCTCGCGCTCCCGGCCTCTGAGTCGTGACGTCACGCGAGCCAGGACTAGAGAGCTCCTGTCAGGTGGAGATCACTCCGCCTGACAGGGAAGTACAGTAAGTAACTGCTTAGAAAGCCAGGAGCACGCTGGGCACATGCGCACCGCTCTGTTGCAGCTCTGCCAATAATACTACACAGTGTGTAGCGGCGGCCCCAGTATCACTGCGGTCTGTACCCCCATAGCAACGCCACCACCTGGGCCCCTCTAAATGAACTGATGGGGCTTCGTGAATATATCTTAAGCCACCTGGGAGCCGCGTAAACATTTATTTTTTATTTTTATTGAAGCATATGAGATATCCGTATAGTAAAAATGCTAGGCGTTTTTCTTTTTTTTTCCTTTTTCCAAAACTTTGCATATATATTTATATATTTGTCCTATGTGCATTTGTGCAGTAATTTGTCATGTGAATATCACTTTAGACTCACACAAATTTTTATCATGTTGTATTCCCTTCAGGGGCCAGGGCAGTTAGAGTTCAGATGTAAACCCATAGGCCCCTTTTACACAGGCTTTACAATCAGGACTGCCTCTCAGTTTTTCATGTATTTTTTTTTTTCAGCTCCATGCAGGTCTACGAGCAAGTGCATTTTAAATAGACTTGTGTCTGCTTATATCCACTTACCTCCAAATCCACCCAGGACAGGTCCGGAAAAAAACAAATTAAAAAAACTGCATCCTTTTCCTTTTTTTTTAGACCTAAACATGATGGATTGGAGGTAGCCGGACACAAGTCAGTTTACCTCAAGCAGCCTATAGATCCATCACAGGATTGTCACAGTCCACTGTCAAAATGCAAATAAAAAACTGAATGGGCATGGATGTCATAAAAGTGACATCTGTCTCGTTCTGCTCTGATTCAGTGGTAGATCATTGCAGGGTGGACCATGCATATGCAAAAGCACCCTAACGGAATTACATTTTGTGTGTCAAATCACTGTGTATCATAAACATGTGTTTTTTTTTGTCTTAGATAAAAAAAATCACTTTTTTTTACATTCTTTGTTGCAGCTCAGTGCTACTGGTTTCCTGCAGCCTCTTTGCAACCACGTCCTGACTACATGCACTCCAGTCTAATTGGTATCTTTCAAGGTGGGTTTGCTGATGACAGGGCTGATGACCTCTTGTAATTTTGTAGTCTCTATGAAAAGCCCATGTGACAGGGTGAAAAAGCAAGAGCCCAACTGAAAGAAAGGGATAAATGTTGTCACACTACCGGGTCCGCAAATTCACTGGAGAAATTACCGTTTAACATTGGAGTCTATGGAAGGGGTGCCCGGATTTAAAAAATCGGTGCTCCCCGGCCGTAGGTCCCCCAGTCACCAAACTTTGCACACTTGTAGAAGAGAAATTGGGCTACATGTGTGCCAAGTTTGGGGTCAAGGGGTCCTACGGCCGGCCAGTACCGGGTCCCCAAAGTTCGGGAGATCAGGCGCAAAAAAAAAAAACAGAGCAAGCAAGTGAGTGTGACAGATGGTCTCGGGGGGGCAATTGCCCTGTTGCCCCCCCCCCCCCTGGATCCGCCACTGTGTCACCCTACAACAGAACGTGCCTGAACAAGGATCTTCTAGTGCTTCTAAAGCCTAAACATTTTTTACCCTAATGAATTCCTTGCATTAAGGTAAAAAATGTTTAGGCATTGATTTTGGACCTCACTGTCAGTCTCCGCTCTCTGCTCTGCCCCTCCAGTGCTCACTGGAGCACTGGGCTGGTAAGGGGGCACAAGCGGCTGGCTCAGGCTCTAAGCAGTGTGCTGAGAGGCTGAGCCAACTGTCCGTCAGGCATCTGGATGGGTCCTGACTAAATGATTGGGATCCCTAATGAACCTGGAACTGCTCTGTGACGTCAAACGACAGCAGGCTTTATCTCGTTGTTAGCTGATTCTGGGTCACAGGAGACCACAAATAGGTGCACTCCTTGGACCCACAAGAGAAGTATGGCCATACTTCTCTTTCAATTACATGAATTAAAGCATACGTGACATTTTCAGTGATTAGGTTGCTATATTTATGTTCTATTTTTTCTTTTGCTTTCTGGGTCTCTGGTAGGTCAGTGATGCATCTACCTTCCCTATTTGTTACATTTTGTGTACTATCATTACATTTTAGGCATCTGAGTTTGCTTTTACATGTCAAATGTCATATGCAGGATAAGTATCAGAAGAACACAGTGTGAAGAACACAGACACATGGATACGCTAAGCCTATATCACCTCTTATGTCACCTCACTGTGCAGCTGTACAGGATACATGGATACTGTGACTCTCTGTCATTTTAGATGTCACCTGACTGTGCAGATGTACAAGATCAATAGACAGACACTTTGTTTTTTTTTGTTTTTTTTTATTTAACTGCTTGCCGACCAGCGCACGACTATATACGTCGACAGCATGGCACGGACAGACAGAAGGACGTATATATACGTCCCCTTTAAGAAGCCGGCATTGTGGACGCACCCGCCGGGAGCACCCGCCGGGAGCTCCGTGACTCCGACCGCGGGTCATACCCGCGATCGTGTCACGGTGAGGAAGAAGGGGGAAATGCTTATGTAAACAAGCATTTCCCCAGTCTGCCTAGTGACAAGACAGTGTACACAGCTTCCTATAATCGGAAGCTGTGATCACTGTCATGTCACACATAGCCCATACCCCCTACAGTTAGAACACATCCCTAGGCACACTTAACCCCTTCAGTGCCACCTAGTGGTTAACTCCTTTACTGCCAGTGTAATTTTCACAGTAATCAGTGCATTTTTATAGCACTGATCGCTGTAAAAATGACAATGGTCCTAAAAATGTGTCAAAAGTGTCCGATGTGTCCGCCATAAAGTCGTAGTCACGATAAAAATCGAAGATCGCTGTCATTACTGGAAAAAAATAAAAATAATAATCAAAATGCCATAATTCTATCCCCTATTTTGTAGACGCTATAACTTTTGCGCAAACCAATCAATATACGCTTTTTGTGATTTTTTTTTACCAAAAATATGTAGAAGAATACGTATCGGCCTAAACTGAGGAAAAAAAATGTTTTTTTATAGATTTTTTGGGGAAAATTATTATAGAAAAAAGTAAAAAATATTGCATTTTTTTCAAAATTCGAAAAAAAAAGGAAGAGGTGATCAAATACCACCAAAAGAAAGCTCTACTTGTGGGAAAAAAAGGACGTCAATTTTGTTTGGAAACCATGTTGTACGACCACACAATTGTCAGTTAAAGCGACGCAGTGACGAATCGCAAAAAGTGGCCTGGTCTTTGACCAGCAAAATGGTCTGGGGCTTAAGTGGTTAAAGATGTGACACAGATACAAATATAAAGACAACTTCGCAATGCATATAAATGGTAACCAGCGCAATAAGCACAACCAAATAAAACAATTGCATGTGAGTGAAGGGAACACTTCAATCAGGCTCATGCCACTAACTGAAGTCTAATACTGGGTAAATATGTGCTTCTGTGCCCACCAATTTTAGTTTTTTAGTTTAAAGGGAGAAATGGAGAAGGGAAAGAAGGAAAAGACGAGAGAGAGAAAGAAAAAATTCTGCAGATGAACAAGATCCATGCGTACTCTGAGTTTCTCACACCTCTGATGTCACCTGACTGTGCAAAGGTCCAGGATCCAGGGATCGATACTCTGAGCCTCTGATATTATCACCAGACATCTCCATTATATTATCCTCCCTGTATTATCTATCTATTTGTAAGGGAGATAAGGGATGGGTTCACATTCATGACAGCTTACAGTAGTTACTGTTGACATGCTGTGATTGGCTACAGCTAATCACATGGTACAGGTAGGCAGGTACCATGTGATATAAACAAAAAAGTCAGTGCTACTACCCATACATCACATAGAAAGCAGAGCTCCCGATTGTTCGATCCACAGTCGCTGGCTGAGTAAAGTAATGAGGAAAAGATGATCCGCACTCTGGTCGTTGCGCTTTAAAAAATCATTGTATTTATTAACAAGCCACAGTAAGCAAACGCAAAATGTGTACCATGTGATAGCTGTGAGCCAATCACAGCTTCACAACACTAAGCAAGCAGTCATGAATGGAAACCACTCATGACTGTTTTGTTTACATTGTAATCATGTGATCGCTAAAACCAAGTTTATAAAGTCTAGTTGGAACATTCAGGGTAATTTTCCGCTGATCTCAATGCACCAGATGCAGCACCTCTGAAGAGACTGAAGCATCTCTAGGCAAACAGATAAGAAGAATAGCAGGGTGCAATCTGAGTGTAGTATATCAACAGATTTATTGTGGTGAAAAGACAAATGGCAAATCCCATTGTGACAGTTAAAAGAGATGTACAGGATTTGCTTTCTTTTTTAATCATACTTACCTAGCTGGATGCAGCATCGGTCCGATGCTGCATCTGTTGTCCCCTGTCGACTCTGACACTGGGAACCAAGCTCACTGAAATGCTGAGCTGTGGAGGGGCCGGAGTGGCGACTCAGGCTCTTAGCGCCTCACTGTGAGAATGAGCCGGGTACAGGTCCAGGCATGTGATGCCAGCCGACAGCAGGCTTCAGCCCGCTGTCTGCTGAAAACGGGTCACAGGAGTGCAGAATGATATGCACTCCTGTGATCCACAGAAGAAGTACAACCAAACAATCTTTGGCTGTACTTCTTTACAATCAGGCTTATCCCATGGTAAGGGCTTCAGATGGGCAATCTCACAACAACAGGGAACCACAGGCCAAGGTAGAAACATTGGGTGGATGGATACACCTTCAGGACCCACAAGAGAACACACATTGGGGGCACCAAACTAAGTGTAGCAGTAAATGTACTGAGAAATACTAGTAAATTATCAACTCACATGGGAAGAAGATATTGAACTTTTTGTATGTAATCCGTGAGTGGTTGGCTCATGCATCTGGGATAGGCCTGTTTTTACAACTTGCAGCCTGGAAAGTTCGGATGTCAGGCTGGATGACAACTTAGATGAGGAAGTGGAAACCAACAAGATATCAGGGGGTTTCTTGTGGGATGCAGAGCAGACCGCAAGTGATATTATCAGGATGTCAGGGGGGCTGAGCTAAGTGTAGCACCTGATGGGGACTTGAACCGGACAGCTGAATACCTTCCACCAGGATCCCGGTGAACACAGATTGACCCGCACACAAGATGAGATCAAAATATGTCAGTTTAATAAGGGGGATGTCCCCTTATTTTATACAAAATAAAGGAAGGCTGGATTACAATATATTAGGGTTTGGTTACAGAGAAAAAAGAATAACAATTCTGGGAAAAGGTGTTTACCTTCATATGACGTGTGGTCTCATAATATTTTCGATAAAAAGTACAAGCTAAAATGTTCCCACAACAATCCAGCCAAACTTAATCTATTAGCATAAACATTTCTAGCAAGTAAACACATTCCAAGTCAAACTCAGATAATAAGAAAGAACAAGGAAATATACATAATAGAGACAGCATAGAAACATCATTAACCCTTCAATCCCCTCTTTTATCATGAATATGATAATTTTCTCCACATTATTTTGGAAATAAGCTTGCCCAGGCTTTATTATCAGCCTTGTTGATCATTCTGTTAATTTTCCTCTTTATAGTACAAACCAAATAGCAATTGTATAGGATAAGTATAACCAAAATAATTACACAGACAGCAAGTGGGTAGAAGAAAGTTTTTACTACCTAACTTCCTGTGGGCAACCAACCCGTAATAAAGAATTTGCACATAATAATTCCATAATCTTTAGGGACGAAGACAATATATAGTCCCATACAATAAAAACTAGATATGTTGCTAAATATCTTGGTGTGACACACTGTGTCCTGAGAAAAATAAATGACCCAACAATCTATAGGAATCTGACAGTTTCTGAATCAATACCATTAAGGTCTCCAAGAGTGCAGTGTGTCACACCAGGCTCTTTTCTTTCTGTTATGTGAACTAAGATTCTATATGTGGTGTAGCTTGTACATAGTGTTATGATCAACAATGTGTGTCATGGGCAATCTTGACTCATTCATACAATAATTGTCCTCAAAACACACAGTTTGTTATGATCCATGTTGGCAGAAATACTGCCAGGATCAGGAGGCTAAGTCCACAAAGTGTTTTCCCAGAAGTTTGGGGAGACAGTAGCCAGGACATCTTCTGTGTCTTCTTCTGGCTTGTCTGTTGTCTAACTTCTGGGGTCTGTATCACTTGCTTTGCCTCTCTTTGTTACTCTATTTACTGTGGTCGCATGGATCCACTGGGGACACTGTTCCATCAGGGCTGCTGTTCTGGTCACTGTGATAACCATAGGCGTGCGCACAGGGTGTGCCAAGTGTTCCCAGGCACACCCTAATCACCCTGTGCAGCACAGATTCGCCCTGCGGCCTTGGTTTCCCCCCTTCCCCCCAAAGCGCTGCTGGCTTCCCTCCTCTCCTGCCGACTGTTGCTGCTGGGATGTTTTAGGATGAATGGGGGGGAAGGGGCCATGAAAATGTAATTTACTGGTCCCTTCCCATTCTGAATGAACATTGAGAGTGATCAGTAGGTTGTGTTTGAGCTTTGGGGTGCACACCCTAATGCAATAGGCTGCGCACACCTATGGCGATAACTGTTGTCTGTGATCCAAAGGGGAATCCAGATCCCTTGACTTTATTCAGTTGCTTTATCACGACCACATCTCCCGGTTGGAAGGGGTGTGTTGGTTCCTGTGAAGGTAGAGGAAAAGAGACAGATACATCACCATAGATGCCATTCAAAGTCTGAATCAATTTTCTACAATACTTTTCCTGAATCAACTCCAAATCACCTGTTTCCATAATAGGTGGGCCTTTTGCCCAGGGTGTTGGAAATGGTCTCCCCGTAATCCTTTCAAATGGTGATAACTTAGTTGTTTTAGCAAGTGTCAATTTTATTTCTGCTAGTATCGCTGGCAGCACAATTTCCCATTTGGCAAGTGTCCTTCCAGTAGCATTTCTAATCTTGTCTTTGATTGTCCTATTCATCCTTTCTACTATACCAGAACTCTGTGGGTGGTAAGGAATGTGGAACTTCCATTCAATCTGTAATTGTTTTATAAGTTCCTGACACACCTTAGAAATTAAAGCTGGCCTATAGTCTGAATTTATTTGCAATGGACAGCCCCATCTTGGTATGATTTCTCTGACCAATAATTTTATCACTGTTTTAGCATCTTCCCTATTACAGGTGAAGACCTCCGGCCACTTCAAAAAAAGCATCTACGATTACTAGCAAATATTTTTGTGCCTTGCCTTACTTGGGCATGTGGGTGAAGTCAATCTGCAAATGTGTAAAAGGAGCACTAGGTGGCGGTAGATGCTCATGTTGTGCAGGGTATTGGGGTTATTCCTGATGCATGTAATACATCTTTGTACATATTCTTTGCACAGATTAAATACGTTTTGTATACAAAAATCTGCAGTTAGGTCATTTGCTGTTTCCTTATAACCTCTGTGTCCTATTCCATGGTACTGGGAAATAAAAAGTAGGGCACTACTTTGAGTTATGCCTACTCTCCCCTCTTTGGCAATGACCCCTTCTGGAGAAATTTCCAAACCTTGTGAAGACCAATACAGAAGATCTTCCTTTGTTATAAAAGTCTGCAGTGTCTGTACCATATGCTCTTGTGGTAAAATGGGAGGGGACAGGGCAACCATGTCGACTGTTCTAAGGACAGATAAAGCCACCTCTTTTGCAGCCTGATCTGCTAGTCCATTTCCCAGAGATACAGAATCTCTCTTGTTTGTGTGTGCTCTACAGTGAATGATGGCTAGCTGTGAGGGGAGCTGAATGGCTTCTAACAGATCATTTATAAAAGCATAATGGGGAATTGATTTGCCATCTGCTGCTACAAAGCCTCTCTGCTGCCAAATTCTACCAAAGTCATGGACAGTTCCATGAGCATATTTGGAATCTGTGTAAATGTTGACTTCTTGTCCATCATAAAGTTGGCAAGCTTTTTTTAACGCCATCAACTCTGCGGCTTGTGCAAACGGGACACAAATCAGTTTGGCCTCCAGAATAATATCAGGGAGCATAATCACAGAGTAGCCTACATGATATTTGTTGTTATAGTGCTTTGTCTGAGTATGTTGTCAAAATGGAAACAGTTGGGTATCCATTGGCGGCAGTAACCAATCATACATAAAAAGGAAAGCATGTATTTCTTTGTTAGTGGGCGTGCCATTCCCATGACAGCTGTAACCCTTGCAGAGCTTATTTTCATTCCCCGGGGGTAAGTGTGAACCCTAACTACTCAACTTGTGGAAGACAGAGCTGGACCTCTGACTGGGAGATCTTATGACCCTCTTCACACAGATAATTCAACAAACTTATGCTACGTACACACGAACGGAATTTCCGACAACAAATGTTCGATGTGAGCTTTTGGTCGGATATTCCGACCGTGCGTAGGCTTCATCGGACATTTGCTGTCGGAATTTCCAACAACAAATGATTGAGAGCTGGTTCTCAATTTTTCCGACAACAAAAGTTATTTTCAAAAATTCCGACCGTGTGTATCCAATTCCGACGCACAAAAATCCAACGCATGCTCGGAATCATTGAACTTAATTTTTCTCACCTCGTTGTAGTGTTGTACGTCACCTTGTTCTTGACGTTCGGAATTTCCGAGCAACATTTGTGTGATCGTGTGTATGCAAGACAAGTTTGAGCGAACATTCGCCAGAAAAAAATCCACGGTTTGTTGTTGGAATGTCTGATCGTGTGTATGCGGCATAACAGTGTCTAACTGAGAATCCATCAGGGAGGGACTGCACAACAGTAAGTCATCAACATTCTGAAGAAGGACAGGAACAATCTCTGATCTGTGCTAAACAGATCCTGATCTGTACTAAACGGATCCTGCCCCTAGAACCAACCAATTTCTTCCCTTTTTTTCAAACTGATCAGAGCTAAGGTGATAGAATGCGCCAAGAAATCAGGTACAATTCACTCACCTTAGATGACACCAGCTCTGATGGGGACTTGAACCGGACAGCTGGATACCTTCCATCGGGATCCCGGGAGCACAGATTTACCCGCACACAAGATGAGATCAAAGTATGTCTGTTTATTAAGTGGGATGTCCCCTTGTTTTATACAAAATAAAGGAAGGCTGGATTACAATATATTAGGGTTTGGTTACAGAGAAAAAAGAATAACAATTCTGAGAAAAGGTGTTTACCTCCATATGACGTGTGGTCTCATAATATTTTTGATAAAAAGTACAAGCTAGAATGTTCCCACAAAAATCCAGCCAAACTTAGGCCCCTTTCACACATTGTTGTCGTTTTCACAGACTCCGTTTGCTCAGCTAGGATCACTCCATTGATCCCTGCTGAGCCGGCAGATGACAGGTCCGTCTCTGCACACTGTGCAGAGACGGACCTGTCAGATCTCCTTTATGGGGGATCGGATGAAAATGAATCCATCTGTCCGTTTTCATCCAATCCGATCTGCCAGACGGATGGAAAATAGGGTTTCCATCCGTCTGAATTTAGCGGAGCTGATCAGATGTCAGCATAGAACTGCATTGAGCGTCCATTCAGGTCCACCTAAAAAACTGACAGGCGGACCTAAACGGTCCGCATGTGTGAAAGGGGCCTTAATCTATTAGCCTAAACATTTCTAGCAATTTAACACATTCCAAGTCAAACTCAGATAATAAGAAAGAACATGGAAATATACAGAATTGAGACAGCATAGAAACATCATTAACCCTTCAGCACCCTTGTCCTAAACAGGGCTCCTAGTAAATTTAGTGGTGCTAGGTGGTAACTAAGCCACCTATTATGGAAACAGGTGATTTGGAGTTGATCCACGAAGTACAGTGGGTAGCTGTGAGTAAAGCTTGAAGGAGTACAGCGGGTAGCTGTAAGTAAAGCTTGAAAAGAAGTGCAGCGGATAGCTGTGAGTCCAAGGAACCCAGCGGGTAGCTGTGGGTGAAGCTTGAAGAATACAGCAGGTAGCTGTGAGTGAAGCTTAAAGAGCCTAGCAGGTTGCTGTGAGCTAAGCTTGAGGATCTACAGTGGAATACTGTGAGTAAAGTTGTTGCTATAGGAGACAGTAGTTGCTATGAGATACAGATTGCTACATTCAGCTTAAAGGGCCTTTTTCTGTATTGCTGTCTGCCTAGTTCTATTTTTTTTTTGTAAATTCTTTATTTAAGAGAAAAGGACATGCGGATATACAGAGAGCACACTGATGCATATCAAAAAACAGCAAACATTCCCCACCACCTCATGAGTAGATCTTACAGTAGAGATATAGAGCCCGTTGTCAGAGGGGGGGATCACAACAAGTGTCAGGCTTACAGGAGCTCTCCGCCCCCCGCATGGCCGTATTTTTGTGGCAAAAGCCGATTTAGATAAAAATAGAAACGTCAAGCCCGTTAGAAAAAGGCTTGCACAGGCCAACACTCTAGTGTTGGTAATACAGAAAAAGCAGGGAAAGTTAGAGAAAAGAAAGCAAGGAGTGCAAGAATACAGGAGGGGGAGGGGAGGGATGGGAAGGAAAAAAAAAAAAAACACCCGGGGGGTGGGGGGGGGGGGACAGGGTGCCTCCAGCCACAGCCACCCCACCTGGGGAGCAGTCAAATTCGATCCTCTCAGGTGGATCGAGCCATTAGGAGCCCGCATTCCTCCGGGAAGTAAAATTCGTGCCAGAAGTACCATGTTTTGGAAAATTTCTCACTGAGGCCTCTTTCCGTTGCTACCAAGTCCTCCATGTCATGGATATCCTTCACTCTGCCCAACCAGCCCGCCACCGATGGGGGCTGAGTCTGCTTCCAATTCAGTGGGATGCATCCCTTTGCCGCATTGATCAGAAGCGGCAATATGGACTTTCTATAGCCCTTAGTTGGGATATTGTGGTGGTGCAGAAGGAAGAGCTCAGGCGACAACGGCAACTCCCTGTCTGTAAACTTTTGGACGATGCGGTGTACCTCAGACCAAAATGATTGTAAGATGCGGCATGACCAAAAGACGTGGAGGAGCGTACCAACCTCCTCCCCGCACCTCCAGCACATATCCGTGCTCTGAGGGAACATCTTGTGTATCTTTTCCGGAGTGTAGTACCAACGGGACAGAAGTTTATATTCCATCTCCTGGTGCCTTGCACTGATAGAAGTTGTTTGAGCGAAGAGAAGGATTCGGTCAACCTGTTTCCCCGTAAGTTGTAAGCCCAGCTCCCGTTCCCACTTGGTAACATAAGGCGGCCTAAAGTCCGGAGGGGGAGCAACTAGGATTTGGTATATCAGGGATATTGCATGTCTCAACGGGGACAGGTCCAGGCATAGCAACTCAAAAGGTGTCAGCTGCCGCCCATAAGCATTCGGAGAAGGCAAAGTGTGGATGTAGTGGGACAGCTGGACTTTTTGCCAAAAAGAGAGCCCAGTCAGGGCAGGGTCCTCTAGGATTTGTCGTCGAGTATGCCATTGGTCGTTTGTGAGAAAGTGTCGCACTTGAGACCTGTCCACCGGTTTCAACGCCAGGAAGCTAGGGTCGTTGAGACCCGGACTGAAAGCCGGGTTGCCCACAATTGGGGTGAGCGGGGACGGGAGCGGTGCGATCGAATGATCACGGAAGGCCTTCCAAGCTGTCCTTATCGTCACCCCTACTGTAGGGTGATCAGAAATCTCCTTTGGCAAGGGAGGTTGGCACCAGGGCAACGAGTCCAAGTGGGCCCCAGTCAAGGATCGTTCAATCTGCACCCACTGTTTCAGAAGGCCGTGATGGCACCAATCCAAGGCACGCGTTAAATGACATGCCATGTGATAGAGAGTAACGTCCGGTAGGGCTACCCCACCCTTCAACTTCGGCAGCCGGAGAACTCTCTGCGCTAACCGCGGGGGCTTCTGGGCCCACACAAACCGAATTAGCGTTCTGTTAACCGCTCTCAGGAAGGACGCCGGCACCCGTATGGGTAATGCCTGAAAGTGGTATAACAGTCTAGGTAAGACATTCATCTTCACAATGCTGCAACGGCCAAACCAGGAAAACAGGCCATGCTGCCACTCTTGCAGGTTTTTTTTTACGGCCACCAAAAGGGGAGGAAAGTTGAGGGGGAAAATCTCTTCCGTCCTGCTGGGTAACAAGATACCCAGATATTTGATATGGGACATAGCCCATTTGAAAGGAAAATCAACCCGGAGTAAGTCAGTTAAAGGAGGAGGTAAGGCGACCCCAAGTGCCTCCGATTTCTGGTAGTTAATGCGAAACATTGACACCTCCTCGTATAGCTTCAGTTCCTTGAGCAAGTTCGGAGTGGACACAAGGGGGTTGGTCAGAAAGAAGAGCAGATCGTCTGCGAAAGCCGCGATCTTGGGGGACAGGGTGGCATCCAGGCGTGGTCCCGTAATGTCCAGGTTGTCTCTGATGATACGCAGGAAAGGTTCTAGCGTGAGGATGAATATCAGGGGCGACAAAGGGCACCCCTGTCTCGTCCCATTCGCAATCTGAAATGTTGAAGAAAGGTGGCCATTCACCTTGACCTGGGCCGATGGGCAGGAATAGATTGCCAACATCCAATTCATCATGCGTTCCTGCAGGCCAACCCAGCGGAGAGTTTCAAACAGGAAAGGCCAGCTCACCCTGTCGAACGCCTTTTCGGCGTCCGTCGAGAGGAGCAGCATAGGGGTTTTACACGTCCTTGCAGCGTAGATCATGTTGATTGCCTTAGTCGTGTTGTCACGCGCCTCTCTAGTAGGAACAAAACCGACCTGGTCGGAATGGATTAGTTGTGCGATTAAGTCAATCAAACGCATGGAAAGCGCTTTCGTGAATATCTTGAGATCCACATTGAGCAGCGAGATCGGTCTATAGTTTTGGCATCGTAGTGGATCTTTTCCCTCCTTCGGGATAACGGCAATGTGTGCTCTCAAGGCGTCCGCCGGGAGGGGTGTCCCCTCCCCTGTAGCATTATACGCAGCGAGAAAATGCGGAAGCAGTACTTCTCCAAAAGTCCTGTAATAGAGAAGGGAATATCTGTCCGGTCCCGGCGCCTTCCCCAAATGCATACGCGACATCGCCACAGTCACCTCCTCCACTGAAAGAGGCCTGTCAAGCTTGGTCAGGTCCTCCTCTGAAATCCGGGGGAGACCAGACCTCCTCAAATAGTCCCCGATCTTCCTCCCCTCAGTCGACAGACCCTCCACAGATGTTGGACTAGGGAGATTATACAAAGTAGTATAGTACTCCCGGAACATTTCCGCGATACTTTCCGTGGTGTGAACCCTGTTGTGAGAGTCACTGATCAATTCAGGAATGAATGTACGAGCCCTCTGAGCTCTCAGAGCCCTCGCCATCATCCTACCACATTTGTTGCTATGCTCACAAAAAGAACGGCGGCACTTCGAGATCACTGCTTTGGCTCTAAACAGGGCCAAGGAGCGCAGCTGGTTTCGCAGGGCTGTCAACTCAAGAAGGATCTGGGAAGCGAGGGATTGTTTATGAGCCGATTCCAAGACCCTGATTTTATCTAAAATGTCCACGATTTGTTTCGCTCTCTCCTTCTTGATGCGTGAACCCATTCTGATCAAGAGGCCACGAATGTAACTTTTATGGGCTTCCCATACCATTGTCGGGGCCACCTCTGAGTCAGCATTCGTGGCGAAGTACTGTCTCAGTTCTCTAGAGACCTCCTCCTCCACCTCGGGCATCTGAATCAATGAGTCGTTAAGCTTCCACGACCATTGTTTCTCTGCGGGGCAAAACAAATCGATGTCTATAAAGACTGGGGCATGGTCCGAAAAGGTAATAGAACCAATCGAGGCTGAGGAAACCCTGGACAGAATCGCCTGAGGCACCATGAACATATCAATTCTGGTATACGAGTCGTGGGGGTGCGAATAGAACGTGAAGTCTTTGTGGCTTGGGTGAAGGATACGCCATACATCCACCAAGTGGAGAGCATGAAAGTTCTTCTTAAGGCGCTTAAGTGAGGCGTAAGAGACTTGGGAGACACCCCTAGATGAGTCCAGGATCGGGTCCATGACAAAGTTCATGTCTCCACCCATAATCACCATCCCTTCGGCAAAGTTAACCAATTTGGTCATAATTGGCTCCAGGAAGGCAATCTGGTTGGCATTTGGGAGGTATAGATTGACCAAAGTCACCAGGGACCTCCCAAGCGTCCCCCTCACAAATAAAGCTCTCCCCTCTGCATCCCCCCACTGGTCCTTCAGTAGCCATGGGGTATCACCCCGAATCAAGATACTCACCCCTTTTGACTTAGAATCAGAGGAGCAACCGTGGTACACTGTCGGGAAAAAGCGGTCATGTAGTCTTGGCAGCTTATCAGCACGGAAATGTGTCTCCTGCAGGAAGCACACATGGGCCTTCATATGTTTTAGATTGGTTAGCACCATGGAGCGTTTCTCAGGGGTATTCAGCCCCTTCACATTTATAGAAACGAGACGAACAGGCTCTGTTTTACCCGTGGGCATGACTGCGGCCAGAAGAGGCAGGCACAAAAAAAAAAAAGGGGGGGGGGAGGAGGGAGGCTAGGAGGGAAAGGACAGAAGAGAGCAGAAGAGGAGAGAACAAAGAAACCTAGTACGCCTCAAGCGTAAGGGAGACCTAGTCTCAGTGCACCCCAGTAACCCTAGAGCAGGAGTCACTTGACGGGTGCGACCCTATGTGGGGAAAGTGTTTGAACACAACAGGGGTCGGAGGTGCCTAGTTCTATTTTTGTCCAAGGAGTCTGCCAATTTGCTATTGCATTTGCCTAAGGGTGTCCTGTGCCTCATCCCTCTCTCCCACTGTTTCTGTTAAGAGAAATAAAACTCTGTGTTCATTTTTAAAAGTGACTGGTGCCCATCTTTCCACCGTGCACTACACCGACCGTGCCTAGTAACCTGCACCCTGAGGAGGAATGTCAGCCCTCCCTGACTCTGGGATTCACCACCAGGCCTCTGGAGGTCAGAGAGAGAGCTACATATGCATTTCAAGGCCGCCCAAGCCTCTTTCTCAAGTGACTATGTGATGAGCCTGATTTTAACTGTCACAATGTGAGTTGCCATTTGTCTTTTCACCACGATAAATCTTCTAATATACTACACTCAAATTGGGCTCTGCTGTTCTTTTTATACATAGAAAAAATCCTGAAATAATGGGAGAGGAGGGAGCAGGCAGGAGAGAGGACATAATTTAAATGGGAGAAGGACCGTCTTAACTATAAAGCATCCCTACCTCCTTCACTCCATTGTGTTCTACCAATGCTTCTTTTTATAAAAAGCAATGTAAATTACAGAGAGTGTGAGGCCAACCAGATTTTAGCTGCTACTTTTTCAAAGTAGTGATTGAAAGAAAGATAAAGTTAAAGAATAACGTACAGATTAAAGTACAGTAATACCTCGGATTGCGAGTAACGTGGTTAACGAGCGTTTCGCAATACGAGCTATTATTTTTTTTAAATTCTGACTCGGTTTGCGAGTGTTGTCTCGCAAAAACGAGCAGGATTCAAGCCTCTGCGGTGTGCAGTACCACATTTGGCCAGAGGTGCGGGGGTGCCGGTGACATATACTCGGAAACACTCTGAAATACCCCTAGCACATCCGAGCCGTCTCTGAGTATTTCTGAGTCTCTCTGGTGCCCCCCACCTCTGGTCACATGCGGTACTGCATACAATAGAAGTCAATGTGGAACTAATTATCTTTGTTTCTATTGACCTCTATGGGGAAACTCGCTTTGATATGCGAGTGCTTTGGATTACAAGCACTCTCCTGGAATGGAATATGCTCGTAATCCAAGGTTTCACTGTATCACTGTGTGTAAATACATAAGTGGTCCATATAGAGAACTTGGTGTAGAGTTATTCACTTCAAGGTCCCTTACAAAGCACAAGGATGTACTCACAACATCTGGAGTCAAAGAGATTTAGGCTGGGTTCACATTGCCGTACAGAGCGGCTCACAGAAGTGGTCCAGTACGTCCCTGTTCACTGCTTCAGGTCTGATTTCGGTCTGAATTTTTGGCAGAAGTTGGACCTGAAATGGACCAGAAGATGCACAGGACTCTTCTGCAAACCCCTCTGCAGCCATCCCGGAGATGTGTGAACCGGCTCCATTGAGAGACGGTCACAGTCTCCTGACATGCAAATTGGATGTGGGGAAACCCGCATCCAATTCGCAATAGTGTGAACCCAGCCTAAACCTCCATATATGGAAAGACTAGGTAATAATCACCAGAGATTGTTGATCCAGGGAATATTTGGATGCCCTCTGGGGGATCAGGAAGGAATTCCCCAACCGCTGGAGCAAATTGGACCATGCTCCAGTATATGGAGGTTTTCTATTTATTTTTCTATTGATTGAACTAGATCGATTTGTATCTTTTTTCACCTCTGTGTAACTATGTATGGCATTGGCTGTTATGGGCAGCATCACTGCTATTCCTTTGCTGAAATTAGTATTCATTAGGCGCAGCAATGACACGTGTCCAGGCATTGATAATGAAGGTACAACAAGGTTGCTGTGTTTGTCTGGCTCTTTCTTATCCTTCTGAACTACATATGTCTCAGAACTGCTCCCAGATACTGCTGACTAGTTCATCTCCAGATATATGTCTGTAGAAAGCCAGACATAGCTAAGCTAGTTAGAGAACAATTTTAAAATAAATTTTCTTGAGGCTGCCAGCAAAGGGCTGTCAGTGGTTAATCCACAGAGCTGCTTTATGTGATGGAGTAAACCCTGCCTGTGTTTCTGTGTCATTTATCACTGTTCGGTGAGCACAAATAAAGCAAACAGGTTTGGCGGGGGCTAATATTTCTTGTTTGCAGAAATCTGTAGGAAAGAATAACATAAGAAATAATTTGGCTATGTCAGTAAGCAAACTCAATACCAATAATGCACATGGAATGCCCCATGCACTCTGCAAGAATTATATGCTACTTTATGTCTAGGATACTGAAAAAAAAGGTTTTCCAGTTCCCACCAGCAGCTGGTGCTCTCCACCCAGGGCTGGTGCAAGGATTTTTGACACCCTAGGCAAAACCTCATTTTGCTGCCACCCCCTTGGCTCCATCCCTGACTCCACCCCCTTGCCCTGCCCATGTGTACCCCACCTTTTTAATGAAGCGCCCATCAAATGCAGCCTACCAGTGCCCATCAATGAATGTTTGCTTGCTTCCATTCATTCGGGAGTCGAGACACAGACACAGTCCTCCACCACCACTGCGCCTCTGACACTATGTGCGAACGGAGCAGCGGCTGCCTGCTGATGCTGAGACTTAGTTGCTTGCTGCAGAGAGAAGAGAGTAGAAACACCAGTGGCCGGGCGCCCTAGGTGGCTGCCTCATTTGCCTAGTGGTAGCACTGGCCCTGTCTCCACCTCTCCCCTTTGCTCTGGCTTGTGGGCTGTCCCTCAGAATCCTTACACCCAGTGCAGGGGCTATGGGCCCTGCAATGTATTTGATGATATTAGAGGGTATGCAATTGCTGGAGCATAGGGAAAAAAAGGCTGCACGTGCCAGTCTTACATCCTGGAGTGAGTCTGCAGAAGCGGCTAATCAGGTAAGTAAAACTGCTTTTAGGAGGACCATGGATAGGCTTTTAGGCTACTAGTGATTCCTTGCTTCACTTATCTCTGACCCTCCACTTTAATATGCTCTTACATTGAGCTGATATGTTCTGATGATAGAGTGTTATGTGTACAAACCTATCTTGGTCAGTGATGGTTTAATATTTCTTGATTGAAATGATAATATGGGTGAGCACCAGTTACTTTACAACAATGTGTTCAGAGGTCGACCGTTATGGGTTTTTCTCTGGCCAATGCCGATATTTAGAAATCGGGGCGGCCGATGGCCGATATATGTTGCCGATTTTTGCGGCCGATATTTTAGGCCGATTTTTTTCTTTTTCCTTCATCTCATAAAAATCTAGGGTGGAGAGGTGGGAAGGAGGTTATTGTTTAGGGTGGAGAGGTGGGTTGCAGCCTAACAGTGTCCATCAGTGCCCACGAGTTCAGCCTGTCAGTGCCACATCAGTGCCCACCGGTGCAGCCAATCAGTGCAGCCTATCAGTACCCATTAGTGCCCACCAGTGCAGCCTATCAGTGTCCATTCGTGCCTGTCCGTGCAACCTCATCAGAACCCACCAGTGCAGCCCATCAGTGGAGCCTATCAGTGTCTCAGTGCCACCTCATTATTGCCCACCAGTTCAGCCTGTCAGTGCCACCTCATTGGTGCCCACCAGTGCCACCTCATCGGTGCCCACCAGTGCCACCTCATCGGTGCCCATCAGTGTATCCCACCAGTGCCAAGCTCACCAGTGCCAAGCTCATCAGTGCCCACCATTGCCAAGCTCACCAGTGCCCAGCTCATCAGTGCCCACCAGTGCCCAGGTCACCAGTGCCCACCAGTGCCAAGCTCACCAGTGCCCACCAGTGCCAAGCTCACAGTGCCTACCAGTGCCAAGCTCATCAGTGCCCACCAGTGCCCACCAGTGCCAAGCTCATCAGTGCCCACCAGTATCAAGCTGTTATTCACTGCCACCTCATCAGTGCCCACCAGCGGAGCGCTCCGACTCCGTTCTATCCCCTCGCATGGCCAAAGACTGCTCCATTCGTCCTCTGCCTCCAGACTACAAACCCCAGAATGCAGCGCGGCCGGGAACAGCCAATCGGCGGCCGCCGCTGCCAACTTCCTCCAGTGGGGGAAAAAAGTCAGCAGGCAGCGGCCATGATAGCAGCCGTGTAGAATAGACGGTGGGCGGCCGGGGGGGGGGGATTTCCACCCATCACGCCCCTGCCTCAGATCCCAAACAATCGGCCTTTTTTTACATAATAATCGGCCGATGCTGATTTCTTTAAAAAGGCTAAATATCGGCCGATATATCAGTCGACCTCTAAATGTGATACCTGTTGTTCTGTACCCTGTACGTTTACAGGCAGTTGTGATTCTTTGTGGAAAAATTTAAGTGAGCAATACAAATAAGAAAAAGAAACAGCAGCAGCTTAGTGTGAGATCCACAAATATACAAATAAGAAATAATAAAATGAAGCTGCGCTAATTGAAAATTGAAGTGTTATAACCATAAGTTCGTACAACACAAAAATTCATATAGTGTGCATAAATCTTGAAATTGCTTCAAACATCAGACAATAATTGATATGAATTAGTCCATAAACCAGAGCCACATGTGTATAATCTTGATATAACTTGTGACGACACCATAAACTCGTGCACCTCCACCACATAAAATGCGTGCTTACCAGAGGCAAGCTAACATAGGCTTGGGGCTGTTAACCCCGCCAGGGTCTTGATCCAAAGGGATGGAAGTGGCAGATCCCAAATACTTGATGTGATGGAGCAGGAACACACAGCAAACGACCAGACTGAGCTCCCAGTAGTTGCCTTTCAAGAATTTTATAAGCCTTTTGCTATTCTGAAGAAATCGCATAACAAAAGACTTATAAAATTCTTGAAAGGCACCTACTGGGAGCTCAGTTCCTACTTAAGTAGGCATACCCCTGGAACTACATCTCTGAAGCGCCCTTACCCTACACACCAGGTTATAATGTCATCAACATAGATAAGGATGTATAACCATATTTTGATCCCTAGAGTAGAGACAGGGGTCTGCTTTACTTCTTGAGAATCCCTCTCTCTCTCCCTGGTCGTTTGCTGTGTGTTCCTGCTCCATCACATCAAGTATTTGGGAGCTGCCATTTCCATCCCTTTGGATCAAGACCCTGGCGGGGTTAACAGCCGCAAGCCTATGTTAGCTTGCCTCTGGTAAGCACACAATTTATGTGGTGGAGGTTGATTCCTTGTTTTATCTTTTCTTATGTTTTGTTTGTTTTTACTCTTTGTGTACCCCTGCAATATAATGTTGATTATTACTATGTGGATATATCTCTCTTGTCAATACTATTCAGTATTCAACTTATTGTATCAATACATTTCCATGTATATTGTAAGATTGATGTGCACAATATTTTTTGAAGAAGAACTTAAAAAAAAACTGCTTTTAAAACTGTTGATGTCTTGCTTTGCGGAAGGAGGTGCCACTGCAAAGGAGGATTTTTGCTTTCCCTGGAGTTCTGTTTAAAGAAGCGGAGGTTCACACAAAAAGTGAACCTCTGCTTTTCGGAACTCTCCCCCCCTCCGGTGTCACATTTGGCACCTTTCAGGGGGGTGCAGATACCTGTATAATACAGGTATTTGCACCCACTTCCGGGCATAGATATCCGCAGAATCTGCGGATAATCTACGCCACTTCCTGCTCCCCCCCGCTGTCTTCTGGGAGATAGAAGACAGCAGGGACCATTTCGATTGCGCAGCGCGACTTGTGCATGCGCAGTAGGGAAATTTTAAGCCAGCAGCTGCAGTATTTGTAGCTGCTGGCTTTTAAAAAAAAATATTCTGCGGACCTCCGCTTTAAGTTTAGTTTTTGTGAAATTTATTTTTTATAAACAGCACTAGGTATGGTACTACTACTTACCATGAATGAAGAGTGTCCCCGGTGCAGGTGGCCACTGTGTTTTGAAAGCCCTCTGCCTCTGGATACCTCTGCAGTGGTGATCTTCCAGAGCTGAGCAGCTGTGACAGGCACTTGTCAAGTGCTGACTATGCCCGCCTTTTCCACCTCTGTGTTCCATTCATGTAAGTAGGCTATCAGTTGCCACAATGAAAAGATCTCTATGAATGGAGGATGGGCGGTTGAATGCAAGGTTTGCCTCCTCCATTCATAGATGCTCTTCACTGTGGGAACCAGTAGTACAGCTTCTATTAATGGAGAAAAGGGTCGGGCATAGTCAGCACTTAACAAGCGATTGTCACAGCAGCAGCGGCTCATATTAACCAATGCTATGCCAGAAGATGACCGCTGTGGGGGTATCCTGGGGCAGAGTACCATCCCTTGGTGCTGTGTTTTTTTTTTGTATTAAAGTGGTTCTAAAGGCTGAAGGTTTTTTACCTTCATGCATTCCATTTATTCCATGTGTGTTCAATTTAAGGGTAGTGGTAATTAGGCTCAGACACATTGATTGTTAGGGTTAATGGACCATTTCTGTTAATGGGAGATAGTGTTGGTGCACAGTTCCCTGTGGCCTACAGGTGGCGCTGTCGCCGTGGGCCAGGGTTGAACCACCAATCCAGGGCTGCACCTTTTGTGTCCCCTCTCGGCAGTAGTACGGCAGGGCGGGGAACCTGATGTGCCTGTCGGGAGAGGGTATAAAAGGGGGCGGACATCTTCCATTGGGTTTTTTTTTTCATCCATGCCCAGTCACCCTGGGTGCGCGTGGTTTGTCCGTGCCTAGACACCTTCGGCCTGGGCATGAGGAGGGTCATCTCCGGGTGCCTTAGGCCCGGAGGTGGAGTTCCTGTTCCATCCCAGACACCTTCAGTCTGGGGTGAGGTACTATTTTGAAGGCCCGGGGCCCAGCAACCTTCGTCTGGGGTCCGCTAGGGATCGAGGACTCCCAGGGAGCCGCCTTGCGAGGGGACCCGTATCTCAGATGAGGAGGCCAGGGAGGTAACCCTTTCCGAAGACCCAGCGCAGAGTCGTGGTGACGGTGAGGGCCTCTGGTAACTCTCCAGAGGGATGTTTTCTCCTTGACATGGGCCAATACTTTAAGAAGGAAGTTCATCAGGTCAGTGGCAGTGACCCTACTCGTTCAGGTCAGTGGCAGTGACCCTACTCGTTCAGGTCAGTGGCAGTGACCCTACTCGCTTCAAGTCAGTGGCAGTGACTTCATAGGGCAAGGCCCTATTCATCAGATCAGTGGCAGTGACCCTATGTTCACCAAGTCAGTGGCAGTGATTTTATTCACCCGGTCTGTGGCAGAGACCAACCTCACGGCCTGTGGCAGAGATCGTGTGCCAAAACTGTTTGAGAAACCTAAACAGTCAAAAGAGTTAAGCTACGTTTGTGTCTGGACCTCCTCCACACCTAAGCTGTCCTGTATCTTCGCTCCAACCCGTCTGCTCTCAAAGAGGCTGTTTATTATCCTGTGTGAAATAAATGTTGAGTTGGACTTTCAGCTAGTGTGGACATTCACATTCCTGGGGAAAACGTGGACTTGCATCTATCTAAGGTAGAGGTGAGATCATTCTGGGAGGACTTTGACTCTGGCCGCAGACAAGGCCCAAAACTAACACCGCTTAACCTCTTTACTCACGAGGGTACGGGCTTGTGGTGCGGTGTGCCTCTCTCTGTCTGCGAGGAGCCTAATTAAATGCAGGTTGGGGAGAGGTGGGTGCGCTACACATGCATAAAGGTAAAAAATCTACAGTGTGCAGCTCCCTCCCTAATACTCACCTGAGCCTAATTCTGATCCAGCGATGTGCATGAGGGCAGACACTCTCTTGAGTCTCTCCTGCTTCATTGACTGAGACACAGCAATGGGAGCCATTGGCTCCCGCTGCTGTCAATCACAGCCAGTGGGGAGTGAGTAAATAACTTTTGCGCAGACCAATCAATTTACGCTTATTGTGTTTTTATTTACAAAAAATATGTAAAAGAATACACATTGGCCAAAACTGATGTGGTTCAAATACCACCAAAAGAAAGCTCTATTTGTGCGAAAAAATAGAAAGTACATTTTGTTTGGGTACAGCGTCGCATGACCGCGCAATTGTCAGTTAAAGCGACGTAGTGCCGTATCGCAAAAAATGGCCTGGTCATAAAGGGGTCAAATCCTTCCGGTCCTTAAGTGGTTAAGTTACATCTAAAATATTTGTTTTGTGTGGACTGAGCACTCTAAAACCAAGCAGCAACAATAAAACAGTTTAGGCAAATAGGTGGCAAGACAAATTATTTGTTCCAAAGGTAACCAGTGGCGGCTGGTGCTCTATTTTTTTGGGGGCGGCAAACAAACCAACAAACCATCCGACCCCCACCCCCGTTCGGTCGGTCGATCAATCGGTCAGTCGATCGGTCGGTCAAACCCAACAACCCCCGTCACTCGGTCGGTCCGTCGATCAGCCCCGCACTTACCCCATCCAGGCTGTGGGCAACTTCGGCGGCTTCCCCCTGCTTCTCCTCCCCCCTGCTCCCGGCCAATACGGTTACTTTTCCTCTCAGGCCAATCGGGTCTTAAGACCTAAATAAGTCCCATCAAAAATTAGCAATGAAGGGAAGCCGTGAAGAGGTGAACCGCAAAGAGTTTGAAATTCGGTGCATGCACACCCGTGTCCACCACCAACAATCAAGCTGCTTACCAGAGGTAAGCAGCTTGATTGTTGGTGGTGGACACGGGTGTGCATGCACCGAATTTCAAACTCTTTGCAGTTCACCTCTTCACGGCTTCCCTTCATTGCTGATTTTTGATGGGACTTATTTAGGATATATTCATTTTTACAGGACACATTCATTGTTATCACTGTTGGACTTTATTTATTCAACATATGTGTGGATTCATAATTTTTGATTATTAGTCAATTCACATTAGCGCACTTGTTCTTTTTTATTCTTTTGTATACTTTATATGTTATCACATATCACAGGTGCTGCTGTATATTTATTTATGTTACTGGCTAGCGCGGTTTATTGCTTTAATTTCTTACACCAGGGTCTTAAGACCTTCTTCCTGATTGGCCAGGAGGAGAAGCAGGAAGACAATAGCGAATGTTAATTTGCTATTGTCACACAACTTGGTGGGCTCAGGGTGTAGAGCTCTGCTCCCCAAGCCCACCCTTTTTTGAAGCAAATTAGAGCTTCTGACTCTAATCATCTGCTTAAAAAAAAAACATGGAAATACATGCGTCCGGAACCCTGCATGTAGATTAGGCGTCGGGCGCATGGATTAAGGGGTCTGTGCCCTTAATGGAGCGGCCGCCACTGCTTGCAACCCCCAGGTAGGGAAAAAGCTCTTCAAGGAACAGTATGTTGGTTGTGTCAAACACTGAAAGTGAGCCTGATGACTGATCACACTGAATGCTAGCCATCAGAGGCAGGCTGGAGATGTGTAGATACACTCAGCGTTTTGACAGGGTTACTGAACTAATGCAAATAGCTTCAGATCATATCCACACAGCATCCATCTTCTGGCGGACATGGGATGAAACAGAACTGACAGAGCGTTGTGATAAAACACAGCATGCAAACAGATGCATTCTGTCAGCCTCTTCCACAAAAACATCCCATTAGAAAAATGTCAAGAAGCTGGGAGTGGTGATTAATGAACATGAGGATGAGAATAAAACAATGGCACACGCTAGTCAATCCATCACACCACATGGGTATCACACTTACTTGTGTAACGCAGACACATATTCTTGTAAACAGAAAAACTGTCAATGATCTGGTAAAACCTTGTCTTGACAGAAGCCTACTTAATTTCTTTACTAATACTGTCAATATTATAATGTTAATGAGATTTCCCAGTTGTAAAATAAGAAGCATCAAGCTGTGAGGCAGGAGAATAAAAAAATGTACTTATTTTTAAGAAATAGGTCATTTAGCGGTGTATTGTAAGTTGCACAGCTGTTTGCCCAGTCAAAGTGCGTACACATTGTGTAACAAAGTGCGTACACAAGTGTAACAGTATCTAAATACTGTAGGAGCAAATGCAGTAAACTGACATATCATTTTTCATTTTATTAGTGATTATGACAAAAATACATATGGTAGTGGAAGAGTAACTATACATCTTAAAAACTTTAAAATGACTGTCGCTGAAATAAAAAATAAAATCAATTGTCAAAGTGCGTACACATTTGTTCTGAAATGGTGCAGAATATGAATGCTATTTGGCTAATTCCTTTGCTGAATAAATGTTTTGAATTAATTTAATTGTTGTATGCTATCATATTACTGTATACTTTCTTTATCCCAATAAAATCGTTTGTAAACAAAAAAAAGAAAATACTGCATTTGGCCAATAGATGGTGCTAAGTACCATAGAATTTTTTTATGATACTTGGCTCCATCTAATGGTCAAATGCAGTATTTTCTTTTTTTAATCAATGAAAACCACACTGGTATTAGTAATAGGTATAGTGCTCTATTATTGGTGCACTGTAGTTGGAGGAATAGACCCCCATTTTTTTGGCGTCAGTGGGAGGAATACTTCCCCATCATTGGCTTTAGTTGGAAGAATAGTGACCCATCAGTGGGAGGATTAATATAATTGGTGTCCCATTGTTTGTGTCACTGTGAGAAAAAGTGCCCATTATTTGTGTCAGAGGGTTGAATAATGTCCCAAAGATGGTTCAGTGGAAGGAATTATGCTCCATCATTGGTGTTAGATGGAAGAATACTGCCCTATTGATGGTAGTGAGAGAAACTGGGCCCCATCATTGGTGAAAGTGGGATGAACAGTGCTACATCAATGGTGTAAATGTGAGCAGTTGTGTTTTATCTTTGGTGTCAGTGGGAGGAATAGCACCCCATTGTTTATATCACTGGAAGGAGTAGTGCCCTATTTGTGTCAGAGGAAGGAATTTCCCTCATTGTTTTTGTCAGAGGAAGAAATAGTAAGCCATTGAGGGTGTCAGTGGGAGAAATTAGGCACAATGGTGGTTTTAACACCAAAGGTTGGGTAAGGCTAGCAAAGGGAAGCATTTTGGGGACCACTAATTTAAATCTTACTCATAATGAACATATACTGTAAAATCTACCCAGCTTTTCATTACATTATCCTAACCAGTCCATGCCTTTGCCTGAGCTGTCTCATTATCACTCTTAAGTGTCCCTGACTGACTACATAGTCTATAAGGCCCCTTTCACACTGGGGCGGGGGCGGAGGCAGAGATAAAGCACTGCTATATTTAGCTGCGCTTTACCGCCAATTTTGCGGTGCTATTTGGCCGCTAGCGGCCGAGAAAGAGTTAAAAACCACTGCAAAGCGCCTCTGCAGAGGCGCTTTGCCGGCGGTATAGCCGCGGTGCCCCATTGATTTCAGTGGGCAGGAGTGGTGGAGGAGCGGAATACACACCGCTCCTTCACCGCTCCAAAGATGCGGCTAGCAGGACTTTTTTTGCCGACCTGCTAGCGCACTGCTCCAGTGTGAAAGCCCCAAGGGCTTTCACACTGGAGACACAGCAGCGGCTGTTTCAAGTCGGTTTGCAGGTGCTATTTTTAGCGCAATAGCGCCTGCAAAACGACCCAGTGTGAAAGGGGTCTTAAACTTATTTTTACACCTACTGACTAGTAATGTAATGGAACCTATGTTACATACTCCTGACCCTTGCACAGTATACAATATGTTGTATGTTATAAAATATGTAACATTTTACATACTCTAGACAGTACATACTATGTAGTATGTTATATAGTCCTGATCACTGTAAGCTGTGTTAATCGTTACAATCTCCTGACCAAATTATCTATTGTCTCCATAGGTGCTGGCTGCCAAGTAGTCCTCAGATGTTTCATAAAGTACAGCAAAACCTTGGTTTGAGAGTAACTTGGTTTGAGAGCGTTTTGCAAGACAAGCAACATTTTTAAATACATTTTGACTTGATATACAAGCGATGTCTTGGTATACAAGTAGCGCCATGTCACAACTGAGTATAAAAGAGAAGAGAGGCGCCTCTAAGTGTAGCAATATGGTTCCATTTAATGAAGGTACAACATTTAGCAACATATTGCTACACTTAGAGGCGCCTCTCTTCTCTTTAATACTCTGTAGCTCCTGCTGGATTTTGCTTCTAATCCCCTTGTGGAGGCTTCCATTTGTGGATAGACATTTTATGGTTACACAACCTGGTCACATTGCTATAATATTTTTATATGGACCATAAACCGAAGGACCTATGAATAAATGGTTGTGGAACCAATCATTTGAGTTTCCGTTATTTCTTATGGGGAAATTCGCTTTGATATACAAGTGCTTTGGATTACAAGCATGTTTCTGGAACTAATTATGCTCGCAATCCAAGGTTTTACTGTACTTCTTTCCCAAAAGGGCTGCAGGTTGATGATGATTATCGGGAAGGCCAGCCGGAGGCTGGCCTGAGTTTGTAGGAGGAGTCGGGGGGTGTTTAAACCTGCCCTTTTCCTCATTCTCCTGTCGGCCTGACGTTTCTTGGTTACCTACGTCATTTCCAGGGCGTCCTGTGTGTCGTCACTTCCTGTTTCTTTCTGCTCCACGAGGACACAGCGGTCTGTCGACTCTTCGGCTGGTCTCGCCGGCTTTCGGCTCCTCGGGGCGACCCGCCTTCGCTTGGCGGCCTTCGGTGTCATTCACCCCCTCTCTCGGTTCTGCCGGCGGCTCGCGGCGGGCTCTCACCTTACTCGTGTTTCCGGGTGTACAGGTATCGGTGCGGGGGGGGGGCTCAGTCCGTCTGCTGATGTCCTGCATAGGTGGTTGGGGATGTCATTTGTGCTGGCCAGGGGTTTGTTAACTGTGGGGGGGGGGGGGGGTGCCAGGGGTAGGAGGGGGTCCTGGATTGTGTCTTTATTTTGTTGCTAGCACAGGTGGGTTTGGGGGAGTGGGGTTTCATATCCTTGTCACGTTGGTGCTGCTGCTGCTGGGCGTCTGTGCAGTCATCCTGTGTTTTTTTCCCCACGTGCATACCCTGGGTCACTGGGCAGCTGGTAAGGCCATGTGTGGTGGGGGGGGGGGGGGGGATCGGGCTCACGCATACAGTTCACAGCTTGTCATTTTCTCATGTTCAACTTACCTGTCATTTTCTTTGCAATTGTTTGATGCATATGTCGGTAATTTTTCCTTTTCAGGACGTTGGTCAGGGTTTACGTTTTCGTCAAAACTGTGTTTCTTTTTCAGGTTGCTTCAGTAAGTGTCACATGTTTTCATCTACGTTCAGGATGCTGGGTTCATTCCGGGGGTTGTTCTCGGGTTCACCAGGTGATGGGGGCACCTTAGGGTGGGGACGGCTCCTTGGGTTGGGGCAGGTCAGGGTTGCTCAGGTGTTGTTATTCCTTCCCAGACCTCTTGAGTTTTAGCAGAAGTTGTTCCACTGCGGGGTCACCCACCACGTTTGTGGGTGTTAACGGTTTAAGATGTTTTGTTTTTAATTGACTTGGTCAGTAGCAAGTCTCCACAACCGTTTGGTATTTCACGTTTCAAATCTCATTTATGCTTCACGTGACATGCTCGGTCAGTTGCCTGACATGTTTTCAGGTCTCGTAGGGGGGGATTTCTTGGCGTCATCTGTGGTACTTTGGTTCTCATCCTGGGGTCTGACTCCTTTTCAGTCCCGTTCGTACATTTCATTTCAGGGCATACTTCAGGCGCCAGACGCAAGGTTCTCGGTTAGGGTCGAAGGTTACGGTCAAGGTAAGTCTGGGTACTGGTGCGCTATTCTCTCATCGTTCTTTTATTTTACTTAGGGTTTGTTCGCCACTGTGATTTACCTATTTCGTTTTAAGTCTTAGCGGGTTGAGATGTTTCATTTTTAATTGACTTGAGCAGTGGCAAGTCTCCTCACCCGTTGGCTAAATTCTTCGTTCTTTAGGTTCTGTCATTTATCATGTTCATTACGCTTTAATCTGTTGGACCTGTCACGTTTTCAGGTTCAGGAGGGCCTGGGTGTTCGTTTTTAATTTGTCTGCGGCCGCAGGTGGCTCGGTCTTATTAGTTGGGGGGGGGGGGGTCGTTCTGGGCAAGTTTAGGTTTTTGTTGTTTAGGGTTAGGGGGCAGTGGGGGAATTGAGGGTTGTTTCAGGTTTCTGTTGGTTCTGTTATGGTGTTTTTGTTTGTTTCAATTGTTTTTAGGGCATGTCTCAGGCAGCGGACATCGAGGACGTTGCCTCCATTTCCCCTTCTCCAGCGAGGGGGTCGGATCAGGGCGGCACGCCTTCTCAGAGGTCCTGGACTGTCCCAAGATTGGTGGCGGAATTACGTCTCAGGGGTATCTCTTACCTGGCGTCAGCCGGTAAAGCTGAACTATTCAGACTTTTGTTTCCCTTCTCTTCAATTTCCGATGCAGAGCAGGTCACCCTGCGTTCGGTGGCTTTATCCCTGACACAAATCCATTCCACCCTTAACTCTCTGGCGAGCTCATTCCAGGAGTTACGGGCCAGGGTGGAGGTTCTGTAAACCAGTCCAATTTCGGCCCTGGCGGATCTGGCTGTTCCTGTGGTTGCAGCAGGGTCTGAGGTCCCCGTGGTTCCTGGGCCATTGGTTGCAGGTACTAGTTCTAGTGTTCCTTCCATCACCCAGGGGAGGGCTGGCGGCCTTAGGTCTGGGGGGCAAGTCCAGTCAAGTGGCTCATTGAACCGCCAAATCAGCTCACCATCCATGGCCCACCTGGTTTTTCAATGCAGCCTCACCAGTGCCCATCAGTGCAGCCAACTCCAGTGCCCATCAATGCAGCCTGATCACTGGGGCAGGTTACAAGGGGTGTATGGGGGGGAGATTGGGGTTGTCAGCTAGGAGTGTCAGGGTCTCTCACCTCAGCGATCTCAGCTCAGCAGGTCCTTGCACGCCAAGGTTCCCAGAGGGGTAACGCTCCTGATCCTGGGGTCAAGTTGCAGCCAGCGCCCAGCCCTGCATCCCGACTCCCTGGCACACCCTGCCTCTGCCTGCTTCCAAGAATCCGGTCCCAGGGAGTTGTAGTTTCCTCTGCGCTGCTGTGTTTTCCACCCACCAGAAGCTTGAGTGCGGACTACAACTCCCGGAATGCAACAGCTAGTGGTTGGCCGCCATGGCCATGCCCCCGGCCCGACTTCCTAGACCAGAATAAAAAAGTAAATGGTAGCGGGCAGCGGCTGCTGGCCATTTTAAACATAAGTTAGGGCGGCCTAGGAGGCAATTGCCACCCTGCCCCCTGGCCCAGCCCTCCCCTGCCATCACCCCGACCCATTTCATCCCAGGGTACATCAGGAAGGATATTCTTGATGCAAGGATGTCAATCTGGCATCCTTGTTGATTGCCGCCCATGATGTGGCTGACAACAAGTCCTATGCCTGTGGCGACGTGTCAGTCATGATCAAGTCCAGAGACCCCAGATTGAATTGCAAACTCTCTACCCCCGAGTTTGTGTTAGCTTTCAGCATGTTTAGGGACATTGTGTGCTCAGTAAGTCCCCAGAGGAGAGAGGAACTGGACCATTAACTTTATGCGGTTGTCGAGTTGGGTCACAAGTTCGGGGGCACAGCGTTTTACGACTACCACCGGTCGTTCTCTGCCAAAGCCGCTGCCTTGTGGGCCCAATATCAGGTGGTCGCAGTCTGGAGCAGGGTAGACACTGAGCTTTTCTGCCATCATTTTGCGGGGTTGAGGTCACCGGTTTGCGCTACATGCCAATCTTCATCACACACGGCTTACTGGTGCCCCAATTCCAAGTTTCCGGTTCTCCCAGGCACTTCTAGGGCTTTCCCCGGTTCGCTGCCAGCGCCGGCTCAGGCTGCTACCATGGACAAGCTGGGTCGGCCTATCCAGTATCTGGGGAAATCGCCAATATGCAACAATTTCAACCATGGTGTTTGCAACTATAGTCAGTGCCGTCTGCTGCACATTTGCTCAGGCTGTTTCAGGGCCCATCCAAAATCATCCTGCTCACTCAGACAGGGTAAAAACTGTTTTTTTGCAGGACTGCTTGTCCTCTTACCCTTTCCCTAGTTTGTGTCCGTTTCTGGTGGAGGGGTTCACAAAGGGCTTCCACACTGGGTTTGTCACTTGACCTTCAGGCACGTTTGAAAGTCCCAATCTTAGATTTTTTGCAGTGGATTTGGGGGAGGTGGATGTTTTACTCCAGTCCAAACTGGACAAAGGGTTTATCATTGGTCCTTTTTCTGTATCCCCGTTCCAGCTTTGGAGGGTCAATCCTCTGGGGTTGGTCAAGGGAAAGTTTTCCAATAAATTGAGATTAATTTACGACTTGTCCGCCCCTCATTGCTCCGCTGTACCTAGCCCTAATTCTTTAATCCCGTCTGAGGAATTTTCTTTGAAATATGCGTCAGTGGATCAGGCCATCCAGCAGATCATCAGGGTGGGGCAGGGTGCTTGGCTGTCCAAAGCGGACATAGCTGACGCTTTCAAACTTCTCCCGATCATGCCATCGCTCTGGAAGTGGTGGGGTGAAGTGCTATTTTGCTACCAGACTCACGTTCGGGTTCAAGAGTAGCCCTTTGTTGTTTGATGTGTTTGCCCAAGCGCTCAGGTGGATTCTCGTGCATGTGGAGCATTGTCACAAGGTCATTCATTACTTGGATGACTTCCTCCTCATTGAGAGGTTACTGTTACTGTTACTGTCTGTTACTGTCTGTTTTCGCGGCTCTCAATGTGTCGCTGGCTACAAAGAAGTTGGAGGGCCCAGCATCGGCGCTCTCCTTTTTGGGGATCATTTTGGACACCAGGGCCATGCAGGCCAGTCTGCCGGCTGACAAGCTGTCCAGGATCAGAGATTGCATCCATTCCTTTTCCGTCTCCCAGGCTTGTACCAGGGTCAAGTTGTCATCCTTATTAGGCATGTTGAACTTCACTATGAGGATCATTCCAAAGGGTAGATCTTTTATATCTAGGTTGTTAGCTCTGTTACCATCAGCTCCGGGCTCGGTTTTACGAGTCAAACTGGACGCTGCGGCGTTGGCTGACCTTCATTTGTGGGATAAGTTCCTCCGGCATTGGAATGGGATTGCCATGTTCATTCCCACAGAGTCCAGTTCCTCTCCTCAGGTGGTGACAGATGCGGCAGCCACAGTAGGTTATGCTGCCATTTTTGGCACCCACTTGTTGGCAGGGCCTTGGCCAGAGGAGATGTTGGCCATCCCGGGGTTTACAGATTTGTCTGCATTATTTGAAATCTTCCCTGTAGTGGCAGCAGCTCAGGTGTGGGGTAGTTCTTGGTCAGGACAGCTGGTGGTTTTCTCCACCGACAATCAATCGGCCGTGGAGATCATCAACAAGGGTAGATCCCGGTCTTAGGTCATCATGTCCTTTGTACGCAGACTAATTTGGTTATCCCTTCAGTATCATTTTCACATACATTGCAAATTTATCAGTGGTGTGGAGAATGTTGCTGCGGATGCTTTGTCAATTATACAACTTTTTTCCATCAGGTCCCGCATGCCGACGCATGCGCCACACCATCCCCGCAGGCCTCTCTTCTGATGTTGGACTAGACTCCCATTTGCTTAACGCAGCAGCTCTGATCAATGCATCGTTGTCAATCAACACTAAGAAGGCTTACGCCTCGGCCTGGAAAACCTTTCAGGATTTCCAGTCCCAATATCCATGCTTCGATGGCCATGATGTCCATTATTTTTTGGCTTTTGTAGCTTTCTGCCATGCTCAACTAAGGTTGTCTCATGGTACTATCAAGACATATCTTGCCAGGGTTCAGCACCATATATCTTTACAGAACCCTAACAGACCTTCCATCTTTGCTGCCCATGCGATCAAGGCTATACTGAGAGGCATCCAAAGGAATTGTCCTCCTGCTTCGGTCTGTAGACTTCCAGTTACGGGGCATGTCTTCCGGGGTATGTCTGGTTTGCTGGACGGGTGGCCTTTCGGGAGGCTCCTCAGTTTGATCCTTAAAGCTGCCATTTATTTAGCCTTCTTTGGTTTCCTCAGGCCAGGCGAGTTTACCCGTACTGGCCCTGGTTCCCGGGTGCTCTCGGTCGGCCAGTTGATCAGACATCCTAATTATTTCAGGTTACATCTGTCTGCATGTAAGACTCAGAAGTTTGGGGCTGGCACGGACATCCTGTTCTTCAAGACTGGTAGTACATGGTGTCCCGTGGCAGTGTTGGACCAGCTCATGGCGCTGGTCGACAACAATCCCAGGGATAGTCCCTTGTTGCCCTTCCCTCTGGCTCCCCTTACAATGGCACAGTTCTCCAAACATTGCCGTACGCTGTGGTCCAACCTAGGTTTGAACCCGGCAGGTCTGTCTGGCCATTCGTTCAGGATTGGGGCGGCCTCTGCAGCTTCTCGCCAGGGTATCCCGGATCATGTCATCAGGAAATTGGGCAGGTGGAACTCCACTTGTTTTGCCAGATATGTCCCGGATCCTCATGTCGAAATGGCTCGGGCCTTCATGCATCTGGCTGATTGATGTTACATTATTATCAATAAATCTATTACTGATTTACCCTATTGTCTTCTTTTTTGGCCCCTTTAAGGCGTACTGACCACGTGACCTTTGGCACACACCAGGTCTTGTTCATATGTTTGTTACCACGTTCTTACTCTATCTCGCATGGAGACTCTGAGAACAAATGGGAAGGCCAGCCAGAGGCTGGCCTGAGTTTGTAGGAGGAGTCGGGGGGTATTTAAACCCGCCCTCCTCCTCCTTCTCCTGTCGGCCTGATATTTCTTGGTTCCCACCCTCCCGTCCCCTTTTTATTTTTCTTTCTTTTTTTCGTTATCTCTTGTTTGGGTATGCCCCCTTTTAGGCGTACTCACCACGTGACCTTTGGCACACACCAGGTCTTGTTCATATGTTTGTTACCACGTTCTTACTCTATCTCGCATGGAGACTCTGAGTACAAATGCCTAGTACACACGGGCCGAATTTTGGGAGACAAGAGCCATTTCAATTAAAACCAGCCGACAAATGAATACCCTACCCAAACTGTTGTACCTATTTCAAACTATCCCTATCCTGGTGCTCAAGTCATTTTTTATTTCTTTGTAATCTCTCTCCATTCATTTTTTCTGGAATCATGGCCTATCTAGAGTCAAGTAGAAATTGCTCACCCTACCGAAACTTCAAGGGGGAGTGAGTCTACCCAATTACGAGCTTCACTGCAAAGCTGCTCTTATGGCGCGCACCCTTGAATGGTTCCCTCGCCCATTCACGAAGGCCCCTGTTATAGTTGAACAGGATTTAGCTCCTGTTGATCTGCGAGCCCTTCTATGGGGTTTTGGGGTTACATGGGGTTACATAGTTACATAGTCAGTCAGGTTGAAAAAAGACACAAGTCCATCCAGTTCAACCATAAAAAAACAAACAAAAATTAAATAATATCATACAATCCCATATACCCAATCTACACCCACAGTTGATCCAATAGAGATCTGTCCAGCTTGACCTCTTCCTCCCCATTGACCTTAGCTGCTCTTAGATTATGATATAGAAGAGGATTATGCTCGGTTTAATCCTCAGATCCCTCCCCTCTGACTCCCTATTTTATAATTCTTAGGGTATAGGAATTCCCACTGTGGGTTTGTTCTCGCACTCTGCGTGGCCACGGGCGCATATAGTTATCTATTTCCAACAGGGAACTCCAGTCGTCCCTGTGGGATCGTGCGATTTACTTACTATGCTTTACTTGTCGCCCACAAAACAGCTGTTCCTTTCCTCTCAAACGTATTGCCCTTACACTGAATTTGAATGGCTGTGCTCTCTCCACGATATGCCTAGACATCTACTCTCATCCCTATATGGTTTGATTCATGCACACACACAATGACTTGCCAACATACACTAGGAGGCGGTCCATGGATTTGGGAGAGGAATTTTCGAGGGCGGACAGGCAGACTTCATTTCATTTTACGCACTAATTCGGACGTTGCCATTGCTGTCAATAGCCACTGATTTTGGCATGCGATTTGACAAATCACATGCCAAATCGCACCAATGTGAACCTAGGCTAAATGTCTAGCACTATAAGCCACAAGCTGTCCATTGGTTGCTTACATCTAGGAGTAAAACCATTAATATATATAACATAAAAATGCTAATAAAGATTAGAACAGCAGAATAAATCATTTTGAAAATCCTTTGTTCATAAATTAAAGCTATAGCAACCCTTCTATAATGAAATAATTACTTCAAATAGTTAAATATATGCATATTTCCTAAACCTTACAGATACATATTATAAAGTTATTGAAAATATTTTAGTGCTACGTTAGTGACTTATATTAAAAAAGTGTAGTAAAATATTTTTCCATTAGGTGTCACTCACATTCTTTTTTTTGCAGTGACCATGCTAGGAATAGAAAGTGTAACAGTATCTAAATTAGTGGTTCTCAACCTTTCTAGTGCCGTGACCCCTTGATAAAATTTCCCAAGTTGTGGTAGCATGGGTTGTTAGCACCCAAGGCAAGACAAGTCATTTGCGCCTTTAACCTATGGACATTTACCACTCCCTGAGTCCCTTCCACTCGTACAGTAAAAAAACCACTTATGGTACATTTTAGGATGTACCACTCTTTCTCTTTGTTCTCCTTTCTTTCCCTTTCATCCCTCTATATCCTAATTTCTTGTCCCCCCATCCCTCTCTCTAGCCGTCTTTGTTGTTCTTTCTCTTATTCTTTCTCGCCCTTTTTCTTTGTTCCTCCCCCTCTTTTCCTCTCCCTTCCATGTATTCTCTATTTTTTTCCTTCTCTTACTCCTTGGGGGGGGGGTGGGATGAGTGGCAGTGCTGTGGGAGTTCTGATCAGCCACCGTAGGTGCTCTTGATCAAAGTCATATGCTGATCTGAGAACTGTAGTGGGGACTTTTAATGGAAACTATAATCACAGGTAGTGTTACACACTGTGTCTCCGGCTTCACTGTGTCTCCGGCTTCACTGTGTCTCCGGCTTCACTGTGTCTCTGACTTTGTGGTGTCTCGTAGCAGTGACACCTATGCCAAAATCAAGAGATAGGGTCTCCTCCAGCCCCTCCCACTTCACATTCCTTACCAGTCAGCTGACCTCTAGTCTCTGCTCCCCAGCCATGCTGTGAACTTATTTGGTGGCTATGAAGAGGCTGAGTGGGCGGCCGCAGGCTCCAGGAACAGCCCAGCTGGGCGGCCGCGGGCTCCAGGAACAGCCCAGCTGGGCGGTCACAGGCGCCAGGGACAGCCCCGCTGGGCGGCCGCAAAAAGGCTGGGAGAGCGGTGCGGGCTTCAGGAACAGGCCAGGATTCAGTGACCCCTGGCAAATTGTCATTCGACCCCAGAGAGGGTCCCGACCCCAGGTTGAGAACCACTGATCTAAATAGTAGCAAATGCAGTAAACTGACATATCATTTTTCATTTTATTAGTGATTATGACAAAAATACATATGGTAGTGGAAGAGTAACTATACATCTTTAAAAACAGTTACTTTAAAATGACTGTCGCTGAAATAAAATATTAATAAATTGTTTTCTGTAGTAATGTAAGGGCCTGGAAAGCAACCACAGAGCACTTTGGGGGGATACAGCATTTGACACTCCCGGAAGTGTGTCAGAAATAAAGATTCTTCAGGCCTGCTTTGCACTGCAACAAACTGAAGACAACATGAAAAAGGGGACAGGCACGGAAGCATAAAATCTCTTCTTTTAGGCCTGGTTCATACTGGTGTGTTTTCAGATGTGACTCTGGTTGCGCTAAATCGCTTGACAATGGAAATAACATTGCTTCCAGTGGTGCCCGTTCACATCAATGCAGTGAAGTTTGGAGAAGGGTCCTGTGCTACTTTGGTGGGATGCAGTGCGATTTAGTGATCCATAGATAAAAACATAAGAAAATAATAATTTGGACTTTGAATGAGGTATGCTACTGCCAGATAAAAAAGTACGTGGGGTATATATAGTATAGTAAAACCTTTTATTATCAAACGCAGTTCCTTTTGGTCTAGAGCTGCATTATACAGTTTCCATAATATAGACACAACCACATACAAATGAGTAGATATTAAAAACACATTTACCAAATGAACATATGATATGCATGAATGCATGTTGGATATAAAGAGCCGAGCTGTCTTGGCATCCCGTGAATAAAAATTTCTACACGTTTTGTGAATCACGTTCACTCATCAGGAGTATGGATGCAGAGATTCACTGTAGGTACAGAAAAAAATCAAATATATTACTATAGGTATAATATACCCTTCAAACCAAAGGGGGAGGGGGGGAAAGGAAAAAAATACTTGAATAAGCGTTTCAAAAATCTGGTACTCACATATCAGCTCGAGAAATGTATGTCGGCTCATGCATAGATCGGGGGATAAGGGAAGGGATCCCCACATATATAGTGTCAGGTTTGGAGCTGAGACGGGAAAAACCCAAACCAGGTGAAGGGGACCGCCAGAGAGCAAGCCAGATAACCACAGTGCAATCTAGGTGAGATAAGATGGTATGAATGCAAAGGACCGCATCAATCTGGGATAAATATAAACTCATCAAAATCGCATCTACATGTTTTTTTAATTTATTTTTTATGCATTTTTGTGTGTAAGTTTTGCTAGTTGTGAAGAGCTGACCCCAGCTCTTTAGCGTGGTATGGACTTTAAGGAGACACGAGGCCCCCCCCAAATGGGAGGAGGGAGTACTCGCCCCCCTCCTGAAACATACCAGGCCTCAGGCCCTAAACATAGGGCAGGGGTCTCCAAACCCCGGCCCGCGGGCCACATCCGGCCCGCGGGTTTGATTTGTCCGGCCCGCAGCTTTCCCAGGCTCTGCCACATTGCCGTCTTTGGCCCTGCGCTGCCCGCCCCGTGCTGACCGCTGGAGTTCGGCCACCTCCGGTGCTGGTCACATGCTGGCTGCGTGCTACTGTCACTTGGAAATACACAAGCTCTGCTGCGCTCCTCTCCCCGCAGCCGCTCTGATCATCCTTGTGTACACACGCTCTATGAGAGCCCTCGGAGTCAGAGCAGAGGAGGAAGGGGGCGGGGAATCTGCAAACAGGAAGCTGCCTGTGGAACTGCTGCACGGAGATCGGAGGACAAAATGCTGTGAGTAAAATAAGGAAAACTTTGGCTGGAATGGGGGGGGGGAAGCTTTGTGGGAGGAGAATCTTGCCTTGGAGTGGAGTGGAGTGTGGAGCTCTGACTGTACTGGAATGGGGGCTGGGGGGAGCCGTGCACGCTGCACCCATCTCACCCTCTGCACCCTGCACCCTCCCTCTGCACCCTGTGCCCACCTCACCCTCTGCACCCTGTACCCACCTCACCCTCTGCACCCACCCTTTGCACCCTCCCTCTGCACCCTGCTCCCACCTCACCCTCTGCACCCTGTACCCACCTCTCCCTCTGCACCCTGCTCCCACCCTCTGCACCCTGCGCCCACCTCACCCTCTGCACCCTGCGCCCACCTCACCCTCTGCACCCTGTACCCACCTCACCCTCTGCACCCTGCACCCACCCTCTGCACCCTGTACCCACCTCACCCTCTGCACCCTGCACACACCTTCTGCACCCTCCCTCTGCACCCTGCGCCCACCTCACCCTCTGCACCCTCCCTCTGCACCCTGCACCCACCTCACCCTCTGCACCCTCCCTCTGCACCCTGCACACTCCCTCTGCTCCCTTCGCCCACCTCACCCTCTGCACCCTGTACCCACCTCACCCTCTGCACCCACCCTCCCTCTGCACCCTGCGCCCACCTCACCCTCTGCACCCTGTACCCACCCTCTGCACCCTCCCTCTACCTCACCCTCTGCTACTGCACCCTCCCTCTGCACCCTGCGCCCACCTCACCCTCTGCACCCTGCATCCACCCTCTGCACCCTGCACCAACCTCACCCTCTGCACCCTGCACCACCTCACCCTCCGCACCCTGCACCCACCTCACCCTCTGCACCCACCTCACCCTCTGCATGTAGCGCACCCCTTAACCCTGCACTCTGTACATAGCTCACCCCTGAACCCTGTACATAGCTCACCCCTGAACCCTGGGGACACCGATGGGAAAAACTTTGCTGGGGACACCGATAAGGAAAAATTTGCTGGGGACACCGATGGGGAAAATTCTGCTGGGGACACCGATGGGGGGGAAAATTCTGCTGGGGACACTGATGGGGAAAATTCTGCTGGGGACACCGATGGGGAAAATTCTGCTGGGGACACCGATGGGGAAAACTCTGCTGGGGACACCGATGGCGAAAACTCTGCCGGGGACACTGATAATGGGGAAAACTCTGCTGGGGACACTGATAATGGGGAAAACTCTGCTGGGGACACTGATGATGGGAATGACGATTCATTCATTTGTACATAACTGATTTTTTTCGGCCCCCGAATACTTGTAAAATCTACAATGTGGCCCCCGTATTGAAAAGTTTGGAGACCCCTGACATAGGGGATGGGGGGGCACTTGATGAGCACAAAGGCCTCTTACCCACAACCCTGGCCTGGTGGTTGTGAAGGTGCACTGGGGTGACTTATCTGAATTTAGAAGCCCCCAGATCCTGGCCCTCTCCATATGAATAAGTTTGGGGTACATAGTACCCCTAATCATTCACCATAAAAACGTCAAGTAAATAAAAACAAAAGACAATTTTTGGACAAATCCTTTATTAAAAAAAAATACTGTCCCTCAATGTTAATCCATTGTCAATCATGACGAACAATGGCCGCCGACCTGCACTAAAAAAAAAAAACACACACACCGAGCACGACTGATCCTCCCACCCTTGAAACTTGCTGAATGACAGGGCTGCTTTCCCCTGCTGCTAAGTAAACAAACGGGAGGGGGTGGGGGTGTCTCCCAGTGACCCTTTTCCCCTATGACGCAATGGGGCAAGGTCTATGAGGGCTTTCATGTAACATAGGAGGGGGCAGGGTCACCCAGTGATTTCACCGGGTGATCCTGTCCCCTATGATGCCATAGGCAACGCTGTATTCTGGCCTTTATGCTATAAACAAAAAATAAAAACCGCAGAGGTGATCAAATACCACCAAAATAAAGCTCTATTTGTGGGAACAAAAAGGTCATACATTTTATTTGAGTACAGGGCCACATGAAAGCGCAATTGTGAGTTAAAGTAACACAGTGCTGTATCGCAAAACATGGCCGCAGGTCAAGTAGGGTACTAATATTAACCCCCTGTTTTTTGGGGGGGATTTTGAGGTTAATTGACGGATTGGATCATAGGAGGTTCTGTGGTTTACTTCCTTACAGTGGTACCTTTGACCCTGGTTAGGTGACATCATGGGGAAGTGGAATAACAAGCAGTATACTCAAATACCCAAATAGTTCTCCATTATCTTGTTCCTGGGTCAGATTGTAGTACACAGCAGTGCTTAGTCATTTTATTCCAGTTCTAGACAGTTTGAAACAGGTTTTCTTTCCAAAAAGCCTTGCTTCCTTCATCAATGAAGGAAATATATAATTTAGTGAAATCCAACAAATGATAGTGGGGAACCCCAAAAAATTATTTGTGACCATATTTTATATCTCAACCTGAAGCATGGATGCTGCTATAGCAAAATAATCAGATTACAGTCATTGGCAAAACTTTATTAAATAAGTCTGAAAATAACTTTAAAGCGGAAATGAGAAGCACAATTGTAGCACATGAGGATGTGACTAGATATCTGGATGAATGAGCCAGGGACTAGCTCCATGTCCTTGATGCTTGAAACTATTGTACATTTTCAGCACTGGAGAAAAGAAGGAATGATACTGATCTAAGCACTGAAAGATTTAATATCCACCTGAATACAGAGTTACTAAGATGTGCCGCTAGATGAATATAAAGCAGAGCATGACGTTATGTCTACAGAACAAGTGAAAGGTGGTGCGAGTCAATGACGTGATGTGAGCAGGAATCTCAGGGACACAAGTATAATCGTTATTTCAAACAATGAAGAATATCTACTTCATTTGACAGTGCAGGGAAAATACAAAACATTTCTTGGTAAATCAAGTTACCTAGTCTGGGTAGCCATCCAAAACTGATTGTTTAGCTTGTATATGCTAATGAGTCAACAACCCACAACCTTTTTTTTGGGAGAGTCAACATCTCTGAGCTTTTAAAGTGTTACTAAACCCAGGACCCTGCATTCACTATATCTGGTCTCCCACATTACACAGAACATGGAAATGCAATTATTTTAGTAAATAAAAACTGCTAAATACTTTTTTATCATCAGCAGTATATAGCAGTCTTGTGACTTCTATCAGTGTCTGGTTAAAGCTTGTAGGAGGCGTTTTCATTCTCAATAACAACAATGGCCTCTTGTAACAAAGAGTCCCTCCTATTGGTATTAATCAATCAACTCTCACAGGGCGCGTCTACCCACGCACAAGGAAATGGAGCGACGCCTGAGAATGTTTAGGATTTTATTAAAGTAGATTAGTTTGATGTGTGTTTTTTACTTATAGGAAGGGGTGAACTGAGAGATACCTCTTACAACTACAACTTAGAAATAAAAACCCTTCCCCAACAACCAAAATACCATATCTAAACGTGATATGGCACCCAAACTTAATAAGAAAAATACCCTACATGTTTCACTCTGAAAAAGAGCTTAGTCGGGGGTATATAGAATAAAATAAAATAAAATAAGCACTCAAAATTGCCATTTGGTGGTTACAGCTAGTGGTGCAACGGATCGTCATTGATCCGTGATCCGAATGGGTCAACATGTTCGGTTTGGCACACCACGCGATCTGCGGATTGAGCTCCGCTGCCTCGGCCATAGGAAAGGCCGCGACTTCGGCCTAGCACCGGAGCGGCGGCCATCTTGGTACAACAGGCAGCGGCCTAGGTGAGCTCCCCTAGAGTGGCGCGCTGACGTCATCATCACCCACCTCAACTGCTCGTGGATCCAGACGGACGGGTCTGCCTGCTTGTGTCGTTCTATTCTTGTAAGACTAAGCAAGCAATCTTCCTATATACAGTGGGGGAGATGTGGATATTACAGTGGGGGAGATGTGGACATTACAGTGGGGGAGATGTGGACATTACAGTGGGGGAGATGTGGACATTACAGTGGGGGAGATGTGGACATTACAGTGGGGGAGATGTGGACATTACAGTGGGGAAGATGTGGATATTACAGTGGGGGAGATGTGGATATTACAGTGGGGGAGATGTGGACATTACAGTGGGGGAGATGTGGATATTAGTAATATCTTTTGAAGAGCGAAGGCCACCTAAGCGACTTGGTAACCGGTTGCGGGTCACAATGAGTAGAGCGGGTGGATGGCAGCCCACTCTATAGAGCCCACTCTACTTTTTTTTTTTCTTGGAGATCGGATTGGAGGTAGGCGTTTGTAAAGGGACACAAGTCTATTTACATCTGTTACTCCTTAGAGGTGAATGCAAGGTCCAATTGGGTCGGACTGACCGTGTAAAGGGGCCTATGGCTCAATGCAGGTAACCCGCAGGTGCACTGCTCTGCAGCTGCGATCAGTTTGAAAGCAGCCCAGTAACCAATGCTGAACAGATATGCCCAAATATACACTGTGATTTTAATAATAAACTTACCTTTAATAACAGTATTCTATTCTATTTCGTCCCAGAGCAGGAGGTTGCGGGCCACATCAGAGGACTCCGCCGGACCACGTGCATTTTTATTATCTTTTTTTTACCAGTAATGGAGGTGATTAGCAATTTTTAGCGGGACTGCGACATTGCAGCGTACAGATCGGACACCTAGCTGACATCTTTGACACTTTTTTGGGAACCAGTGACATTATTACAGGATGCTTAAGTGCTTAAGATATGCACTGATATTGTACTAATGACACTGGCAGGAAAGGGGTTAACATCAGGGGCGATCAAAGGGTTAAATGTGTTCCCTCAGTGTGTTTCTAACTGTGTGGGGGATGGGCTGCTTGGGACAACACACAGATCCGTCTTCCTGCATAGCAGAAAGACAGGATCTGTGTGTGATCCCCTGTCAGAATGGAGATCTGCCTTGTTTACTATGGCAGATCACCGTTCTGTCACTGCGGGGAATGATCACGGGTGGGCGGGGGACATCGAGTCCGCCGGACCCGCTGATTGGCTCCCCCGCTGGCCAATGGACAATTTTCGCAGCCGAGCCGAGTATAACTGCGGCGGCTGGTCGGCAAGTTGTTAAATGTAAATTTGTTAAACAATGGTTGCATAACTACGGTATATAAAAAAGAAAAAAAACTGTGTAAAAATGTATAAAAAATAACTGAAAGACTAAACATGTAGAGTTAAATAGTAAAAATTGATTTTCCTGTTTTGCATATGATTAAACACCATATTTGTTAACCTTATTTCAGTGTATGCTGTAGGCTGCTCCCCTCAGTACACTAGGCTGTACGATATCTTCCCTAGACTGTTAACCAGTGTATACTATACTTATATTTCACACTGTTCTACTCTGTCTATTTATACATCTTTTTTAAAGAGTAACTCCACTTAAACTTTTCTTGCAGATTTCTACCTTTTGGTATTGTGAAGAAATCCCTGTGTGTTTGTCTATGTCCATGTCGAAAGTAATGCCTGATACACATGATGAGATTATCGGACGAATGATCGTTGTTTTTTTTTTTGCATGCTAATCTCAGATTGAATCTGATGAGTTTACTAAAGTCAAGAAAATTCCCGTATGACAGAATAAAAATTCGGAAGTGATGTCATGTGCTGTAATGCATCTGTATAGCATTTTAGAATGATAGCTGTACTGATTAAACGAAAATCGTACGATCTGGCATAGTAAAAAAAATGTTTTCGTGCTTTTCCGATAGAATAATATCGGATTACCTGTCATGATCGCCTCTCAAAAGCTCTGTACTAACGATCCAATTATCGTACGATCACTTCCAAATCGGTATTTTCCGTACGATAACCTTGAGGTTAATTCAATTCATTATTAATGATATTCAGTGTACCCTTTGTTAACCACTCCCCCCTCCCATATTTTGATTGGTTGTGATTTGGTAAGGTTGAACCTTATATAAACTGTATACCCGCCCAATAAAGGTCAGACAATTTTTGAACGTCTTTTGCTTCCTCTGTTCATTATAAATTGTCTCATCGGTACCGAAGGGTCTTTTGAGTGTGGTAATTGTAGTATTATACCGTGGCTGGTTCTGTCGGGTACAAGGAGTACCCCTGTTTATCCCCAACAGTGTACCGGGCTTAAATCTAATAGGAATGGTTTCATAATTATCAATCAGCTGCTGCACCTGCAGGGCTCTAATGATGAAAGCTGCTGGGCCTGCATCCCTTTAGACATGATTTCCTATTGGGGGTATCTCACCAAAAAAAAAACTTGTATCTTAGTACAGACTTCTGGGAGAATCATGGAGCCAATCACACAAGCAGGAAATGATGTTTCTGGGGGGTGTTCTGTACACACTCTGTTTACAGAATGCCTCCAGGTAGCCATATTGCATTGCATTTTACAGAAAATTACAGGAGCTGCAGAAGGAAAAGGAAAGGTCCTTTTTAATGACATTACAATATGACTTGTGTCGCAATTGTATACGCTATATTATTTTTTCTTTATTTGCTATTTTTTTCCCCATGAAAGTAGTGTTACCATTTAAGAAAGATGTATACATAGAAAGAATTGACCTTTTACAACTTTGTTTATTTAAGAAAAATCCTTTGCCATAACTTTATGCTTTTGCTGTATCCCATTACAGCACCTAATAATGCTTAAAGCGGAGGTCCACACAAAAATGGAACCTCCGCTTTTCGGAACACTCCCCCGCTCCGGTGTCACATTTGGCACCTTTCAGAGGGGAGGGGGTGCAGATACCTGTATAATACAGGTATTTGTGCCCACTTCCGGGCATAGACTCCCGCGGGGGTCACGCCCCCGTGCTGTCTTCTGGGAAACACACAGGTCCCAGAAGACAGCGGGGCCCAGTTAGGACTCGCGCATGTGCAGTAGGGAACCGGGAAGTGAGGCCGCAACGTTTCACTTCCTGATTCCCTCACCGAGGATGGCGGCGGGGGCAGCCGAGGGCCGAGCGATTGATCGGCTTTGGCTGCCGACATCGCGGGCACCCTGGACAGGTAAGTGTCCATTTATTAAAAGTCAGCAGCTGCAGTATTTGTAGCTACTGGCTTTTAATATATTTTTTTTAGGCGGACCTCCGCTTTTACAAGAAAATACAGCCAATGATCTTTTTTATTTTAACTGATAAAAAATCAAGTGGAAGTTCTAAAAAAAAAAAAAAAAAAAGCACTTTCTGGAACATTTTAAAAAAAAATACATAGACCCTATTCCTGTAATGGTCACAGATTTGAAAGCACTCCAAAAATTAGCAGCCATATTTGGTCTCTTTGTCTTAGCATGTCATAGCTCAGCAGTCTGAATCAGAGAAAAATAGTTCTGTCCCTATGAACCAAAACCAGCTTTCCTTCCTGTGTTTCATGTGTCTGTCATGATGGTGGGGACAGGTGTTGACACGAAAAGACTCCTGCTCACTCCCAATCAACTTAAAGCGGAGCTCCGCCGGAAAAAAAATTATTAAAAGCCAGCAGCTACAGCTACAGCAGCTGCTGGCTTTTAATATTTGGACACTTACCTGTCCTGGAGTCCAGCGACGTCCACAGCAGAGGACAAGCAATCGCTCGTCACTCTGCTGCTCCCTCCACCATCCTCGCTGAGGGAACCAGGAAGTGAAGCCCTGCGGCTTCATGCCCGGTTCCCTACGGCGCATGCGCGAGTCGCGCTGCGCCGTTCTGATTGGTGCTCCTGTGTTCTGGGAGCCGAGTGTCTCCCAGAACACCAAGGGAAGTCTGAGGGAAGTGACGTCACTCCCGCAGATTCCGGGAGAGAGGACTCCCGGATGTGGGTGAAAATACCTGTCTTAGACAGGTATCTTCACCCCCCTCCCCCCTGAAAGGTGTCAATTGTGACACCGGAGGGGGGGAGGGTTCCAAATAGCAAAAGTTGCTATTTAGGGTGGAGCTCCACTTTAATGCAGAACAGGCACAGACAACAAATTCTTCCACTTTAGGAGATTATCTAATTTGCTGATTTGGGGCCATTCTAATTTAGGTAACACGTGACAAAACAGAGACAAACATACTAATTGTGTTAAGAGATTAAAGAGTAACTTCACTTTTGTTGAGAAAAAACAATCCCTGCTGGGTATACAATACAATCTAAATAATAATATACAATGCACAGTATACAATATTTGTTGTTCTGAAAAGCTGTTTGTTTCTCCATGCCCTTTGCGGGCCGATTCTGATTGGGAGGGTCTTGTTCATTATAATCACCTGGTGCACTCTCAGTGTTCTAAAGAGAAAACCTGCAGGGTCTGCCCCCCTTTTAGAAGCATTTAACTCTTGAAATTCCTATGGCAGGGGTGCCTAAAATTTGAATTAATGGAGAATCAGTAAGCCAATAATCGGCTAATCCGATCGTGTGTACACAAGTCCATCTTACTTAAGTCCAAAGTACAAACACGCAAGCTCAGAACCAATGCTAAAGATCAGACAACAATAGCAGAAGTTGCCCAAAGGGTGGCGGTAAAGAGCTGAAAAAACACGTGATTTGGTGATAGTTGGCTGAAAAAGTCCTGCCGTGTGTATGCATACCAAGTTCATGGCCCATGCCCATTCGGAGCAAAATCCACGGAAAAGTCAGTTGGAAGTCCTATCGCGTGTATGAGGCTTAAGACATATGGCAGCTGTGAGCACTATGTAAGAAATCAGCAGGTCGGAAATCCCTGTCCTGCTGCCGGAACAAAACACTATATGCTACATACAGTTTATACAGTGCTGACAATTAGTAAAGGAAATTGTTCAGTACCTTATAAGGGATCATCTGAATTTTAACACAGAGTAGAGTAGTGTGTACACAATCTAAAATTCCCATGCACATTCACATACAGTATCTCACAAAAGTTAGTACACCCCTCACTTTTTTGTAAATATTTTATTATATCTTTTCATGTGACAACACTGAAGAAATGACACTTTGCTACAATATAAAGTAGTGAGTGTACAGCTTGTATAACAGTGTAAATTTGCTGTCCCATCAAAATAACAACACACAGCCATTAATGTCTAAACCGCTGGCAACAAAAGTGAGTACACCCCTAAGTGAAAATGTCCAAATTGGGCCCAAAGTGTCAATATTTTGTGTGACCACCATTATTTTCCAGCACTGCCTTAACCCTCTTGGGCATGGAGTTCACCAGAGCTTCACAGGTTGCAACTGGAGTTTTCTTCCACTCCTCCATGATGACATCACAGAGCTGGTGTATGTTAGAGACCTTGCGCTCCTCCACCTTCTGTTTGAGGATGCCACACAGATGCTCAATAAGGTTTAGGTCTGGAGACATGCTTGGCCAGTCCATCACCTTTAGGCTCCATGTACACTGAAGCTGATGAACTGCAGTTTATTGGCATTTTTTTTTAAAAAGCCCATTAACTGCACTCTATGTTAGCCTATGTGTTCATGCACACATAGCGTTTTTTAGCGTTAATGAGCAGTGGAGTTAATGGGCTTTTTTCTGAACGCAAGAAATTCGCGTTCAAAGTGCCGTTTTTCGGCGGGAAAAAACGCTAAAAATGCAAAACGCTGAAAAACGCGAATAAACGCTCAAAAACACAGGTCACCAGCGTTTTTTGATCCGTTGAAAAAAAAAAAAAAAAACTAAAAAAACACTAACACTGAAAAACGCTAATAAACGCTAGTTAAAAACGCTGATAAAAGCTAATTTTAAAGCAGCTTTTTCTGCCAGAAATCTGGCGTTCAAAACTACTGTTTTTGAGCTTCTGTGTACATGGAGCCTAACCCTCAGCTTCTTTAGCAAGGCAGTGGTCGTCTTGGAGGTGTGTTTGGGATCATTATGTTGGAATACTACCCTGCGGCCCAGTCGCCGAAGGGAGGGGATCATGCTCTGCTTCAGTATGTCACAGTACATGTTGGCATTCATGGTTCCCTCAATGAACTGTACCTCCCCAGTGCTGGCAGCACTCATGCAGCACCAGACCATGACACTCCCACCACCATGCTTGACTGTAGGCAAGACACACTTGTCTTTGTACTCCTCACCTGGTTGCCGCCACACACGCTTGACACCATCTGAACCAAATATGTTTATCTTGGTCTCATCAGACCACAGGACATGGTTCCAGTAATCCATGTCCTTAGTCTGTTTGTCTTCAGCAAACTGTTTTGTGGGCTTTCTTGTGCATCATGTTTAGAAGAGGCTTCCTTCTGGGACAACAGCCATGCAGACCAATTTGATGCAGTGTGCGGCGTATGGTCTGAACACTGACAGGCTGACTCCCCCACCCCTTCAACCTCTGCAGCAATGCTGGTAGCACTCAAATGTCTATTTCCTAAAGACAACCTAAGGATATGACACTGAGCATGTGCACTCAACCTCCTTGGTCGACCATGGCGAGGCCTGTTCTGAGTGGAACCTGTCCTGTTAAAACTGCTGTATGGTCTTGGCAACCATGCTGCAGCTCAGTTTCAGGGTCTTGCCACTCTTTTTATAGCCTAGGCCAGTGATGGCCAACCTTGGCACCCCAGATGTTTTGGAACTTAATTTCCCATGATGCTCATGCACTCTGCAGTGTAGTTGAGCATCATGGGAAATGTAGTTGCAAAACATCTGGGGTGCCAAGGTTGGCCATCACTGGCCTAGGCCATCTTTATGTAGAGCAACAATTCTTTTTTTTTCAGATCCTCAGAGAGTTCTTTGCAATGAAGTGCCATGTTGAACTTCCATTGACCAGTATGAGAGAGTGAGAGCGATAACACCAAATTTAACGCACCTGAGATCTTGTAACACTAACAAGTCACCCGGGAGGGAAAATGGCTAATTGGGCCTAATTTGGACATTTTCACTTAAGGGTGTACTCACTTTTGTTGCCAGCGGTTTAGACATTAATGGCTGTGTGTTATTTTGAGAGGACAGCAAATTTACACTGTTATACAAGCTGTACACTCTACTTTACATTGTAGCAAAGTGTCATTTCTTCAGTGTTGTCACATGAAAATATATAATAATATATTTACAAAAATCTGAGGGGTGTACTCACTTTTGTGAGATATTGTATGTAGTAAGGATGATTGGTTTAAAAGGTAAATGAGCAACGTTAGGAAAACATTAACCAAAGCTGTGAAGGGTGACACATGGCCTTTCAAATAAACAGTAGTGGTTCACTTTGTTATGCACAAACACCAAATTCATGAATTTAAGAACATGGTGATATAACACAGTGTTTCTCAACTCCAGTCCTCAAGGCGCCCCAACAGGTCATGTTTTCAGGCTCTCCATTGTTTTGCACAGGCTATTTGATCAGTTTAACTGCTTTAGTAATTACCACAGCTGTTTCATCTGAGGGAAATCCTGAAAACATGACCTGTTGGGGTGGCTTGAGGACTGGAGTTGAGAAACACTGATCTAACATGTCAACCAACCTGCGAGAGGCCAAGAGCATGACTGTCTCCTATGCCGTGAGACTTTCTAAATTTTATTTACTCTGAAAATTTTAAATTATGAATATTATTTTCTCACACGTTTGCCTATTAACAGATGACCTAGATCATATACCGAATGAAGGGGTCCTGCATGGTCTAGAAATGTTAAAATTTACTGCAGTGATCACTTTATTACATTTTTGGATGCCATTTTGAAGATCCATGGTGTACTGATGATATATGCTTTGATGTGTGTTGATACCGGTTTCCAGCAGGTAGTTGCTACACCAACTTGCTTCAAGCCATCTCCAGGAACATATGTGATGGGAATATTCAATTTGATTTAGACTGCATTACAAAAACCTCAGATTTATAACTCACAACCCAACCAATATACAGTACATGGTCTATGCTTTTGAGAGGGGAATACAGAGGAGCAGAGATTGGATACTTCTGGTTCCAGAAGAAACAGATTGGAAGTTTTCTTACCTGTCAAATCACATTTTACCCGATGGCTCTCAGCTGGCAAGGTCTTCCCATTCCCCACTGACATTATTCTTTCAGATGTGGCTAGAAACAGATGGGTTGGACAGCAATCATCTCATATCTACATGTACTTTACCTTAAGGCTAGGTTCACACTGCTGCAAATTCAAAATTTGCCACGATTCGCGGCCACGATTTTAGGGAATGCCAGTCTATAGAGCTGAATTTGCATCGCACACGGATCAAACTCGCACAGGACCCTTTTTTCCCCGCAGCTTATATTCGCAACGCATTGATGTGAACGGCACTAATGTTAAATTATGCAATTTAAATGACTTGCAAATTTGAGAAATCGCAACGGCTCAAATTCGCAATAGAATTCGCAACAGTGTGAACCGGCCCTTACGTTTAGAATTGCTGCATGTTCCCATTCACAAACTTTAAAACTTGCTGCTTACCCTTTTTTCATACGCTTTTGTGAAAACTCCAGGACTGAAATATCCTACTTCCTTCCAATGTAATGTTTATGCATATGAAAAAGTGTAGCGCTTATTTTTGTAAAAAAGTCAGTTACCAACACATATCAAATGTTGCAAACATGCATATATATGAAATCTTAATTTCAGTGACACCAAGTGACTGAGTGTGATCCGTGAACTAAATATATATATATATATATATATATATGTAACAAATAAATCAGAACGAAGCAGTCCTCTATAGTAACCACACACAAATAACAGTCCAAAAGTGTAGAAAAAAACTGCAAGGTTGAAATGAAGAGTCCCACATGAATATGACCCTCTCTGTGAAAGGATAGAGACACCACCACTAGGGATGAGCTTCGTGTTCGAGTCGAACATACGTTCGACTCGAACATCGGCTGTTCGATGAAGATCGAACGATTTGGGCCGTTCGCGCCAAATTCGAGTGACGCGAACGGCCCACAATGCACTACGCCATCGCAGTGTCATCCAGGCGCTGTGATTGGCCAAGCATGCACTGTGACCCCGCATGCTTGGCCAATCACAGCGCCGGCAGCGAGGAGAGCAATGATTGGCCACAGGCAGGATGCCTGTGGCCAATTATTCTTGAGGGGGTTTAGTACACGCCCCACACTATAAAAGGCCGCCAGCGCGGCGGCCTTGTGTAGTGTGTTCCGGAGCAGGGAAAGAGAAGCATAGGCAGGCACAGTGTCATTTTTTTTCCTTTACTAATCCTGGATTCCTTGTGTTTAGGGACAAATAAGGATAGGTAGGGAGATTGTCAGTGTGTTATTCTGTGCTAAACCTTGTTTGTAGGGACAGAGAGGTACAGTGAGGGAAAGTGTCAGTGTGCTATTCTGTTCTAAACCAATGTTGCTGAACCATATTTGAAATCCTTGAGTTTAGGGACAGAGAGGTACAGTGAGGGAAAGTGTCAGTGTGCTATTCTGTGCTAAATCTTGTTTGTAGGGACAGAGTAGGACAGTGAGTGAAACTGACAGTGTGCTATTCTGTTCTAAACCAATCTTGCTGAACCATATTTGAAATTCTTGAGTTTAGGGACAGAGGTACAGTGAGGGAAAGTGTCAGTGTGCTATTCTGTGCTAAATCTTGTTTGTAGGGACAGAGTAGGACAGTGAGTGAAACTGACAGTGTGCTATTCTGTTCTAAACCAATCTTGCTGAACCATATTTGAAATTCTTGAGTTTAGGGACAGAGAGGTACAGTGAGGGAAAGTGTCAGTGTGCTATTCTGTGCTAAATCTTGTTTGTAGGGACAGAGAGGTACAGTGAGTGAAACTGACAGTGTGCTATTCTGTTCTAAACCAATCTTGCTGAACCATATTTGAAATCCTTGAGTTTAGGGACAGAGAGAAGGACACTCGTGGAAACTCTCAGTGTGCTATTCTGTGCTAAATCTTGTTTGTAGGGACAGAGAGGTACAGTGAGTGAAACTGACAGTGTGCTATTCTGTTCTAAATCAATCTTGCTGAACCATATTTGAAATCCTTGAGTTTAGGGACTGAGAGGTACAGTGAGGGAAAGTGTCAGTGTGCTATTCTGTTCTAAATCTTGTTTGTAGGGACAGAGTAGGACAGTGAGTGAAACTGACAGTGTGCTATTCTGTTCTAAACCAATCTTGCTGAACCATATTTGAAATCCTTGAGTTTAGGGACAGAGAAGGACACTCGTGGAAACTATCAGTGTGCTATTCTGTGCTAAATCTTGTTTGTAGGGACAGAGTAGGACAGTGAGTGAAACTGACAGTGTGCTATTCTGTTCTAAACCAATCTTGCTGAACCATATTTGAAATCCTTGAGTTTAGGGACAGAGAAGGACACTCGTGGAAACTATCAGTGTGCTATTCTGTGCTAAATCTTGTTTGTAGGGACAGAGAGGTACAGTGAGTGAAACTGACAGTGTGCTATTCTGTTCTAAACCAATCTTGCTGAACCATATTTGAAATCCTTGAGTTTAGGGACAGAGAAGGACACTCGTGGAAACTCTCAGTGTGCTATTCTGTGCTAAATCTAGTTTGTAGGGACAGAGTAGGACAGTGAGTGAAACTGACAGTGTGCTATTCTGTTCTAAACCAATCTTGCTGAACCATATTTGAAATCCTTGAGTTTAGGGACTGAGAGGTACAGTGAGGGAAAGTGTCAGTGTGCTATTCTGTTCTAAATCTTGTTTGTAGGGACAGAGTAGGACAGTGAGTGAAACTGACAGTGTGCTATTCTGTTCTAAACCAATCTTGCTGAACCATATTTGAAATCCTTGAGTTTAGGGACAGAGAAGGACACTCGTGGAAACTATCAGTGTGCTATTCTGTGCTAAATCTTGTTTGTAGGGACAGAGTAGGACAGTGAGTGAAACTGACAGTGTGCTATTCTGTGCTAAACCAATCTTGCTGAAGCATATTGCAAATCCTTGTGTTTAGGGACAGAGAAGGATAGGCAGGGGACAGTGTCAGTGTCATTGTTGCAAAGCCTCCTGCACAGTATACACCTGAAGGTAGCCCTTATTGCTGTTTTTCCCATCTCCCTGCAGGCCATCCATTAAAATGTCTGGAAGGCAAACAAGGAGAGGCAGACAGTCAGGAGGCAAAAAAAGAGGGCAAGCAGGCTCTGTGTCTGGGGGCAACAGTGCTGGCCGTGGACGCGGTGCATTGTCATCAGCACATGGCCATGGGACACGCTTGTCCTTCTTTTCGGCAGCTGGACATGTTGAGCCACATCATGCCGAAGACTTGGTAGAGTGGATGACCAAGCCCACCTCATCCTCCTCATCCTCTCTCACCCAGGCTCAGGGTACTGGCAAAGCAGCTGCCAAAGCGTCCTCTTCTCTGGTATCATTATCTTCATTAGTCAATCCTTCCCTAGACCCACCATGTCCTCCTCCTGAGGAGTCCCCCGAACTGTTTGAGCACAGTGTTGGGTACATGCTCCAGGAGGATGCCCAGCGTTTTGAAGGATCTGATGATGATACCCAGATAGAGGAAGGCAGTAGCGTGAGAGCAGAGAGAGGGGATGCTCAAGAAGGACACCAATCTGGCAGTCATGCTCCAGCAGCTGCAGCATACTGCCAGATTGGCTCCAGTGATGAGGAGGGAGGGGATGATGAGGTCACTGACTCCACGTGGGTGCCTAATAGGAGAGAGGAGGAGGAGGAGGATGAGGAGGAGGAGGCACATCTCCAACGAGGCAGGATGCCCTTGAGTGGCCAGCGTATGGGCAGCACACCGACGGAATCACACCGCAGAGCTCCGCCTGTGCAGGGCGCTGCCTCTGCCCGTCATTCAAAAAGTTCTTTGGTGTGGGCCTTTTTTGAGGCGAGTGCATCAGATCGCACAGTTGCTGTTTGCAACATATGTCTCAAGCGTATATCGCGTGGCCAAAACATCAGCCGCTTGGGCACCACATGCTTGATCAGACATATGTTGACCTGCCATGCAGCTCGTTGGCAAGCCTACCTTAAAGACCCACACCAAAGAACAAAGCGGACCTCTCCTTGCACCGCATCAGCTGGGATCTCAAAACCCACTATACCTTCAGTCCTCTCTGAAACCTGCACTGAGAGGAATGAAGGTGTAGAATTAGGTGTGTCACAGCCCAGTACTTGCGGCCACTCTGCTAGCAGTACACCGACGTCCGATTCTAGCAGGCAAATTTCCCTGCCCCAGCTGCTGGACCGTCGAAAGAAGTTCACTCCCAGCCATCCACATGCCCAGCGGTTGAATGCTAGCTTGGCTAAATTGCTAGCGCTTCAACTGCTGCCTTTTCAGTTGGTAGACTCTGCCCCCTTCCGTGAGTTTGTGCAATGTGCGGTTCCTCAGTGGCAGGTTCCCAAACGCCACTTTTTCTCACGGAAGGCGATTCCGGCTCTCTACAGGCATGTGGAAGGCAATGTCTTGGCCTCGCTGGACAGGGCGGTCAGGTGCATATTACCGCTGACTCATGGTCCAGCAGGCATGGACAGGGACGTTACCTTTCTTTCACGGCCCATTGGGTCACTCTTTTGGCAGCTGGGAAAGATGCAGGACAAGGTGCAGTAGTGTTGGAGGTTGTTCCACCGCCACGCCTCCAAAATGCTACTACTGGTTGTGACACACCTCTCTCCTCCACCCCCTCCTCTTCTTCTTCTTCCTCCATGGCCTCTTCCTGTGGTTTGTCCTCGGAACCAGCGGTGCTCCGTAGGCGTTCAAGGGGCTACGCAAGTACGCAGGCAAAAAGATGCCATGCCGTGCTTGCGCTGGTGTGTTTGGGGGACAGGAGCCACACTGCGGCAGAGGTCCTGTCTGCTCTGCAGGGGCAGGCCGAGAGGTGGTTGACGCCACGCCAGCTTAAGCCAGGAATGGTGGTTTGCGACAATGGCACCAACCTCCTCTCCGCCCTCCGACAGGGACAACTGACCCATGTGCCCTGTATGGCTCACGTCCTTAACCTGGTGGTGCAGCGGTTCTTGGGCAGGTACCCGGGCTTACAGGATGTCCTGAGGCAGGCCAGGAAAGTCTGTGTTCATTTCCGCAGATCTTATAATGCCAGTGCTCGCCTGGCTGAGCTGCAAAAGGAGTTGAACCTGCCCAAGAACCGCCTTATATGTGACATGCCCACCAGGTGGAACTCAACGTTGGCCATGCTGCAGCGGCTGCACACGCAGCAGAGGGCCATCAATGAGTACCTGTGTGACTACGGCACCAGGACAGGGTCAGGGGAGCTCGGTTTTTTTTCACCACGCCAGTGGGGCATGATCAGGGATGCATGCACTGTCCTGGCACCATTTGAGGAGGCCACGAGGATGGTGAGCAGTGACAGTGCATGCATCAGTGACACTGTACCTCTTGTCCACCTGTTGGAGCACACGCTGCGTGGAATAATGGACAGGGCACTTGAGGCAGAACAGAGGCAGGAAGAGGAGGACTTCCTTGCCTCTCAAGGCCCCCTTTACCCTGACAGTGTTCCTTCTGTCCCACCCATCGCACAGGAAGAGGAGGAGGAGGAGGAGGAGGAGGAGGAGGAGGAGGATTGTGTCAGCATGGAGGTGGAGGCTGGCACTCAGCATCATCAGCAGCAGTCTTTTAGGGATGATTTACAGTCCCAAGAAACCAGTGGACTTGTACGTGGCTGGGAGGAGGTGGCTGCGGATCATGTCGTCCTTAGTGACCCAGAGGACTCCGGACTGAATGCCTCAGCTAACCTACGCTGCATGGCCTCCCTGATCCTGCAAAGTCTGTGGAAGGATCCTCGTATTCTTCGGATCAAGGAGAGGGACCATTACTGGCTGGCCACTCTCCTTGATCCACGGTACAAGGGTAAGGTTGCGGACCTTATGTTACCGTCGCAGAGGGAGCAGAGGATGAGACAACTCCGGGAGGCCTTGCAGAAAGGTCTGTGCAACGCGTTCCCAGAGACTGGGAGGTTACAAACTCCTGGTCCTGGACAACGAGTTGCTGAGGCTTCGGGCAGTCAAAGAAGGAGCGGTGGGGAAGGTGGCCGTCTGACCGATGCGTTCAGACAATTCTTTAGTCCGCAGCCCCAAAGTATGATCGTTTCCAGCAACCATCGCCAGCGTCTGATATACATGGTGCAGGAATACCTAGGGGCAAGGTCAGACTTGGACACCTTCCCCACCGAAAATCCTCTGGCTTACTGGGTCTTGAGGATGGATCACTGGCCAGAGCTTGCACAGTATGCAATTGAGCTACTGGCCTGTCCTGCATCCAGCGTTCTTTCAGAACGCACATTCAGTGCTGCTGGAGGATTTGTCACGGATCACAGGGTGCGCCTGTCCACCGACTCGGTTGATCGACTGACTTTCATCAAGATGAACCAGTCTTGGATCACCACCAGCTACCACACACCTGATGCTGATATAACAGACTAATTGATTTTAAAATGTCACATCCCTTCAAGACTGATGCTGATGCTGAGTTCCTGTGCTGTTATGTTGACTAGCTATCCTCCTCCTCCTCCTCAATGATCCGATTAATGATGATAGCTTGGAAGATCATTTTGGTTTATGGGTGCCGCCACCAGTGGCTAAGGCCCAATTTTTCAGCCCCTGTTTAACAGGGGCGTGTAATTACAATTTTTGATGCAATACTTTGCAACAGGCCTCATTGCTGCGCTCCAAGTACAGTATCTGTGAGGGGTTGCAGTGTTGTGCCACCAGTGCCTAAGGCCCAATTTTTCAGCCCCTGTTCAACAGGGGCATGCAATTATAATTATTGATCTAATAATTCACAGCAGGGCCCATTGCTGCGCCCACCAAGAGTAACTGTCAGGCCTTACAGTGTTGTGTCAACACCACCACCACCAAAGTCCCAATTTTTCAGCCCCTGTTCAACAGGGGCATGCAATTATAATTATTGATCTAATAATTCATAGCAGGGCCCATTGCTGCGCCCACCAAGAGTAACTGTCAGGCCTTACAGTGTTGTGGCACCAGCACCACCATCAAAGGCCCAATTTTTACTACCACTGTTCAACAATTATATATTATTACAATTCCTGATATAATAGTTGACAGCAGGGCGTTCCAGCACCCACCAAGAGTAACTGTGAGTGCTTACAGTGTTGTGCCAACACCAACACCTAAGGGGCCAATTTCTGCAGAGTATATACGGCAGGTCCCTACTTTCAAACATCCAACTTACAAACGACTACTACTTGCAAAAGGAAGAAGACAACAGGAAGTGAGAGGAAATCTACCCCTTGGAAGGAAAATTCTCTCCTGTAAGAATTAATATGGGAGAAAGGTGTCTCCTCTCTACTGATGCTTTATCACCAATCCTTGTTTCAATAAAAACACCACATTTCAAAATCAGTTGTCATTGGGACGCAAAGTGAGGTGAAATGTTCTGAACAGGGGCACAGACAGCAAAACAAATGTTACAGGGGTGATAACCCTTCCCTATGTTTTCCAAAAAGCTTAAAAATAGGTATTTGGGCTGGAGCTACACTTAAACAATGTAGCTGTTCAAAATTACAAACAGATAAGAACAAACCTACAGTCCCTGTCTTGTATGCACCGCCTGTATACGGCTGTTCAGAGTATATAGGGCCTTTTTTATTTTGTGTGCGGGGTTCCCCTTAATATCCATACAAGACCCAAAGGGGCTGGTAATGGGCTGGGGTAGGGGGGGGGGGGGGTGATGGGGTAGCTATGCCATTTTTCTTAAAGATTTTCATCCATATTACCGGGACCAGACATTACATTAAAGTCGCAAGCAGTTTTAAATGGCTTTTTTTTCCTTTAGAAATGTAATTTTGTGCAGGGACAGTTCTAAACACGGGAAACACGTGGCACTTCACAGGCATACTTTAGACACCCCCCAGGTACAATATTTAAAGGAATATTTGACTTTTTTTTTTTCACTTTATGCATCATTAAAATGACTGCTCCCGGAAAACGTCCGTTTTTAAAACTTCTTTTTGCATTGATACATGTCCCCTGGTGCAGAACCCGGGTTCCCAAACTCTGTTTAGGACAATAACATGGATAATAGTCGTTATAATTAGCACTTTAGAATCCGAACGTTCGCATCCATTGTATTTAATAGGGTTCTAATGTTCGTGCAAACTTTCGGTCCGTTCGCGGGTTCTGGTGCGAACGGGGGTGTTCGGCTCATCACTAACCACCACCAATGTAAGGAGGAGGCTTACCAGATGGTGTTGACTTGGTGAGGTGTATACCACCCAAGTCAAAACAGGCTTATATAATCAGTCAGCAAGATTTATCCAGCTGGTCCTGAATCCGCATATCAGTCAGCACCGCAAATTCCCGTAAACACCAGGAAGTGTAAATACTAGACTTGTGCACAACGGAAAAATTCGTTCCGTTTCGGTTCGTTTCTTTCCGGTCCTGTTGATTCGTAATCATTCGTAATTTTGCTAGACGGGATTTTTCGTGTTCAGACTCATTCGTATTTTTGCAAGCGACATTTTTCGTTGAATTTTTTGTTGCTTTATAATTCGTACTTTCGGTAGAGTACGTTGTTTTTCGTTGATTCTGGACACAACTCCTACTTTCGTAACTTTTTTTGGGTTCGTTGATTCGTAATTTTCCGTGTCTCTCTCACAACGACGCTGCCTATTATGCCTAATGTGCTTCGAATGGATTTGTACTTTTCTAAATACATAGCGGTTATTTGTAACGATTCGAAATCTCGTATTTTACTTTCGTTTTTTACATGCGGCTATAGGCTCCGCCCCTGTACACCATTTTGAGAGGGTTCAGCACGGTGAGGGAGAAGCAGAGAGCAGAGCAGAGTGAGTGTTATTGTGCTTCGAATGGATTTGAAATCTCGTATTTTACTTTCGTTTTTTCATGCGGCTATAGCCTCCGCCCCTGTACACCATTTTGAGAGGGAGTTCAGCATGGTGAGGGAGAAGCAGAGAGCAGAGTGAGTGTTATTGTGCTTCGAATGGATTCGTACATTCGTAACTTTTTTCATAACGAATTATGCCGAAGACCTTCGGGCATTCGCTATTTTGCGGTATAATTTATTTTGGATTCGGTTTTATTCGTAATTGCTCTGTTCGGAAATTCGAATGCTTCCGAATGTCCGAAAGTTGCTAAATTCGGACGAATTTTGATTCGTTACGAAACGAATTGCACAAGCCTAGTAAATACATGTAGTCTTGTTGGAGCCAGAGATACGGTAACCACATAACATGCATAATGGGGAAAAAACTCACAGTGCGCTACTTTTTCATATTCACCAGTTTTTGCTTTGTCCCAGCTGTGTTGGCAGCTAATTGTGTTCACTTATTGCACAGCGCAGTATATGCCATTTATAAATTTTTTGCAATGTTTATGCGGGAGTTGGGGCTTGTTTGCCATATTTAATTGTCCTTTGTAAAGCTAGAAATTACAGATGATAAAATTTTGTCCAAAAACGACCATATTCAAAATTTTGCTTGGTTTTCCAATGAATAGTGTGGTCAAATTGATGATGGTTTTTGAACAAGGAAAATAAAATCGAAATATTTTCAATTTATTTTACTTGATCAAGTAACATTATAATCATGAATGAATTATACATTTTTTGAAACACATTCACTTTTATCCATCTCAAAATTAAATGTTATCAACTGTATTCGCAATATCACCATTGTAATTAAACAAATTTTAATTGTATTTTGTATAGTCACTGATAGTTTTATTGAATGTTCTGATGAATAATCTTTCTGTGAACATTTGCATGAAGATCGAACAGTGTATACAGCTTAAACTAGATGTGCGCAGGACATCAATCATAAGGAAGGGTTAAAAATCTGAAAGCTTGGGTGAGGTGCCTCCAAAGAAACAAGGTGTGAATTGGGAAATCTAATGTATAGTGCGGGTTTCTGAAGTTTGACTGCAAAGGTGGAAATAGACTTTCAGCCAACATAAAAGTCATAGTAATACTAATTGCTCTAAACATAGAAGCTGCCTTATAAACTTGACTGTGGCCAGACATTCATTGTGTGAACAAGGCAAACCAGCTATTCAGGCTAATTTTATAGATAGTAAACAGAGTCTGTAATTAGTGATGGTAAATCACATAATGATTACAGTTGTCATTATGTCACTTCAGATGGAAGAAATTCTTTAATCAGGTTAATCATTGTAATTTCTAGTCTGTGCGTGGTTACACAGCCTCCTCCTAGTGCAGAACCTCTTGCATACTTCTGAAAGTAACAACAGGAAAGTCAGTGCAAAACTAAACCGGCTTATTTACAGAACTCCTGATCATCTGACAACAGACAAGGTCTTCCTCCAATACATTCATAAACCAGGGGTCTAGTACCTATATAGATTAATGGCAAGAAGGGAGACGACACGTTTTCTTTTGAGCGCCAAACCTATCCTGCAACCAGGGCCGGTGCTACCACTAGGCAGCCGCCTAGGGCGCCCAGCCACTGGTGTTCCTACTCTCCATCTCTCTGCAGCAAGCAGCTAAGTCTCAGCATAAGCAGGTAGTTGCCGCTCCGTTCGCACATAGTGTCAGAGGCGCAGTGGTGGCAGAGAACTGTGTCTGTGTCCCGACTCTCGAATTAATTGAAACAGGCAAACATTCATTGACGGGCACTGGTAGACTGCATCTGATAGGCACTTCATTAAAAAGTTAGGGTATAAATGAGCAGGGGAAAGGGGGTGGAGCCAAGGGGGGGTGGCAAAATGAGGTTTCGCCTAGGGTGTCAAACATCCTTGCACCAGTCCTGTCTGGAACAAAAGTCTGGGACGGAATTGTCACTGCAAGTTGCACAGCAATGCTACTCACCTCCTTGTACACACTCCTTGAACCACAAGGCATTTCTACATACTTGCATATACACTGATCAGCCATAATCCATTGAGGCATGAACTCCACTAAACCTCTGAAGGTATACTGTGTTTTCTGGTACCAAGCCATTAGCAGCAGATCCTTTAGGTCCTGTAAGTTGCGAGTTAGGGCCTCCATGAATAAGACTTGTTTCTACCAGTACATCTCACAGATGCTTGATTGAATTGAGATCTGGAGGCCAAGTCAACACCTCAAACTTGTTATTGTGTTCTTCAAACTATCCTTGAATTCATCAGACGACACCACCTCCTTCCATTGCTACGTCGTCCAGTTCTGATGCTCATGTGGCCCATTGAAGGTGCTTTTGGCTGTTGCCATGGATCAGCAAGGTCATCCTGACCAGTCTGCAGCTACACTGCCCCATACACAAAAAAACTGTAATGTACTGTGTGTTTTGACACTTTTCTATTGGAATCAGCATTAACTTTTCAGCAATTTGAGCTACAGTAGCTTTTCTATTAGATTGGACTACACGGGCCAGCCTTCGATGCCCACGTGCATCAGTGAGCCTTGGTCGCCAATAACAGTCTCCAGTCTTGCTTTCTTCCACCACTTTTGGTAGGTCCTGACCACTGCAGACTGGGAACATACCACAAGAACTGCTCTGACCCAATCATCCAGCCAATAAAATTTGGCCCACGTCAAATTCGCTCAAATCTGTATGCTTGCCAAATTTTTCTGCTTCAACACATCAACTTCAGGAACAACATATTCACTTGCTACCCAATATATCCCACTCAATTTCACATGTCATTGTAACAAGATAATCAATGTTATTCACATTACCGGTCAGTGCTCATAATGTTATAGCTGAATGGTGTACCTTTCAACTTTTTGAGATGTGAGCACAAAATATGTAGGCAAAGGATACACTGTTGCCATGCCCCAGGTACGGGCAACAAAGAAGTAATACACAAAAATGATTGGTTTAATCCATGGAGTACCTAAGAAAGCAACATAATCAATAGAATTAATTGACTTAAGGGGTTGGAACAGTTTAACCACTTAAGACCCGGACCAATACGCAGCAAAAGGACCAGGCCCCTTTTTGCAATTCGGCACTGCGTCACTTTAACTGACAATTGCGCGGTCATGCGACGTGGCTCCCAAACAAAATTGGCATCCTTTTTTTCCCACTGATAGAGCTTTTCTTTTGGTGGTATTTGATCACCTCTACGTTTTTTATTTTTTGCGCTATAAACAAAAATAGAGCGACAATTTTGAAAAAATTCAAGACTTTTTGCTAAAATAAATATCCCCAAAAAATATATAAAAACAACATATTTTTTCCTCAGTTTAGGCCGATCTGTATTCTTCTACATATTTTTGGTGAAAAAAAAATAAATCGCAATCAGCGTTTGATTGGTTTGCGCAAAAGTTATAGCGTTTACAAAATAGGGGGTAGTTTCATAGCATTTTTATAAAAAAATTTTTTTTTACTAGTAATGGCGGCGATCAGCGATTTTTTTTGCAACTGCGACATTATGGCGGACACATCGGACACTTTTGACACTACTTTGGGACCATTGTCATTTTTACAGCGACCAGTGCTATAAAAATGCACGGATTACTGTAAAAATTACTCTGGCAGTGAAGGGGTTAACCAGGAGGGGGCGCTGTAGGGGTTAAGTGTGCCCTGATTTGTGTTTTACTGTGGGGGGCGTGGCTTAGTGTGTGACGTCACTGATCGTCGTTCCCTATTACAGGGAAGAGACGATCAGTGACAGGCACACTAGGAAGCACGGGGAGAGGTTTGTTTACACTTACCTCTCCCCATTCTTCCTGTGACCCGATGGCGGGACACAAGCGGCGATCGGATCTGCTGTTCCCGCAGGGACAGTCACAGAGAAGAGGACCGGGTCGCGATTGCGCCGGCGGCGGCACACTCGCGACTCACTGGGCTCTTAAAGGGGACGTACTTGTAAGCCCATGTGCCCAGCCGTGCCATTTTGCCGACGTAAATCGGCGTGCGGCGGTCCTCAAGTGGTTAAAGTGTAACTAAAGGCAAAAAAATTTTTTTTTTAGTTTTGGATGGTGTGGAGGGGGATTAGAACACATCAGTTTTTATTGCTGTCTGTGCCACTGTTAAGAGTCACCCTCTCTTTTTTGTCCCGTTTACTATTATCATTGAAAGGTAAAGTAAAAGAAAACCCCAAATTTTGGGTTGTCCCCAGAAAAGTGATAGAGGGGAAATCTTCTAATGAGAACAGTTCTGGTGACCTCGGGGTCCCCAAAGAATTCTTCATTTGCAGGGATTTCCACTCACTTCCTGTTTTGGCTATGGGACAGGAAGTGAAGGGAAATCTTTGCAATGGGACACAGATTGTGAAGAAAAAAAAAAAAAAAAAAACCCATCTGGCAGGGGTTACCTTCTCTTGCGCTATCCAAAATGAAAAAAAAAAAAAAAAAAAAAACGTTTTGCGGAGAATTCTACTTGAACTCTAATGGGCTTCTTAGCTTTTACCGTTTTAGGTCAGAATCTACAGCACAGAAGACGCCACCAATACATTCTGCTGCTTTAGTTGATCCCTGGGTTCTTTTGTTGCATCTATATCATGATGTATTATTTGTTTGTGCTGCTAGTGCTTCACATACCTAGTTGTGTGTTTACAGCTTTACATGCATTAGAAGTACTAAACTACATTTTGGGAACAGGGCATTCAGCCCCCGTTCACAACGGTGCAACTTGACATGCTATTTGACAGTTCCAGATTGCATGATAAGTCTTACCCTATTGTCATCAATGAAAATGTACAAAATCAGTGCGACGCCGACTTTGCGGTGCTGTACCAAAATTTGAAAAAGTAGTTCCGCAGTATTTTTCGCAATTTCAGGTGTGACTTGCATAGACATCTGTGCATGAAATCGCAAAGATGTCAGCCAAGTCGCACTGACAAGCAGCTTTGAAATCGTGGGATTTCATAGCTGCATTCAGTGTGAACCAGGGCTTATAGTATTGACTTGAGTAAAGTAGCAGGGCTTTTAATGTCTGCAGAACAGCTCACATCAATGGGTGAACAATCATATACAAAAAGCTTTTGATACACGTGAGCACGGTCAGTCTTTTATAGTGTGAACAGTAACATATTTTAGGTAGGGTCAGCTGTCCTACTAAAAAACTGAATTAAAGTGGGGAATCTTCCCAGTGAGGTCAGTTTGAAGGAACTCAGTACTGTGAGGGACCGTGACTCCAACTGGAAGACAGACTTCAGAGGAGAAGAGCAGGGGATGGGGAAGCGAAGAAGGAAGACTTTCAGACTAGTGGTGAGGACAGTAGAGCGGAGGAGCAGTAGTTAGTCATTAGTCTTTTTTGGACCTCACACTGCAAGAGGGTATTGACATCAGGAACCCCCCTGTCCGCGGTTGTTTTCAACATACAGTATATTACCAAATTGCTTTGGATTGGTCCACTTTTTCCTTCCCTGTTTTATGGCCCTCTGCTATACCACACCCAGCAGCCCAAGATGAGCTAATTGGTCCTTTTTAAGTTACCTTTTCACTGTTGGTTTTAATTGAGAGTATTATTGATAACCATCATAAATTACTATGATGATCCGAAGAAACTGTAACCGCGAAACACGTAATTTTATCTACACACTTGACAGTATCTTGTTTGCATCATACAATATCATTGATGCACTCAATGTTTTACATGTTTTTAATGTGATTTAAACTTTGTACAATGAAGCTTTCAATGTTTTATATAAATATTTAGTGTATTTGTTTGAGAATATGGAAATAATAGCAGGTTACTACTGAAAGTCCCTATTGCTTTTCAAATTTTGACTTTTTGGGGGTGGTGACCTCCTGGTATAAATTAACCTTTGACAACCCCACTGTACAATTTTGTTGCTCATTGCAATAGGTGTACAACATACGTGCACTTTATTACTGTACATTTTTGCTTGTGAGGCATCTTGTGCTTTACTTCCCTGTAACCTCTGCACTCTGTACATTTCTTATTCCTAACCCCTGCACTCTGTGTGGTAGCAGGCTCAGACTCAATTACACCACAAGTAATATTCAGCGCAATTTAACCACACCCACAATTTTGCCATTGTGCAGATCCTATACTCCTTGAGGTAGCCCTCCTTCTCCTGTTCTAAAGATGGAAGGCATGTTGAATTTTTGTTAGTTTGTGGGGAGACACTGGGGTGTGTGTGTGTGTGTTTTAAAGTATATGGGGGATAATTGGGAGGGGGGTGATAATTGGGAAGTATGGGGGGGGGTCATTGTCAGGTAGGCTGTACAGGGCCCCATGATTTCGAATGGCTGACCTATCTGGCATTTTTGCAACCATTTTTCAGCACACTAGGCTCAAAAGGTGGCCTACCCCTTCTCTACAGCTTGCATATCTATTTTCACACATACTGTAATAATAAAAAATTTTTTATAATAATAATAATATTATTATATATATATATATATATATATATATATATATATATTATCACCCCACAACAGCATGAAATTAAACCGGACACGTTTCTTGTTAAGAATAAATCTGTATTTTTACAATTTGTACATTTTAATATCACACATACAAAAATTTAAATACCTTTGGAAGCAGTAAAGTTACACAATCTGCTTGCTTACATACAAATGACAATTAAGATGCATTGGCACAAAAATAATCCACATTCAAAAGATCTTTTTAATACACAAAAACATAAATAAATCATAGGCACTATTTATCATATCCACACTTCTCTCAACAACATCTTTAAGTATAGAAGGTTAACCCCCCGTTCCTGATACAGTAAAATAGAACAGGTAGGTTTTCTTTCAAATGTTTATGAATAGAGGTACCAGAAAAAGGTATGTCAAATTAAAACACATCTGCACACAGTGGATAAACATTACTTCAAATAAAGGGTCAGAAATACCGCATTGTTAAGGGGATGTTATGTCAGTGGTTAAGACTTGGTTTCCTTGAATGTCTAGGCGTGAATTAAACTTATTTGGTTATGTCCGTCACAGCACCACTGTTGATTAAGCCCTTACTCCAAAATAACTCTTAGCTACATGATTCTTCCTTCAATATGAAATTCTAGGTACACTGGAACCTAATGTAGGTTTCCTGAGTTACAGCTTAAGAGGACGACATATCATGGAGTGTGGCATGAACACCCCACAACCTCTGAATCAGAGGTCAAAAAGTTAAGCCTTTGCTTCATTCCCCTACAAAGTGAAGGCTCCATTTTGTTGGCTGGCTAGTACAGCATAGGATGTGGTCTATGATTTTGCTAAAGGCCAACATGAAGTACATCAACACGGCTGTAATATTGTAGGTTTCTAGTGAGTTGATATGTTGTGCTGAATATCTTAAAGCCACACAACATTGGTGCAACACCTTTTATAAACCTGTTCCTAGAATTCTTCTAGATGCGCTTGGTCTTTACTGACCAACTTTTATAGAACAATATAGATTTATCTGCATGAGTCACTTCCTTGTTGTCTGCCTACGGCAACCAGTCAGACCTGTGTTTGTCAGTCTGGCAACAAACTGGATGAAGTTGAACTCTTATTGGTTATAAGGATCTTTGCATAGCCCTGCTCATTAGACTATAATTTATTTAACCCCATTGTAAAACCAAGCCAGGTCAAAAGGATCCCTAAATCCCAACTGAATAGCAAAGTGACTTCTCACAGTGCTAAATAGCACACAGATATGGCACACTAGTGGCAATGGGGATATAAAATGACTTATACAAGCAAGCTGAAGGCAAGAGCAAAATCTGTATTTTGTGAAATACAATGCCACTGAGGGTCCATTTAAACTTTCATGCTGCAGTAACACAACGTTATTGTGAATGGGCCCTTAAAGCAAAGCTTTCCTGAGAGCAGCGTGGGGACTCTTTGCTGATCTTCTCATAAAACATGCTAACTGTATGGCTAGTATATCAAAGTCACAGACCTGGAAGTATGCAGATCATAAAGTGATAAGCCCTTAATTGCATACTAACCCAGAATTAGTGACTCAAAGAACTGAGTCAACATGACAGCCATTTGCAGAATGATCACTGGCAGCCTCCATGTTTCTCTTGAATTTCTATCATCTTATAAACGGCAAGCTTTTGGGATACACAGGTCCATTCTTCCAGCAACAATTACAGATGCAAGTACTGGTATAATCATACAGTTTGTGTCCTGCGAAACATTACCCTTATTCTCCAAAAATCATTCCTACACATCCACTACTTAATGGCTCTATAAACCATTTTTCATGAAATTGTTTCTGACTGTAGGATGTTTTTTTTTGTACTCCTTGTAATGTACTCCGTGAGCTTTTGAACCTCTCCTCTCCCCCTTAATTTTCCTTTGTTTGAAAACTAGCAGTGTGAGTCAACTATGCACAGCTATATGCACACAAAAAATCCCATCAACAATCCCAAGTTCATCTCAGGAGCAAGAAAGAGGGTAGCTATGCTCCTACTTACAGTGGGACCATCTAGAATGAATGTAGCCACCCTCTAACAGGAAGTCAGGTCACAGCAGCGCAAAAAAATAAAAAAATATTTGGAGGAGGCTGAAAGCAATAGAATGTACATTTTGGTGTTAGGAATACATAATTGAATAGAATATATATATTTTTTTAAACCAGAGTTTAGTGTTGCCTACATATAAATGTTCTTGTGTATAATGAGGAGCTTGATCTCTGGCTGGCACAGTAAGTCTCTCGGTCCAAGACAGAAATTAGGTGAATGAGGATTTCAAGCTGTAACACCAAAATATATTGTAACAATTTTTAGATACATGTAATTATTTTTGCCATAAGGTCACCTCTCACCATTCACTGGAAACCGCAAACCATAGCAGTTCACAAACCCAAAGGCTGAACATTTGCTAGGCCTAATTTGGCGCGGTTTCTTTTTTTAAATTAAGTCTAAAAATCAAAGGTGGGAATAGTAGAAACTTAGTGGAAATAATTGTAAAGCCTGGAGCCTGTCACAACACAAAAGGCCGTGGTTTTAGGCATGATGCGATTGGATTGCCCATATAACTTGATTGAGAAGTACATATGCAGTACCCCAAATAGTCCAATTTGTGCTATTTTTTTCTAAAGCTGGGATTGTCTTATGTTAATTTAGAAAGCAACCTTCTGCGATATTGATAGGGAAAGAAAAAGTCCCCACCGTATAACATGCATTGCATTGCATTCCACTGAAACATACGTTTTTCACAACGCAAGAAATAACTTACTTTAATTCTGATTACTTTAAACAAACCATATCTGATATTGTAATTATGGGTGGATACTGGTATTAGTAGATCTGAGAAGTAGAGGCTGCCACTGCAGAAAATACTATCTTCCTGGCTGGCATTCTGATGCAATGTCTTTATTGCATTCTAAAGCAATAACCTGGAACACATATGCGGATTAGGATGTCGGACTTCACCCTGGCATTGTAATCGACATATTTGTGCCAGTTCAAAGTCTCACAGCGTAAACTATTTACAGCCCGGCAACTAGCATTTCTGAAGCCTCCGTTTCTTTTTGCATACATTTACTTTGCGTGCCCAAACAAGCTGCCTGCAGCGGAGCACCTGGCTCTGTCACACTCATTATGAAATTCCACCCTCTGGTTGCAGCCGGGAGTTCCAATTCTCCACCAGCATACTTAGCGTAGTAAATAAAGTTAGCGATGGACCTTGGCCCAGACTAAAGGCATTGAACTATTTACATATTCATAACTTTAAAAACAAACCCACACTTGCCTCTATCAGCGTGTATTATGAAGCAATTTATCCTCAAAGATCTTTAATGATTACAAAAAAGACTTTAAACCGGAGGCTCATCCGAATTTTTTTTTTTTTTTTTTTAAAAGCCAGCAGCTACAAATACTGCAGCTGCTGACTTTTAAAAAATGGACACTTACCTGTCCAGCGTGCCAGCGATGTCGGCAGACGAGGCCGAGCAATCGCTCGGTCCTCGGATGCTGCCGCCGCCATGCTCGGTGAGGGAATCAGGAAGTGAAGCCTTGCAGCTTCACTGCCCGGTTCCCTACTGCGCATGTGCAAGTAGCGCGGCGCGCCGTCACTGGTCCTCGCTCTCTCCTGGGACCAGTGTGCTTCCCAGGAGACAGCGGGGGGCGAGAAGTGTCGTGACTCCCACGGAAGTCTATGCCCGGAAGTGGGTGCAAATACCTGTCTTAGACAGGTATCTGCACCCCCCTCCCCCTAAAAGGTGCCAAATGTGACACCGGAGGGAGGGGGGTTCCGAAAAGCGGAAGTTCCATTTTTGGGTGGAACTCCGCTTTAAAGTGGGGTTTCAGTTGGTTTGGAGCATGTGATATTTATTTACAGAAGAGATTATGCGTATGAGATTTTCTCTAGAAAAGAAATCTAAGATTTCAATGCCTTTGTTTGACATTTAAAAATGAATTGCTTTACAATGTCTATAAAGAGGTGGATTGGGGTTTCTTTAAAGTAATTTTACTGCTTGTTCAGAATACGTAAATATGTTAGTGTGTATGATCTGGGCACAGGTTCATTTTACAAAGTTAGGGTCAAACACTCCTATCAACCCAAAACGCAATATCATTTTACAAAGGATGACACTTTAATGCTGCAGTCTTTTTTTGTAAATGATATTCAAGCCAAGAAGATCACACTTACAGGCTCCTCACTGTTTTCTTTGATTGCCATTGATCAGAGTAAGACATAGAATTGTAAATGGATGAATGAGCCATTGGCTCAACACATAATATGGTAATGATTAAAAGTGTAACTAGCCAATGGATCCAGCCATTTTGCAGGCATAACCAAAACCCAAGATTTCACCTCACTGAGAACTAGAGAATTATTTTATTCCTGGGATAACATCAAGCACTGGACACCATGTCTACCTCAAGGCCAGAGAAAGGGGCCACTGAAAAAAGTCACTTACATATGCCCAGTTACTGCACATATTGACAATAGCCCACTGTTCTATAGACCCTGTCGAGGCAGCAGCAATTGCATTAAACAGGCCAAATTCAAATGACCCAATTTCCAGCTTTTTTTTCTTGGAACTTTTAGTAATGACTGAATGAATGGCACATAGTACACTAGATCAGATTTATCGGTGTTAAGCTGGTCATACATGGGTCAGTTTTTTCCTTCAGCCACAGGTTTGAATAAAAAAAAAAAAAAATTGACCCAATTCCCCCATCCACACATTTAATGTCGATGCGGGAATCCTCCCTGCTGGTTCATTGTATTCTAAATATGGCATTTCCTCGCCATCAGAGTACACTGATCAGCACCACAGCCCATTGACTGCAGGCGCTAATCAAATGGACATTTTCCAGCAGGACCGTTCATAAGAAGTTGATGAATAGATCGACTTCTCATGAACAGAAATTACCATGGATGGATCAAAATTCATCCGGTTGCTACTACACCAGATGAATTTGAATCCATGTATGACTAGCTTTAGTTCCTAGGCTAAAAATCTTGGAACATCACAGGAGTATAAACCTTATAAGTACTAATCTTCAAATGAAAAAAAACAAAAAACAGAACTAGATGTCTGCAAAGCAATGATCAACAGATCTGATTCAAAGTTTTCTGGCCAAAATGATAACTGCATTGATTGAACAGTGCAGAAATCAGACTGGAAAGACATAATGGGCTCATGTCTCCATAACATTTTCTATTTTGCTGGCAGAGAACACAAAGCCACAGGCATCTCCCCGAAGTATGTCAGGATTGTACAGTTATTTGGACTGTCTACATCATTGAACATGGTCACAAAAACATGGCAAGAGAGATTGAAAATTCATTGCAAATAAAAGTAAAAAAATGCATTAGCATGTTCCCTTTAGTGACAGGAATTTGACCCTGGCCCCTCTGCCTACCCCATTACACCTTTAGGCCGGGTTCACATATGTGCGGCCGCCGTTCCCAGCATGGGGTCCTGTGTATTTGTTCACCGGTTCAGATGCAATTTAGGTCTGAATTTTTGATTGAATTTGCACTGGAACAAAAAACACACAGGACCTTTTTGGAATTCGCACTGCGGCCGCCTCGGACTTGTATGAACTGGCTACATTGAGAGCCGATCCCACTAGCCCGTCATGCGAATTGGATGCGATGAAAACCCAGCCTGAATGTGATCAGTGACCTCAGTGACAAATAAGGTTGTGGTGCCATGCCAAACACTTTCAGGAAAATTTGCAAAGAACTTCATCTACTTATACATCTGAAAATGCTGATCACACTTAAGATTGTCCTTGCTTATATTGTTTTTTCAGCATATGCTCAGCCTGAAAGTACATGTCAGAATTTATGCACTCTCTACTATAGGAAGGCTGCAGCAGAAGTGTTGTATAGAAGAACTGGACTCCAAGTACTGTAAAGTCACAGTCAGTTAGTTGACTGGCACTTTCATATACAAGAGAGTCACATTCTTGATCCTAAGAAGAGATCCATTGCTGTAAAGCTTATCCAGCTAATCTCTTTACTATGCAATTTCAAGCGGTCACCTTTATTCCTATCCAAATACAACCCTACATCACTCGGATAAATGTGAATCAGTCTATATGATGGGGCTGCCAAAGAAAGAACGTTTTACAAAATGTCTGCCCGATTACTTTCCAGCCAAAATGTCAGTTGTTGTTGGCAGGCATCTTATTTAAGGTGATGTATACTGCAAGCAAATGCAAAGCAAAACTGGAATTCAAATGTATTTACTTGAGATGGCCCTATGTGAGGGGGGGGGGGGGGGGAAGTACATGGCGATAGGCCTGCTCTATGTATATGACAGTTGTGTACAGATGCATATAATGGAACACAGTATAATGATTGTGTGTGTGTGTGGTAACATTCCACAATAGACTGTAAACAGGTCAATAATGACAAATGCTGGCATATATTATGTTAAATATAGGATACGTAAGGCAAAGTACATTAACTGCAATACCGAAAAGCGCCCAGGAGAAAAAAATAAAATAAAAAAGTTATTTACATCTTAAATACATATGTAATGTAAAAAGCTAAAAATAATATAATATAATGGTTTGCAGAGAAGAACATGCAGGAGCTTGTCTATATTTTAACCTTATCAGCACTGGAAGTCATTTTAAATTTCCAGCACAAACGGCTGTGGGGCTACTTGGCACAGAGGGATTCACCTCACATGGTATCTCAGGTCTTGTTCACATAAGATTCAGCTTGTATAGGAGCAGGGAGTACAGAAGATTTTGCAAAGCACATGTACAGATTTTGGCAAGCTTTGTTGAAGCCTTTAATATACCATTCAGATCCAGTTTCAGAATGTTACCCACTTGTACCAGTCTGTATATATGCCATCATTGCACTTGAGAACACTTTTCAGTTTTCAGGGCTGTAATAGTTTGACCAACAATTACTTGGTCATGCAACAATGCACCCAAATGTATTGTATATCATTCTTTTGAGACAGAGGTTTCTTTTAGGGATATCAAATACCCCTGTTTTTATTTAATTTTTTAAATAAACAAAACATTGTTTGGTAAAAAAAAAAAAAAAACAGTTTGCGTTATTTTATTTTACAGAAATACCAAATAAAAATAGGACAGTATGAACACCATAAAAAAAATAAAAAAAAAACCTTTTTGGAAAGTATGGTGATGTATTTTTAACACAGTTTTTTGCAAATGAAACATGCTGATATTTAAATGGAGCATGCTAATTGGGTACTAGATACAGTGCATCATTAAAGAAGGAGGACCAGTCTGTAAAAAAATAAAAAGTCAGCAGCTACAAATCCTGTAGCTGAAGACTTAAGAAAAAAGGACACTCACCTGTACAGGGATCCAGCTCCCTCCTTACCCAGGCTAGTTCTTCACTAGCTTTTAGGGTTCCCAGAGCCGGCAACCTAACTGTGGGTAGCCGGATATGCGGCTTTCAGCTTCATAGCCGTCTGTCCACTGCGCATGCACAAGTCACGCTGTGCTTTGTGATCAGTCCCACAGTCTTCTGGGATCTGTCACGTGTCCCAGTAGACTGTGGGAGGGAGGGGGAGAGGCCAAGAAGACGATGCAAGCGGAAGTGTAAGTGGGTACCTGTTAAAACTAGGTATACCTCCCCTCACATTCTCCCCCCCCCCAAAAAAATTTAAAAAAATTACATGCTAAACTTGGCAGGGGAGGGGGGCTTAAAGTGGTACCCCCCCTTTTTGGGTGGAGTCCTGCTTTAATGTATACAGGTGATACACAAAGGGAGGCGGTGGTGAAGGCGATAATATACAGGTCCACCCACAATCAAATGAAATTTTCTGTTGCCTATAATCCCTTTATTCGTTAAATCCTCTTTCCTCCATTGTAGAAGGAAGGGCAAGGCTCCCAAATGTTAACAGTAGTAGTGTTTACATTAGTGATCACAAGGCACACAGCCACCCTAATCGGCTTAAAAGCATTTTTCCTATGATCCGAGCTGTCTGACAGAACACAATTCGAAAAACTGTTTTTAAACCACAAAAAAAGTCCATTACTCTGCCGTTTAACATTTAAAGTGGATATATACAGAGCTTGACAAGAGTGCCGATCATCACTTTAACGACTTCCCATCCTTTCCTAAGATTGAAGTAGTCATACCAGAATCATGGATGAGGCTACAACTTTGATCCCGCTATTTTTGTCAACCAGCAATTCTCTTATGTAAATGTGATCGGAGTGGCAATAGAGCCGCTGGATCACTTTAACAGAAGGGCCCCATTCACCCCCCCCCTATACCGGGCTCTGTCTTCTGACCAGGGAACCTGGTAAGGATGTGATCGGTGGCGTCCACTTCCTGGGACACTGATGCTGTTCCTTCCACTCTGACGGTCAAAATCAGAAGCGACGAGAACTCATGAGATGCTTTGGAGGCCAGGGTTGAGATAGGTGGTCCGATAGGTCCTCTTTATGGCAAAATCTGTGGTCCATCACAGCCCATGCTTTTACAAGGGACGATGTTCATCCCTTTGTGATAGCAATAAAGTTGATCCAAAAAAAATTCAAGTATAACATATAAAAAAACAAAAAACAAACAAAAAGGTAAAGCATCCCTCCACGAACATCAGAGCAAGAGCAATAACCAACGTCAGACCTCGTCTATGACGATTTTTAGTCACTGTAGTTTGACGCCATTCCATGGATGTACACAAATTTAAAGCTTGACATGTTGGGTATCCATTTATTTGGCATAACATATGTTACCCAAAAATTGGGTATTATATGGTGTTTGTTTTCACTCAACGTTTATTAAACTGTGTTTTTTCTTGAAAATCTGCAAACGCAATATCGTGCAACATAAAAAAATTGCAACAAATTAGAGATATATATATATATATATATATATATATATATATATATATGGGGGGGTTCTAATTAATTCTCTAGCAAAAAGAAGGCTGCATTTTATATGTATGACATAAATGTCAGAATTGGCTTGGACTGGAAGCGGTCAAACAATCTAGGAGATCTAAGGAAGCTTCAACACTACGTAGAGATTGTTGAAAGCCTGCCAGCAGCTTTCTTAGTGGCAATCAGCACTCCAATAAGATCTATGAACAATCCAAACAGTCTGAAGAGTTCTTTAAAGGCTTCAAGAAAGTTGCTCTAAGCTAGGCAAAAACTCTGCAGTCATACAAGCTGATGCCTGTGTGAACAAGGCCCAATGGGTTAGCAATCATTTACCTCATGTATATCAACAATGTCTATAGATGGAAAAACTGCATAATACCTGTGTACGGGCGGTCCCTGGGTTACAAACATCTGACTTACAAACGACTCCCACTTACAGGAGGGAGACAACAGGAAGTGAGAGGAAATCTACACCAAGAAAGGGAAAATTCACTCCTGTAAGAGTTATTATGGAAAAAAAGGTGTCTCCACTGAAGACTGATCACCAAGGCTTGTTTCCACAACAACCCAAATTTTCCAAAATTCAGTTGACATTGGGATAGAAAGTGAGGTGAAATCTTCTGAACAAGGGCACAAACAGCAAAAGAAATGTTACAGCGGTGTTAACTCTTCCCTATGCTATCCAAAAAAGCTTAAAAATTTTTTTGTGCCTGGAGCTACACTTATAAAATGTACCTGTTCTGACTTACAAAAAATTCAACTTAACAAACCAACAGACCCTATCTTGGTTGTAACCCAGGGTCTGCCTGTATACTATACCAAAATAACTTAAAATTTACAGATCAACGTGTAAAAGATTCACTTTACACACAAGTCCGTATAAGTTTGAAACAAAAAGCATAGGTCACAGCCTGGTCTCCCCCCCAGTTTATAATTCTAGTGTAATACCTCCAACAACGCGCACCCATCTTTTATACGCTCAGGATAGAAGACAATGCTATGTAGAGCTGTAGAGCCACTTACACAGCCCAGCAGTATGCTGCAGGTCTGAAATGGAGTATACTGTACATTAAATTTATGAATGTCTGTTAACAGGTTTCACATAAAAATAAAGTCATGTCACGCAGGTGCACATAAGTATCTTTTGCTGAAACACAAAATGTACAAAAACAGATACTAAAATGATAGTACTTTTCAACTTGTGAAAATATAAAACAATCTTTGAAGAGATACTCCAACCTTCTAAATACAACTGAAAGCATTTTCCTGCAAGAACCGTCTTGCTTGGCAAAGGTTTCATAATTCTTACCAGCCAGTCCGTGACCCATCTCATGTCACCTCTCTACCTCCAGATCACTCATTGAAGAATGGACAACATCATCACAATACAGATTCGCTGTCCGGTCAGTTGGCTGATAACAAAAAGGTGCGGTCTGGCTAAAAAAAATTGCAAACCCCTAGACAGGTAAAAAATTTCGAGCATATAGTACAGTGATGGCGAACCTTGGCACCCCAGATGTTTTGGAACTACATTTCCCATGATGCTCATGCACTCTGCAGTGTAGGTGAGCATCATGGGAAATGTAGTTCCAAAACATCTGGGGTGCCAAAGTTCGTCATCACGGATATAGTATATACTTCAACTATGCATTTAAGGGTTGTTGCGGTTATGCAAATTAATAAACTGCAGGTAAAAAAAGACTGCATATATAAGCACCTTGTTTCTTCTTTTTTTTTTTTTTGGAAGAATAGCAAAGACAATTTTGCCTGCTCGTTTCAGATCAATTGTGCTAATTATTAGACATATGCTTCCTCAGAGAGTTTCAAGCATGAGCCCCTGTGTTTCTTTTAGTAAAATATGTGACAGTCCATTCACTGACAGAAGTTCAGTGGGAAGATTCAACAGCTATTACATAGAATAAAAAGGCAACAAAATTTCTCTCTGTATAAAACTGGAAAAAAATCAATCAGTCTCCAGAAAACACAGTCTACCAAACAAACGATATACCCCTGTAGACCTTTGCAGTATTAGTGCCAATATGCATATTCAATTTTAAAGAGATTATATATTTTAGATGCATGTATAAAAAGAAAGCATTTGAGGAGTTGTTCTTTGGCATTAACCAGATATTTTTTTTTTAAAAGAAAAATAGTTTGCTACCCAAAGTTATTCATTTTGCAGTTAGTTTACCAGCCAGGAGAAAATGCAGTGTTTCTAGATTATAAAGGGTTAAGATTACCGGCGGTAAAAATAAATTAGGAGAAATACCATGAAGGGGTGATTGATGACGAACATTTGATGGTCAGTGTCAATAAAGTGCTCCTTTTTGTAACCTCTCCCGTTTGTGCTAGATACGGACAGAGGACCCTGGGATCAAACAGCAAAATCCCAAATTGTCCCATCAGGGTGGGCTGCTCTGTGGTCACAGTGTGGATGACGTAGAGTCCATTGAGCAGTCACACTTTAGGATTTTGGGGGGGGGGGGGGGGTCAGTAGCAGCCTTCCTTCCAGCTGTCATCTTTCATTGAGCCGTAATTCTTGGGAGTTTGCAATGATCTACAGTAAAAGCAATGAAGACAAATTAGAAGTTGGTTAATAGTCCCAATGTACTCACAACTAACAATGCAATGTCTATTGTATGAACCACCTATAGATGCCCATGCACCAGCACATGAGAAATGAGGCTTGCTCATATACTTCCTCGCCAGAAGTTAGAAATGGCATATTCACTTTGTTGCAATAACAATGACTATCAAGTCTGGAATTGTCCTCTGTGCATTGATGAGAGAACCAATAAAATTACTTCAAAATCAAAGAATTGCTGTTAACACTAAAGTCTAACATTTGACTTTTTAACAAAAACGATGAACAATAAGCCTGCAGAAATATGAAAGTTGGATAGAACAGACTAAGACTACTAGGGCTGCAACTAACGATTATTTTCATAATCGATTAATCGGCCGATTATTTTTTCGATTAATCGGATAAAATCATAAAAAAAAAACGTAATGTGCCATTTATTCGTTCATTTAAAAGTAATAATGAATTCCTACCGGGGACACCAATGATTGGGCTTTATTCCTCCCGGGGACACCAATGACGGGGCGTTATTCCGCCCGGGGACACCAATGACGGGGCGCTATTCCGCCCGGGGACACCAATGACGGGGCGCTATTCCGCCCGGGGACACCAATGACGGGGCGCTATTCCGCCCGGGGACACCAATGACGGGGCGCTATTCCGCCCGGGGACACCAATGACGGGGCGCTATTCCGCCCGGGGACACCAATGACGGGGCGCTATTCCGCCCGGGGACACCAATGACGGGGCGTTATTCCTCCCGGGGACACCAATGACGGGGCGTTATTCCTCCCGGGGACACCAATGACGGGGCGTTATTCCTCCCGGGGACACCAATGACGGGGCGTTATTCCTCCCGGGGACACCAATGACGGGGCGTTATTCCTCCCGGGGACACCAATGACGGGGCGTTATTCCTCCCGGGGACACCAATGACGGGGCGTTATTCCTCCCGGGGACACCAATGACGGGGCGTTATTCCTCCCGGGGACACCAATGACGGGGCGTTATTCCTCCCGGGGACACCAATGACGGGGCGTTATTCCTCCCGGGGACACCAATGACGGGGCGTTATTCCTCCCGGGGACACCAATGACGGGGCGTTATTCCTCCCGGGGACACCAATGACGGGGCGTTATTCCTCCCGGGGACACCAATGACGGGGCGTTATTCCTCCCGGGGACACCAATGACGGGGCGTTATTCCTCCCGGGGACACCAATGACGGGGCGTTATTCCTCCCGGGGACACCAATGATGGGGCACTATTCCCCCCCAGAAACACCAATGGGGCACTATCCCCCCCCGGAAACACCAATGGGGCTATGACTATTCTCCCCCCTCCCTCCCAGAAAAACCAATGATGGGGCACTCCCCCCCCAGGAATACATAAGTTGGGGCACTGTACTGTATTGTGTGTGCTGTGCACTTTTTTTACTTAGCCGCTACCTTTTTTCACGCTGCAGCTCGGCTCAGTCTCCTCACAGCTTCTCGCCCTCGCCTCTCTGTTCCATCGAGGCAGCAGCGGGCGGGGCTGAGAAGATCTGTGGGAATTACGTCAGTGAGGAGGAGAGGCACGCCGCGGACGTGCAGCGGCGAGGACGTGCCTGGTCACAGCGGCGCCGAGGACACAGGAAGGAGACACAGGAAGGATTACAGTACACAGGAGGGAAGGATTTTTGCAACGGATGGACAGGCGCAAGGTGCGGACCAACTAATCGATAATGAAAATCGTTGACAACGATTTTCATTATCGATTATTATCGATAATATCGATTAATCATTGCAGCCCTAAAGACTACATTCGCTCGGGTGATGTCAGATAGGAATCTGCCGATTCCTGCTGCTGGTTTTGCCACCTGTAAGTGGCTAGCAGGTAATTTCTATCTATGTGGACAGCTATGAGTTAGTTGCGGCTATTGCTGACCTGTCATAAAAGTGTACAGGCTTGGAGACCGCAGCTTGCTGTCACAGGTGACAAAAGCAGTAGCAGGAATCCGATTAATGTCGCTGCCAGTCGCACTGAGCCAAGTCGCCATGCAAATGTAGCCTAAGGTAAAAACGCATACCAACTCAAAATATGCACTTAATTAAAATGCAATATTTTCATTTTACATATTTAAATTTAAAAATGATCACGTACCATAATCCCAGTGTAAATAATAACCCCAAGAGTGCCAATTTACTAAAGGCAAATCCATTTTGCACTACAAGTGTAATTACAAGTGCAAAGTGCACTTTAAATTGCACTGAAAGTGCATTTGGAAGTGCAGTCACTGTAGATCAGAGAGGGACATGCAAGAAAAATAAAAAAAATATTTTAGCTTGCACGTGATTGGATGATAAAATCATCAGAACTTCCCCTCAGCTATACAGCGACTGCACTTCCTGCACTTTGCACTTGTAGTTTGCACTTGTAGTGCAAAGTGGATTTGCCTTTCGTAAATAACCCCCATAGTGTCCTTCAGGCCTCTAGCCAACTGCCATGTACACTTCAGTATTCTCAGGTTGTGTCTCACCACTCATACTAGAGGTAGTAAGCCAGTCAATAGTAAATTGCTTAAAAACATGCTTGAGACAAAAACAGATCAGGCAAAAAAGGTTAAAAAAAAAAAAAAAATTATAAAAAAAAAAAAAAAAATGGCCAGACTTGGACTACTCTGTCTTTTTTCTGCCGTCACTTTTCTACGTTTCTAAGTGACCAAGTCTGGTTCAAGAAAAAAATAAAAATATATTTTAGTTCCAAGAATCTCCGGAACCTTTCCCCTAACTAAAAAAGAAGAGAAAAAAAAAAAAAAAAAAAACTATACAAAAACTTTCAAATGTGAAACCAAGAAATATAGGGGCCTCGAAAGGCAAAGTCTACTAGCAGCGTTTTTAGGAAACTATAGGAACTGTAGGGCAAACCATTGAAATGCATACATAGGTGGATTGTTTTACCTGTTAAAAAGGATATGAAATTCTGCTCTGCCAGTCTTGCGATTTATCTGGCACAGCCCGGGAGGTAGCTAGGGTAACCACATTTACAAATTGCCATTCAGGGACACCCCCTCCCAAAAATCAGCTTGTGCTGTAACGAATCACAGCACAGTGATTGGACAAAAGAGGCGAGATTTATACATTTCTCTAATCACAAGCAGGGGGCGGGGATTGTGCTCCTCCAAGCATTCCCGGCCAGGACAAGTACTGTCACAGTGAGTAAAGCGGTGATGTGGCGGCCTTTTTTGGGGGCATTAGATTGGCCTGGGGGGTGGCTGAGTCAGTTTCCTTCTGGGACACTGTGTTGTCCTGGAATGAAGGTGCCCGGGACAGACCTAAAAAATGCGGGACTGTCCCGGGCAATCCGGGACGCGTGGCCACCCTAGAGGTAGCATATGTTTCCTGTTTCAGCTAGGAAGCATCCTTTGCCACTGCCCTGTCTCCAGCCAGCTCACTAGATACTAAATCAACAATAACACCTCTGTCCAATGAGCATGGAGTGACACAGGAAGCTGTAAAGCTAAATTAGCAAGAACTAGCTTGATCTTAGCTGTGCTGTGCCAGAATTCCAAGACATACATACTTGCATATCCTCCAGACAATAACTATACATGCATTTGTGCGTTTTAACCATTTACCTGGATTTTTTATTTAATTTTTTTAAACAATTAGGTTTTGTTGGGTTTGATTTTTCCCAATTCACTATTTGTATCATGCTGCAATATAAATTAAGACTAGGTATAGCCATTGTAAATATACACCGATCAGCCATTTTATTATGACCACCCACCATACCCGTTCAGGCATGGACTCCACTAGTCCTCCAAAAAGGTAAGCCCCCAGTAGAAAACCCTTTAAAAGGATATGTTCACTGTTTAAAAAAAAAAAAAATTAAATGCACATCTTTTTGTAGGTAAAAAAAAAATAAAAAAAAAAATGAATTTTTTTTTTTTTTTTTTTATTCGGAGCCCATAAAGCTTTGCACCAATGATCAGCAGATCCTGCAAACTGTCAGTGTAAGCTATCTGCTCATAGCTCCTATGAGCAAGCAGTTATACAATGACAGGAAGCATCAATGAACTACCACAGAGCTCACTTGCGCTCTGGTAGTCAATTGAAAACTATAAGCTGTCAGCCGCAAATGCTGACAGTAGCTGTAGTTTGGAGGGTGTATAATGATAAGGGGGCGCTAATTAAATACTAAATTATTAAATAATATAAGGATGCCCTGAGGCAGCTGTAGTTTTCACAGAATCTATGAATGAATGACACAATAGGAAGGCAGAGCCCCACATGGCCGTGTTTGTTTTTAAATTGTGACAGCGAGTTCGGGGAAGTAGCTGCAGCAGTGGAAGCATGTTGCATGTTCCACCCTACAAAACAGGGGGTGGGGGGGGGGGGGACGGACATGCTACATGTTCCCAAAGGTGAATTTATCCTTTATGTTCTGTAAGTTGCGAGGTGGAGCCTCCACTGATTGGACTTGTTTATCCAGTATATCTCAGATGCTCGATTGAATTAATCTGGAGAATCTTGTCAACACTTCAAACGTGTTCTATTTATCTAACCATTCTTGTACTCCTCAGACCAGGCCACCTTCTTTCATTGCTCTGTGGTCCAATTCTGATGCTCACTTACCCATTGTAGGCACTTCTGGGTGTGGACACGAGTCAGCATGGGCACCCTGACCAGTCTGCTTCTACGCAACCCCATACATAAAATGAGATGGACTGTGTGGTCTGACACCTATCAGAACCAGCATTAACTTTTTCAGCAATATGAGCTACATTAGCTCTGCTATTGGATCATACTACACAGACAAGCCTTCACTCCTCACGTACATCAATGATCTTTGGCTGCCCATGACCCTGTCGCTGGTTCACCGGTTTTCCTCCCTTGGACCACTTTTGGTAGGACTTTACCACTGCAGACCGGGAACATTCCGCAAGAGCTGCAGTTTAGGAGTTGCTCTGGGCCATTACAATTTGGCCCTTGTCAAAGTCACTAAAATCCTTACCCATTTTTTTTTTCCTCAACACATCAACTTCAGGGACAACATGTTCACTTACTATACTTAAGATACAGTACCCCACCCACTTTCAAATGCCATTGTAATGAGATAATCAGTGATATTCACTTTATCTGTCAGTGGTCATAATATTACAGCTGATTGGTGTATTTATCAACACATTTTGTTTCATAACATAAGTGATTGTAATTTTTTTTTTTTAATTCTAAGGATTTAATAAAAGCAAATACAGAGTAGTTAATGTGTATAAGGGGAAGTGACCTATAGAAAGCAGACTTAGGTTTCCTGAAATCACATGAAAGATAGATTTTCATTGGTAGACGGGCTTGTGCTTTTTGTCAGTGGCTCTTGCTTTACCGAGTAAACCTCATAATGTGAACAAAAACTTCAGTTACCTGCGGACCGGCTGTGCAAGTTTGCTGCGAGGCACTGGTATGCTTCCTCCTGAAGGCGTGCTAGGTCTGGGCAGTCCACTCCTCATTGGCGTGCTGGCTCTTCCAACGGGACTTGCAGAGCCAGACTGCTGGCTAGGAGGTGGCCCTGTTGGAGGGATGTTCTGTGCAACAGAGGTTGCTTCTTGTGCAATTTGAGAACCATGATTAGACAGGGCCTTCATAGGCTGCCGTAACGCCAGTGGAGAGGGTGCTGCAGGGGAGCGGAACTTGCAAGGGGAAGGTACTGTCCAGGAAGAAGAAACAATGGTTAGTACAGCGTTTACTCTCAGCATGCTCTTCATTTTATGAGCAGTAAAATCACTTTCACAAAGAACAAGCAGAAAAGACTAGTTAGGAGAATCTAGAATTGCACGGGTTCATGTTCTCCAGACATTCTGCTTGGAAAATGTGATAAAATATTTGCGGAACAGAAGCCAAATAAAGCAAATCATGTGGCAAGAGTGTATTAAGAGTACTGAATTAAAATGGCGAGCAACAATAAAAATGCCATATAAAATCCCCGTCTTACATTCGATTACCAATAATAAAACAACACAAGCAACACTGATACACCAATTCAGAAAGCATGCTTCTAACTCTGCACTTCTGTCTGCAATCACCCAAGTATTTACCTGAAAACACAAACAGCCTGTATAAAGTACCATTAAATACCAAGTTCACCTTAGTAAAAAAGTAAATAAATGCACAGGATTTTGTAGGTTAAAAAAATGTGCATTTATTTAGCAGCCTGCAAACTACTCATGACTACTGGATTGTGGGTGCAATATCAGTCACACTCTCGCAGACACTCCGTACACCTCCATACGGGCAGACAATTGAGCGTTTAGGGAGCACTAAATACAGCGCTCCCAAAACCGCCCTGAAGATGCTGCTTGCAGGACTTTTTCTAACGTTCCGCAAGCGCACCGCCCCAGTGTGAAAAGTCACACTGAAATGAATGGGAGGTGGTTTTCAGGCGCTTTCTCTAGTGCTAAAACACCAGAAAACCACCTCAGTGTGAAAAGGGTCTTTGGCTTTCCTGGTGGTTAAGCAGAGGGCAATATTAAAAATGCAGTGATACATTGTAGACAACCAAAATGTTCTTTGTCAGGAATCGGCCACCAGTAATGTAAAATCCAATGACTGGCATTGTTCACTACAGTTTGCTCATCAGTACTGCCATCAGCTATGCCAAGTTGAATAAGGCAGTAAACCACAGCAGTATAACAGCTATTCTATTTCATTGTTATGCTCACTCTAAACTGGCAAAACATAAATGTTATTGGTAACTAAATGCTGCAATAAATCATTGTTCATTTTATTAATAAAGAAGTCAGGAGACTGCGGTGTACTATCCTCCTAGGAGGCCCTGACTACAAAAGATAAATGGGGTCAGGAAAGAAGATGTTCTACTTATCAATGGGTTTACCTAGCAATTGGGTCTTTTAAAAGTACGTTTTATTCCATCACAAAGGGCAAGGACATCAACAGAGCCGGGTTGTTTGTTGTAGAAATAAAGTTCTACAATTGAGCAAGGGAATTTGCCAACAAGCTTTTTTTTTTGCATTTCCCTTACAACGCTATGGGAATGCAATACCAGCCTGCAGGTCAGAATTTTGAAGGATCTCAGAAGCGTTTCAAACCTTTGACGTAAGCCCAAAGTCTGTGGACACAGGTCCTAAAGCAGTTTTCACTTCCAATCGTCTGTACAACCCAACCAACTACACCGTGGTCCATGGTGAGAATTTACTAAAACTGGAACACACCAAATCTGGAGCAGCTGCGCATAGTAACCAGTCAGCATTTACCTTCAACCTGTTTGGTTAGGCGTTGAAAACAACAGCTAGAAGCTGTTTGGTTACCATGTACAGGTGCTACAGATTCTGGCTGCCCCAGTCTTAGTAAAGTCCCCTCTAAGTCTCTGTCTTGGATTAGTGCTACACTGAACGTATATCTGTGAGCATTTTAGTGTCTCAACATTACCTCCTTTAGGGCCTGCAACAACCTGTTTTGCTTTCTGGGTTGTACGTGGCAAATTTATCTGCCTTTTTGATGCTGTTGGAACACAAGGAAATATTACATTTCTTTTAAAAAATAACGATATTGTGGAGTTAATTAGGTGAGGTCAGAGTGGGAATGCATAACATAAAATGTTATGATTCATAGTGGGTTGAGAAAGCCGATGCAGCCTAGAATAAAAAGGCGTGTGTAGAGAAGCGTGGTGGAAATAATAGTTCAGGGTGAAAGCAGCTATTAAGGTTTGCCACTAATAAGTACTATCAGGTAAATCTTTGAATTTTCAATAACGAATGTCAACATTTCGCACCTACAAATAACTGATCAGCTAATACCTAGACCAGTGATTCTCAACCAGGGTTCCGTGGAACCCTAGGGTTCCTCCAGAGCTTGCTAGGGGTTCCTTCGGCATTGGGCAATTTCTGCCTCTCAGATAATTTCCTACTGACACCATTGATCTTTTTAGCTATCTGTAAGGAGGTAATTCTTCCCAATGACCACAAGTGTAAGGACCATCCTTCCCACTGACCATCACACAAAAATATCATGAATTGTAGATTTCTAATTTTTAGCAGGGGTTCCCCGAGACCGGACAACTATTTCAAGGGTTCCTCTGTGTTGAAAAGGTTGAGAAAGGCTGACCTAGACATTTGAAACATTTCTCCAAAAGCAGGAGAAAAATAGAATAAAATAAAATGAGAAAGGAGAGCTGAGGATAGCTCTTAAATGGCATAGAAATTCAGAAAAAGTGAAAGTGAACAGATCCTGGCATAGCGAGCGACCACACATACTACAGTCCAAAGTGCCTGAATGGAGACGGCCATCTTTCTCCACGAACTCTTCAATGTAGTTTGCAGATCCCTCATGTTTCTGGCAAACTCCCAATTGTAAGTAAACTTTTCACTTGTTTTCACCTGATCACCAATATCATATCAGGATACAAGTGCCATCTCCCTTATCTTAAAAACCACCAAACCCAAAAAGGTGCTAAAGAGCTGTTCTTCTCTGCATCCTATAACTCAGTGTTTCTCAACTCCAGTCCTCAAGGCACCCAAAACAGGTCATGTTTTCAGGCTTTCCATTATTTTGAACAGGTGATTTGATCAGTTTCACTGCCTTAGTAATTACCACAGCTGCTTCATCTTATGGAAATCTTGAAAACATGACCTGTTAGGGCGCCTTGAGGACTCGAGTTGAGAAACACTGCTATAACTGAATGTTTGCTCTCGCCTTTGATGACCACACTTCATTTGTCCCAACAACTGCCAAGGACATATTACAGGTTTGGCCAGAGAAGTACAAAGGATAAGCCACCTTCCATTTGCCAAGTGGGCAGACAACAAAGAGCAGAAGCTCTACAAACTGATCTATGGAAGTGTATATCATGAAGCTTAAAAGGGGATTGTAAAGGTTTTTTTTTTCCCATTTAAATAACATGTTGTTATACTTACCTGCTCTGTGCAAGGGTTTTGCACAGGAGCAGTCCCGATCCTCCTCTTCCGGGTTGCCCCAGTGGTGCTTCTGGTCCCTCCTCTTCATCGGGTGCACCCACAGAGAGCCTCTTTTCCAAGGGGGCACCCGCGCGGGCGTGCTCACGAGTCCCGCTGCTGCATCCATTGACACAGACAGCAGGACTTGACCCCGCTCTCGTGACACTGAATTTGATTGACATTAGTGGGAGCCAATGGCTCCTGCTGCTATAAATCTATCCAACGAGGACAGAGGCAGCGGCATTAAAGGTGAAAAACCTTGAGACTTTATAACCCCTTTAAGAATGATCAGAGCTCAAAAGGACGGTCAATATATACACTATATTGTCAAAGGTATGGGAGCGCCTGTCTTTACAGGGTTCAATATTGCGTTGGCCCACCCTTTGCAGCTATAACAGCTTCAACTCTTCTGGGAAGGCTGGCCACAAGGTCTAGGTGTGTGTCTATGGGAATGTTTGACCATTCTTCCAGAAGCGCATTTGTGAGGTCAATAGCTGATGTTGGACGAGAAAACCTGTCTCGCAGTCTCCGGTTGAATTCATCCCAAAGGTGTTCTATCAGGTTGGGGTCAAGACCCTGTGCAGGTCAGTCAAGTTCCTCCACCCCCAAACTCGTCCATCCATGTCTTTATGGACCTTGCTTTGTTCACTGCGAACACTGCAAGCCAGGCCTTCTCATCCAACATCAGTGCCTGACCTCACAAATGCGCTTATGAAAGAATAGTTAAACATTCCCATAGACACACTCCTAAACCTTGTGGACAGCATTCCCAGAAGAGTTGAAGCTGTTATAGCTGAAAAGGATGGGCCAATTCAATATTGAACCCTACGGACTTAGACTGGGATGCCATTAAAGCTCATGTGCGTGTAAAGGCGGGCGTCCGAATACTTTTGACAATATAGTGTAATTGTGTATAGACTGAAATACCAGGACTCATGCTGCACCTGTTCAGGAGAAAGGTGACTCGCCTAGATCAACTCAAAGTTATTTTTTCCAATATTGTGCTGTCCTAACATATGTAATTTTGGTATTCGTAAATTAAAGACTATACAGCAGTTGCAAATCAAAATGGAATACTACTTCACAGGTAATGAAAACGGATGAGACCAGTCCCAGCCTAAAAAAAGCGCCAACATGCCTCCATCCCTAAATATTATGGAAAAACAAAGAGAAAATAGGATTTTTGTACTCACCGTAAAATCAATTTCTCTGACGTCCATGGACTGACACAGCTGGATACTGTAAACGTGTGGGTATATGTCCCTGCTCGCAAGAGAAGATCTAGGCAGAATGTTAGATGTAAAAACATTCTAGAACAAACCAGAGCTGAACAGCCCCGCCCAGGGGGGCGGTCCCTCCGGACATTACCCTCCCACCTGCAGCTAGCAGACCTCAGTTCGTAACAAAGCAGTACAAACCTTAAAAAGGAAGGGTGGGTGCTGTGTCAGTCCATGGACGTCAGAGAAATGGATTTTACGGTGAGTACAAAAATCCTATTTTCTCTTATCGTCCATGGACTGACACAGCTTGATACTGTAAACGTGTGGGACGTCCCAAAGCAGTATCAGAAGGGTGGGAGCGGTAGCAAAGGAACAACCAAAACTTCACTCCAAACAAGCAGAGCTCCTCAACGGAGGAGTTGCGACATTAAACAGCGGCCTGCAATGCTTTGCGGCCGAAGGGAGCATCCAAAGATGCAGCCACATCAACCTTATAAAATCTTGAAAAGGTATGAACGGACGAACAAGTCGTCGCCTTGCACACTTGTGCAACCGACGCTTTATGTCGGAAGGCCCGGGAAGCACCAATTGCCTTGGTGGAATGCGCCGCAACCGGAAAGGGAGGCGCCCGCCCCTTAAGGGCATAGGCCTGTATGACGGTCTGCCTAATCCACCTAAAGACGGTGGCAGACGACACCGCTCGGCCCTGTTTTGGACCAGACACAGATTTCCGAATGGAAACAGTAGCAGACAGGTACACTCGTAAGGCTTGTACCCATCTTAATGTATGAAGCGCAAACTCTCAGGGATGCGATGGGTGAGGACACAAGGACGGAAGAACAATGTCCTTAAGGTGAAAGGCCAAGACCATCCTTAGAAAAGAAGGATGGTCGTGGGCGCAACACCAACATATCCTTATGGAGGACCAAGTAAGGTGACTTGCCGGACAAGGCCAGCAACTCAGACACCCGTCCAACCAAAGCAATGGCCACTAAGGCCAACTTCCAGGACAAGGTCAAGAGAGGAACCTCTCTGATATTCTCAAAGGGATGTTCTTGGAGAACCGAGATGCATCAAAATCAGATCCCAAGTAGGGAGAGGAGGCTTGACAGGGGGGGATCACATGGCGAACCCCCTGCACAAAAGGTGCTAATCAAGGAATGGCCCGGTAGCGGTCGGTGAAAAAGACAGCCCAGGCCGAAATCTGACCCTCAAAAAAGGTATGCAAGGCCAGCTTTTGGGTCACACCACGCTGTAAGAACAGCAAAATCCTGGGAACGGAATACATCCGAGGATGCCACTCAAGTTCCTCGCACATAGCGATGTAAGCCTTCCAGGTACGGCGAGATATCTTTCTGGAGGAAGATTCCCGTGTCAACAACATAGAAGAGATGACCGAATACGAGAGAACTCGGTCCTTCAGCACCTGGCTTTAACAGCCATGCCATTAAAGCCAAGGACTGTAAAGCAGGATGAAGTATGGGATCATGAGACAGAAGGTCCACCCCAATAGGCCGTCGCCAGGAATGTCTGCGACTAGCCGAACTAGATCGGCGTACCAATGTCGCCGTTCCAGAGCACTGGAATGGCCTCAGCCCCTACTCTGCGAAGCCGGCGAGTCAACAACAGTAGCGGAGGGTAAGCATATATCAGGTGATACTGCCCCCACGGGCTTCCAATGCGTCTGACGCGTCCGCCCAGGGGTCCCTGGACCTGACCACGATCTTGCCACCTTGCGAGTGAGTCGAGAGGCCACAAGGTCCACTTCCGGTGCCCCACCTCCGGTAAAGAAGGTGGAAACACCTCCGGATGCAAGGACCCTTTGCCTGCAATGCACACGGCCGACAGGACCATCTTGCAGCGAGATGTATGAAAATCCCAAAGAGACTCCGCAATGTATCGGAGAAGGGAGGCCCCAGTGTACAGGGTGCCTCAAATGTTGGCCAAAAAGGCAACTTGACGGAACTTCCCTAGAAACTCGGTCAGAGGACTAGTACCTCAGCCTCCACAGGTGGCGCAAACCCACCCCGGGCACAGAGACCCTAAAGGCTAAAGCAGTTGTAGTGCACCTGCTAGACGACTGATGGATGAAGCAGAGGCTTTTGCCCAGTCATTGAGCTATAAAAAATGCCAGAGACGCAGCCACTAACGGGCGTAACGCTAACCCCAACCCGGCGAACACAGTCCAAGCCAGCGCTTCTGATCACCACTGAAAGCAGGTGGAAAGTGATACCCCTGAAACCAGGGATCCTTGTGACAATGCTCCATCCAGCAGCTACCCATGGATAGGTGCCGATTGTGCAAACACATAGTTTATACCATGTATTGCGTCAAACGCACAAATGGAGAGTGTGGGAGGAAACCCACCCAGCCACAAAGAGCATAATACCACCACATACGGCGTATGTAGTTTAGTATTTGTGGATAAACCTATTAAACACGTATATACTGTGCCAGCGACGAAGGCGCGCATATCATCGGGGCCTGGACGTAAACCAGCCACGCAGATTGCGTACACAACCGTGTAGGTATGTTAGCCTGCGAATAAACAATTGCACATGTTTATACTGTGCATAGCGCTGAGAATGCGCACACCATTGGAACGCAGGGGAGAAACCTGAGCACCCGGATGAAACCCATGCAGACTGCATGCGCATACCGTGTATGGTATTATAGTATGTGTGCTAAACATTTTGCACAAGCCCATGTGTGCATAGCACCGAAGGCGCGCACACTGTTGGCGCGTGGGAGGAACCGAAGTACCCCACACATACTCAGAGAATGCAATTCCTACAGCTACTGTAAATGTATTTAGTGTAGTGTATAGACATAATGTGTATGTTTACACCGTGTATTGCACCAAAGGCATGCATGTCATGTAGCGTGGGCGGAAACCCACGCAGACTGCATATGCATACCGTGTAGGTATTATAGTGTGAGTGCTAAACATTTTGCACAAGCTCATGTGTGCATAGCACCGAAGGCGCACACACCGTTGGCGCGTAGGAGGTACTGAAGTACCCCACGCATACTCAGAGAATGCAATACCTACAACTACTGTGAATGTATTTAGTGTAGTGTATAAACATAATGTGTATGTTTACATTGTGTATTGCACCAAAGGCATGCATGTCATGTAGCGTGGGCGGAAACCCACGCAGAGTGCAAAGACATACCGGGTAGGTATGTTAGTATGTGGATATCCAATCACACAAATTTAGACTGTGCATAGCGCCGAAGCGCCCATACCAATGGAGTGTGGGAGGAAACCGGAGTACCCGAAGGAAAACCACACAGACTGCCTACACATACCGTGTAGGTATTATAGCATGCGTGATAAACATTGAACATGTTTAACTGTGCAGAAGGCCAAAGGCGCACATACCGTCAGCGCGTGGGAGGAAACCGGAACACTCAGAAGAACTCCACGCAGACAGCACACAGATACCGTGTAGGAATGATAGCATGTGAATCAACATATTGCACATGTTTATGCTGTGCATTTCCATTGGAGCGTGGGGGGAAACCGGAGTACCCGGAGGAACCCCACGCAAACAGTATACCCATACTGTAAACATGTATAATATGTGCAATAAACATATTGAACATGTCTATACTGTGCAGAGAGCTGAAGCGCACATACCATGAGAGTGCGGGAGGACACCGGAGCCCCCGCCAACCCAGAGAGTATAATACATACATATACTGTGAATGTATCTGGAGTCGTGCATAAACATATTTTGTACGTTTATATCATGTATGGCACTGAAACACAGCATTGGAACGTGGGGACAGCCACGCAGACACAGAGACCAATAACACATACATACACTGTGAATGTATGCAGTGTAGAGGTATAGGATGAGTTAAATTATGGCGCAGAGGCGCATAATCTTCTCTGTATCATTCCAACCTGCTTGACTGTGCTGCTGAAGCAGCATGCAGGTAACAGGTAACCTCTGATCCTCAGACCGTGTGTCTGTCAGAGCTCAAATCATTCCCCAGGAAATGGCGGGAAATGTTACCTCAGGTATCACACATAAGGCTCACTGGGACTACAGACATTAATGAATAAAGTCCTCCCTCATCCATGCTGCTCTTGAGGCAGTGTGAGGCAAACAGTGAGGAAACTGTGTAAAAGAAAAGCTTGTCACAGCAATTCCAGCCTGAGAGTGTTCCTCACATCAATGAGATCACTTACAAGCGCCCTGTCATTCACTGACACAGAACTGGAGTCTTCCTCACAAGGGAATGTCCTGTTCATAAACATTAAATATGCAGAGGTCGGGTCCTGAGCATAGTAGCTAGGCCCATATCTGACTCAGAGCACCCCTTCAGTAAAGATTTTTGTGGGGGTAGGGGGCTTATAGCTCCTTTTGCTCGCACACCGCTTCCATTCTGACAGGAATTATTCCAGGACTGCTGACAACTGGTCCATAAGGACCGCAGGTGCAGGAAACATATGAACATGTTTAACTGTGCAGCACTGCCAGTTGCCCCAGGCAAGTGTGGAGAGCAGGTGTATCAGACTCCATAACGCCACCCTCTGAGACCTTATACACTATACAGTGAATATACAGTCCACCCACTGGCTACGCTGAGGAGGGGATACCCGGGAGGACCCACCAACCCTTAAGGACCGCTCAGTCTGTGAGGAGATTGTGAGGGGATTCGCGCCGCCGCCAGAAATAAATGCGCGGCAGCCACAAGAAAATGGCCGCCGGCCGCAGCTATAACTGCGCCACTGAACGCCAAGATGGCCACCGAGCGCGAAATTCAAAGCTCTAATGCGCGCCAATGGCGCACGCAATAATCACCTCACACACCAGAAAAAACTGCAGACATGAGCGCCCAGCCAGGCCAGAGTGACCCCCAAGCACCCCACAGCACAGCACCAGTACAGGGTGCAGAGAGCAGCATAACAGGGGGGAGACAGGGAGAAACCCCCACACACAGAAACACAGCCAGCATGTACTCACCTGCAGTAGGAGAGACTACTTACCCGTCCCTTTCAGGGACCCACTGGCTTGTTTCAGACAGACCTATCACAGAGTCGTACTGCGTAGCTGTCGGCCCGGTCCACCGCGAGAGATACAGTCAGTCAAGTACTGTTCAATCTCGAGAGGACCGCGGGAGCATGAAAGCAACCCGGCCACCCCTGGAGTCATGGGGTATGTCGTGAACTGAGTCTCACGCACACAAGGCGAGGATCAGCGCGCTCGATGGTCGGACAGGGAAGACTACGAGGATACCAGTGTACCCAACCTGTTGCCCAGCCGACAGTTGATTGAAGGTCTCAAAAATAAAATAATAAAATTCCCAAAAGGAATAAAAATTAAAAGTAAAATCTTCCAGGAGACTGGCTCCTGAGAGAGCCACGTCTTCTTCTGCTAGGCAGAAAAAAACTGAGGTCTGCTAGCTGCAGGTGGGAGGGTAATGTCCAGAGGGACCGCCCCCCTGGGCGGGGCTGTTCAGCTCTGGTTTGTTCTAGAATGTTTTAACATCTAACATTCTGCCTAGATCTTCTCCTGTGAGCAGGGACATATACCCACACGTTTACAGTATCCAGCTGTGGTAGTCCATGGACGATCAGAGAAATAGTGGAGTTGGGACTTTAAATGAGGCATAATGGTGTATAAATGGAGTAGGTAGGATGTCATGGTTCCCTAAAACATTGCATAATAAAATAAATCCGTAACCAAAATACATTTATGACACAGAAATGTGATCACAAAAGAGCAATTAATAATAATCATTCATTTAACAACACATGATCAATAACGGTACATGATTAATGACACAGACAGGATAATAAAAAGCATCATCAAATAATGAACACATGATTTATACATGGTAGACATATATTAGATACATAATATGGTATAATTGATAGAATGGGCTTATGTAGAGCATCCATGAATGTATACTCAACGCGTTTCGCGGCCGTATGATGCTCGTCAGGAGTAAGATGCATAGAGGGATTTCAGAGTTAAATGAGTAAAGAGATTAGTTTAGGTGGTTTCTGGGGATCCACTACTCCCCATAGACACAGCAAAAAATGGAGAGAAGAAAGAAAAGGTATCAGGATAACTTACAAGATAGCCCGTATGTTATGGCCACTGTTGGGATAATGAATAAAGAGTTGGTCCGGCATGGATGGCCCCATTACATTTATCCTTTAGTCACTGGTGCATTCTTTTTGTTATAGATATGCTCCTCTATAAGCATTTGACATGCATATAATTCAACCTATTACTACTTTCACTACACTGCCACACACCACTTACCTATTTTGTGGCACATTGCTCTCAATAATTTTTCATATTTTCTCATTCACCTTTCATCATATTTTTATCATATCTTCATACACTTTTTTTCATATAGTTTTTATTATTGTCATTTCTACATTTATCTTTATTATTTTTATATACACCTCTCATATACTCATTTATTTTTTTATGTTTCAATCGTTTTTATTGAAGTTTGACATAAGAAAAAAGGAAAAAGAAAATCTCAGCATTTCATTGTACAGTATTTAACATATCCAGGGAATCATGAATAGATGAGTCCATAACATTGGTGAGTCCCAATAGCATTGCTTAAAATATCCAATATGACCCCCCGATGTGGGCTAAAATACAATAGCACAACAATAAACCATATATGGGCCCACTGTGTCGAGGGCCCCAAGCTCGTATCCTATCCAAGGCCCTATCGGGCATTATACCCGCTGGGCATTTATTTATTTATTTTACTATTTTTTCTCTAATTGCCACATAGAAGTGGTTAACAGTTACACATGCACACATCTCTCAGCGTGAAGGTACGCAGCGACTGTATGGTCTGCCTCCCATGGCTCCCCGAGCATCCTGTTCTGTGGATCTCCCGCCTCAAACCCCGGGTGGGGCCATCCATGCGGGACCACCTCTTTATTCATCATCCTAACAGTGGCCATAACATACAGTCTATCTTGTAAGCTATCCTGATACATTTTCTTTCTTCTCTCAATTTTTGGCTGCATCTATGGGGAGTAGTGGATCCCCAGAAACCACCTAAAACTAAACTCTTTACTCATTTAACTCTAGAACTCTAGAATCCCTCTATGCATCTTACTCCTGCCGAGCAGCATACGGCCGTGAAACGCGTTGAGTATACATTCATGGATGCTCCACATAAGCCCATTCTATCAATTATACCATATCATGCACTAATGTCGACCATGTATGAATCATGTGTTTATTATTTGATGATGCTTTTATTATCATGTCTATGTCATTAATCATGTTCCCTTATTGATCATGCGTTATTAAATTAATGATGATTATTATGAATTGCTCTTTTGTGATCACATTTGTGTCAAATGTATTTTGGTTACGGATTTATTATTTTATTATTCTGCTATATTTTAGGGAACCATGACATCCTACCTACTTCATTTATACACCATTATGCCTCATTTAAAGTCCCAACTCCACTATTTCTCTCATTGTTTTTGCTTCACAGGTAAATCAAAGTTTTTATTGCAAACATAAAATAAAAGTAAAAGCTGCACAAGGTTAGCTACACCAGAGCCATTTTCAGTGTAAATATCAGTGAGGAGCACAGAGGGGAGCAGACTGCAGAACTGGGCACATGCACCACAGCAGCTGGCAAGCACACATGCACACCAAATAAGATCATTGCACTTTAATCTAAAAAGTTTACCATTTCATGTATTTTCACATGCAATATTAACATTTTCGAAAATACTATAAATGCACAATATGCTTTTATATTAATCTAGAAAATGAAGACAGTCACAAGGGTGTATCTACAGGTATTTTAAATAAAATTGTGACACACTCAAGGCAATTCCAACTGTGCAAGTGATAGAAAATGCATGAGCAGAGGTCCATCTCAGTGAACACTGCACGTCAGGCTGATCAGTGGGTCTAGAGATACAAGTGGATGAAGTGATTTGCAAATCCTCAGGATTCCTGTAAAATCTTAACTTGGTCTTGTCCCTACTTATACTCCCCTATTGATCATTTTCTGCCATGGTTGGCCTCACTGACCAACACGGATGATTGTGCAGGGACAAATCCAAACTCAACTCATCTCCGCATCTATAGATCTATGACCAGGTTGAATTGCCTAGTTTCGTCCAAAGTTTAAATTAAAAAAAATGCCTAGTCAAATTCCATGGATTAAATAAGACGGGATTAAAACCATCATCAGGTTTGGATTGCTATCTGGGGCTTGGTTAGAAAGATATCCTAATTTCCTGGCAAGTTTCACCAGATAGGAATTAGGGAAAGTCTGCAACAGGAAACAAATACAAAAAGTTTAGAACTCAAGATAGCTTTCTATTCCTGTGTCATGGTTGCAGATTTTCCCTCACTTTCAGAGCTGGTTTACACCACAAAAATGCACCCCAGATCCATTCCGAATGCGTTTCTGCATTCACGTTTTTGACATGTTCGCATGCATTTTTTTCACTGTACTGGGGTCCAGTACATTTTGGATGTGTTCCAATGTATTCCGGTGCGTTTTTGATGCATTTTACTGCGTTCCAGTCCAGACAAACCTGCGTTAAGCCTCGTACACGATCAAATTTTCATCTAACAAATCAGTGGAATTTTGTGCAAAGGGCGTTGGCCATGAACTTGGTATGCAGACGGCAAAACTCTCAGCCAAACAGAAACTACGCGTTTTTTCAGCTCTTTAGCACCACCCATTGGGCAACTTCTGCTAATGTTGTGCTATGGTTAGCATTGCTTCTGAGCATGCGTGTTTGTACTTTGGATTTTTTTCCGACGGACTTGTGTACACACGATCGGATAATCTGATGGCTCACATTTGTTGTCGGAAAATTTGAAAGCAAGCTATCCAACATTTGTTGTTGGAAAATCCGACAATTGTCTGATGGAGTATACAAACGGTCGGATTTTCCGACAAAACCCTGCCATCACACATTTGTTGTCGGAATCTCCGATCATGTGCACGAACGAGGCTTGAGACTTACCGGTACCAGTAGCTAATTTTCTAGGAAGACTGCCAGGACAGCCTCCGAGACCCTGAGCTCCTACCTCCGGACAGAAAACACATACCCCACTTAAGATAAAAGGCGGTCCTCCAGGCCCACACCTCAGTATCACCAAGGACCATAGGAAGGCACTGGAAGACAAAACACAATCATTACAGCATAATATAAAGCCAGAAAACACATTGGGGGGGGGGGGGGGGTTAATCCCGGCTGTCCTGGAAGACTTCCTAGAAAACTAGTTAACAGTAAGTCCAACTCAGGTTTTCTCGTGTCGTCTTCCAGGACAGCCTCTGAGACGATTCTCAAAAACTTACAATTTAGGGTGGGACCACCGCCTGGGGGGGCCTTACATTCAAAAGGCCTGATCTATGCTTGTAAGCAGATCCAGGCGATAATGCTTCGCAAAGGTAGTGCGCTGTGCTGGGGTGAGGCGATGCGCTGTGCTGGGGTGAGGCGATGCGCTGTGCTGGGGTATACACACACACACACTAAGATCTATCTATCGATAGAGATGATAGACGATAGAGATGATAGACGATAGAGATGATAGACGATAGACGATAGACGATAGACGAGAGCGAGAGAGACATATATATATATATATATATATATACACACACACACACACACATACACACACACACTATATATATATATATTTTTTTTTTTTTCTTGAACATGCAGTATATTTACCGTTTTCTGCAAGGGGGGAGGGGAGGCGAGGTTTGCATAGAAGAGTGTCAACTTCCTCTGACACTGCCGTTGCTATGGAAACCTGACCTGAAACCTACCAACACTGCTTGTGCAGCACTGAGCATGTGCGAGATCTGCAGTAATGAAATCCAGGAAGTAATACAGTCTGGCTTCAGATGCCCACACATAAAAGATGGCCACGGTCTATTTCTAGTTTATAAACTTTCAAAATGCTGTAATAACATAACAAAACGGACCTCAGTTTACAGACTAACTTTACTAGAATACATTAAGCTTGTGTATAATAGAGGTATTTTTATTTTAAAAAAAGTGTAATTTCGGCAGGAACACCACTTTCAGTTTTGCTGTTAGTTGGTGATAGGACTTGGCTATCAAAAGAAGATCGTCCAAATAAGAAATGATCGCGATTTCTCTCAGCCACAAGGGAAACAAGGCCTCCGCTATAATTTTGTAAAAATTCTTGGAGCCGAAGGCAGGCTGAACGGCAGGGCCCGACATTGAAAATAGCGTATCTCTGATCCCATCCCGACTGCCAATCTGAGATATCTTTGAAACGCCGGGTGAATCGGGATATGGAGATGCGCATCTCAGAGATCCAGAGTGGCTATGAAACAATTCTGAAACAGGATGTTTCTCAATGAGAAGATGGAATTAATGTTAAAGTGTTTGTATTTCAGAGATTGATTCAGGGGTCGAAGATTGAGAATTAGGCAAAATTTGCCTGATGGTTTCTTCACCACGAAGACACGTGAATAAAAACCCTGTACTTGTTCTTTACGGGGAAATTGAGTGAGTACTTTCTGGTCCAAAAGATCTCCTATTAGGAAACAGTGCCTCTGCCTATTCCCGATTCTGGGGGTGGCTTGTGACCTGTGGCCATTGTGGATCAGATCCAGAATGTACTTGTTGGAGGAAGTTTCCGCCCATTGTGAGAAGACGCTCCCCAGCCTACCTCCCATTGGGAGAACTGAGACATTGGGTTTTGGCTGGCTTCTGAGGAGGATTGAAGAGTATACCTCCTCTACCTTTGCACTTGTGCCCAGTCCAATGCCTTTTTGGGTGGTTATCCCAGGGTCAGGTTGTGCCTCAGAATACCGGCTTTTTCTTAGCCTCCAGAAAGGCCTCTTTTTTTGTCTGCAGTGCGCTCTAGCACTTCCTCTAGGCCTGATCCAAAAAGATGATCTCCTGAAAAGGGGACGCTGCAAAGGTGCAATTTGGACACCGAGACCCCTGTCCATGTTTTAGCCATAGGGCTCGCCTGGCTGAGTTTACCAAGGCAGCAGATCTGGCAGCCAATTTCACTGACTCTGCTGAGGCATCTGCCAAATAATCCTACAGCTTTAAAAAGGAGAGGAAAAGACTTTAAAATCTGCTGTCTTGAGGTCCAGGGTTACAGGTGTGACTGAAGCTGGGAAAGCCAACATTCCAGATTTCTGGCAACGCAGGTTGCCGCTAGGGCTGGTTTTAGGCTGACCGAAGTAGAATCTCATGCTCTACGCAGTAGGACATCTCCCCGTTTGTCTATTGGGTCTTTCAAAGCCCCAATATCATCAAAGACCAAGTCCGGATGTTTGGAAAGAGAGGTGCGTCCAGCTTTGGTACCTTATTCCAAGGGAGCTGTGGACGGGAAATACCCTAGATTTCCTTGCATGGGACCCCTCATACCTTTCTTCTTCAATCTCAAGGGTGTTGTAAATGGCCTTAAGCAGATATTCTACGTCATGAAGGGACAATTTATATCTGGAGGAGTCGCACCTCTCCTCTTACATCATCCTCTGAAGCCAAATTGGCCTGTGAAGAGGCTTGGGATCTTGGATCCTCCTCTGGGTCCTCTCTCTCCCCCCCCCCCCCTTGGGTTTCGTGCGCATTTTTTCAGCACTAAAAATGCATGCACCGTGTTTTCCATGTATTCCAATGGTTCTTGTTGGCTCAAGTTCACACCATGCAAGTCAGTTTCCGGTGCAGAAACTGACTGCATGGTGTGAACTAGAGCCATTGGAATACATGGAAAATACTGTGCATGCATTTTGTGCAGAAAAAAAAGCACACGGAACGGAACTGCGTCTGGTGTGAACTGGCCCTTAATCTTTGACAGATGACAAAATTTTGTTACATTCAGTTACGGATTAGTCCTTTACGAGACTATCGACACAGCTATAGCATAAAGGCTTTTCCCACGCAGAGCTTAGGCTAGACGCACAAATGGTATATTTTCTTTTAGGGGCCACATGGTTTTTGGTCTCTTCTAAAGATGCAGCACAAAGAAGCCCACAAACAGTTTGCTGAAGACAAGCAGACTAAGGACATGGATTACTGGAATGTCCTGTAGTCTGATGAGACCAAGATGAACTTATTTGGTTCAGATGGTGTCAAGCGTGTGTTGTGGCAACCAGGTGAGGAGTACAAAGACAAGCGTGTCTTGCCTACAGTCAAGCATGGTGATGGGAGTGTCACGGTCTGGGGCTGCATGAGTGCTGCCGGCACTGGGGAGCTACAGTTCATTGAACCATGAATGCCAACATCTACTGTGACATACTGAAGCAGAGCATGATCCCCTCCCTTCGGAAACTGGGCCGCAGGGCAGTATTCCGGAATGATAATGACCCAAACACACCTCCAAGATGACCACTGCCTTGCTAAAGAAGCCGAAGATAAAAGGTGATGGACTGGCCAAGCATGTCTCCAGACCTAAACCCTATTGAGCATCTGTGAGGCATCCTCAAACGGAAGCTGGAGGAGCGCAAGATCTCCAACATCCACCAGCTCCGTGATGTTGTCATGAAGGAGTGGAAGGGGACTCCAGTGGCAACCTGTGAAGCTCTGGTGAACTCCATGCCCAAGAGGGTTAAGGCAGTGCTGGAAAATAATGGTGGCCACACACACAATATTGACACTTTGGGCCCAATTTGGACATTCACTTAAGGGTGTACTCACTTTTGTTGCCAGCTGTTTAGACATTAAAGTCTGTGTGTTGAGTTATTTTGAGGGGACAGCAAATTTACACTGTTATACAAGCTCACTACTTAACATTGTAGCAAAGTGTCATTCCTTCAGTGTTGTCACATGAAAAGAGATAATAAAATAGTTACAAAAATGTGAGGGGTGTGCTCACTTTAGTGAGATACTGTATCTTCAGGCTTTTTATGCCAATTTCACCGGTTTATGGTGTACCCGAAATTTGAAAATGCGATCAATGCTTCAAATAAAACATAGGAGTTGATGTGAAGTTCTTTCATGCTGCTACAAGCAATAGTTTATAGCAGTGGTGAAACTAAATCCCAACCTGCAAAAAAGTAATCAATGATAATGACTGTCAAACATCTCACAATGTGATCTCCAGACTGAAAGCACTACTCCTTGAAGTACACCTTTTATTTGAGGTCTACGGACAGCTGACAGATGTGACCACACAGTTCATCTACTGTAGGGGTCCTGGATTTACTGTTCTGAAGGTCTGTCCTACTGGACTTTTAGAATGCAAAATCAAGGGGGGAGAAATGGCACCAACCCCAAACCTCCTTTAACATTTGAGTGCTTGCTGATCACATTACCAAACCATTATTATGGTTTAGAACACCTAATATTATATAACTCGGTAAGCAATGTGAAGCTACACAAATTTTTACTTACTGGAAGTGCTCAGCGCTCGGGAGGATCCTCCATTTGGAACCTGCAGATTTGACTCACAACTTCTGCTGTTTTTTACAGCATCTGTGGTCTGAATGCCTGTCGCCTTGGAGAGATTTGGAAGACTCCGTCTCAGTTTCTCTGTGCAAACAAAATACAAACAGTATATAAGTAAAGAGTGCTGAGCAGCATACAACAGTAAAGCCCTGTACACACGATCAGATTTCCGATGCAATCAAATCCAATGGATTTTTCCATCGGAATTCCGATGAAGCCGACTTCCATCAGTCTTGCCTACACACCAGCCAAAATTCCGACCGTCCCAAACGCTGTGACATACAACACGTACGACGGCACTATAAATGGGAAGTTCAAATCCAATGGCGCCACCCTTTGGGCTGCTTTTGCCGATTTTGTGTTACCGCGTGTTAGTAAAAGTTTGGTGAGAGCCGATTTGCGCTTTTTAGTCCGTTACAGCATGACGAATGTGCGATCTCTATTACAAACACTAGTTTTACCAGAACGAGCGCTCCCGTCTCCTAACTCAGTCTGAGCAAGCGTGGGTTTTTTCTCCGATTGGAGTTCCACACAGACGATCGTAATTTCCTATAGTTCCCCCCCCCCCCCATCGGAAAAATTTAAAACATGTTCTATTTTTTTTTTCACCGACGGAAAGAAGTCCGATGGGGCCCACACACGATCGGTCAAACTGATCGTGTGTACAGGGCTTAAGAGGTCAAGTAAAAGATAACTGAACAGATACAAGTCTATTTTTACCTATGCAAGAAAGATGGACAGTCATCTCATATATACCAGTTCTCACATCTTTAATGCTGTCTACATACTTTGCTTGGCTGATAACCTGGCTTGGAATACTGATGAGATCTTGCATCAATTACTTTTCTGTTTTGCTGGCTGTCACAGAAGCCTTAGAGCTTCAGTCAGGAAATTACTGAACCATCTGATAAAAGGTGGGTGTGGGGAACCCTTTTCCCAGAAGATGACAGTTCCAGGAGCAGAACGGATGGCAGGGAGGGGGATCACACACACTTCATTTTAGGACTTATCAGTCTACAAAGTGCTATAATAGTGCAGCATAACAGCAAACTAAATAATGATGGGAATATTCTACCCAAAGTTCTGATGTGAGAAAGCGTAAGAAAACGTCCCAGCTGCTTCAAAGCTTGAAATTCCAGCACAGTTTGATTGCCTGACTTGTGTGGTTAGAGGAATTCCCAGACATTACACAAAGTAACCGAGAGTGCAAGACATCACAAAGTCGATTACAGCAATTATAAACATTAAACCCTTACTCAAGCCAAAATATGTGTTTTCCCCTAATTGAAAATAAGGGGAAGAATTTAAGTTGGTTAGGGTTTTGCTTCTTTCTGTAACCCCATCGGGGGAAATCTCCCTCTCCTCTTGTAATGCCTGTGCAAAAGAAAGGGGGTTCAGACTTTACCAATACAGAAAGCAGCAATAATAACACCATCAAAAGTTCTAACCTTCATTCTGCAAAAAAATGTGTTTTTGTCTTTCCCAAAAAGAGGGCTTTTTCATTACCTTTCCTGACAAGGAGTAGGGGGACATCTTCCCAGCATTGACACAGATGGTCAAACCCTCCCTCACTTTACCAAACAAAGAATGAAAGCAAATCCACAAACCAGCAAAGCGCACTACAAGACCCAGCTTCTAACGTCCAGTGTCAGTAATATCAATGAGATTCACTCCAATCGGAATCCTAATCCAAATCAGGATAGTCAGGGAATGCAACAGGAGGATCCTGCAGCTTCCAGAAGAGCTCCGTGATGATCAAAAAGCAGCACAAGCAAGAAAACAGGGAGCAGGACCCTCATCTGCATAACAGTATTCATGTATTAACAGAAAAAAAAAATAGCACTTAGTTAAAATTCTTGGAAATCAAAATGTCCTGGCTTTGCATCACAGGGACCCGCTCTGACAGCTGTCAAAAAGCCACCAATATACAGCATTTAGTGCCGCTGCCTAATGCCTCGTGGTAGCCTCTATGTGTTGGTGGAAAGTGAGGGGCAGTAACATGTTTCGAAGGACAACTCTTCTTTCTCAAACCTGCCCCTACAGGTAACAATTGGACTTGAGGTTTGAGAAAGAAGGGTTGTCATTTGAAACATGTTACTGCCCACCTTTTTCCACCATCATGTAGAGGTCACCACAAGGCAGTGGCACTGGATCTGGAGTTGCCGTTATCTCCTGTATACCTTCACCTTGGTGATTCCTAACACTTTTGCTAAATTTCTAAGAATTTTAACAGTAAGCGTGCTATTTTTTTCTTTTAATAAATGATTACTGTTATGCGAATAAGGATCCCATACTACTGTTTTTTTGTCACTTCACCAAACAAAATGTTTGGCTGGACGTAAACGGGACAAGCATGTGAACTAATAAAAAAAAAATGGTGCCATCATCGCAGTGGATTTAAACTTCTGCCGTTCAAAGTAAGTAGCTGTTATTCAAGCTGCTGCCAAGATTTTATTTATGAAAAGAGCTTCAGGTGACCCCATATTCTGCTGACTAGAAAGAATCTCCTCATGAAAAACTACCTTAAATCAATCCTTTAAGACTGCGGTCCTGAGCAAAACTACGCTGCTCCGAACAGTGGTAGCCTTAGATGATTGCTTCAGCTGTTAAAAGCTGATCACCATAGGATTGTAACTGACAGGGTCGTCAAACATTATAAGGGAACAAGTGATTGGGAGTTTATACTTCCTCTGTGAAAGTAAAAATCCTCTCAAATAGGTTCACATAACACGGAAATCCTAGAATAATGGATATCCATTAGAAAGTACATGTGTTTTTTTGTTTTTTTTTAAACCGTAATTTACCTTCATTTTTCACCACATTTGTCTGCAAGTCTGTGGTGTGCCCCTGAAGGGAAAGGCGGGGTTGCTGTAGACGGCTAAGCATGGGTTGAGGGGATACACCTCTGTAATCCAAGCTGCGTGCCGGAGACCTGGAGCGTGGAGAGTTCCTGGGAGACTGTCTGGGAGAGGGGCGAGGAGAGTGACGTGGTGAGGGTGAGAATCTGCTCACAGGCAAATGACCTGAATGGTGACTTCCTTCTTCGTCATCTTCTAAGCTCTGAGCATCAAGTTCCTGGTCACTATACGCCCCTCTTTTCATGGAGTGACACGATGAACCAGAGCTGCGACGAGAAGCTGAAGCTGCATACTCTTGTCGAAGACCTTAATGTAGAAAAGGAAGACACTTTGTGACCCAGCAGAACCTTCCACAAATAACACAATATTTCTCTAAAACAAACTATAAGCTTGATAGCAGTTCACTACTATCTGCAGTACTTTTGGAGCTATGAAACTTTGACCATTTGCTCCTTTTTTTCCCCAGCACAGATCAGGCTCTCTTAAGCACTATATAAGCTTGGAAAAAAAACAAAACAAAAACAAAAAAAAAACACTGCATTTACTGAACCCTAAACCCACAATCCTGTCCATTATTACAAGACCACAACTGTCCAGTGACACGGATTGCTAGCCTCTTGGTGTTACATTGACACCGGAGTAGCTTTTTGACTTGACTAAAAAAGTAATCGCACTTGCCGACATTGTTGACTTGACTGGAAAATACTCGCACTTGCCGACATTGTTGTGTCAGCATTGTAAAAGTATCAGTGTGAAATACGTAGGCCAAGTGTGAGGAAAAGTCATGAGGGTATGGTTCATTAAATTGGTTATAAAGCCTAAACATTTTTTACCCTAATGTATTCATTGCATTAAGGTAAAAAAAAAAAAAAAAAAAAATGGTTTAGGCATCTGTATTGTCCCCCTCAACTCCCCTCTATACTACCTACCTGAGCTCTCATTTGGTCTAGCGCTGTGCCTGTCTGCAGCTATTCACTCCTCTCAATTCCTGGTTTTACTGGCTTTACTGAGGCAGCCGGAGCAATTAGCAATGGCAAGTAAGGGGGGGGGGGTTGGTCCCGCTGTCTGTGTCTCCATAGATGCAGACAGCTGGGCTTGGGAGCGAGTCTGCACTAGTGCCCCCATAGAATGTGGTTATTATGTGTACATGCACACAGAGGCTTTTATTAGCGTTTTCTGGCTGGAAAAATCCCCCAGAACTGGTTTTGAGAGGAGTTTTTGAGCTGTAAAAACGATCTAATGCCAGTAAACACGGTAAAACGCAGCTAACCAGTGTTTTTGTTCACAGCCTGTGTTTTCTTGCTAAACAATGCTGAAAAAAAAAAAATATGTGACAAAACGTTAATGCAAAAAAGAAACCTTAAGTTTTTTACGCGGCAGCGCTACTGGCGTTTAACCTCTAGTGTGCATGAGGCCTCAAAAAAGGAACCCTTCAACATGCAAAGCACATATACAGGCTTTAACAAATCAGGGTGGACAAATTTAAGTGAACCCGCCCTGGTCTAAAATGTTGCTAAGCTTACATCAGTGATGAAGCAGTGGCACCCTTTGTTACCTGCAAAATCAATCCGTGTGTCTCTACATAGCCCCTTGCTTCCCAGGACTGAGCTGCACAAGACCTTACAAGTCGAAAAAAAAAAGTACAACGAAAGTCTCCTGTAAAACATACATATACCAAATCCCATTACTATGTGACGCTCAAGCCTCACAAAGTAAAACAAAAAAAATAGGATTTTTATACTCGCCGTAAAATCCTTTTCTCCGAGTTCATGAACGGACACAGCCTTAATCTTGACAAAGTGGCTATTCGCCTTCATTTAGGAGTGACTAGGCAGAAACTTATAGAAAGCATTAAACACATCACACACCATACAGTCCCACCCAGGGGGCGGTCCTACTGGGTATAATAACCCCTCTCTCTGCATCTCGCAAATCAGTTCCTCAAAAAGCAGTACAAACATAAAAAGGAGGGGTGGGTGCTGCGTCCGTCCATGAACTCAGAGAAAAGGATTTTACGGCGAGTATAAAAATCCTATTTTCTCTTTTGTTCATGGACGGACATGGCCTTAACCACTTCAATACAGGGCTTTTTGTACCTATTCAATACCGGGCCTATTTTGGCACTTCTCTCCTACATGTACAAATCATCATTCTTTTGCTAGAAAATTACTCAGAATCCCCAAACATTATATATGTTTTTTTAGCAGACACCCTAGGGAATAAAATGACGGTCATTGCAACATTTTTTCTTGCACAATATTTGCGCAATAATTTTTCAAACGCCTTTTTTTTTTTAAAAAAAATGGTTTCATGAATTAAAAAATAACAAAACAGTAAAGTTAGCCCAATTTTTTGGGAACATATGAAAGATAATGTTACGCCGAGTAAATAGATACCTAAGATGTCACGCTTTAAAATTGCGCACACTCATGGAATGGCGCCAAACTTCGGTACTTAAAAATCTCCATAGGCGACGCTTAAATTTTTTTTACAGGTTACCAGGTTAGAATTACAGAGGAGGTCTAGTGCTAGAATTGTTGCACGCGCTCTAACGCACGCGAGAAAAAGAAACCCTGGACTGCCGCACTCTGTATAGACAGTTATTTATTCCAAAATTTCAGGTAAAAAATCCAAATTCAAAATAAATCCATAAATCCAAAACAACAAATGCAGATGGTGTGCATGCAGGGAAGGGTGGCTAACGCGTTTCACGTCACGAATTGACGCTTACTCATAGCTATGAAGCTATGAGTAAGCGTCAATTCGTGACGTGAAACGCGTTAGCCACCCTTCCCTGCATGCACACCATCTGCATTTGTTGTTTTGGATTTATGGATTTATTTTGAATTTGGATTTTTTACCTGAAATTTTGGAATAAATAACTGTCTATACAGAGTGCGGCAGTCCAGGGTTTCTTTTTCTCCCATGCATCAGTGCAGAGCCAGCACCTGTGTGAGTGACCGGGCGGAAGCAGCTATTTGGTGAATTCTCAAGCTTTTGAGCGGTACGTTTTTCCTTTGCTCTAACGCACGCGGCGATACCTCACATGCGTGGTTTGAACGGCGTTTACATATGTGGGCGACTTACGTGTGCATTCGCTTCTGATCGCGAGCTACCGGGGACAGGGGTGTTTTAATATTTTTTTTTTATTATTTATTTATTTAACTTACTTATTTATTTATTTTTTACAATGATTTTACTTTTTTTTTTTTTTTTGATCACTTTTATTCCTATTACAAGGAATGTAAACATCCCTTGTAATAGGAATGTGTGTGACAGGTTCTCTTTATGGAGAGATGCGGGGTCAATAAGACTCCACATCTCTCCTCCAGGCTGGAAAGCATGAGATCAGTGAAAATTTTTTCACTGATTACATACTTACAGCCGCAACGGCGGCTTTGTTTACATTTTTGAGACCCGGGCGTGACGTCATCACATCGCGCCCGGGCCTCCGACGATCATAGAGATGACTGGTGACCATCTGGTCACCAGTCATCTCTATGCTCATCACGTGACTCCACCAACGATGCCGGAAGATTCGCTCCGGGTCCCCGATCGCACGGGGGAGCCCGGAGAAGCACCGGATGGCGGCGGGAGGGGGGGGTGTATCCTCCCGCCGCCTATAAGAACGATCAAGCGGCGGAACCGCCGCTATGATCGTTCTTATGGTGCACAGAATCGCTGGCACTTCAAAAGGATATCTGAATGATGCCTCTAGCTGCAGGCATCATTCAGATATCCCCCTACAAAGCCGAGGACGTCATATGACGTCCACCCAGGATGGGAGATCCCATCTGTGGACGTCATTTGTCTATGGCTGGGTAGGGAAGTGGTTAATCTTGAGAAAGTGGGACGTCCCAAAGCAGTGTCAAAAACGAGGGGTGGGAACAGCATTAAAACAACTTCAGCCCAAAACAAAACAGAGCTCCTCAACGGAGGAGTTGCAACTCTAAACAGCCACCTGCAACACCTTGCGGGGCGAAAGAGGCATCCGAAGGTGCACTCACATCAACTTGTAAAGTTTAGTGAAAGTGTGAACGGACGTCCAGGTCGCTGCCTTACACACCTGGGAAACAGACGCTTGATGTCAGAAAACCCAAGAGGCACCTCTTGCCCTGGTCGAATGCGCCGGGAAAGGGAGGCACCCGACCCTTTATGGCGTAAGCCTGATCACGATCTGTCGGATCCACCTCGGAATGGTGGCCAACGAGACCGCTGGGCCCTTCTTGGGACCAGCCACCGAAACAAACAGTGAGTCTGAACTCCGGAATGGAGCCGTAACAGATAAAGTATACTCTCAGAGCTCGAACAACGTCCAAGGAATGCAACGTCGTCTCCTTAGGATTCGACGGATGAGGACACAAGGATGGCAGTACAAAGTCTTCCTTGAGATGGAAGGTCAAAACGACCTTAGGAAGAAAAGAAGGTTGTGGACGCAGCACCACCTTATTCCTTGTGGAAGATCAGATAGGGAGCCTTGCATGACAAGGCTGTCAGCTCAGAAACCCGTCAACTGACATAACAGCCACCAAAAGGACCACTTTCTGAGAAAGTGTCAACAAGGGAATCTCCCTGATGTTCTCAAACTGTGGTTTCTGAAGCACCGAGAGGCCATGCCATTAAAGCCAGTGACTGTAAAGCAGGATGGCGTATGGGACCTTGCAACAGCAGGTCCTCTCATATCGGTAGACGCCAAGGGACGTCTGCTATACAAGCCCCATGGAGGTAGTGAAGGGTGGACCGGAGGGGCCGCATGCCGAACCCCCTGTACAAACATTCTAACTAGAGAGTGAGTTGCCAGGGGTCGTTGAGAAAAAAAAAAAAAAAAGACAGCCAGGGCAGATATCTGCCCCTTAAATCGTACTTAAAGCAAGCTTTTGGTCCACCCCGCGCTGTAAGAACAGCAGGACTCTGGAAACCAAATAAGTCTGCGGATTCCACCTCATTTCCTCACAAATGGATATGTAGGTCTTCCAAGTGCGATGGTAAATCTTCCCTGCTACCAGACGCACTAGGTCGGCCTACCAAGGACGCCGAGGCCAATCCAGAGCAATTGGGATCATTGGAATCCTCTGTCTCCAGTCTGCGAAGCAGATGAGGAAGGAGTTTCAGAGGAGGGAAGGCATAGATTAGCCTGTACTGACTCCACGGTGCCACCAACGCATCTGTCGCGTCTGCCCATGGGTCTCTTGACCTGGCCACAAACCTCAACACCTTCTGATTGAGTAGAGAAGCCAGGAGATCTACGTCTGGCATGCCCCCTCTTTGGCAAAGGAGCTGAAACGCCTCCGGGTGTAGAGACCATTCTCCATGGTCCAGCCTCTGGCGACTCCACCTGCCAGTTTTCTACGCCCGGAATGTATACGACCGACAGGGCCGGTACGCTCCTTTCTGCCCACCTTAGGATGTGAGCGACCTCTGATGCTGCACTGAGCTTCTTGTTCCTCCTTGATGGTTGACATACGCCACCGCCGTGGCGTTGTCTGACTGGAAGCCCCTGTAGCCTCTGAGACCATGTGGAGAGGCACAGCCTGATCGCCCGGAGTTCCAGGACATTGATCAGCAAGTGGGATTCTTCCGGAGTCCAGTGACCCTGTGTCGACTGAACCCCCCCAGACTCCCCCCCAACCGGTAAGGCTGGCTTTCGTCGTGACCACCATCCAGTAAAAAGGAAGGAAAGACTTCCCGGACAGAAGTGCCGGTGATGTCAGCCACCAAACTAGGGAGGTCCTGACTAGGTGGCTCATCCGGATTTGACAATGGGATGATGGGCCCTTCTGGACAGAACGACCTTCTGTAACACTCGCATGTGAAAATTGTGCATACGATACCGCCTCGAAGGAGGCTACCATGAGGCCCAGGACTCGCATGCAAAATCGGCGTGACGACCATCTTTGGGATGTCAACTGCCGCACCACAGCCCGAAGGGTCTGCAACTTCCCCATAGGGAGAAAAAACTTTCGCCTCCGAGGAGTCCAGAATCAACCCCAGATACACTAGGAATTGTCGGTACCAATACTGACTTCTGAGTGTTCAGCACCCAACCAAAGTATCGGAGGGTCTGACAGGTTATAGACACGCTCACCTCTAATTCTGGAGTTTGAAGTGGCCCTCAGAAGAAGATCGTCCAAGTAGGCCACGATGGCTATGCCACGCTGTCTTAGTAGGGCCAGAATCAGGGCAAGCACCTTGGTGAACACCCTCGGTGCCGATGCCAGGCCAAAGGGGAGAGCCACAAATTGGTAGTGGTCTTCCCCGGCCGCAAAAGCGCAGACCTCTCTGATGCCTGGTGCATATGGGGACCTGCAAGTAAGCGTCCTTTATGTCCAATGATGCCAGAAAATCCCCCAGAAGGAGGGCAGCGATAACAGAGCGAACCGACTCCCTCCGGAATCTTTGTACCTCCACAAGGCAATTGAGGGCCCCGAGATCCAAGATTGGATGAAACCCCTCCTTTGGTACTGCGAACAGATTTGAGTAAAACCCCCGAAACCGGTCCTGTACTGAAACAGGAATGATCACCCTGTGTATCAGCAGGTCTTGAACCGTCCTATATAGGGCTTCCCGACGAGTCGGCTGAAGCTGGCAGTTAGGGGAAAAAAAAAAAAAATCTGTTCGGTTGGCGAGAAAAAAAAAAAAAACTATCTTGTACCCTGAGGAAACTACTTCGCAAATCCACCGGTCGGAGATCTGAGCTGTCCACAAGGTCGCGAATTCACGAAGACGTCCCCCCTACCCGAGAGGTGGGTGGGGACAGACCTTCATGCGGACGTAGATTTGTTCGCAGGCTTGTTGGGGCTTGTGAAACCAGGGACGCTTCTGTCCCTCAGCAGGCGCTTTATCGGCCTGGGATCATTTACTTGCCACACTAGGCAGACGAAAGAACCGCTTGTGCGCGGTGAAGGAGGGCTCTTGCCAACCACATGGCTCCTTACCCTTTTTGGATTGTGGGAGCAGCGTGCTCTTACCTCCTGTGGCATCTTTAATAATGTCATCCAGGGATGCTCCAAAAAGTCTGTCGCTCTTAAAGGGCAAATCCATCAGGGCCTTCTTGGAAGATTGGTCCGCCGACCAACCTTTTAGCCAGAGCAGAAGACGCAACACCTCCGCATAGCTGGAGGCTCTGGAGAGCAGAGGAATAGTGTCCAAGGCTGATTCGCAGACAATTTTAAGGCCCTGTATCAACTGGTCGGCCATAGCCACCTCGTCCAAGGGAGCCTCCTGTGCTTTAAACCAATGGAGCAGCATCTTTGCCCCTTCAGTGAGTGTCTGAAACACCAGGGCCCCAACCACCATTGGGCGCACAGCCGAGCCCACCACCATGTATAGGTAGCGGGTGATCACTTCAGCCTTCCTGTCTGCAGGATCCTTGAAAGCAGGCGCCCCTTCCACCGGAATTGTGGTTACCCTGTTTAATCTGGACACCTGAGGGTCCACTATCAGAGGAGAGGTCCATTTTTTCAGGAAACTCCTCAAAAGAGTAACTCACCGCCAAACCTTCTGTGGTTTGTCCCACTCCTTGTATTAAAAGCTTGTCTAGATAAGACGCACAAGGAAACACCTTAGCAGTGCGAGTCGGCTTTACTGAACCCGAAAGGGACCGACGCCTCTGGCGTTTCTGCCCGCTCCTCTATCTTTAGAGTAACCCACACTGCGGTGAGGAGGTCACCTATCAGAGCCTTTCTGCGTGCTGACCCGGAGTCATCATCACTGTCCAACCAGCCACGGTCCGCATCCTCTAATACGTCAGAACCAGGGCCATGAGTCGTAGCTAGGCCCGGCTCCGTATCAGAGATGTCCCCAGAAGATGGCAGGGATAGGGAGCACTTTTTACCCCCCCCCCCGTGTTCCTACGCGCCGCTTCCACCTTGGCAACAAACCAGGATGCTGACATAGCGTCTGACACAGCGGGTGTAGAAGCACCAGATGCCAATTCAGGTGAATCAGGGGGAGAAGCGTCTGCTTCTGATGCCATGCTGACCCACACACCCAACAAGGACTCCAGTCAAGGTACCAACAGCCCACCCTCCTAGCTGTCACAGAGACAAGGGGTTCCCCCCCCAGAGGACTGACCACCCTTGAAACAGTCATACGGCTGCTGTCCGCTTCCTAGTTGAGCTGCTTCCCGTCAGCTGCAGCATGTGTCTGTAAGCTTGCGCCGTTTACATGCTGTTAAACGGCGTTGACCGCGAGAAAATGGCCGCCGTGCGGCAGGTAGAGGCCAAACACAGCATGGATCACAGGCAAAATGGCCACGGAGTGGCAGATAGAGGCCAAACAGCGCGGACAACAAAAACATGGCCGTCAGCGCAGATCGAGGCCAAACAGCATGGATCACAAGCAAAATGGCCGCCGACAGCATGGAGCAGAACACACAGGTAAGCAAACTTTTCATGACAGCTCATAACATTTGGTTAGGGGACGTACATGCACAGTTCCCACACAGGTGGAGCCCCCCCAGGTGAACCCCTGGCCCCAGCAGCCAGCCTAGCTCAGAGAGCCTAGGGAGGAGGGGAGGGAGGAAAGGAAAAGGATAGTACCCCTTACTCAACCACCTCAGGAATGCCCAGCTATGTCTTCCTGCCGAAGCAGGGGATTACTACTTACCCTTCCTGCTTGGATTGTCCTGGAAGCATCCCAGACAGACCATCTTCCGCATGGTGATGGAGGTGACTGTCGGCCCGGCTGCTGCAACTCGGCCCTATAGACCGGTCATATGCATGCCCTGGAGCGTGTAGCTCACCGGCAGTCCGTAGAGCGACGGGCATGTCGTGGACGACCCAGCGCGTAGCTAAGGACGGCACACGCTCGATGGCCAGTTGATCGAAGATCACAGGAACAAAAAAATGAATTAAAAAGCAAATAATAACATTTCAATTTGAAATAAACCTCCAGGCCTATGGGCCCGAAGGGAGCCATGTCTTCTCCTTAGCTAGGCAGAAAAAAAAAAAAAACTGATCTGCGAGATGCAGAGAGTGGTATTATACCCAGAGGGACTGCCCCCTGGGCGGGACTGTATGGTGTGTGATGTGTTTAACACTTTCTATAAGTTTCTGCCTAGTCACTCCTGAATGAAGGCTAATACCCACTTTGTCAAGATTAAGGCTGTGTCCGTCCATGAACAAAAGAGAAACTTCCTTTAGCTGCCCTGAGCCAGATCCTCCTTCATATGTGTCCCACACACTCCCCTCTCCCAGACACTGCAGATCACAGCGAGGGGTTTCAGCAATATATGCAGTGATGTTGCTGTCAATCCAGAAAGCAGTGGGCAAGGCTAGGTGCGGCCGGGTGCAGATTCAGAACGTACAGGCTTGTGAATTAGCAGTGACAATGCTGACTGCCATTTTTTCATCCCATTGTAGTGCAAACAGGCACAGCCTACATGAAAGTGGCAGCACCACTCTGAACTCAGGAGTAGTGCAGCATTATCCCCACAGATCATAGGAAACTGCATTAGGTGGACTTCACAGGCAGGATTAACAGGTATTAAAGGACTCTGCAGGGGGACTAAGAAAATGTGTAAGTGCAGATGTACTTAAAATAAGATCTGCAGCACCTAATTTATAATGTCACAACACTACTTTAATCTCCTCTCCCTGTCATGCATTTGTGAAAGGCCTCATACACAGATTTTTTATTTACAAGAGTCCATTATGTTCAGCTGACATTGTGTGAGAGACTTAATCCAAAGTTAGTGACATAACGATACAGTCCACAAAACGTGACATAATAAAATGAAAAAAAAGGATAGATTTCTAATAAAATGTTCCATACTCACTTTCTTCCTGCATCCGGGCCAATATCTGGACATCTGTGACATCATTTAGCTTGTAATTTGAACCTACGGAGTCTTCGTCCATCTCGGATGTACTGAGCTCACTGTCCACCGAGGATTGTGGGCTGACAGGAGGGGGGTTTCTGTCCGATGAGCTTTTATACATTCCTAGTGAAAAAAAAAAAAAAAAAGGCTCAGTTCAGCTAAATAAAAAATAAAAAAATTCTAACCAATATCGGACACTTTCTGCCGTATACAGATTATGCATTTAACCCACTTAAAGCAAATCCCTCCCTTCAAGTCTTTTTAGCAGGATAGGAGGACTTTTGTCACATTTGAAATTTTTCAGGGTTGACTAGTTCGTATATTAAAAAGTTAACCTTACACAATCAGATCTCTCTGTCCAGGTTCACACTAGCGCAATCTTAGACATTGCATGTGATTCGCACCCGCACTGCAGGTGCCGATCACATGCAATGTCTGAGATGCATTAACTTTGCAGTAAAAAAAAAAAAAAAAAAGTGCAGGGGGGACCCCCCCCCGAAATCGGATCGCATTGTACGTTCTCACCTATGCGATCCAATCCCTGTGTGAGTTCACATTTCGCACTGCGATCTGTGAACTGATCTGTGGGTTTCATTAACAATGTATTGACACCCACAGCGGTTCGCAGAAGGTAGTGTGAACTGCCTGCGGGAGAGGTGCGATGCGGGAACTAGCGCAGTAATTGCGCTGGTTCCCACATCGTATCAGGGCCGGTTCACACTGCTGCGATGCGGGAACCCTGCGAATCCCGCATCGCACTGTTTTCCAGCGGCAGTTCACACTGCCCTATGCGAAATGCTGGGAGTGTCAATTAAAAGTTAATGACACCCCCAAATCAGTTTGCATATTGCAGTGCGATCTGCCAATTCGGACAGGAATATGATCGCATGGGTGTGAACACCCATGCGATACGATTCTGCTACGGACCGAAAAAAGGGTCCTATGCGAGTTCGGTCCGAATGCAATTTTTAGCCATGTGATTTGCAGTGCGAATCACATCCTATCTTGGACAACGCTGCAGTGTTATCCGGCACTTAGTGTGGACCTAGGCTCACAATGTATTGACACCCGCAGCGGTTCGCAGAAGCAGTGTGAACTGCCTGTGTGAAAGATGGGATGGGGAACCAGCGCTGTAAGCGCACTGGTTTCTGCATCAATGTGAACCTAGGCTCTTTCTATGCTGAACAGTATGAATGGAGGAATATCAGATTCCAGTTGTTATTTTTATGCAGCCCCTGCACCCCAAGCTGCCAAATACACAAACAGGGTCAGAGAGCGTTAAGAACAATTACAATGAGATAAAAAAAAAAACTTAAGTGATTTGTAACTCTAGGTATTTCAATTTTAGTAATTTCTATTTGTAAAACATCTGTAAAAATACTACCAGAAATGATGTGAAATAATCATGAATATCTACTGAGAATGTATGCTACGTTAGAAGGGCGCTTTCCATTTGATTCTGGTGTTTAAATAGAACTAGTATAATTGGGAATGATTCAGCCCCTTAAGCACAAGCTCACTTTCCAACACAAATTATATGGTATGCCAAGCCAAATTCCTTTTTTATATACGTTTAGGAAATATTGTCAGGAAACAGACCAAGCACAACACAACCCTATTATATGATGTCAAGGACTTAAGGCGGTTTGCCACAAACATTTTATCTAATCAGTATAATTTTAGATCTATGTCTAGAAATGATGGTAATGTCATCTACTTTATTTCTAGTTGCTTTGCATGTTAGCGGTGAGTTTTCAGTTGTTTGCTAGAGATGTTCAAAGAGACTGGTTGCTAGGGGCCCTTCCAGCCAAGCACGCAGCTTGATCCTACATAATGACACTACACCCCCTACTTAGATCATTAGAGACAAGGAAAGCAAGCTGGGCCATCTACAATGAATTCCTCATGCTGTGGCTGGGCATGCTCAGAAATTAGATGCTCTAATCAGATAACCAGACATACTTTGCCGGTGTCTTGTCGACCTAGTTCCCCCATCGATATGGTTCCAAGCTTGACTGCGCACGCGCACTCGGAACACACGGAAATCTACAGCTGTTCATCAGCTGTAGACGCGCTCGCTCCCGAGGATACACGCCGCACAGAAAGCGTCGGGGGCGGAGACTGGGACACGCCACTCTCTAGGGTGGCATTAAACAAGTTGATGGCCGGGTGACACGCCGCTCTGCATTTTTTTAAATGTTCATGAGCGGGCGCAAGGGGCGGGGGCGTACACTGACACGCCGCTCTATAGGGCGAGTGTTGTACATATAATTGCCGTCTAACATTGCAGGGAGCGCACACTCACTCATCCGCCCCTTGCTGTACAGAGCGGCGTGTTACCCGGCCATCAACTTGCCCTATAGAGCGGCGTGTCCCAGTCTCCGCCCCTGCCGCTTTGTTGAGCTGGTTCCCCTAGCATCGGGAGCGAGTGCGTCTACAGCTGCCGAACAGCTGTTCATGCTCGGAGAATTCCGTCGCCTCGGATTGCGCCTGCGCAGTCGAGCTCGGAACCATATCGATAGGCGGAACCAGCTCAGCAGAACAACGGATTGTTTGGGAAATCTGGTTGTAAACATCTGCATGTTTATAACCAGTTTTAGTCTAGGGCTACATTCACAATCTTTGTAAAGCTGGATACACTCTATACAATTTTCTTTGGATTTTTTCCTTTAGATTTACCAAAACCATATAACATGATGTCAAACCTAAAACACTTTCAATTTGCATGCAATCAGGCTGGCCCTTGCACTACACACAGTTGTGCTCATAAGTTTACATACCCTGGCAGAATTAATGATTTCTTGGCCATTATTCAGAGAATATGGATAATACAAACTTTTTTCACTCATAGTTAGTATTTGGCTGAAGCCATTTATTACCAATCAACTGTGTTTACCCTTTTTAAATCATAATCACAACATAAGGTACCCAAATGACCCTAAACAAAAGTTTACATACCCTGGTGATTTTGGCTTAATAAAATCCACACAAGTTGACACAAAGGGGTTTGAATGGCTATTAAAGGTAACCATCCTCACCTGTGATCGGTTTGCTTGTAATTAGTGTGTGTGTATAAAAGGTCAATGAGTTTCTGGACTCCTGACAGACCCTTGCATCTTTCATCCAGTGCTGCACTGATGTTTCTGGATTCTGAGTCATGGGGAAAACAAAAGAATTGTCAAAGGATCTGTGGGAAAAGGTAGTTCAACTGTATAAAACAGAAAAGGGATATTAAAAGATATCCAAGGAATTGAGAATGGCAATCAGCAGTGTTCAAACTCTAATCAAGAAGTGGAAAATGAGGGGTTCTGTTGAAACCAAACCACGGGTAGACCAACTAAAATTTCAGCCACAACTGCCAGGAAAATTGTTCGGGATGCAAAGAAATACCCACAAATAACGTCAGGTGAAATACAGGACTCTCTGAAAACGTGGTGTAGCTGTTAAGATGCACAATAAGGTGGCACTTGAAGAAAGATGGGCTGCATGGTTGAAATGCCAGAAAAAAACATTACTACGCAAATGCCACAAAGTATCACGCTTACAGTACGCTAAACAGCACAGAGACAAGCCTCAAACCTTCTGGCACAAAGTCATTTGGAGTGATGATTCCAAAATTTAGCTTTTTGGCCACAACCATAAACACTACATTTGGAGAGCAGTCAACAAGGCCTATGATGAAAGGTACACCATTCCTACTGTGAAACACGGAGGTGGGTCGCTGATGTTTTGGGGATGTGTGAGCTACAAAAAAGGCACAGGAAATTTGGTCAAAATTGATGGCAAGATGAATGCAATATGTTATCAAAAAATACTGGAGGAACATTTCCATTCATCAGCCAGGAAGCTGCGCATGGGATGTATTTGGACATTCCAACATGACAATGATCCAAAACACAAGGCCAAGATGACCTGTCATTGGCTACAGCAGAATAAAGTGAAGGTTCTGGAGTGGCCATCTCAGTCTCCTGACCTCAATTTCATAGAGCCACTCTGGGGAGATCATGCAAGACAGCCCAAGAATTTACAGGAACTGGGAGGTTTTTTGCCAAGAGGAATGGGCAGCTTTACCATCTAAGATAAAGCGCCTCATCCACAAATGACTTCAAGCTGTTATTGATGTTAAAGGGGGCAATACACGGCATTAAGAACTGGGGTATGTAAAACTTTTGATCAGGGTCATTTGGGTAGTTTCTGTTGTCATTATGATTTACAAAGAGTAAACACAGTTGATTGATAATAAATGGCTTCAGCCACACACTAACCATGAGTGAAAGAGGTTTTTGTGTTCTCATTCATACTCTCTGAAAAATGGCCAGAAAAAATACATTCTGCCAGGGTATGCAAACTTATGAGCACAACAGTAGTTAAAGATAAATCTAAAGGAAATCAAACAAAAGTTGTAAAGTGTGTATGCAGCTTAAAGTGGTTGTAAACCTAGTTACACCACTTAAACCTACAGGTAAGCCTATAATAAAGCTTACCTGTAGGTACTGTAAATATCTCGTAAACCTGCATGGTTTACGAGATATTTACCATATACTCTTGCGCCGAAGTTATCGGCGCATGCGCACTAATAGTACGGCTCGCTCACGCCATTTCTTCAGCAGCCGTGCTGTGACCGGCGGCTAACGGAGTGACGTCATTGCGGCTCCGGCCAATCATAGAGCCGGAGCCCACGAACCCGGAAAAAACTCCGGGAGACATGCCGCCGGTCACAGCGGAGTACGGGGACTGCTGCAACAGTGTCACTCTAAGGTAAGAATTTCATAATGAGCTAATATGTGATGCATACTAGCAAATTATGCCTTTGTCTTACAGGGTTTAATTTTTTTTTCTTCGTCTTTACAACCACTTTAAGCAGTTTCCTTGTTGGCAATGCCAATGTCATTTGTAGCACATTGAAATGAAGCGAGATGTGATGGGCAATAATTAGACCAGTATCTTAAATTGGATACTAGATTTACCTTCAACTATGTAGTGCAAGGGCCCGCCTGATTGCATACAAATTTAAAGTGTTTAGGTTGGACCTTACATTATATGGTTTTGGTAAATCTAAAGGAAAAAATCTGCAGAAAGTTTTATAGTGTGTATCCAGCTTAAAGGAGTAGTAAAGTTACATGTTTTTTCACCTTAATGCATCCTATGCATTAAGGTGAAAAAACATTCGACAATACCGCCCCCCCCCGAGCCCCCGTTTTTCTTACCTGGCACCTCGAAAGTCCCATGCTCGTCCCCGTCATCCTCTTCGTTTTTCTGCCTGGCCGCCGATTGGCTACACTGGATAGATTGAAAGCAGCGCAGCCATTGGCTGGCGCTGCTGTCAATCACATCCAATGACGCGGCACGCCGGGGGCGGGGCCGAGTGATACAGTCGGCGGCTATGGCCGCCGCTGTATCACGGGAGCGCGCCCGCAATCACTCCACACCATGCGAGCTCACTCGCATTAAGGTGTGGAGTCCTTGCGGGGAGGAGCCAAGACAGCCGCCGAGGGACCCCAGAAGACCAGGATCGGGGCCACTGTGTGCAAAACGAGCTGCACAGTGGAGGTAAGTATAACATGTTTGTTATTTTAAAGCAAAAAAAAAAAAAAGGTATAGTGCTCCTTTAAGTACTAAAGTAATAAAAACTGTCAGCATAGAAATGGCTTTGTTCTTTAACTCATCATTGAGATACAATACTCAAGAGGTTGTTAAAGAGTCACACCCAAAGTGTATATCTAAACTGAAAAACAAATTCAGTATATAGGAGCAGATTGAACTCTTATAGCCATGGCCAAGATTAGAGCATCCACCAGATAAGACCTCACATTGATCTTGTCAGATACACTTATGATCGAAATGACTCCCAAAGGAGTAGGCTTTGAAGGTTCTGAATTGGAGTCAGAAATAATGATAGGGGCCTCAGACATTGGTGAAGTGCCAAGAGGGTCAGAGGTCTGAACGTCAGGCTGATTTATTAATCAGACACAAACTGAAAAAGTCAGCAATGGAGATTAGAGTGGAGGAGATGGGGGGTTGGGGACAATCCTACAGTATATAAAACTGTACGATCTCCTGCAGGGGAGAAAGATAGATTGTCCGCAGAAACTGTAGGGGGACATGGGACAAGGTGACCTGATATAACTGGACTGCCCTCTAAACATCTCCAAGAAAAAATAATATATTTAGGTTGTTGCATGACAACTAGGCCCAAATAGAGGCAAGACCTCAGATACTCATAAACCAGGGCAGATTAATGTGGAGTGAGGTATAAGCAACCGGAGGTGACAACATCACTGAAGGCAGGCAGTGGGTCAGACTGGAGAATCTACAAGGGGTTTCTAAGTAGGAGTAGTCCAAGGACAGAAAAGAGGCAGAGGAGCATGTATGCATTGCTCTGTGCTGCAAGTGAGGTCAGCACTGACTTCTCTTAGTCTGATTGCATCTTAGGGGGGGAAAAAAGCGGGAAGGTTTAGCTCAAGTCCAGTGGGCAAGAGTTGTGAGGCAATTCCTGCTGTGCCAGAGTCCCAATTCCTCAGCATATGAGTCAAAGGGACAGAGTGACACTCGAAAGAGCAGTCACTGTTGTAGGTCTGGAAAAAGGAGACAGTAGTGCACCATTTCAGTACTAAAAGTTACTAAAGGTCACATATCAAAAAGTGTTACCATAACAGACATCTAATAATGGAGTTTGAAAACAGTGCTCTACCCATACAGGCACAGTACAAGGACTGGGAGGTGCCATGGCAGAGCTGGATGTTCAAAGGAGACTAATTATATCGCATCGGCCCATGCAAGTTATTAATAGAGACTGATCGAAATAATGAGAGCATTCATATGGCTAATAGACTCAGAACACGCAAGTCTGAGGAGGCACCATTTTGAAGAGAACAGTGTAACATGCAAGGAAGGTAACATGACAGTACAATGTACTTCTTCAATGTTATGTTTTAACATGAAAATGTCAGAGGCTGGGTTACACCGAAGGTTGTACCAATGCAATGAATATTGTTAGCACTGTGCGACTAAGGTGGCAGTAAGCAAAGGTGCAGTAGAGAAGTGAGATATATAAAAAAACAAAAAAACTTGGACCTGAGCAACCCAAGTTCGCAACAGGAGTCTAAGTGTAATGCCGCGTACACACGACCGTTTTTCCCGTCAAGAAAAATGAAATTTTTTCCTTTGGACGAGAAAAACTATCGTCTGTGGGCTTTTTGTCGTTTTTCTCGACGGGAAAAATGGCATTAATCAGGACGAGAAAAATTAGAACATGCTCTAATTTTTCTCGTCGTGATTCCCGTCGTTTTTTTCCGCGGCAGTTTTCCCATAGGGAAACACTGCCGCAGAGCCCACACACGGTCGTTTTTTTCGACCAAAAACAAAATGTCATTTAAAACGGCCGTGTGTGGGGGGAACAAGCTGTTCCTCGTTTTTCACATCGATTTTCTCGACGGTGTTTTCACTGTCGAAAAAATCAATCGTGTGTACGTGGCATAAGAGTCCCATGGAGACATTATGCGACTCTACATGCAAAACCAAAAGCACAAAGTGGTTACTGCTGGATTTCTCCTTACCGGCACCATCAGGCCCTAGATGCAATGAATAACATAAAACCTTTGGCTTAAAAAAGACTTGTGCCAAGGCTGTAAACTTACCCTAGAGACAGGAAAAAGTTATTGTATCCCCACATAACCAAGGTATCCCAAGGAGTGAAGGCCAAAATATACCAGGTAACAAGGCCTTTATCAAGAGCTGGGAAGTTTTCTAATTCAGCCTCTCAAGCTCCACTCTAGTGGGAATAGAAGGCTCTGTGAGACAGGTGAAGGTGAAATTTCTGGCAGCTCTGGGTTGTATTAACAGTCTGCAGATTGTGCCATGTGTAGGAAGGCAAGCCACACGCCTGGGAGTCAGCATCGGTGCCATCAGGGCTGGACTGGCCTACAAGGATACTGGGAAATTTCCCGGTAGGCCGGCTGCCCTCAGTGCCCTGGGGCCGTTTTGGGCTCGGAGCTTGCCTTTGAGTAAAAACAAAGGCCAGTCAGCAGCCTCATTTTACGGCACCATCCACTGTTACCTGCAGGCAAGTGATATGTCTGAGGGCAGCAGCAGGAGAACAGAACAGCCGTGGTGCTGGATTTCTCCTTATTGGCACCGCCCACTAGTCTGGCCTTTGCCAAATACAGAAGGAAAAAGGGAACCAAGCCACCTTCTTACTGTACCGAGGAGGGATCTTGCAGAAAACCCTACTAGCTGCTCCCAGGAGAATCAGGTAGGTAAAGGCATGGGTGGAAGAAAAGGAAAGCCAGAGAAACCGAGGCCTCCCTCACCCAGTTCCAGGCGATGCATCTCCTCGGGCCGGAGGAACCACAAAAACTTACCAGCTCAGCAGAAAGACTTCTTTTAAGGCTCCTTTAACATGTGGCAGATTCTGTACCGATCAGCAGAGGATTAGCTCACAGATTCCCCTCCTAATTGGAGTAGAGCGAGCGGATGACACAGACAGAGCCCCCTCTGCTCTATTTGCAGCCGGGAGAAAGCAAACTACACTGTCTGTTTACACCCGACTACCCTCCAATCTGCTCTGCCTAAAAGCAAGAGGTTTTAGCAGACCAGATCAGACCCAGAGGTAGGCAGGTGTAAAACAGACACAATTCTGTTGACTCCCGCCTGTCCATAGGAATGCATGGACCTTCCGATCAGGTTCTCCTGAAAAACACTGACAGGTGGACCTGATTGGACCGTCTGTGTGAAAGGGACCTTTAGGCCCCTTTCACACTTATACGACTTGTCCCACGATTTGTGATGGCAAAGTAGCATGACAAGTCGTTTCCCATGATTTCCAATGACAACCATTCATACTAGTACGGGTATAGAAAGTATTTACGCGCTACTATATATAAAACAAAGAGATAATTATAACTGCTGCAAGGCACTGAAACCATAACCTCAATAGAATGTGTATAAAAAGTAATGCTGAGCTGTTAAAAATTGCTTATCTGGTCCCCTATATCAAAGGGTGATCCTAAAGTTTAAGCAACATTTGTATCCTTGACATAAAAAAGTATAAAAAAAACAATTATAAATAATTGCAAATAAATGCAAAGAAAATGTGTAAAATTGTGACATAAATCTTAGAAATGGTGCATGATATTAAAATGGTGCATGAAGTTAAAATCTGTTTAACCATATGATATCCAGTATATGTGCTACAATAAAATAGTTTCCATAAGTCTGTTCGTGACTTATAATTGTGCAATGGCTAAACTCATAGATAATAGTCCTTGATAAGTGCAAACTAAAGCAAAAGTAGTGCAAACAAAATGCAAAATGTTTTGCGATAAAAAGTGCTAAGCGATGTTGTGACTTCCACACTGTGCTTGTATTGAAAAGTGACTTTAGTGCGTTTTGTTGTGACTTCCACGCTGTGCTTCTAGAGAAGGGTGGCCCCTTACCTCACTGTTGTGAGGTTACAGCATGTAATAAAGCCCTCTGTTGTTCCTACTTCCTGCTGTCCGGGTGGTATCTTGGAACATAGGGGTATGTAAATGCCTGGTAGGGGTTAATCCTCTGGCCGTGGAGTCTCCGGGATGGTGTGCATATATGGGGGTTTAAAAATATAAAAGGCGAAGGGAGCCCAATATATAGTGTAGTAATTTCGTATATGGTTTATTTCATTAGATAAAAGTATAAGGTACTCACATTGAAATGTATCAAATGTGTATATAAAATACGAGCGCCGAGCTCGTCCGCGTCACCTCTGGTGCTTGCTACGTCCCTACGCGTATCGTCAACCACGTGACTTCCTGTAGTCCCTGCACTTCAAAGTAGTCCCTGCACTACTTTGGTCCAAATTTGATGCCACTTACACAGGCATTCCTTGAAATCGCAGCAAAATCGTGGCTACAAATCGCAGGCGCTAATCGTGGTAAAATCGCACGACTTTGAATTCGCACAAGTGTGAAAGGGGCCTAAAGTAATTCTAAAAAGTCAAAAAAACGTTTTTTTTCCCCCCCAAATGCATTTGGATAAAAAAACACTTTAGTGTGCAGAAGCCCCCCAATACTCACATGAGCCCAGCTTGGTCAAGCGACGCGCACTGCTGCCTGTCCAGGACTCTATCCCTCCTGATTGGCTGAGATACAGCAGTGGCGAAATTGGCCAACTGACTTTGACAGCAGCGTGAGCCAATCAGGAGAGACAGTGGGCAGGGCTCAGGTGCTCCCACAGCAAGCTGCTTGCTACAGGGGCACTCAACAGGAGGGAGGGGCCAGGAAGGATGGCAAGGGACCCGAGGATCTGGGCTGCCCTGTGCAAAACTACTGCACAGAGCAGGAAAGTATAATGATGTTTTTTGTTTTTTTCTTTAAAAATAACATAAGACTTTAGTATCACTTTAAACTGTATTTGGTGACGCGTTTCCTGTTCTTGTTGGAGAATCATATGCTCGCCTGGAAGACGGATTTGGGAAAACTCTTTTTGGATAAAGGCCATGCTGCTGTTTTCATAGAATCCTGCTACTAAGAACAGATAACCCAAACTGTCTTTTTTCTTTTTGCATCTGCCCGAGTTCAAATACCCTTGACTGGTAAACCATGTGTTAAATACAGTTATGGCAAATTTAATTCTGCATGTGTCTGGTAAAGAAGACAGACAGTCTTTATCATTAGAAATAGGGGAAGATAAAACTACATGCTAGAATAGTACCGAAGACCTAAAGTCAGCCATAGATGAATCAAAACTCTGCTAGTTTATCAGGGACGGGCCGAGATGCGATCCATCTATGGGCAGGCTGTTTGTACCAAAGTCGATCCATCGATCAACTTGGGTACAACCAGCAGGTCAGATTTTTAAATATAAAGAAGCATTTACAGTGTAAAATTAAAGTAAATAGTAGCACTAAACAGTATAAATAAATAACACCAGTGACAGGGGATACTGATCAACACTAATAAACAAACAACTAATAAAGTTTGTGCAAAAATAGTCCATAAGAGACTGGATTGTCTCAAAACAAGAAAAGCTGAATATATCTTGATGTGGGATCTTCAAGACTTTCACCCCCCCCGCATGCACTCCGTGTTTTCACTCCCCTTTGGTTAAAAACTCACCAAATGGCGATGCCTTGCACTCTCATGCTCGGCAAAACAGCATCAACCCTTACAGGGTTAGATACCCACTGATATCCAGACGTGACACCCAATATCATGGACTCTCCATACATAATGAAACCAAGTGCTCCAATAGTGCAGTGTCGTTGTAAAAAGTTTATTCTATTAAAATGGCTTCAAACAAACAAACATTGCACTCACATAAGCTCAAATCAATGAAGCCTGGAGGCAGCAAGTACTGCTGTAATGTGGTCTCCGGACAGCATAGGTGAACTAAATCTCACCAGCGAAAGATCTTGTCACGCGTGAAAAAATGGTTGCCGTACAGCCACGTCCCAACGTTTCGTCATAACGACTTACTCATGGGATTTCAGATTTTTAGCATGCAATTTTTGCGAGTGGCTGCACCCGCCAACAGTAATCATTGTGCTCGGCAGGGACCGCTACCCCCCCCATGTCGGGAGAACACATTAGCTCCGCAGGAGGGATTTCTCTATCAACACTGACTGTGTTGATGGGGGAGTTGAGCGATTTTCTTTCCTGAAACCCATGGTTGCAGGAAACAAAAATTGCATAATCTATGGCCTGCCTTAGAGCTCACAAACGTTTGCTCATAAATAAAATGCTACACTGGTATTGGCCTGTCCCTCTACAGATGTACAAGTCAGCTACAGCCACAAAAAAAAAGCCTGCTGGGGATATCACTTCAACTACCAAAAATGAAGCAAAACGTCTGCGCTGACAAAACATGCAAATTCATAAACAAAACTCTTAAAGCACATACATAATGCAGACATTTTAAAATGGCACAGAAAAAAAAAAAATTGTGTGAAAAAGAAACCCGTTCCCAGTCAAGTAAATACTGATGTTTACTCACCTGTGTTGCTAGGCAGAACCAGCTGCCGCACTACTGGGGGTCTCACTGGAGTGGAGGATGGGGAGCTGTAGCCACTGTTATATGGACTTCCACTAGGATTGGGACTGTAGGAGCTGGCATAGCTGGATGAACTATAAGGAATGCTGTACATACTCTGCCTCTTGGCTGTAAAATAGAGAAAAATTTACATTACCATGTCAAATGTGTTTAGGCATTAAGCTATGTAGGTTTTATTTTCAATGTTACACAAGAACTATATAAAACTACGAAAATAGATTTGGCCTTATAGTAGAACGGTTTAAAACTCTAAATATAAATCTAACAGCATGAAGAGTTTTTTTTTTTTTTTTGTGGACCAAACCCCAATGACAGCTATGACTTCACTGGTACCCCTCTCCCCATCACCCTAAAGTGGTATTAAACCTAAAAATGTTTTACCAATCATTAGAAGGGTGGCTGCATTTGTTTTCTTTTCTCCCCTGTTTTTATCTGGTGATATGACCAGTAACTTCTCCTGTATTAGGGAGACACAAATCTGGAGGAATGAGAACAGGAGGCAAAGCAGGCAGCAAAAAATAGGATTTTTATAACAGCTTACCTGTAAAATCCTTTTCTTGGAGTACATCACGGGACACAGAGCGACATAGTCATTACTAATGGGTTATATAGTTACCGTCAGGTGCTGGCACTGGCAACTTCCAAAACCGGAAGTACCCTCCCCTATATAAGCCCCTCCCATCCGGGAGCACCTCAGTTTTGTAGCAAAGCAATAAGTGTCCCCAAAGAGGGGCGGGAGCTCTGTGTCCCGTGATGTACTCCAAGAAAAGGATTTTACAGGTAAGCTGTTATAAAAATCCTATTTTCTTTCTCGTACATCACGGGACACAGAGCGACATAGTCATTACTAATGGGATGTCCTAAAGCAATGCCAAATGAGGGGGGGGGATACACCATATATAAGCTGAGCGCTATCAGACATGAGGATCTTTTGCGGCCTGCAACACACTGCGCCCAAAGGCGACATCCTCCTGACTTCTAACGTCCACCTGGTAGAACCTAGTAAACGTGTGTACTGAAGACCATGTTGCGGCCTTACAGACTTGAGCCAGGGAGGCCTGGTGATGCACTGCCCATGAAGTTCCAACTGCTCTCGTGGAGTGCGCCCTAACTTTGAACGGAGGCGGTCTACTTCTCAAGCTATAGGCTTGTATTATGACCTGTCGAATCCACTTGGCTAAAGTAGATTTTGACGCTGCCTGACCCTTTCTGGGGCCTTCCGGCAGAATAAACAAAGTATCCGTTCTGCGAATCTGAGCAGTGGCTTTTAGATAAGCTTTAACTGCTCTTACTACATCCAAAGAATGCAATAACTTTTCCTCTACCGAAGTAGGCTTGGGGAAAAAAGAAGGAAGAACCACATCTTGGTTCAAATGAAAACTCGATACCACCTTAGGAAGAAAGGCTGGATGAGGACGTAACACTACTCTGTCCTTATGGATAACCAGATATGGCTCCTTACAGGACATAGCTGCTAATTCCGATACTCTTTTAGCCGAACAAATGGCTACTAGAAAAAACAATTTCCTGGTGAGAAGCACTAAGGAAATATGCTGTACTGGTTCAAATGGTTGTTTCTGTAGAACCGACAGAACCAAGTTTAGATCCCATGGACATATGGGAATATTAACCGGAGGACTAATACGCATCACTCCTTGTATAAAGGCTTTGACTAGTGAATGCGAAGCCAAGGGCCTTTGAAAAAATATTGACAAGGCTGAAATCTGACCTTTGATAGTACTCAAGGCAAGCTTCCTATCTACAGCCCATTGTAGGAAGTCCAGAATTCTACCTATTACGTATTTACGTGGATGCCATTTCCTGGCCTCACACCAGGCGATGTACGCCTTCCAGATTCTATAGTAGATCTGCCTGGATACCGGTTTCCTGGCATTGATCATGGTAGACACCACAGCATTAGAGAGCCCTCTCCTTTTTAGAATGTGGGCTTCAATAGCCAGGCCGTCAAACCTAGGGCTGGTAAGGAAGGGTGGTATATCGGTCCCTGCGAAAGCAGGTCCGGACGATGTGGGAGGGTCCAAGGCCTCCCCACAGACATTTTTACAATCTCCGCGTACCATGCTCTTCGGGGCCACGCTGGAGCCACCAGAATCACTGGTTTCTTTTCTACCCTGATTCTGCGGAGTAATCGAGGTAACAATTGTGGCGGTGGGAATGCATATATCAGCTTGAACTGATCCCAAGGGAACACTAGGGCATCCGAGCCGCACGCTAGGGGATCCCTTGTCCAAGAGACAAACCTGTCCACTTTCGTGTTGAACCTGGATGCTAGCAGATCTACATCCGGTGTTCCCCACCGCTGACATATTGTCCGGAAAACCTCGGGATGAAGGGACCATTCCCCTGGGCATAATTGTTGGCGACTTAGAAAGTCCGCCTTCCAATTCTCCACCCCTGGAATGAATACCGCAGATATGGCTGGGACATATCTTTCTGCCCATCTCAGGATGTAATTTACTTCCCTTTGGGCTGCACGACTCCTGGTGCCCCCCTGACGATTGATATATGCCACTGCTGTGGCATTGTCTGACTGAACTCTGACAGGGGACCCTTGGAGTTTGGATGTCCATGCTACTAGGGCATACCGGGCTGCTCGTATCTCTAAGAGATTGATGGGCAGGGCCTTTTCCGCATCCGACCATCTGCCCTGGAGAGACCATTGCTCCAGTACTGCTCCCCAGCCTAAAAGGCTGGCATCTGTAGTGACCACCTTCCAAGAAATCGGACTGAAGGATTTCCCTCTTTCCAGATTCCGGGGAACCAACCACCAACGGAGGCTTCTGCGAACGGAAGGGGACAAGGACATTGGTACGTCCAGAGCCTGAACTTTTTTGTTCCAGGCTGACAGTATGGCCCTTTGCAACTTCCTTGAATGGAATTGACCGTAGGGTACTGCTTCGAATGATGCCACCATTTTTCCCAGCAGCCTCATGCACAGGCGTATGGATGGCTGTCTTTTTGAACCCACTAAGTGGATCAAATCTCTCAAAGACGACCCCTTTTCTCGAGACAAGAAAATTTTTCTCTGGTCTGAATCCAGCCTTAGCCCCAAGTATTCCAGACTTTTGACTGGTTTTAGGGCTGACTTGTCTCGGTTGATAATCCAACCGTGATATTCCAGATACTTGATTGTCTCATGAACAACCACTTCTAGTTTTTCCACTGAGTGGTCTATCAGCAACAAGTCGTCTAGATATGCCATTATCGTTACACCTCGTGTTCTTAGATTGGCCAATAATGGGGCCAGAATTTTTGTGAACACTCTTGGTGCTGTGGCCAGACCGAAGGGTAAGGCTCTGAACTGAAAATGGCGCCCTTCTACTGCAAAGCGTAGAAATTTTTGGTGGACTGGAAAGATGGGAATGTGCAAATAAGCATCTTTGATGTCGATCGTGGCTAACCAATCCTCCCCTTGTAGGGCAGTGGCCACCGATCGGATCGACTCCATCGGAAAGTCCTGATATACAGGAATTTGTATAGCCCTTTTAGAATTAATATGGACCTCCCGTCCGCGTTTGCTTCGGGACTGTAAAGAGGTTTGAGTAAAACCCGAACCCTCATTCTTCCAGGGGAACCTCCATAATTACTCCTTGGAGCAATAGTTGTTCTAGTGCCAACAGGAGGGACTCTCTCTTCCGGGGATCCCTTGGCACGTTTGACCTCAAAAATGGGAAGGAGGAGAGTCTTTTAACTCCAAACTGTATCCCAAACCTACTGCGGAGAGCACCTATCTGTCTTGATCGTGTCCCGCCAGGTCTCTTGCGAACAACTGGAGTCCTCCCCCCACCCGACTGAGTGGGGGCTTCAATGAATTTAATTTTGGGGGAGGTTTTGTACCTCCCCTGACCCAGGGTTTCTCATTACCCTGCTACTGTCCCTGTTTTTTACCCCCGGGATTTGACCGAGGAGGCCGTCGGAACTGTTACACAGCCGATGCCCCAGGGACTGGAGAAGCAGGCCTCTTAAAGAGGGACCTCTAACTCTGCTTTTAACCGGCAAGAGCGTATTTTTACCGCTGGAAATTTTCTGGATATATTTGTCCAGGTTTTCCCTGAATAAGCGTTCACCATGAAATGGGATGCTAACCAGCCATTCTTTACAGGGAGCTTCAGCAGACCAGTTTCTGAGCCATAGGAGCCTACGCATATGTACTATAGACAGCGTAAGGCGGGAGGCCTGATGGACTGAATCCTCTATGGCGTCAACCGCAAAGCCTAAGGCTCTAGGTAGATCAGCTAGGGCAAAGCCTGCTGATCTGTCAAGTCCCTCAAGACCTGTTTCAACTGATCCTTCACTGCTTAGCAGACCCCAATAGCTGCTACTGCTGGTTGTATCACCAAGCAGATTTTCATAAGGACTCCAATCTTTTATCTATTGGGTTCTTGAACATTTGGACATTATCCACTGGACATGTCAGTGATTTATACATACAAGAGATGGCTGCGTCCACTGTAGGGACCTTTCCATTTTTTTTTTTTTTTTTTTTGATGAACTTATCCTCCATGGGATAGACCACCGGAAATCTCTTGGGGGAATAAATATTTTCTCAGGACGTTCCCAATCCTGGTAAATGAGCCCTTTCAGTAAAGGGTGAAGTGGAAAAGAACAAACAGTCTGGGGGCTTCTAGCGACCCCAACGAGGATACAGTAGTGGTTGATGGTTCCGCAAGGTGCATTTTTAAATGCTGATCGGACCATGTTAGTCAGAGACTGAACCCATAATCTTTCAGCTTGAGATGCTGAGAAAAGGTTCCCCCACTGTTGATTCCTCTATAACAGAATCAACCTTATCCTGATCCCCTTCAGGCAGGTCGATCCCTGTATGGGACTGTTGCTCTGCTAACAGGCACTCTGAAGGAGGAGACGGAGATCGGGCGTGCTTTCCCTGACAGGGAGGCAGCGATAAATTGACAATCTCTCTCTAATCCTCCCAGAGCTGAGGAAAAAACCTCCTCTGTTACATACACAGGAGCAGGTGACTGAGGACAGCCACAGTACCAAGTACCCCTGCGGGGTCTCTACGGTCACTTACCTCTGAACTTCAGGGGAGACTGGTGCAGCAGGAGTATGCCCAAGATCCTCAGAGCCCGATGAGACCCCCTTCGCTTCCTGGAAGATTCAGTTCCGGAGCTACTGGACGGCATATTCCTAAGCCTAAAGCTGAGGTATTCCAGCCGTAATACACCACTTTTACTGAGAATAGTCTAGCACAATTGCTGCTATATCACAGTTGGTGTCTACTAATGTGCCTTTCTAGGGGATGCCTGTATCAACCGCTTGCTGTATGCCTTTAAATGTTGCCAGCTCTGTCTCTGTACTTCATAGCCAGCTTACTGCAATAATGTGGCTTTTTAAAAACCTGCTGGGACGCCCGCACATGCGCAGAAGCGCTGCGGCGCGCACAGAGCGTCATCCCCCAGGCCCCGCCCCTTTTTCCGGCCACCTCTATATATAGAGGCGCACGCGCGCGGCCACGTGCGCCTCGGCGCTAATTTTCAAACATGGAAACCAGGGACAGGAGCCAGGGCCCCCTTTGCCGCAGGCCGGGGGATAGACGAACACTGCAACATGGCAGAGGAAACAGTTTCCTGTAGGAGAACTCACCAGCTGCCTGGACTTTGCTCTCTGAGAAGAAACTAGTCCATATGACAAGAAAAACATTCCACAGCGGCCTCTAGTGGACAAACACAGGTACCGCAGTTTAATATACTAAACATATATATAAAAAAAAACATTCTTTTTTTTTTTTTTTTTTTCTTGACCACCATTAAAAATTATTACATTTTTTTTTAGTAGTTACAGGCATGCACAAATATTAGCGGGAATACCGTTAGGTAACAGACAGAAAGACAAATTAGGCTTGGGGGTCCCCCAATAGAACCAAGTTCCTGGGGGCCCCCACTTACCTGTTCCCCGCCGCAGGACTTTGTTTGGTCCACAAAAGCCCAAACTTCACCTATCACGGCAGGCATTGTAATCAAACCTTCAGGGACCGGGTTCCCAAGGATTCCACTCCCCTGGACCTGTATAGCACCCTGCACAGAAAACATCTTGGTCGTGGGTATGACCAGAGCTCTGGATCCCAGGGTCCAGCTCTCCTAAGAGAAGCATTACAGGCAGAACCTTGCTCTTCTCTGCAAGGCCCGGGTACCGACCGTTTAGCTATGAAGCTTTTTTGGTCGGATCCGGAATAGCTTACTGAGGCCCAAAAGAACCTGTACGCAAGCTCAGTGAAAAACACATGTTTCTTCTTGGCCAACACCTTAGACACTGGCAAAAAACTGAGGTGCTCCCGGATGGGAGGGGCTTATATAGGGGAGTGTACTTCCGGTTTTGGAAGTTGCCAGTGCCAGCACCTGACGGTAACTATATAACCCATTAGTAATGACTATGTCGCTCTGTGTCCCGTGATGTACGAGAAAGAAATTGAAGCCATTCTCCAGCTCACACTTTATAATCAGTTACAGCAAACATTTTTTCTCCTTTTGGGATAAATGTTTTGCATGAATAAATAAAAGCTAATCATTTTAATCACCGCTGCCAGGGTTAAATGGTTTGTTTCATCCAAGTAGACTGATACATTCTGCTGGAGAGCTTTAGCTTGTGAAAAACATCTGACTTGTTGACTGGATTACCAGATGAAAAATTAAAGAAAGCTTAAAGTGTTACTAAACCCACAACAATAAAATCAGTCTATATAAAGCAGTAAGGCATGCTTATTACACTCACTGTAAAACTTAAGGGGTTAACCCTTTGCATTGTATAAAAAGGCTGTTTGATCCTGTCTTCTCGGATCCTCCCCTTCTTCCACTGTCCCCAAGCTAACCCCTGATATGACAGAGCCTTTGGTGTCAGACTGCAAATGCTCAGTTTGGGGTGTATTGCTAAAGCGCTTTTGTTTTTTCTTGGGAGGGTTCATGTAATCAGCACTGTCCAGACAGAGGATCAAGGGTCATGCAGCTTCATAGAACAGTCAAAGTAGAATGAAAACTCCTCCTACAAGCTTTAACCAGACATTGATAGAAGTTACAAGACGGCCACATACTGCTGATGAGAAAAGGTTTTCGCAGTTCATATTTACTAAAATAATTTCATTTCCATGTTCTGTGTACGAGCAGCTATAGTGAATGCAGGGGTCCTAGGGGTTTTGTAACAGTTTGAAAAAAGAAAAAAACGAATGCAGCCATCACATCTAAGAATTGGTAAGCTGCAATATAATAGATGTTTGCGTTTAGTTATAATACTGCTTTAAACAACCATGGGAATACCATAAGCACTGTTCATAAGGTTGGTCGGTTTCCCTTTCTCAGAAAACCAAACAGGTTAATGTTGGCACAGATTCAGCATTGCCATTTCTAATCCTCAATGATCCTAAAGGGAACGTGAGAATAGCAATGGAGAGTGCCATATTTCAAACTTGTAGGCTCTATTGTCATCAATCTGTTTCTGGTTTCACCAACTAGTAGAGCTGCACGATTCTGGCTTAAATGAGCAGAACGATTTTTTTGCTTAGAATAAAGACCACGATTCTCTCGGCGCAACATCTTTCCCATCATACAAAAAAATTGGGCTAACTTCACTGTTTAGTTCTTTTTTTAAATTCATTGAGGTGTATTTTTCCCCCCAAAACTTTGCGTTTGAAAGACCGATGCGCAAGTACAGTGTGACAAAAATTTTGCAACAATCGCCATTTTATTCCCTAGGATCACTGCTAAAAAAAAAAAAACATATATATATTTATATACAGGTGAAACTCGAAAAATTTGAATATTGTGCAAAAGTTCATTTATTTCACTAATGCAACTTAAAAGGTGAAACTTATATGAGATAGTTCAAGCTGTGATTTGTCATAATAGTAATGATTATGGCTTACAGCTCATGAAAACCCCAAATCCACAATCTCAGAAAATTAGAATATTACATGCAATCAATAAAACAAGGATTGTACATAGAACAATATCGGACCTCTGAAAAGTATAAGCATGCATATGTACTCAGTACTTGGTTTGGGCCCCTTTTGCAGCAATTACTGCCTCAATGCTGCGTGGCATGGAAGCTATCAGCCTGTGGCACTGCTGAGGTGTTATGGAAGACCAGGATGCTTCAATAGAGGCCTTCAGCTCTTCTGCATTGTTCGGTCTCATGTCTCTCATCTTTCTCTTGGCAATGCCCCATAGATTCTCTATGGGGTTCAGGTCAGGCGAGTTTGCTGGCCAATCAAGCACAGTAATCCCACAGTCATTGAACCAGGTTTTGGTGCTTTTGGCAGTGTGGGCAGGTGCCAAGTCCTGCTGGAAAATGAATTCAGCATCCCCATAGAGCTAGTCTGTGGAAGGAAGCATGAAGTGCTCCAATATCTCCTGGTAGACGGCTGTGTTGACACTGTGTTGACTTTCTATTAATGTGCTTTGATACAGCACTTTTGGAACATCCAACTTCTTTTGCAATTACCTTTTGAGGCTTTCCCTCCTTATGGAGGGTGTCAATGATGGTTTTCTCCACAACTGTCAGGTCAGCAGTCTTTCCCAGGATTGTGATTCCTACTGAACCAGACTGAGAGACCATTTAAAGGCTCAGGAACCCTTTGCAGGTGTTATGGCTTAATTAGCTGATTAGAGTGGGACACTTTGAGCCTAGAATATTGCACCTTTTCACAATATTAAAATTTTCTGAGATTGAGGATTTGGGGTTTTCATGAGTTGTAAGCCATAATCATCACAATTATGACAAATCACGGCTTGAACTATCTTGCTTTGCATGTAATGAGTATCTCATATATTAGTTTCACCTTTTAAGTTGCATTAGTGAAATAAATGAACTTTTGGACGATATTCAAATTTTTCGAGTGTCACCTGTGTGATATAGATTATATATATATATATATATATATATATATATATATATATATATATATATATATATATATAGAGCGGCCTCCACTCTCTCCCTCCAGTATCAATTCTCCGTCTCTGGCTTTTGTCTAGGGGTACCTTGGGGGAGAGAGTGCGGGGTCACCCCACCAATGTTCCCACTGCAGATGTGTATGTAGTGGGAGACAATCCTCTTACCTTCGGGTCGGTGTTCAGCATCTGGAGCCTCCTCCTGGTTTCTTGAACAGTGTCTGCCAGTAAATGAGCCCCACACCACTAAAGTCCAACACTCCTTTATTCTTCTCAATGTAAAAGTGAACACAATCAGTTGGACTCCCTCAATGAACAGAACAGACAAGGGGGGTGTGCATGAGAGTAGGCCCAGGCACAATAAACCCTCTTACTTCCTTCCTAGAAGTAGATTCCTGCTCCCAATCGAGGAAGACATCCCTCCGGGCAGATTCCGGAGGCTCACCCGTCACTGGTAATTTGCTGCACCACCGCCCTCAGGCTGAAGGTGCCTGGGACTCGACTCCCGCCACCAAAAATGGCCGGCCCCTTTATACCCTCTCCCAGCAAGCATGGCGGGCTCCCCGCCCCACCATACACGCGCCGAGAGAGGCCAAAAAGAGGTACGACACTGCAACAATGGCTCAACCCTGGGCCCAAAGTGACAGCGCCACCCGGTGGGCCCCAGGGAACCATACATCACAGTTTCCCCACCAGATTCAAACAGAAAAGCACATATCCGCTATATATATATATATATATATATATATATATATATATATATATATATATATATATATATATATTATATTAGGGCTAGGCGATTTTGGCCAAAAAAAATCTGCGATAAAAAAAAAAAAATCTAAAAAATCGATTCGGTCAAAATCTGAATCGATTTGCCCTTGCAACTCGATTCAGATTTTTAATTGATTTTTTTCCACAGCCCTAATATATATTACACACATACATATTGTGACGGTATGCGGGGTGAGATATATGACAACCGCTATGTTTCACCTCCCATTCGGTCCATTGTAAGGGACTGAACCAGAATCCGGCCCAGGTTTTTCCAGCCTCTGTAGTTGGCTGGGTTCCGGTCCAGATATTCAGGTTCACTGGAATCCATAGGCAGCTGGGCTTTAAAAATCCAGGAAGAGAGGACAGCATGGCTCTGGCCTGAGACTCAGAAGGGAATCTGAGTAAGAGGAGCACTGTTTATTTGGGCTGAAAGAAAAAGGTTTGCTTTACTTCACCTTGTGTTTTGTGGGTGACGGGGACAAGCCCCTCACCGTATAGAGAGCGGTTACTGTATAGCTTAGCGCCGGACGGCAAGGATTTGTTTTACGGTTTTGTTTATTTTGTATGACTATTGCAAACCACTCGTAAATAAAGCTGGCAATACGCCAGGTTTTAACCACTTAAGCCCCGGACCATTTTGTAGCTAAAGGACCAGAGCTGTTTTCAGAATTTTGCACTGCGCTGCTTTAACTGTAAATTGTGCGGACATGCAATGTTGTACCGAAACAAAATTTGCGTCCTTTTCTTCCCACAAATAGAGCTTTTTTTTAATGGTATTTGATTGCCTCTGCGATTTTTATTTTTTGCGATAAATGGAAAAAGACCGAAAATTTTGAAAAATAATGATATTTTCTACTTTTTGTTATAAGAAAAATCGAATAAACTAAATTTTAGTCATACATTTAGGCCAAAATGTATTCAGCCACATGTCTTTAGTAAAAAAAATGTCAATAAGCGTATATTGATTGGTTTGCGCAAAAGTTATAGCGTCTCAGCAAATAGCTTGGGGTGTCTACTTTCCAAAATGGGGTCATTTGGGGGGGGGGGGGGGTTGTGCCATCTGGGCATTCCATGGCCTCCGAAACTGAGTGAGAAGTGAAATCAAAAATGTACACCCTTAGAAAGCCTGAAGGCGGTGCTTGGTTTTGGGGTCCCGTACGCGGCTAGGCTCCCAAAAAGTATCACACATGTGGTATCCCCGTACTCAGGAGAAGCAACAGAATGTATTTTGGGGTGTAATTCCACATACATGTTTGAGCAATATATCATTTAGTGACAACTTTGTGCAAAAAAAATAAAATAAATAAAGTCTTTTTTTCGCAACTTGTGTCAACATATAAAATATTCCATGGACTCGACATGCCTCTCAGTATATAGCTTGGGGTGTCTACTTTCCAAAATGGGGTCATTTGGGGGGGTTTTGAACTGTTCTGGCATTTCATACACAACATTAGGAAGCTTACATCCACTCTTCTAACCACTTGAAGACAAAGCCCTTTTTGACACTTTTTGTTTACATGAAAACATTTTTTTTTGCAAGAAAATTATGTTGAACCCCCAAACATTATATATATTTTTAAAGCAGAGGCCCTACAGATTAAAATGGTGGGTGTTGCATTTTTTTTCTACACAGTATTTGCGCAGCGATTTTTCAAACGCATTTTTTGGGGAAAAAATACACTTTTTTTAATTTTAATGCACTAAAACACGCTATATTGCCCAAATGTTTGATGAAATAAAAAAGATGATCTTAGACCGAGTACATAGATACCAAACACGACAAGCTTTAAAATTTTGCACAAACGCGCATTGGCGACAAACTACATACATTTTTAAAAGCCTTTACAGGTTACCACGTTAGATTTACAGAGGAGGTCTACTGCTAAAATTACTGCCCTCGATCTGACCTTTGCGGTAATACCTCACATGCATGGTGCAATTTCTGTTTACATATGACGCCAGACCGACGCTTGCGTTCGCCATTGGGCAAGAGCAGGGCAGGACAGGGGTGCTTTTTTTTTTTTTTTTTTTTTATTATTATTAATTTTGTTTTTTTTATTTTTTTTTTAAACTGTTGCTTCCATATTTATTTATTTTTATCATTTTTATTGTCATCTCAGGGAATGTAAATATCCCCTATGATAGCAATAGGTAGTGACAGGTACTTTTTTTTGAAAAAACTGGGGTCTATTGGACCCTAGATTTTTCCTCTGCCCTCAAAGCATCTGACCACACCAAGATCGGTGTGATAAAATAAATGCTTTCCCAATTTCCCAATGGCGCTTTTTATATCCGGGGGGGGGGACATTCCCTCCCATTGCTTGTAAAAGCAGTCCAGAGGCTAATTAGCCACTAGGATTGCTTTTACATGAAAGCCGGCCGCTGGCTGAAAAGAATGATACCAAGATGATACCTAAACCTGCAGGCATCATTCTGGTATAAACATTCAAAGTCCAGCAACATACCAGTACGTTGCTGGTCCTTGTTGGACATGTATTGTAATCTTTTTTTTTCATGCAGCCTGTTGGCTGAACGAAAAAAAAGATTGATCGGTGGGTATGCCCACCATTAGAATACCGCCCTTCATCCACCCACTTCTAATGATGGGCATACATGCACCATTTATATATGCCGAAGCATGGGGGCATCTTCCCGCAAAAGTTATGCCGCGTACACATGGTCAGACTTTTTCCACGGGCAAGCCTCCGTCAGAATTTCGACCGTATGTACGCGGCATTAGGAGCAAAATTGCTCCTCCGCCCCAATGCTTCGGCATATATGCTTTTTTTTTTTAACTGTGGTGGTGAAATCACCTCCTACAGCACTGGAGTCGCAGGGATCAGGCCTGTCTCTGCGAACGCTGCAGTTATGTGTGTTGTGTTTTGCAAGTGACAGTGATCGATCGATACTGCACTTGGGTGGCCTGGGCTGAACGGAGGGGCAAAACGCAGGTGCTAGCAGGTATCTGGGCTGGTCCTGCTAACACTGCATTTTTGGGAACCCTAAACTGCTGGGGACGCTAGTATAGATCTGATCAGATCAGATATTGATCTGTTCAGATACTATACCACTAAGGGAGGTGTATGCTTCACGCGTGGGTGTTAGCGTTACTGGCACTAACCTGACGCTCCCTGGGGTGTGACGCAGACCCTCTCTGATACTAAAACCTAATTGATATCACCCGCCGGGCGATCAGGGGGTTAAACCTTTATTGGGTTATATACGGCGGGTGCCCTGACACTATAAAAAAGCAAACTAACTAACCAGCGTCACCCGTAACACTTATATGGTGATTACTGGTGAAAGGGTTAACTAGGGGCAATTAGGGGGTTAAAACCTTTATTAGGTAATATATGGGGGTACCTGACGCTATATAAAAACCTGACGGCGAACCTAAAAAAAAAATTACTGGCTACCTATCGGCATCACCGACACTAAGACAGCGATCAGAAAAACGATCGCTTAGCGACAGTGGTGATAGGGGGTGAAAGGGTTACCTGGGGGGCGATCAAGGGGGTTAAACCTTTATTAGGTAATATATGGGGGTACCCGACGCTATAAAAACCTGCGGCGAACCTAAAAGAAATAACTGGCTACCGATCGGCATCACCGACGCTAAGACAGCGATCAGAAAAATGATCGCTTAGTGACGGGGGTGAAAGGGTCATCTGGGGGGCGATCAGGGGGTCAAACCTTTATTAGGGGGGGGGGTTAGGGGGCTACACTGGACCTAAAACTAACTTTAGTGACACTTTCAGTCACAAATGTCACCGATTGCAGTGATCAGTAAATAAATGGTCACTGCAATCAGTGACACTTGGGGCTGGGGGGTGATCTGGGGTGTCTGGGGGGGCGATTTATGTGCCTATGTGTCCTGGTGTCAGTGTAGTGTTTTGTGCACTAACCTGCATCTTCTCCTGTACGGCGCTCGGTATATGTGAGCGCCGCAGGAGAGATGACATCACTTCCTCTGCCTGTGTTTACATTACACAGGCAGGGGAATGATTCGATTCGCTGGGAGCGATCGAGAGGGGGTGGCCGGAATCGAACGGCTGTCCCCTCATCCCTGATCGCTTCCAAAGGAATAACGGCCGCTCACTGTAAAGAAGGGGGGTCCGATCGGACCCCCCAACTATACAAAGGCAGTCACGTACATATACGTGATTCTGCCTGTCGGTGCCATTCTGCCGACGTATATTTACAGTGGGCGGTCGTTAAGTGGTTAAAGAAACTGCCTGTATGCTGACCTTCATTCTGAGAAAAGGTGATCCCCACAAGCTAATCTCCCACAATACAACACACACACACACACACACACACACACATATACACAGTCATGGCCGAAATTGTTGGCACCCCAGAAATTTTTCGGGAAAATCATGTATTTCTCACAGAAAAGTATTGCAGTAACACATGTTTTGCTATACACATGTTTATTCCCTTTGTGTGTATTGCAACAAAACAAAACAAAAAAAAAAAAAAGGGAGGGTAAAAAAGCAAATTGGACATAATGTGACACAAAACTCCAAAAATGGGCTGGTCAAAATTCTTGGCACCCTTAACTTGGTTGGACACCCTTTGGAAAAAATAAGTGAAATCAGTGGCTTCCTATAACCATCAATAAGCTTCTTACACCTCTCACCCGGAATTTTGGACCACTCTTCCTTTGCAAACTGCTCCAGGTCTCTCTTATTAGAAGGGCGCCTTTTCCCCAACAGTAATTTTAAGATCTCTCCACAGGTGTTCAATGGGATTTAGATCTGGACTCATTGCTGGCCACTTTAGAACTCTCCTGCGCTTCGTTGCTACCATTTCTGGGTGCCGTTTTGACGTATGTTTGGCCATTGTCCTGCTGGAAGACCCAAGATCTCGGACACAAACCCAGCTTTCTGACACTGGGCTCTACAGTGCAACCCAAAATCCTTTATTAATCCTCAGATTTCATGATGCCTTGCACACATTCAAGGCACCCAGTGCCAGAGGCAGCAAAACAACCCCAAAACATCATTGAACCTCCACCATATTTCACTGTAGGTACTGTGCTCTTTTCTTTGTAGGCCTCATTCCGTTTTCGGTAAACAGTAGAATGATGTGTTTTACCAAAAAGCTCTATCTTGGTCTCATCTGTCCACAAGACGTTTTCCCAGAAGGATTTTGGCTTGCTCAAGTACATTTCGTCAAACTGTAGTCTTGCTTTTTTATATGTCTGTGTCAGCAGTGGGGTCTCCCTGGGTCTCCTGCCATAGCCTTTCATTTCATTTAAATGTCGACGGATAGTTCGCGCTGACACTGATGTTCCCTGAGCCTGCAGGACAGCTTGAACTTCTTTCGAACTTGTTTGGGGCTGCTTATCCACCATCCGGACTATCCTGCGTTGCAACCTTTCATCAATTTTTCTCTTCCGTCCACGCCCAGAGAGATTAGCTACAGTGCCATGGGTTGCAAACTTCTTGATAATGTTGCGCACTGTGGACAAAGGCAAATCTAGATCTCTGGAGATGGACTTGTAACCTTGAGATTGTTGATATTTTTCCACAATTTTGGTTCTCAAGTCCTCAGACAGTTCTCTTCTCCTCTTTCTGTTGTCCATGCTTAGTGTGGCACACACAGACACACTTCTCTCCTTTCAGGTGTGATTTTTATATTGCCCACACCTGTTACTTGCCCCAGGTGAGTTTAAAGGAGCATCACATGCTTGAAACAATCTTATTTATCCACAATTTTTAAAGGGCGCCAAGAATTTTGACCAGCCCATTTTTGAAGTTGTGTGACATTATGTCCAATTTGCTTTTTTTCCCCTCCCTTTTTTTGTTTTGTTCCAATACACACAAAGGGAATAAACATGTGTATAGCAAAACATGTGTTACTGCAATACTTTTCTGCGAGAAATACTTGATTTTCAGGAAAAATTTCTGGGGTGCCAACAATTTCGGCCATGACTGTATATATTACACACAAACTTGTGCGATGCAATTGTGTTTAGTTATTACCAGCGCGATTGTAATGCGAATTCATGAGAATTTAATGCTCTTAGAATGTAAATTAGGCACAGATGCGATTTGTGCTCAGGCCAATCGAAAAGGCAAGAAAAAAAATGGGTGTGAACTTCCTGTGCTCTTCCCCGTTTTCTTTTGTGGGGAGGCGGAGGAGCTGGAGGTGAAGAATTAGCACATATGTGAACCAAACAATGCGATTCCAGAACGATTTACATTGATGTCTATGGAGACTAAATTTGCGATGCTCTAAACTCGCACAAGACCCTTTTTTGCATTGCATTCGGAGAGGAATCGCAACACATAGATGTGAACGACCATCATTGAAAACAATTACTTTTTGGATGACATGCGAATCTAGTTTGTGCTTAAGGCATCACATTCGGTATCAACTCGCAGAAGTGTGAAACGGCACTTAGTCTAAGTGGTTAAACTTCCCTTATTTACACACAGAAGTTCATCCCTTTGATCGAAGAACGAAAAGTAAGGCCCCTTTCACACGAGACGGATCAGTAATGATCTGCCCCGTAAACCTCCGCTTGCTCAGCGGGGATCGCTCCGTTGATCCCTGCTGAGCCGGCGGATGACTGGGCAGTCCCCACACACTGTGCAGGGACCGCCCTGTCAGAGCGCCGCTCTCCCCTATGGGGGATCGGATGAGGACGGACCGTAGAGTCCGTTGTCATCCGATCCGATGACGGATGGAAAAATAGGGTTTTCCTCCATCACACTTTGGCAGATCGGATCGGGTCGGATGTCAGCGGACATGTCACCGCTGACATCCGTCGCTCCATAGGGGTACATGGAGCGTCCGTTCGGGTCCGCCTAAAAAAACTGACAGGCGGACCCGAATGGACCGTCCGTGTGAAAGAGCCCTTACAATGTTTCTAGTTATCTAACAGTGTAGACAATGTTGTGAAAAACTTGGCAGGCTGCCCGTTTTTTTTCCAATGACAGCTGAGTGAGCAGAGGACTCTACACTTGTTAGATGAATGAAATGGGAAATTCTATAAAGAGATCATGAGGAGTGTTGAATCGAGATCACGATTTTTTAACTATTAATCATGCAGCTCTACCAACTAGTGAGCCAGAACAAGCATGCATTTAATGAATCTGGAAAATATAAACTGCTGCCTTCTACACTGAAATCTAGGTCAGTTAATTCTCAGGTAGAAATCCCATGAACAGGATAACAGAGCGATGTAGTCTGCAACATTTAAAGTGGTTCTAAATGCATGCTCTCCCATAAAGGTAAAAAATCTTCTGTGTTCAGCTCCCACCCAGTACCCTCTTTATACTTAAGGCAGGCCATACACGGTACAAATTTTCTGCAACCATAGGTTGCAGGAAAGAAATGTGCACGATTCCCCCATCAACACAGGCAGTGCTGACAGGGGAATCCCTCCTGCTGAACAATTGTCTGCTCCCAGCGGGGGAAGCCTTCCCTGCTGGGAGAAGACAGTGATTATTGTTAGTGCAAGTTACATGTACCCAGTGCATGTATGGTGGGAGCGCTGGTTAAAAAAATTACAAAATTAACCAAAATTGAAAAAATTTATGTGATGTTGTAATATATCTATATATAACAAACCATCATTATCACCAGCCCAATATTACAATCAAATTGTTATACACCACATCTGAGCTATGAAACCTCAGTATGTGAAATTGCACCTGAAATGAATTAGTGCTAATGCTGTAATTGTGTCGACAAAACAAAACTCAAACAATAAACATAACAGTCCTTAAGTGAATATGCAAGTTCTTAAGTGAACATATGTGTTCCAAAAGGAAAGTTCATTCATGCGGTGAAGCAGTGAGGAATTTAATCTGAAGTGACACAGGAAACCGTGTAAAATGTCCTTTTCCAAAAGACAGAAATGTTCATTCAAGCATTAAACGTGGGTATACTCAATCCAAGACCCAGAAACGTTTGTAGTGCTAGCCTTCACCATTAGCATATGTGTCACCCAATAGTGCTCAAGGGAGATTGGCTGCTTACCAGATATTGTTGACTCGTTTAGTTAAAAAGTAGTCAAAAGAGCTTAATGCAAGTGCCACTTGCTGATAGAGTTATAGATGTCATATATAATATGCAGAATCTCCGCCTCCAGGAGGCTCGATGAATGATGTACAGGACATAAAGGAAAAAAAACGGTAATAGTGTAATCCCGTTTATTAAAAATCAAAGTTGAAAGCATGGACAAATGCCCCCTTACTTGAAATAGTGCCCAAGACCCGGCACTGAGGCTGGACAGCGTTAACAAGTAGTGCTGGTGAACCCGAGCGGGGGAAGAAATCCGGCGTGCGTTCCACCTTCCTCAAAGAGTGAACCAGCGAGACCGGAAATTGCGTCAGAGCGTGGTGTAGCGTCGCCTCGACAGCTGTTTCATTATGCACGTCATCAGGAAGCGTGCGGAACTACCATCTCTCTGACTATTTATGTGAGCTCCAATCAATCAATCAGAACGCGGGGAGGGATGTGCCAATCAATCACAGCCTCGGTTCTTCCATGTTACATATGCCACAGTTACTTTTAAAATTTGCATAATAGAATCATTACGCAAACGGTAATAAAATTATTTAAAAATTGTTGTTACAGATTTGTATATACAGCCTTCTAACAATATCAATCATATAAAAACAATCTTATAATTAGATAGATATGATCAGTTGAGCCGTCATGTTATTAATATATTGGGCACCATAAGTTACACGATACATCTCTATGGTTGCACTAGTGTATCGGCTAGTCCTAAAAATAGAAATTAGGATATATAATAAAAATATTGTTTAATCTTAAAACAATATATGGTGAGATTAATATGCATTTATACAAAAATTGAAAGATAAAAATGTAAAAAAATATATATGTGCTTGATACTCATGAACATCAACCTGGCCTATCTCAACAATATTCTATTATACTATCTATCTTATTTTATTCGTTAGTCAAAAAGAAATTTAGGTCGAGATCAATGTTGAGGCCCTGGGGTTGCATCGTAGATAAACAATACAACCAATAGGTCTCATTTTGGAAAATAGACTTTTTGAGGTCTGTCCCTCTCCAATTTTGGGTGGCTCTATCTATACCATAAAAGACCAATTTACGAGGGTCCCTATTATGGTGTAGTAGAAAATGGCACGATAAGCTGTGGTTGGGAAAGCCCTTGGCTATATTTGCTACATGTTCGTTTATTCGAACCCTGAGCTCTCTGGTCGTGCGCCCCACATACTGGAGTGAGCAGGGACATTCTAAAACGTAAGTAACATATCTTGAGTAGCAAGTAATCAAGGGCTTGATTTTGAATTCTTCTTTGGTAACCAAAGATTTGAATTTGGTTACTTTTTTGGTATGTCGGGTGGTGGTGCGGCAGGCCTTGCACCTAGTGCAATAGTGAAAACCTGACCCATCCAGAAAAGTGGGGGGTTTCTCTGGAGGGTCTGGTACATTAGGCGCAATGATATTTCTCAACCCTGGCGCTTTTCGATAGATAAATTTGGGTTTTGGGGGTAACACTGGTGCAAGGTCTCTATCCTTCAGGAGGATAGGCCAGAATTTTTTGAATACCTTTTCTATACTTTTGTATTGTCTGTGAAAACCCGAGATAAAGGGCAATTCTCCCATGAGTGGAGTTCTTTTCTTAGACACCAAAAGCGATTGTCTATCCAAGGTAGATACTTGGTCTCTGACCTTGGCTAGATCCTCACAATTATATCCCTTCTCACAGAACCTCTCTGTAAGAATTGCAGCTTGATTTTGGAAATCTGCATCTGTAGCGCAATTACGACGAATACGCATATATTGTCCTTTAGGGATAGCCCCCAACCATTGGGGATGATGACAGCTATTGGTGGGTACAAAGCCATTTCTGTCCGTTGCCTTGAAGAATGTCCTAGTACTAATTCTACTGTCCTGTTTAATAAGGGTGAGATCCAAATAATTAATTTTGACCAGGCTGAACTCAGGTGTGAAGCTGAGTCCATATTGGTTGCAATTAAGATTAAGAAAAATGTGTAAAGTGGTCTGGGATCCCTCCCATAGAAGTATTACATCATCGATGTACCTTTTGTAAAATAACAAAGATGATGGGTGGTCACTATAGATAGTTTCCTCTTCCCACTTATTGAGAACTAGGTTAGCCACACTGGAGCCCCCATTGCTAAACCCTTTATTTGGTTATAGTAATTCCCTTGGGCCCAAAAGTAGTTGTTACCCATTGCTATTTCCAATCCATCCACTATAAACTGTATCTGTGCTTTTTTAAGTTGTGGTTCTGCAATTAAAGCTGACTGAACTGCTATTAATGCATCTTTCTGTTTGATATTCGTGTAAAGGGACTCTATGTCTACCGTTACCAAAATAGTGGCATCAGTTACTGTTATTCCAGAGAGCGATTTGATGAGCTCCCGACTGTCTTTGAGATATGATCTAGCTCTTGTTACCAAGGGTTGCAAGAAAAAGTCCAGGTACTCTCCCACTCTGGAATAAAGTGAACCAATCCCACTTATAATTGGGCGACCTGGCGGTAATTCCCTATTTTTGTGGATTTTAGGTACTATGTATAACACCGGAGTACGCGGTACTCGTGGTAAGAGATACAAAGATTCCTTATCATCCAAGATATTCAGATGGATTCCCCTGTCAATCCAATCACTTAGTTCTAATTTGAGTTGATTCAAAGGATTGGTTTTTAGTAGTTTATAGGTATCGGTATCTTTCAATAATCTCTGGATCTCCCCATAGTAGTCATCTTTTTTGAGTATCACTACCCCCCCACCCTTATCCGCAGGGCGGATCACTATGTTTTTGTTCTTCTCTAGTTGTTTAATCCCCTCTACTATCGAATAATTTGTTCTGGTCTTTTTAATTTCTAACGTTTTTATTTCATCCTGCACCATCCGCTTGAAGACTTCTATGTGGTGGTGCGTGCCCTTTTGTGGGTTAAATGTGGAGTTATTCCTCAAACCACTGTGTTTATATCTCTGTTTCAGATGCTATTCTATCGACAGTATTTTGGGACGCAAAATGTTTTTTTATATTAAATTTTCTTATATATTTTTCTACATCTATGAATAATTCGAACTTGAGATTTTTGTCAGGTGCAAATTTTAGACATTGAGTTAAGACTTGAAGTTCATTTTCTGAAAATGACGTGCCTGCCAGATTGTAAATGCCACCATTTAACTGTCTCTTGGCCTTTTTCTTTCGGGTTCCCCCTCTTGTACCTCTTTTTCTAAATACTCTTTGGGATATTGGGGTGTGGTGGATGGGATTTTGTACGGCTCTTTCCATCCTCTCCATTCCCCCCCCTGCTGGTAGTTATTTTGATGAGATATCGGTCTCCCTCTATAGTTCCCTCTGAAGTTGCCTCTAGGGGGCCTAGATTGATAATAATTGGTGCCCTGATGGTAGTAAGGGTGTCCATATTCATTGGGCCTATTATCTAAGGGTCCATACCTATTATGCGTAGGTACTGAATATGGGCTATGGTAATAATCATTAGGCGGAGGATAATTACCATAGGTTGCAGGAAAGAAATGTGCACGATTCCCCCATCAACACAGGCAGTGCTGACAGGGGAATCCCTCCTGCTGAACAATTGTCTGCTCCCAGCGGGGGAAGCCTTCCCTGCTGGGAGAAGACAGTGATTATTGTTAGCAGCTATAGCAGCTGCTAGTGATAAGCGCAAGAGAATTCGGCAGGCTGGTTGTACCCAAATTGATCGATCAACTTGGTGCATTCAGCCTGCCCATTAACGGTTCAAATCTCCTGCTGAACCGGCCGAGATTGGAACAGTGTATGGCCAGCCTTACCCAAACCCGATCTCTATCCACCGCTGTGCCTGAGAGCAGCGACTCTCTCCGCTCTTTCCCACCTCACAGGGCAGATTGATAGTAAAGGGAGTCATCGGCTCTTGCTGCCATCAATCAAATCATGTGCCGAGGGAGGGGCGGAGCCAAGCCATGGTGTCTGTGGACACAGGCAGTGTGGCTTGGAATTGAGCCCACAGGTGTGCCACCATAGGAAGCATCTTCCTATGGTGGCACACAGAGAAGGAGGAGGAGCCAAGAGCGCTCACAACAACCACCCCCCCCAGCGGCACTTCAACCCTAGCCCCCCTCACCCGCCGTCTGCCGGTCCGGCACTTACCCCAGCTAGGTGGCGGGCATCGAGTAGTGGCTCCTGTGTTCTTTCCTCTATCACAGCGACTGGGCATCTCCTACCCTCCTTCTATGCGTCCAATAGGAACGTCTGTCTTTTTAGCCAATTGGAAGATGGGTCTCAAGACACGCTTCTTGATTGGCAGGGAGGAGGATCAGTGTTTCAATAGCTAATATTCATTTGATATTGTAAACACACCTGGGTGGGCTCTCTGCGCCCCGAGCCCAGTCTATTTTGAAGCCTATTAGAGCCTCTATTGGAACCACCCCCCATTGGAATCCATGCGTCCGGTGTCCTAAAAGGGGCTGGACGCATGAATGGAGGGCGGCGCCCGTGCGCTCTTAATAGACGGACCGCCACTGCTGACAGACATAATGTGGGTTAAACCCATCTCTTGTAGATCATATAGTGGCCAGCATCTCTATTAAAGACATCTAAACAAAACTTCAGTGGTTATATGTTTAGTCAGCTAGGACAGAGATAACTTTGGGCTTATTTTGAAGACATGCAATGCACATTATGTCGAGAAAAATAACACTACCTACATAACATACCAAGGAGGACAACGATTTCATTGCAAATCCTCCCAAAGCATTTGCTACTTGTAAAAAAAATTTATTCAAGAGACTAAGCATTCAGGTAAAAAGTTACCAAGGCAACTAAAACAAATATCCTGACCCATCAAAATGTGTCTAGACATTGGGGTTAATTTACTAAAAGGCAAATGCAGTCGAAGTCATTTTCTGCAGAGCATGTGGGGAAGCTTCACTTTGTAAAGAATACCCAATAAAGGTGCAAAAAAAAAAAAAAATGTTTATATATATAAAATTTAAAACAGAATTTTTGCTTTTGCTTGGACATGATTGGATGATGGAAATCGGTAGAGCCACATTCACTAAGCTCACTGAACAGTGACTGCAACTGCATTTGCAAATTTTACAGTCTAATATTTCTTTCTATTTATTAAATCAACCTCACTGTGACCAGATATGTGGGGGGCGGCGGTTTTAAAGGGTTACAGCCTCTGTCAGGCTTTTATTTCCGAGTGTGAGGAGATTTTCCCCTCTCCTCCTAACACCTAGTACAAAACTAAGGGGAAATACAAACAGGAATGCAAGCAGGCCTAAAAGCCTGATAAAGAATGTTGCCATTAAAAAGAGTCCCCCTTACTTCCAGTATAAGTGAGCACATATGAAGTGGTTCTAATCTTCCCCAACTTCCCCTCCATAAACGGTTTTGGTTTGAGTTCGACCTTAACCACTTCCCGCCCAGTCAATAGCGAATTGACGTCCGGGAAGTGGTTGCAATATCGATACTGGACGTCATATGACGTCCTGCAGGATATTGCCTTGCGCGCGCCCGCGGGGGCGCGCAGCGCGGTGATCAGGGACGGCATGTGTCCCTCGGACACAGCGCTTCCCCGATCACGGTAAACAGCCAATTTCAATGGCTGTTTACCATGTGATCGGCTGTGTCAAAGTCACAGCCGATCACCTGTCAAAACAAACTCGGCGGCGCGCTCCGTGCGCGACACCACAGGCTTGCAGAGCGGGGATCGGGGAAGGCGAGTGTCCCTTGGACACAGCGCGTCCCCGATCAGAGTAAACAGCCAATGAATTGGCTGTTTACCACGTGACCGGCTGTGTCCAATCACAGCCGGTCACAAATGTAAACAAACTCCACAGGAGTTACTACCTGATCCCTGCTCTCTCCTCACACACCGATCTGTGAGGAGAGAGAAGAGATCAGTAAGTTAGCTCAGTGTAGTTTGTCTACATAAGTTTACAGTGCACAACACGCCCCCCCATAAAGAGGACCTGTCACACAGCCCAGCCCATCAGTCAATCAGCCCATCAGTCAATCAGCCCACCTGTCAATCAGCCCACCTGTCAATCAGCCCACCTGTCAATCAGCCCACCTGTCAATCAGCCCACCTGTCAATCAGCCCACCTGTCAATCAGCCCACCTGTCAATCAGCCCACCTGTCAATCAGCCCACCTGTCAATCAGCCCACCTGTCAATCAGCCCACCTGTCAATCAGCCCACCTGTCAATCAGCCCACCTGTCAATCAGCCCACCTGTCAATCAGCCCACCTGTCAATCAGCCCACCTGTCAATCAGCCCACCTGTCAATCAGCCCACCTGTCAATCAGCCCACCTGTCAATCAATCAGCCCACCTGTCAATCAATCAGCCCACCTGTCAATCAATCAGCCCACCTGTCAATCAATCAGCCCACCTGTCAATCAGCCCACCTGTCAATCAGCCCATCTGTCAATCAGCCCATCTGTCAATCAGCCCATCTGTCAATCAGCCCATCTGTCAATCAGCCCATCTGTCAATCATCTGTCACAGGCCCACCTCCATCGGTACCGCCATTGGCACCACCACACAGGCTACCAGTACCGCCATCGGTACCAGTAACACCACCAGTACCGCCACCAGGCCCAGCATCTATACTGCCACACAGGCCCGCTACCAGTATCACCACTAGTGCCGCCATCGGTACCACCACCAGTACCACCACCCATACCACCGTCGGTAGTGCCACCACCACCTGTACCGCCATCGGTACATCACCACCCGTACCACCACCACCACCTGTACCACCATCGGTACCACCACCACCTGTACCGCCATCGGTACCACCACCACCTGTACCGCCATCGGTACCACCAACACACGTACCGCCACCTGTACCGCCGCCACCACCACCCGTACCGCCATCGGTACCACCACCACCTGTACCGCCATTGGTACCACCACCACCCATACCGCCATCGGTACCACCACACAGGCCCACCACTAATACCTCCATCGGTACTACCACACAGACCGCCACCACCAGCAGTACCATTACACAGGCCCACCAATAAGCACTGCCATAATGTCCCAAAGGGTTTACACACCTGAGGAGGCATATGCCATTCTTGCCATGTCGGATAATGAGAGCAGCGGGGAGCTCCCATTATCCGATTCTGGTTCGGAATACGAGCCAGTGGAGGATAGTGGCTCAGAGTCCGAGTCCCCGGAGGAAACCGTCCCTCCCAAAAGAATGCGATTGGCACCAAGATCAGGAGAACTGCCCACCACTAGCAGCGCCATACCCCAGGAAGAGGAGCCCAGTACAAGCAATGGAAATGCACGCCCAACCCGAAGAATCCAGCCCCAATCCTACCTTCCCGATGCCCTGGCAAACCCCTTATGGTTGCCTGCCAACTCAGGATCCGCTATCATCCCCCCTTTCACCGCACAGCCAGGTGTGCAGCCCGACACTACAAATTTTTCTAAATTTGATTATTTTTGTTGATTTTTCCCACAAGATTTGCTGCAGAATATAGTGGATCAAACGAATCTGTATGCATCCCAATTTATTGCTGCCAACCCCGATTCTTCCTACGCCCGCATGTTCCAGTGGCGGCGTCTAACATTGGAGGAATTTAAATTATTTTTGGGCCTTATGTTCAATATGGGGCTTACAAAAAAGAACGAAGTCCATTCATATTGGTCCAAACGCCCCATCCAACACATGCCCATATATTCCGCTGTCATGTCCAGGAAAAGATACGACATGATTATGCGCTTTCTCCACTTCAATGACAATTCACAGTGCCCTCCCCGAGATCATCCCAACTACGACAAATTGTACAAGATACGCCCCCTAATCAATGCCTTTTCCCAGCGATTTGAAGAAGTTTTCATCCCAGACCAAAAAATTTGTGTGGACGAGTCCCTCGTACATTTCACCGGCCGACTGCAGTTCAAGCAGTACATACCAAGCAAGAGAGCCAGGTATGGGTTAAAATTAAATAGATTATGTGATCGAGCCACTGGATACGTCTGCAAATTCAGGATCTACGAAGGCAAAGACTCCCAGCTCCAGCCCCGTGATAGCCCCACATATATTGGAACCAGTGGGAAAATTGTCTGGGAGTTGGCATACCCCCTGTTCGGAAAAGGTTACCATTTATATGTTGATAATTATTATACCAGCCTGCCCCTTTTTCGCCACCTTTACAGTAAACAAACCCCGGCCTGCGGTACCTTCAAAAAAAACCGGAAGGGATTCCCACAAAATTTATTGACAAAAAAATTGCGACCTGGAGAATCGGCATCCATGAGGAACAAGGAGGTGTTGGCCATGAAGTGGAGGGACAAGAAAGATGTCCACATCCTCTCTACGATCCACAATGACACCATGGTGGAGATCCCAAGACGCGGCTCCATTGTAAAGCCTGAATGTGTCCACGACTACAATTTGTACATGGGGGGGGGGTGGATTTAAACGACCAGATGCTACAGCCCTACTTATCAACCAGAAAGTCCCATTATTGGCACAAAAAAGTTGCGTTTCACCTGTTTCACATGGCCCTTTTTAATTCGTTTGTCTGCTACCAAAAAGCAACTCAAAATCACTGACTCCACTACCTCCAATATATCGAAGATATCATCGATAGGATAGGATAGGACACCTCTGCCTGCTACCTGGACCTGTGCTTTGGCTGTGCTCTGGCTGTGCTGACAGTATCTCTGCCTGTGCGAACTATGGACAGTATTCCTGCCTGCTGCCTGGATGATTGCTTTTGCTGTCGCTGACCTCATCCCTGCCTGCTGCCTGGACCGATGCTCTCCTCTGTGGACCACTGCACTTCTAAAACCACAGGTAATCTTTTGTTATTTGGTATGTACCTGCTATGTGTTAGATATATGAAGGGCCTTCAAAAATGTGATCGGTAGTCAGAAAATGATATGTGCAATTAATGCTGCTAGAATGCCTGGAGGTGCTACTTGGATGTTGGGCCTCTGTATGTGGCCAGGCTGTGTAAAAGTCTCAAACATGTGGTATCGCCATACTCAGGAGTAGCAGAATGCATTTTGGGGTGTAATTTTTGCTATGTACATATTATGTGTTAGAAATATCTTATAAATTGACAACTTTGTGTAAAAAAAATGCATTTTAATTTTTTCTCCACATTTTCCAAAACCTTCTGGAAAAAAATGAACCGTTCAAAAGACTCATAATGCCTCATAGATTATACGTTGGGGTGTGTGCTTTCAAAAATGGGGTCATTTTGTGGAAAATTCTATTGTCCTGGTGCTCCAGGGCCTTCAAAATTGTAATAGGTGGTTGAGAAAGGATATGTGCGATTTATGCTTGTAGAACGCCTGAAAGTGCTACTTCAATGTTGGGCCTCTGTATATGGCCAGGCTGTGTAAAAGTCTCACACATGTGGTATCGCTATACTCAGGAGGAGTAGCAGAATGCATTTTGGGGTGTCATTTTTGCTATGTATATGCTATGCGTTAGAAATATCTTATAAATGGACAACTTTGTGTAAAAAAAATGCATTTTCATTTTTTCTCCACATTTTCCAAAACCTTCTGGAAAAAAATGAATCGTTCAAAAGACTCATAATGCTTCATAGATTATACGTTGGGGTGTGTGCTTTCCAAAATGGGGTCATTTTGTGGAAAATTCCATTGTCCTGGTGCTCCAGGGCCTTCAAAAGTGTAATAGGTGGTTGAGAAAGGATATGTGCGATTTATGCTTGTAGAACGCCTGAAAGTGCTACTTCAATGTTGGGCCTCTGTATATGGCCAGGCTGTGTAAAAGTCTCACACATGTGGTATCGCTACACTCAGGAGGAGTAGCAGAATGTATTTTGGGGTGTAGTTGCAATTATGCATATGCTGTGTGAGAGAAAAAAACTGTTAATATGACCAGTTTGTGTAAAAAAAAAAAAAAAAAAAAAAAAATTAAATTTTCCCAAGAATTGTGGGAAAAAAAATACAACTTCAAAAAACTCACCACGCCTCTTAGTAAATACCTTGGACTGTCTACTTTCCAAAAAGGGGTAATTTTGGGGTATTTGTACTCTCCTCGCTTGTTAGTGTCTCAAGAAATGAGATATCCCTTCAGTACATCAGGCGTGATCAGATGTGATAAATTTTCAGTGATTGCCACCATAGTTTGTAGACTCTATAACTTTCACAAAGACCAAATAATATACACTAATTTGGGTTCATTTTACCAAAGATATGTAGCAGTATACATTTTGGCACAAATTTATGAAGAAAAATTACTTATTTGCAAAATTTTACAATAGAAACTAAAAAAAAGTGTTTTTTTTTTTAAAAAAATTGCTGTTTTTTTGCTTATATCGCAAAAAATAAAAAACCCAGTGGCGATTAAATACCACCAAAAGAAAGCTCTATTTGTGAGAAGAAAATGATAAAAATTTTGTTTGGATACAGTGTAGCATGACTAAGTAATTGTCATTCAAAGTGTGAGAGTACTGAAAGCTGAAAATTGGTCTGGGCGGGGAAGGTGCATAAGTGCATGGTATTGAAGTGGTTAAGGTGGTTCTGCTGCATTAGGGTAAAAAAACCTTATGCAAGCAGCTGTACCCCCCCCTCCCCCAAATACTTACCGAGCCCCATCTTGATCAAGCAATTTGCACGAGAGCAGAGGCTCTGGGCTCTCTCCCTACTCAATGGCTCAGACAGCAGCAGAATCCAGTGGCCGTCAATCACAGCTTTTAGGAGCGAGCATGCATGAGTGCCTTGCTATGGGGGCATTCAGACGGGTGGGGGATCAGGAGCACCAGCGGGGGGGGGGGGGGGTAAAGCCAGTGAGGGACTAGGAGGAAGAGAAGAAGGGGGAAGGGGGGAAGAGAAGAAGGGGGAAGGGGGGGGAAGAGAAGAAGGGGGAAGGGGGGAAGAGAAGAAGGGGGAAGGGGGGGAAGAGAAGAAGGGGGAAGGGGGGGGGGGAAGAGAAGAAGGGGGAAGGGGGGGGGGGGAAGAGAAGAAGGGGGAAGGGGGGGGAAGAGAAGAAGGGGGGAAGAGAAGAAGGGGGGAAGAGAAGAAGGGGGGAAGAGAAGAAGGGTGAAGAGAAGAAGGGGGAAGAGAAGAAGGGTGAAGAGAAGAGGGGGGAAGAGAAGAAGGGGGGGGAAGAGGGAAGGGGGAAGAGAAGAAGGGGGGGAAGAGGGAAGGGGGAAGAGAAGAAGGGGGGGAAGAGGGAAGAGAAGAAGGGGGAAGAGAAGAAGGGGGAAGAGAAGAAGGGGGAAGAGAAGAAGGGGGGAAGAGGGAAGGGGGAAGAAGAAGGGGGGGAAGAGGGAAGAGAAGAAGGGGGGAAGAGGGAAGAGAAGAAGGGGGGGAAGAGGGAAGAGAAGAAGGGGGGGGAAGAGGGAAGAGAAGAAGGGGGGGGGAAGAGGGAAGAGAAGAAGGGGGGGGAAGAGGGGAAGGAGAAGAAGGGGGGGAGAGAGAAGAAGGGGGGAAGAGGGAAGAGAAGAAGGGGGGGGGAAGAGAAGAAGGGGGGAAGAGAGAGAAGGGGGGGAAGAGGAAGAGAAGGGGGGGAAGAGGAAGAGAGAAGGGGGGAAGAGGGAAGAGAAGAAGGGGGGAAGAGGGAAGAGAAGAAGGGGGGGAAGAGGAAGAGAAGAAGGGGGGGAAGAGGGAAGAGAAGAAGGGGGGAAGAGGGAAGAGAAGAAGGGGGGGAAGAGGGAAGAGAAGAAGGGGGGGAAGAGGGAAGAGAAGAAGGGGGGGAAGAGGGAAGAGAAGAAGGGGGGAAGGGAGGAAGAAGGGGGAAGAGGGAAGAGAAGAAGGGGGGAAGAGGGAAGAGAAGAAGGGGGGGAAGGAAGAGAGAAGAAGAGGGAAGAGGAAGGGGGGAAGAGGGAAGAGAAGAAGGGGGGAAGAGGGAAGAGAAGAAGGGGGGGGAAGAGGGAAGAGAAGAAGGGGGGGAAGAGGGAAGAGAAGAAGGGGGGAGAGGGAAGAGAAGAGGGGGGAAGAGGGAAGAGAGAGAGGGGGGAAGAGGGAAGAGAAGAAGGGGGGGGAAGAGGGAAGAGAAGAAGGGGGGAAGAGGGAAGAGAAGAAGGGGGGGAAGAGGGAAGAGAAGAAGGGGGGAAGAGGAAGAGAAGAAGGGGGGGAAGAGGGAAGAGAAGAAGAGGAACAGGGGGGAAGAGGGAAGAGAAGGAGGACAGGGAAGAGAAGAAGGGGAAGAGGAAGAGAAGGGAAGAGAAGGAAGGTGGAAAGGGAAGAGAAGAAGGTGGAAAGGGAAGGAAGAAGGTGGAAGAGGGAAGAGAAGAAGGTGGAAGAGGGAAGGGAAGAAGGAGGAAAGAGGAAGAGAAGAAGGTGGAAGAGGAAGAGAAGAGGAGAGAAGAGGGGAAGAGGGAGGAAGAAGGGGGAAGGGGAAGAAGAAGGGGGGAAGAGGGAAGGAAGAAGGGGGGAAGAGAAGAAGGGGGGAGAGAAGAAGAAGGGGAGAGGGAAGAGACGAAGGGGGGAAGAGGGAAGAGAAGAAGGGGGGAAGGAAGGAAGAGGAAGAGGAAGGAGAAGGGGGAAGAGGGAAGAGAAGCGGGGGAGGGGAAGAGGGAAGAAGAAGGGGGGGGGAAGAGGGAAGAAGAAGGGGGGGGAGAGGGGAAGAGGAAGGGGGGGGGAAGAGGGAAGAGAAGAAGGGGGGGGGAGAGGGAAGAGAAGAAGGGGGGGGGAAGAGGGAAGAAGAAGAAGGGGGGGAAGAGGGAGAGAAGAAGGGGGGAAGAGGAAGAGAAGGGGGGGAAGAGGGAAGAGAAGAAGGGGGGAAGAGGGAAGAGAAGAAGGGGGGAAGAGGGAAGAGAGAAGGGGGGGAAGAGGGAGAGAAGAAGGGGGGAAGAGGGAAGAGAAGAGGGGAGGGAAGGGGAAGGGAGAGGAAGGGGAAGGGGGAAGAGGGAAGAAGGGGAAGAGGGAAGGAGAAGAAGGGGGAAGAGGGAAGAGAAGAAGGGGGAAGAGGGAAGAAGGGGGAAGAGGGGGAAGAGGGAAGGGGGAAGAAGGGGAGGGAAGAGAAGAAGGGGAAGAGGGAGAAGGGGGAAGAGGGAAGAGAGGGAAGAGAAGAGGGGAAGAGGGAAGAGAAGAGGGGGAAGAGGGAAGAGAAGAAGGGGGGAAGAGGGAAGAGAGAAGGGGGGAAGAGGGAGAGAAGAAGGGGGGAAGAGGGAAGAGAAGAAGGGGAGAGAAGAAGGAAGGAGGAAGAGGGGAAGAGGGGAAGAGAAGAAGGGGAAGAGGGAAGAGAAGAAGGGGAAGGAAGAAGGGGGGAAGAGAAGAGGGGGAAGAGAAGAAGGGGGAAGAGAGGAAGGGAGGAAGAAGGGGGAAGAGAAGAAGGGGGAAGAGAAGAGGGAGAGAAGAGGGGGGAAGAGAAGAAGGGGGGAAGAAGGGGGGAAGAGAAGAAGGGGGGAAGAGGAAGAAGGGGGGGAAGAGAAGAAGGGGGAAGGGGAAGAGAAGAAGGGGGGAAGAGGGAAGAG